>JAUTDX010000118.1:142500-791121 GCA_030844895.1 Ambrosia x helenae | reverse complement strand
TTAATAACCAACCCGTTACCAACTATTCTCTGTATCATATGATCCCAATAGTATCAACCCCACTTTAATTCTAGTACAACTCTTAACCAGCTTCAACCACGTACCATGAATGCAAGATTTACATGGAATTACCCTCCCACTGTCTAACCGATCCATGAATAGCGTCAATAACTCTTCTCCACATAGAATCACCTTCTACCCGAATCTCCATATCCACTTTAATAAAAGAGCATTATTACTATCTCCAAGACGACTAAGACCCAACCCACCTTGTTTCTTTGGAGTCATAACCTTATCCCAAGCCACCCAATGAACCTTCCTATTATCCGGATCTCCATCCCATAGGAATCTTTTTATCAAGGATTCTAAACGCGTAGTGACTGCAACTGGCGCCTTATACAAAGCGAAGTAATAAGACGGTAAGCTTTTCAACACAGATTTTAATCAAAACTAAGCCCCACCAATAGAGAGAACCTTGGACTTCCACTTGGACAATCTATTCTTGAACACCTTAATCACTAGTCCCATTTATTAATCCACTCATATTAGCACCCACACTAATACCAAGGTAGTTAAACGGGGTTATCCCCGAACAACAACATAGGGAACACACTATATCATTAGTCTCAACCGTCCCTTTTCCTACTCCAAACAAAGTAGATTTATTAATATTTATCTGGAGACCCGAACACATATGAAACACTCTAAGTAAACATCGCAGAGTATCAAAATTACTATTCGACCACTCTCCCATAATCATGGTTTATTTCGCATAAAGTAAATGAGAAAGAAACCAGACTACTATTAGGAAAGCCGAACTCCACTTAACGAACCCACCTCCACTCTCTTAGTCGCTTCTTTAAGAACCCAACATTCAGCTTCGGTGAGATCACGGGATTCCAAAGCCATTTCAAGATCTGCAATATCACAGCCCTTAAACCCTTTCCTCTTCCTTCACGCAAATAACTTTGTCTACCCATGCCACTATTTTAATTTTAGTTCTTAACAATCTGAATTTGCATATCAGCTTGACATCACGCGCCCAACCAATTACCATACGCCATCGAACCCTCCACCACTTTATCCAACCCATCTCTGTTTAACCACGAGTAAATAAAATCTAAACGGCTTAGCCCTGAAAATTCCTTGACTCTATCTAAGCAACAACGGACTATGATTGGATTCTACCCCGGTCCAAAACTCTGTACTCCCGCATTGCACCACTTATTCATAAATGACCAAGATACAAAAACTCGGTTAATACACTAAGCTTATTACCGCAAGAATACGTGAACCTCCGACCACGAAGCGAATACCTCTTGTAACCCAGTCTCATCCAAAAAATCATTAAACTCATTAGATGCCCCTTCATCATACTTGGAATTTCTACATTCCGAACGATCTCTAACACAATTAAAATCACCCGCTACGATCCAAAGCTCATCATCATTCGTAACCATCGACTTAATGTTGTCCCAAACCAACCGTTTATACTACCAGTTTCTGTGGGCAATACACAATAGCAAACGACACCTTTTGGCCGCCATGTTTCAATAACCTGAGGACCACAAGAACATACCTACGTTTAACCACGACGTCATCATAAAAAGATTAAAATCCCATACCGACATGAGACCCTCGGACCTACCCACAGTGTCAACAAACTCAAATTCAAAATTCTCCGGACACCCAAAACCTGCTCACATCCACGCCTTGAAACGACTGAAATTGTGTTCCTGTATCATCAAAAACCCAACCTCATTAACCACCTTCAGTTTCTTTACCCACAATCTTTTAGCAACCGAATCCAACCCTCTTATATTCCAAGAGATGCAATTCATACTGAATAGATTGAAAAGCATTCACGTTTACCATCTTCCGAATAGAAGATTCAAACATATTAATGTTAGTTACGCCCAGAGCTTGGCCCAACACAACCGTCTCACTAACCTCTTCAGCAGCAAGCCCCCCCCCCCCCCAACGTTTACCACTGCTTCCTCATCATTATCACCCTGATCATTAATAACTCGCACGTCATACCCCCATGGTTCCCAACATTCTCCACACTCACATGCTGACCATCTTGCACATTAAAGATAAACTGGTCTATATCATACGGGTCATCAGTATCCCTAGCACGTTTTTTTGGTCTTTCAAGACCCGACGGAGAAGGAGACTTATCAAACCTTGATTTCTTCCGAAAACATCCTCTCTTCTTTTTTTACTAACCGTAAACTCATTAACATTCGGCATACTAAAACATAACCCATCAACGTCTACCAGATCACCTTCTGTAAGATTCGGCTTTGGAAGCTGCATGGCCACCTCCTCGTCTACAGCATGCACATTACTGACCACCAGTATCCTCTTCCTCCACTACATCTTCTATCCCCACATTAATATTACTCATTCTCTCAGCATTATCAAACACATTCGATGATCTCTTCTCATGCAATGAATCAACCACAGACTCCACTCCATCCATACCTATACAATCCAGAATCCAGTCCCCGAGCTCTTCCACTACTACGACTAAAACCGACTCATTTCTCTACCTCAACTTACACTCTTGATTAATCCTATTCACCGAGTTACATAGAACACCAATCATCGCATACGAATAGTCTTCTAGAGCCTCGTTAATTTGAGTCGATTGGACCACTCTACCAAACTTAGAACCAATCCTATCAATGACAAAGTTTTCGACCAAACACAATGGAATCCCGAATAATTTCAACCATGCAATACGTTCAAACGGTAATCTTTGGCCTTCCCATAATACCAACGAAACAAATTTCGGGTTCCAGACTTCTTTAGTGCTTAGAAAATCCATCATACCCTCCTTATCTTCAAATACCAAGACCAGCGATAAACCACCAACATACATATACTGACATTAGGAAGCCTCACTAAACATAACCATTCCTTTAACGACGTCAAAGCATGAAGATCTCTAGCTGTACCAATCAGACCCAACCTATTCCAATGAGCGTTCCTTACAAACCCGTCATCCAACACAACCTCCACCAGAGTCTCCCCTTATCCTTACCTACAAGAGTATCTTTGAACAGTCGACCAACAGGAGAACTCGGTCCCGACTGATCACCCACGGGTGAGATGTTTGTAGGTGTGAAAGTGAAAAGAGGCGGCACTCCGACATTGTTAAAAAGTTTTATCACCTAGTTGATAATGGGCCTTATGCCCTATAAATTCTAAGACTAATGTGAGCGTGTGTGTAATACTATATTATAAAGTATCAGTGAAGGATACCGGTAAAATTTAAGTAAATACAACCTTTATTGATTATAGTATAATGCTTGTTGAAGTTATTTAGGGGGTAAAATTGTCTGTCTACCTAAATATTAAATTGTTGAAGAAATTAATTTAAACATAATTATAAAATTGATGAGGAAATTAACAATAATGTGGTGACTCTTTACATTCATAACCTCCATGTCTTTATTATGTTTGTATCAATGTTATAGTCTTATAAATAATGGTCATGTACATGGTATCTAAATAGTGCGGTGACTCTTCATATACATAACTTACATATCTTTCAATGTTTATAGCCTTATAAATAGTGGTCTTTTATTTAGTATATAAAACATATCAATGAATAAAGTTATCTTTTTCTTCATTCTTTTTTTCGATACATGATGTCTAGAGTCTTCTTCTCATGTTTATATACCTTGTATGTTGGTTGCTACTAGATTGTTATTTTCCAACACGCTATTAGCGCGAGTTTTCTTGTTGCTCTTCGTTTTTTTTTTCAGTTTGAATCCATAGTCTAACCTCGCCTTGTGCCGCTATGTTTACAGAACAATGGAAAAATATAACCGTCACATGTTTGTTACTGTTATAGCCACAAGAATCAAAAGTGACTAGAAATCACAATCAATTTAATCCATTTCCATTCACAATTCAAGTAATAAATACATACGTTTTTCTTTGTGATGTATATACATAAAACACGAAAGAACAATTTCAAGCACCTTTATATGATTTGTGTAAAAAAAAATTCAATTTTAGATTACTTCTATTTTATTCAAACCCACCTTAGTTCCCTTGCAAAATTGGCTTATGTTATATTTTTTTAATGATTTTTGTAGGATAGGATTTAGACAAAAAAAAAAGGTTGTTTTATTATAGCTATCCAAAAATCATATCAAAATTTTAGGAGCATAATCTCTTCCCATGATTGGTTGCTAATCATAATTTGAGCATAGAAGGTGATGGGGTGGTGGTTGCTTGGTTACGTAAGTATTGCAAACGGAGGCCAGCGATTTTAATGGTGTGTCTTTTCTCTTTTATTGTTAATCTCAAATACTATTATTCTTTAAAAGTCTATTGTTCTTTCACCCAAACTAAATGAATTAGTAATTGAAATTTTATTAAAAAAAATTTGAATTCCGGTTTGGTTCATCCGGAGCTTGAAATGTTTTGATTTTTTTTAATTTAGAAGGTAGAGATGAATAAAGATATGAAAATATTTATTAATATTGTTGGTAAAAATAAAGGGAAACAGTTAATGAAATCATATTCAATGTGAGATGGCTTAAGTTACCCAGTGAAAATCTATAATTTTTTTAGAATTTTAATTTGGTATTATGTATAATATTTAAGCCCTAAAGTGCATATGATTTTTAATTCAATAATGTTTTCAATTATTGCTTTTTTTTCTTGGTCCGAAGACGCATTATACAACTATATTGATTTGATTATATATGTCAATTGTAGAGGCATAATGCACGATGCGTTAATACATGTTAGTTATAAATGTAAAGAATATGTGGTTGTTAAATCTTGGGTAATAACCTATTTTTCACAAATGGGTTAAATAGATATTTATTTAACAACTAGAAACCACTTAAATTGTTTGTTTCATTAAAAGTTACTCATAAAGTTTTATAAAACATATAAAAACAATATTACCAGTAATGACAATATGATATTTACCGGTAATGATAACATGACATATTTTTTTGTCGTCTTCTCAACCAAGTTTAGTAGTTTGTTACCTATATTAATACTCCCCCATCCCAATTTAAATTTCCATCTTTCTATTTTTTTGTTGTACCAAATTAAATGTCCATTTCCAAAATTAGAAATGCAATTTCCAGTTTCCCATAAAATACAAAACACAATCAAAGATTTAAAGATATCATTGTCATTGTACGACACACAAACAAAAGATTTCTTAATATGTGTGTTTGTGGGCCATGACATTTAAATGGGGACGAAGGGACTAGTTTGTTTATATATTTTTTCTACAAGTCAAAGAACCACCTTAATAATAAAATCCATTAAAAATATATTTACTAGATCTAACACACCTTTGAAATCAAATACTACAGAATATTTCATGAGAGGGTCGATAAAATAACAGTAACAAGTATCGCGTTACAAATTGTCTCCCCACAGCAACACACAAGTTCCCCACTAGTATTATACTAGTAGGAATGCCCGCGCGTTGCGGCGGGTGCATCTGTTTTGCCCCTCGTGCATTGTGTTTGTTGGTTATTCATTATGATGAAGTAGAAAACAACTATGTATAAAATATATGTTATTAAAAACTGAAACTCATAAGTATATCTTCTGGATATTTTAAATAGGTACATCACAATAGGCCGTACTATTCCTTGCAACACCCTTAGAATGGCCCACGTCCTTCGGTGGGACCCTTTTATGTATCTCGAAGGCAGATAAGTATGCCATCATAGAGTGGTGCTTAGCGAAGTGAAGTGACGTTGTATCTCTTAATGACCATAAGATTGTAGTGGAAGTGATGTAATTACTAAAATGCAGTTTGTAGTGTGCAACATATTTCTATTATTTTAGGGCATCCGCGAGATGCAACGGAGTCAATGATTTTCATAGATACTCTTGTTTTATGTTAGTTTGACAAGCGCTGTTGGGTCTAAATTTGGTAGTCTAATATTATCAACAAAGTCAAAGTCAAAAGTCAACGTTCGGCCAAAGAAAGTCAAAGTCAAACAAGTCGCAGTCAATACGTAAGGCGAGTCGAGAAATTCGATAATAGATCGACGAGTGAAGCTCAAGTTATGATTAAGAAAGACGCTACGGATAAATAAATATATTTTGTTTAGACAAAATATATTTATTACTTTAAAAGTAGTTTGCTTGTTTAGTGAGAGTTTTAGTATTTTATTAACCCTAGGGACCTAAATGTAATTAGCCTAAGTGTGTTCAGGCTATAAATAGAATGATATATTAGGGTTTTGGACAACACACATGCTAGAGATTTTGAGGGGCATTATTGTATTCATCTTATACAAATAATCTAGTGGGTTTTTATTGATTATTTTGTGTGTGTTCATCTTTATATCTTCAACTTAATCAGATTCAAGCTCCAAATCGATCCTAAATTTGGTATTAGAGCTTGGTACTCGAATTTGGGATTTAACCATCTACAAATTCGTCGTTTAATCTGATTTCTGTTGAAGATTTTATAGATTGTTTAAAATTTTGGGTTTTTTCATCAAACTGCGCACTTATTTCATCAATCTACGCACTTATTTCATCAATCTGCGCACTTATTTCATCAAACATGCGCACTTATTTCATAAGCTGCATACTTATTTCTTATTGTGTGCACTTAACTCATAAGTTGCATACTTATTTCTTGTTGTGTGCACTTAACTCATAAGTTGCATACTTATTTGCGCACTTAACTCATAAATTGCGCGCTTGTTTCTTATTCTGCATACTTATTTGCGCACTTAACTCATAAGTTGTGCGCTTGTTTCTTATTCTGCATACTTATTTCTTGCTGTGTGCACTTAACTCATAATCTGCATACTTATTTCTTGTTGTGTGCACTTAACTCATAAGTTGCATACTTATTTCTTGTTCTGTGCACTTAACTCAAGTATTGATGTGCGCACTTAACTCATAAGCTGCGTACTTATTTCTTGTTCTATGTCTCCGCGCACTTAACTAGGGTTTCTGCGCACTTAATTAGAAATTCCTAGTTCTCTGCATACTTACTGAAAATTGTGTAGTGTAACACCCCAACCGATGGCGGAAACATCGGGGTGCCACGTATTGATGATTGTTTTCAGTAGCACATGGTATAATATAAATTTTAAATAATTTATTCAAACATAATATCCAAAATGTGAAATAATGTCTAAGAATTCAAATACATAACATCAAATAATAACTTCAAAAACTTCAAATAAACTTCAAGATAATTCCTCATGCTAACTCAAGCCTCAGCTTCATTGTTACCTGAAACATGTTAATTTTGAAAGTATTTTGGGTCAACATAAGTTGGTGAGAATTACATAGGTTTTTGATGATAAATGAATAAAATGTTATGCAATTCATGTGCCATGTTAATCTAGCCCATATGTGAGAACATATTAGAAATAAATCGAGTGCATAATCAACCCTGTTGACTGTTATAAAATGATACATACCATACACTTATGGTCCCAATGAATATGTTATGCGATAACAAACACCCACGTAACCTTGGTAGGAGGCACGTATCCGGGTGGGATTGTCAGTCCAATAGATCTATCAATGTATACCGTCGGCTGATCAATGTTAATGATTATGCTAGAATGGTGCTTACTCTAATCATGCTCAAGACAATATGCAACATAGAAAACACATAGACACATTGATGATTGAATTGCAATGAAAATGTTATAACATGTTTCACCCCAAAAATGGTGATAAAAGGGGCTATGTAAACTCACCTTAGCAAATGTTAACTTGTAGTAAAGATATGATAATTGTGTTGCCCAAAGTGATCTCCAAATATCACCCTATAATAAGGTAATATGTAATAAGTCTAAGTCTAATTAACTAATATGTGTATCCTAGGGTTTTGATTTGGGGATAATCAATTGTTGAGATTTAAATTAAAATGCTTAATTAATAAAGGAAAATTGGATAATTAATGAAAAATAGTCTTTTTATAAAGTTTGAATTTTGAGTGAGCACATTAAAGTGTTTGAAGCAATAAAATAATTTTTATAAAATTATTTCATTTAAAATAGATTTTTAAATCTATTTATTTATAAATAGCCAATTATAAATTTTAATATTCAAAAATACTAAAATTAAAGAAATCTTATTTTAAAAATCATAATTCTGTTCTAAATGATTAAAAATAATTTGTATAAAATTTTGGTGCAAAAATGATGAAAATTGGATTTATTATGAATTAATTATGATTAAATCTAACAAAAATTGTTTAAAAATATAAAATAAATGATTTTACTGATTTAAAAATTATTTCAGTAAAGGTTGACTTTATAAAAAGTCAGGATAAATTTTGGGAAATTTAATAAAACTGTTTTGATATAATAATGGATTTTATAAATATAATAGTATAAAAATGATTTAATTATTATAATTATTAAATAAATGATTTTCTGGAAAATAAAAATTACAAATAAAACTTTTATTACAGATTAAACAATTATAATTTTTTTAGAATTTATAAAATAGTTTAGGTATTTTAAAAAGAATTTAAATGATTAAAAGGGTTAATATATATATATAATCAATTGTATGTTTAAAAAAAGAAAAGAAAAGAATGAACAAAACCCGGTCAGAGCCGGGACTCGAACCCGGGTGACCATTGTGGAGGGTCAGAGTCACAACCACTTGGCCTAGGCCGGTGGTTGTGATGATTCTGGTTTCATAATAAATAAATACAATAACGAATTCCAGTTTTATCCCCAATTAATAAACGACGAACCCTAGATTTTACAATTGGATGATTCAGGCAACTATAGCCCGATTAATGTTAGGGCTATTGTTGCCTGTACGCCGATGAACAAACCCCACAAATAAAAGAGGACTCACAGTGTATGATTGATGTTAGAAGTCGGGTCAAAGAGAAAGTCAGACCACGAACAAAATTGCAACAATCAGAGTATAATTGAAAGAATTGGAGGTGGAGAGAGTGTTATGAGCGAGTTGTTAAGCTACGCAGACCCTCAATTTATACTAAAGGATTAGGGTTAGGGTTAATTAGAAGGTTGACTTTCAATTTAATACATACGCGTCCAATAATCAAATGGGTCAACGATTGCCGTGTTATTGATGTGTAATTGTGTTGTATTGGGCCGGTTATTGCCCTAATTTGCCAAAAATAGCACAATTACGCGTTTAATTGTTGGATTGATCAACAAGGAATCCCACAGTTGACTTTCCTTGTCAACTGTGAGGATTTGGTTCGCGTATAAGATCAAAAGGCATCCGGGTTTAAACAATGTGATGGCCCAGCCCAGTTGGTTTGTGCTTGTGTGTTGGATCAGGCCGGCCTTTGGCGCGGGTTCGAACCCCGGCCAAGGCAAGTTATTTTTGTTTTTACAATTATATAATAACACACATAAATATAATATTATATATAGTATTAGGGTTCCATAATCGCGACAAAAATAATAAATGCGAATATAAAATGAAACTTGACGTTTTTATTAATGTCGGTGCGTAACGTACAAGTATTAAATGCGTAATGTTACAGTCTCCCCTACTTTTAGGAACTTCGTCCCGAAGTTGGAGTTGGAGAGTCTGGTGGAAAAAGATGTGGATACTTCGACTTCATCTGGTCTTTACGCTCCCAAGTGAACTCTGGGCCTCGTTTAGATTCCAACGAACCTTAACGATCGGAATACGACTGCGCTTGAGTTTCTTGACTCCAGTGTCAACAATCTCGACGGGTTTCTCGATAATGTGCATGCTTTCATCGATTTGCACATCCTCAAGAGGAACATGAAGGTTCTCATCTGCTAAGCATTTCTTGAGGTTCGAAACATGGAAGGTCGGGTGAACATTGCTTAGCTCAGGTGGAAGCTCAAGTCTGTAAGCCACTTTCCCAACTCTGTCAAGAATCTTGAAGGGGCCTACGTAACGAGGAGCTAGTTTTCCCTTCCTACCGAAACGAATAACTCCTTTCCAAGGGGATACCTTAAGTAGCACAAGGTCCCCAACTTGAAATTCCAGGGGTTTACGACGTTTATCAGCATAACTCTTTTGGCGACTTCTAGCCTTGAGAAGATTATCCTGAATAAGCTGGATTTTGTCTGTGGTTTCCTGGATTAGTTCAGGTCCAGTAATACGAGTTTCACCAACCTCGGTCCAACAGACAGGAGAACGACATTTCCGACCATAGAGTGCCTCAAAAGGAGCCATGTTAATGCTGGCGTGATAACTGTTGTTGTATGAAAACTCAACCAAAGGAAGATGAGAATCCCATGCGCCACCAAAATCGATGACACACGCTCTGAGCATGTCCTCAAGTGTCTGGATGGTTCGTTCAGTCTGACCATCCGTTTGAGGGTGATAAGCAGTGCTCAGGTTCAACTTGGTACCCAAAGCATCTTGTAGAGATCCCCAAAAGTGAGAGGTGAAACGACCATCGCGATCAGAAATAATGTCCAAAGGTATACCGTGACGACATACGATTTCACTTACGTACATCTTTGCCAACCTTTCCACAGAATACTTCTCGCGAATAGGTAGAAAGTGAGCTGACTTGGTCAAACGATCGACGATTACCCAAATACTGTCAAAACCTTTGGGTGTGCGAGGGAGTTTGGTGATGAAATCCATAGCTATGCTCTCCCATTTCCAGACAGGAATCTCTGGTTGTTCAAGCATACCAGATGGTCGTTGATGTTCAGCCTTAACCTTGGAACAAGTGAGGCATTTTGCAACGAAAAGGGCAATGTCTTTCTTCATACCAGGCCACCAATAAGAATAACGAAGATCTTGGTACATCTTGTCAGCTCCAGGATGAATAGAATAACGAGACTTATGAGCCTCGTTCATGAGAAAAGTACGAAGATCATCACGGTCGGGAATCCACAGTCGATTAAGAAAATAAAGGAGACCATCGGGTTTGGTTTCAAGTTGAGTCTCAGCACCACAAGACATTTCATCGTACATGTTACCCTGGGTGACTGAGGTGTGTTGAGCCTGGAGAATGCGATCTTGGAGATCGGTACGAACTCTAGCACATTGGAGTTTGACACGCTCTTTACGACTAAGTGCGTCAGCCACAACATTCGCTTTGCCAGGATGGTAGCGAATTTCGCAATCATAGTCGTTAAGTAGTTCAACCCAACGTCGTTGCCTCATGTTAAGATTCTTTTGGTCGAAGACATGTTGGAGACTTTTGTGGTCCGTGAACACCACACATTTGGTCCCATAGAGATAATGTCTCCAAATCTTGAGTGCAAAGACAACAGCGCCCAATTCAAGATCATGGGTGGTATAATTTTTCTCGTGAGTCTTGAGTTGTCGAGACGCATAAGCAATAACCTTTCCTCGTTGCATGAGAACACAACCAAGACCTTGGTTCGATGCATCACAGTAGACCACGAAATCATCATTACCATCAGGTAGAGATAAGACAGGAGCTTCACCGAGTTTCAGCTTAAGAGTTTCAAATGCTTCCTCTTGCTTAGGTCCCCACTCATAGGGTTTACCCTTGTGAGTTAAGGTAGTGAGAGGAACAGCGATCTTGGAGAAGTTGGCGATGAATCGACGATAATAACCAGCCAACCCAAGAAAAGAACGGACTTCTGTTGGAGTGGTAGGAACACTCCAATTTTTCACAGCTTCGATCTTTGCAGGATCAACATGAATCCCGTTCATATCAATGACATGTCCCAAAAATTGAACTTCCTTAAGCCAAAATTCACATTTGGAGAACTTGGCGTACAGTTGTTCTTTCTTTAGGAGACTCAAGATAGAGTGAAGATGTTGCTCGTGATCGGATTTTGACTTAGAGTAAATCAAAATATCATCGATGAAAACGATCACGAATTTGTCGAGATAGGGTCTGCAAACCCGATTCATCAAATCCATAAATACTGCGGGAGCATTGGTCAACCCAAAAGGCATAACCATGAATTCATAGTGACCGTAGCGAGTGCGAAAAGCCGTCTTGGGAATATCTTCATCGTGGACTCTAAGCTGATGATAACCAGAACGGAGATCAATCTTCGAGAAGTGGGTTGCTCCTTGAAGTTGATCGAAGAGATCGTCAATCCTAGGAAGTGGATAACGATTCTTGATGGTGAGTTTGTTGAGTTCACGGTAGTCAATACACATCCGAAGAGAACCATCCTTCTTTTTAACGAATAAGACAGGGGCTCCCCATGGAGAAGAACTAGGGCGAATGAACCCTTTATCAGAAAGTTCCTGTAATTGACTAGCAAGTTCTTGCATCTCAGAGGGTGCAAGACGATAAGGAGCTTTAGCAATAGGATTAGCACCAGGAACAAGATCAATACGAAACTCCACTTGTCGAGCAGGAGGCAAACCAGGTAAATCTTCTGGAAAGACTTCAGGATAGTCTCGAATAATAGGAATGTCTTGGATACTTTTGCCTTTGTCCTTCTTCTCTATCACGTTAGCTAAGAAGGCTGTATACCCCTTTCGTAAGTACTTTTGGGCAGTAGTACAAGACATAAGCTTAAGCTCACCACAGGGTTTCTCACCATAGATCTTCAAAATCTCACCAGATTCGAGAGGAATGCGTATGACTTTCTCGAAGCACAGAATTTCGGCACGATGAGTTGACAACCAGTCCATGCCTACTATAACATCAAAACTACCAAGATGCATGGGAATGAGATCGATAGGGAAGGTATGATCATCGAGATTCAACAAGCAGTTACGAATAATAGAACCGATCGAAATAGACTTCCCGTTAGCTACCTCTACCACGAAAGGGTCTTCTAGATTAGTGTGGGGTAAGTTAAGTAAAGGTTCAAACTTCAGTGACACGAATGACTTATCAGCTCCTGAATCAAATAATATGGATGCATAGTGGTTATTAATGAGAAACGTACCATTCACCACTTCGTTGTTGTCACGGGCCTGATTAGCGTTGAGATTGTAGGCGCGACCTCGAGCACCTTGGTTCTGGTTGCGGTTCTGGTTTTGGTTTTGGTTTTGGTTCTGATTTTGGTTTTGGTTACGGTTACGGTTAGGGCAGTTATTGATGTAGTGATTAGGGTTACCACACTCGTAGCATTGACCACGAGTAGGCCTGTTGTTTTGTTGGTTGGGAGCTGGGTTGTTGTTGTCTTGGGCAGCAGGAGATCGGCAGACGTTCACCAGGTGACCATATCTTTGACACTTAGTACAAAATCGACATGGCACCTGTGTGGGATGGTGGTACTTGCAAGTGTTGCACAAAGGGTGAGGTCCGGTGTATGGTTTCTTGGCTGGGTTTTGGGCAGCAGGTGGAGTAGCAGCAACCATATAGTTTCTAGCCTTGCGCTTCTTGTTGCTTGAGGTCTCAGGCTTGACTTCAATTGCAGGCTGTGGAGTATCTTTGGCAGTAGTCTTCTTGGTGCCTTTGCGAACGAGAGTACCGTTCTTCACATGATTATCAGTAAGAGTGGCCGCTAGACGTTTGGCCTCTTCCAGAGTTGCAGGATTTCTACCCCAAACAGTGTCCTGGATTTGCATGGGCAGACCACCGATGTACTTCTCGATGGCTACCGGCAGAGGAGTAACCTTGTGTGGCAACAATAAGCTAAGCTCATGAAAGCGGGTGTTGTAGGCAAGATTTTCCCCACTATCTTGAGCCAAGGTGTGGAACTCATCCTCAAGCTTTTTAACTTCATTTCGAGGACAGAACTCCTCCTTCATGATCTCTTTGACCTGGTCCCAAGTCATAGCAAGAGCAACCTCGGCCCCACGAGTACGCTTTTCTTCATTCCACCATGTGAGTGCTCGTTTATGGAGAACACTCATGGCGTAACGAACCTTGAAATTGTTGGGGCACTCACTGTTGATGAAGGTATTTTCAATACCCTCAAACCATTGGAGAAGTCCAGTAGCTCCTTCTTCACCGCTGAACTTTGGAGGGTTACAAGAGTTGAAATGTTTAAGGGTGCAAGCCTGGGGTCCATTACCATTGCCATTGCCATTCCCGTTCCCGTTGTGACCATTCCCGTTGCCGTTCAATTGGATGACCTGAGCAAGTAAATTGGGAACCAGAGTTGCGATTTGCTGCGCCATTTGTTGTGAAATGATCGCAGCCAGTTGAGCATCGACCCCATTGTTGTTGTGGTTAGGAGCTTGGTCATGGTTGTGGTTATGGTTATCACCACCTTCTTCGTGGTTCTCACCATTGTTGTTGCGAGTGCTGCGACGAGGAGGCATGATCTGTAATAGACACAATGAAATGAATGAGAGTTCATATAAGGAATGTAATCATTTATTCATTAATTAAAACGAATAAACGAAAACGTTGACTTATCAAAGATTCTAAATTCTAATAACATATGAAGACATGCTTTAGCCTATAAGTGAACACTCATCCCGAGAATTCCCAGGTAGGCATCCGGGTCCCTCGTCTGATTGGGATATATGCGCAATGCCAGCCTAGACAGAAGACTCAGAATACAGGCGTTCACCCTTCCAGATTGCACGTGTTCGTTATTAAAATCTAGAACTTCGACGAGATCTCAAGGGGGTTCAGGTTAAACCTGAGGATTTTGTCCTATAAATCTAATGGTGGATCAGGATTGCAGCAGACAATTAAGAGTAGTCACATGTAGGTTTAGGGTTGTAGGGCATAGGATGAGGATAGGATTTGGGAAGCAATTAGGGTTACAAGTAGGAGAAGCAAGTACTGTTTTAGTCCCTAAGGTTATAGTCTAGATTATTTCTAATAACCTAATTCCCTATAACCAAGGCTCTGATACCAATCTGTAACACCCCAACCGATGGTGGAAACATCGGGGTGCCACGTATTGATGATTGTTTTCAGTAGCACATGGTATAATATAAATTTTAAATAATTTATTCAAACATAATATCCAAAATGTGAAATAATGTCTAAGAATTCAAATACATAACATCAAATAATAACTTCAAAAACTTCAAATAAACTTCAAGATAATTCCTCATGCTAACTCAAGCCTCAGCTTCATTGTTACCTGAAACATGTTAATTTTGAAAGTATTTTGGGTCAACATAAGTTGGTGAGAATTACATAGGTTTTTGATGATAAATGAATAAAATGTTATGCAATTCATGTGCCATGTTAATCTAGCCCATATGTGAGAACATATTAGAAATAAATCGAGTGCATAATCAACCCTGTTGACTGTTATAAAATGATACATACCATACACTTATGGTCCCAATGAATATGTTATGCGATAACAAACACCCACGTAACCTTGGTAGGAGGCACGTATCCGGGTGGGATTGTCAGTCCAATAGATCTATCAATGTATACCGTCGGCTGATCAATGTTAATGATTATGCTAGAATGGTGCTTACTCTAATCATGCTCAAGACAATATGCAACATAGAAAACACATAGACACATTGATGATTGAATTGCAATGAAAATGTTATAACATGTTTCACCCCAAAAATG
Organism: Ambrosia x helenae; assembly: GCA_030844895.1. NCBI lineage: Eukaryota > Viridiplantae > Streptophyta > Magnoliopsida > Asterales > Asteraceae > Ambrosia > Ambrosia x helenae. The sequence continues at coordinate 775,721 of JAUTDX010000118.1, read as the reverse complement.
GTGATAAAAGGGGCTATGTAAACTCACCTTAGCAAATGTTAACTTGTAGTAAAGATATGATAATTGTGTTGCCCAAAGTGATCTCCAAATATCACCCTATAATAAGGTAATATGTAATAAGTCTAAGTCTAATTAACTAATATGTGTATCCTAGGGTTTTGATTTGGGGATAATCAATTGTTGAGATTTAAATTAAAATGCTTAATTAATAAAGGAAAATTGGATAATTAATGAAAAATAGTCTTTTTATAAAGTTTGAATTTTGAGTGAGCACATTAAAGTGTTTGAAGCAATAAAATAATTTTTATAAAATTATTTCATTTAAAATAGATTTTTAAATCTATTTATTTATAAATAGCCAATTATAAATTTTAATATTCAAAAATACTAAAATTAAAGAAATCTTATTTTAAAAATCATAATTCTGTTCTAAATGATTAAAAATAATTTGTATAAAAGTTTGGTGCAAAAATGATGAAAATTGGATTTATTATGAATTAATTATGATTAAATCTAACAAAAATTGTTTAAAAATATAAAATAAATGATTTTACTGATTTAAAAATTATTTCAGTAAAGGTTGACTTTATAAAAAGTCAGGATAAATTTTGGGAAATTTAATAAAACTGTTTTGATATAATAATGGATTTTTATAAATATAATAGTATAAAAATGATTTAATTATTATAATTATTAAATAAATGATTTTCTGGAAAATTAAAATTACAAATAAAACTTTTATTACAGATTAAACAATTATAATTTTTTTAGAATTTATAAAATAGTTTAGGTATTTTAAAAAGAATTTAAATGATTAAAAGGGTTAATATATATATATAATCAATTGTATGTTTAAAAAAAGAAAAGAAAAGAATGAACAAAAACCCGGTCAGAGCCGGGACTCGAACCCGGGTGACCATTGTGGAGGGTCAGAGTCACAACCACTTGGCCTAGGCCGGTGGTTGTGATGATTCTGGTTTCATAATAAATAAATACAATAACGAATTCCAGTTTTATCCCCAATTAATAAACGACGAACCCTAGATTTTACAATTGGATGATTCAGGCAACTATAGCCCGATTAATGTTAGGGCTATTGTTGCCTGTACGCCGATGAACAAACCCCACAAATAAAAGAGGACTCACAGTGTATGATTGATGTTAGAAGTCAGGTCAAAGAGAAAGTCAGACCACGAACAAAATTGCAACAATCAGAGTATAATTGAAAGAATTGGAGGTGGAGAGAGTGTTATGAGCGAGTTGTTAAGCTACGCAGACCCTCAATTTATACTAAAGGATTAGGGTTAGGGTTAATTAGAAGGTTGACTTTCAATTTAATACATACGCGTCCAATAATCAAATGGGTCAACGATTGCCGTGTTATTGATGTGTAATTGTGTTGTATTGGGCCGGTTATTGCCCTAATTTGCCAAAAATAGCACAATTACGCGTTTAATTGTTGGATTGATCAACAAGGAATCCCACAGTTGACTTTCCTTGTCAACTGTGAGGATTTGGTTCGCGTATAAGATCAAAAGGCATCCGGGTTTAAACAATGTGATGGCCCAGCCCAGTTGGTTTGTGCTTGTGTGTTGGATCAGGCCGGCCTTTGGCGCGGGTTCGAACCCCGGCCAAGGCAAGTTATTTTTTTTTTTTACAATTATATAATAACACACATAAATATAATATTATATATAGTATTAGGGTTCCATAATCGCGACAAAAATAATAAATGCGAATATAAAATGAAACTTGACGTTTTTATTAATGTCGGTGCGTAACGTACAAGTATTAAATGCGTAATGTTACATGTAGTCCTTGTGTACTAATTTAGGGTTTCTGCACACTTACCAAGGAAACCCTAGTTATCTGTGTACTTGTCAAAGACTGCGCACTTATCAGGAGACAAGGGATTGACCGTGTACTTGCTATTGTTTCGGGTTGCTGCATTCCGAGTTGGTGTGGATCTTTTCACTAAGATGCGAACCGGCCACGGCCAGGGTTCGAGTCCCTCTTTCCACGCATTCTTTTCTTTCTTTTTAAAAGGATTATATAACTGATTCACATAGACTATTTAATTAATTCGAACCTAGATTATTCATTCTCAGGGTCCAGACCAACTGGTCTGGGCTTGTGATTTAAAACCCTGACCCGGGTTTGACGTGGGTTCGACCCCTAGCACATACAAACATTTTTTTAACCCTTTATACTTATATATATTCATTATTAGTTTTAAAAATGGTTTTAAAATACTAAAATTGCTTTATAAATTCTACAAAAATTATTTTATGATGTTCTAATAGAAAAGTTTATCATACAATTTTTAGTTTTCCAAAAATTATTTATTTAATATATATAATAAATATTACAAGTTTATTCTATTATAATTATAAAATTCTATAAGAATATCAAAACGATTTTATAAAATTCTACAAAAATTATCCTAAGTTTATAAAACAATAGACATTCCAGAAATGATTTTTATTTCTGAAAAATCATTTATTTAATATTTTTAATCAATTTTTGTTATTTTAATCATAAATAAATCATAATAAATTCATTTTTCAATATTTTTACACCAAAATTTTATATAAATTATTTCTGTCCATTTAGAACAGAAATACAAATTTTAATTTAAAAATTCTTTAATTTTAATATTTTTAGATATTAAAGTTATATTTTGACAAAATAGATATAAATGGACTAAATATTCAATTTTTAAGAAAATAATTTTATAAAAATTATTTTCATACTTAAAACCTTATAATGTGATCATCCTTAGTCAAAAACCTACAAAAAGACTTTTGTTTATTTTTCGAATTTCTCTTATGTATTAAACAGTTTATTTAATAATTAAACGAACCCTTATCCCCAAATTAGGAACCCTAGAAAATACTTGTAGACTAGAAAGACTTAGACTTATTTATTACCTTAAACATAGGGTAATACTCGGCAACGTTGGGCTACACATATTCTATTTCACGAGACTTAACACTTTGCTAAGGTGAGTTTACATAGCCCCTTTTTCTGTTTTACATTTTGGGGTGAAACATGTTAAAACATTTTATACACTATCATTTACTCATTTTTACATTGTTAGAAACTTGTGATTCAATTACACTATCATTTACTCATTCTATCATTTGGCTGTAACAAAAAGACACAGTACAATCATTAACATTGATCAAGCCGCCTGTTTAGATTATAGCGCTATAGGTCTGACAAACCCATCCCCCCGCATAAATTCAGGGATGATCGATAACAGTTACACTTTTACTAACTTGCGAGTTAGGTCTCAGTCGATACAAGGTTTGATTGTACAAAAGACGCATTGTTACATATCGGACTCATATTCTATCATTACTCATTATTATACTTCAACTATGATTGTTATACAACATATTGTTTTCAACTATATACAAAACCTATGTATTCTCACCAACTATTTATAGTTGACCCCCACCCTATCTTTCCAATTTAACATGTTTCAGGTTTATTTGCTATTGGAAGTTGTACAAGTATTAGAACACATAGGAGCTTTGGAGCTAGCTTATATTAATCAACCTTTGTAATATTTACTTGTAAATTGTAAATTGTTTAATATTATTCAACTTTCATTTAGTACCATGAGCTATTGAACAATCATCACTACGTGACACCTCGATGTTTCCGTCATCGGTTGGGGTGTTACAGATTGGTATCAGAGCCAGGTTATAGGGAATTAGGTTATTAGAAAAATAATCTAGTCTATAACCATAGGATTATAATCAGTACTTTCTCCTTTTACTTGCAACCCTACTTGTTTCTAATCCCTATCTCCCTCCCACTTCTTATCCCTACATTAATCCCTACATGAAGATTGCTCTCCATCACTGGATCTACTCTTAGACTAATAGGACAAAATCCTCAGGTTTAGCCTAAACCACCTTGAGATCTCGTCGAAGTTCTAGATTTTAATAACGAACACGTGTAATCTGGAAGGGTGAACGCATGTATTCTGAGTTTTCTGTCTAGGCTGGCATTGCGCATATATCCCAATCAGACGAGGGACCCGGATGCCTACCTGGGAATTCTCGGGATGAGTGTTCACTTATAGGCTAAAGCATGTCTTCACTATGTTATTAGAATCTAGAATCTTTGATAAGTCAACGTTTTCGTTTATTCGTTTTAATTAATGGATAAATGATTACATTCCCTATATTACCTCATTCATGTCTCATTGAATCTTCATTGTGTCTCTTACAGATCATGCCTCCACGTCGCAGCGCTCGCCTTAACAGTGGTGACAATCATGATGAAGGGAGTAGCAATCACAACCACAACCACAACCACGACACTAACCACAACAATGGAGGTGATGCCCAACTGGCTGCAATCATTTCCCAACAAATGGCACAACAGATCGCAACTCTGGTTCCAAACTTACTGGCTCAAGTCATCCAAATGAATGGAAACGGCAACGGAAATGGAAACGGCAATGGAAATCACAATGAGAACGGGAATTGAAACGGGAATGGTCTCCCAGTCTGCACCCTCAAATACTTTAATACCTGCAATCCTCCTATGTTTAGTGGGGATGAAGGAGCTACTGGTCTCCTACAATGGTTCTAGGGTATTGAGAATACCTTCATTAACAGTGAGTGTCCCGATAACTTTAAGGTCCGTTATGCCATGAGTGTTCTTCACAAACGAGCACTCACTTGGTGGAATGAGGAAAAGCGCACCCGTGGAGCTGAAGTTGCACTTGCTATGACCTGGGATCAAGTCAAAGAGATAATGAAAGCTGAGTTTTGCCCACATAACGAGGTCAAGAAATTGGAGGACAAGTTCCACACCCTTGCTCAGGATAGTGGGGAAAACCTTGCTTATAATACCCGCTTCCATGAGCTCAGTCTGTTGTTGCCCCATAAGGTCACTCCCCTACCTGTAGCCATTGAGAAGTATATCGGTTGTTTGCCCATGCAGATTCAGGACACGGTATGGGGAAGGAACCCTGCTACCCTCGAAGAGGCCAAGCGTCTAGCAGCTACCTTAACTGACAATCACGTAAAGAACGGGACCTTAGTTCGGAAAGGCGAGAAAGCAAGTATTGTAGCCGCGGTAACTACTGAGAACCAGAAGCGTAAGACCAGGGATCCTGATGCAAACCTCACTACACAAGCTTCTAACAAGAAACCTTATACAGGAAACTTTCCATTGTGTAACACATGCAAACGACATCATCCCACTGCTTCAGCGTGTCGCTTGTGCACCAATTGTGGTAAGTATGGCCACTGCTTCAGCGTGTCGCTTGTGCACCAATTCTATAGGTCTGACAAACCCATCCCGCTGCATAAATTCAGGTAGGGGTGAGCATTTCGTGGTTCAGACCCACAGGAACCTTAGACCTGACCCACGAGAACCTTGGACCCGAACCTTTTTAAATATATGGATCGGTTTCCGGTTCTAGATTTATGTGAATTAACGGTTCCGGGTCGGGTCGGTTCCAGACCCACGGTAAGAACCACAAGAACCGTTTGTATTTTAATTAAAAAAATATAAAAAATAATCTTTTTTAGTCTTTTCACTATTCGTTTTGACGTTTTATTGTAATCAATTTCATGTAATGTTAATACAATATTAAAAATATTATTTATAATAATAACAATGTATTTTTCTTGAAAAAAATTTCGGCTTAATGGATATGCATAGATGTGATATATTATATAATATATATTATATCCAAATTTGAAGTAAATATTTATATATATCACTCTAATGTGTGTGTGTGTGTATTTATTATGTATACATAACAGATTCACATAATGTTTCTATTGATGAGAATGACAAAATTGTTACGAAAACATAAGTTGAGAAACGAAAAATGACTTAAAAAACTCATGGGCTATTGTTAGACTGTCCGTTGTGGAAGTGGAAGCGCGGGTAGCACGACGCGAACGGGGTTTTAGCGCCCGTGCTCACCCCCAGCCACAACAGCCCCACGCGAACAATCTCGGCGCGATCACAAGCGATGGTGGTTGCGTGGGTTAATGGGAAAAAGTGACCTTTGGTCGCGCCGTTGCTCACCTCCAGCCACAACGGGGTCAAGTGACCGGATTACTTGATAGTCACGTAGGTGGCTTGCGCACGTTCGCTTGTGCGTCCACAACGGACGACCTTAGAACCATATGGAGGAATTCTTTTACGAGCATGGTAAAAGAATAGGAATATGTAAATCCTCTAAAAGTGGCTATTGCATTAAAGGGTTCTAGAGGGTCAGACCCTTTTACCCGACCCGTCAGAACCATTAGGACCCGGAACCACATAGCCTTTTAAGGTTCGGTTCGTGGTTCCTAATTTCAACAATAAAAGGGTATACGGTTCTGGTGGGTCTGGGTCGGGTCGGGTCGGTTCCGGACCCTTTGCACAGCCCTAAATTCAGGAATGATCGATAACAGTTACACTTTTACTAACTTGCGAGTTAGGTCTCAGTCGACACAAGGTTTGATAGTACAAAAGACGCATTGTTACATGTCGGACTCATATTCTATCATTACTCATTATTATACTTCAACTATGATTGTTATACAACATATTGTTTTCAACTATATACAAAACCTATGTATTCTCACCAACTATTTATAGTTGACCACCCCATCTTTCCAATTTAACATGTTTCAGGTTTATTTGCTATTGGAAGTTGTACAAGTATTGGAACACATAGGAGCTTTGGACCTAGCTTATATTAATCAACCTTTGTAATATTTACTTGTAAATTGTAAATTGTTTAATATTATTCAACTTTCATTTAGTACCATGAGCTATTGAACAATCATCACTACGTGACACCTCGATGTTTCCGCCATCGGTTGGGGTGTTACACCAAGGTGTGTCACAGCAGTTGCTTACTGTTTGTCTCACAATCGAAAAGTTTTAAGAGAAAGAGATGATATTCAAAAAATCAACAATGAAATGAAAGAAAATGAGTTGGCATATCAACGAAAGTTAAATGCAACTCTCGCTGAAATGCAAACTCTTAAAGAATTTGTCCTTAGAAAAGATTTTTTAATAAATGATTTAACAGAAAAGTTAGAAAAATCAAGAAACGAAACAAATCATCTTCAAATTATTGTAGACAAATGGAATGTAAGCAAGAAGGCTCAAGCTGATCTAGTGCAGTGTTCAAGGCAATCTTTTGTTAAAGATGGAATTGGATATAAGGATAACAATGGGATCGAAAGATCTTTATTTTTACCCCTAAGCAAAAGCGAGTATATACCAATTCCAAAACCTCATCCTACAAATGATATGTGTGAAAAGGAATGTGTCAAACCTGAGTCTAGTACTAATATGATTAAAAGCAATGCAGAAGTGACAAAAAGGGCAGAGGTTGAAGATGATGGCAGTTGTGGTGGAAAGACTTTGGGGTTGGGTCACCCAGGAGCCAGTTACTCAACAGTTAATTGGTTTATTTGGAATAATGAAAAGACTAAAACTGTTTTTAAATTTGGATGACTGTACTGGACCTAGACCTAATGTTGATTCGAATGGTATGGTAAATGTTTGTGATAGGCAGAAACCTATCTCACGTTCTGATGTTTGTCATGATGATATTATGCATGAATGTGCTGATTTAAAATCTACATTTTGTGATGATAAAACTGTTTGTGCTCCACCTGTTTTTGTGCCCGCTCTTGAGAATAACAGGTTTGGAAAGTTCTTAACTGAAGAAATTCCAGAGTTTACTCCGTCAACATCATGCAAAGATGATTCACAAAGTGATTCAGAGTTTTGTTCATCCAGAGAATGGGAAAGCTCAAATGACTCGGAAACTTCAGTGTCAGAACTTGATGATAGAGTTGACACTACAAATCAAGTCCATCAAGATTCACTGGAAGAAGATCTGTTTATAGAAGATTGCTCAACTTTAGATGATGAATCAGTGATGAATGGAAATCACACGGGGTCAAAGATTAGGGAGTCAAAAGGTGTTGTAAAACCCAAAGCTTCTCAACAAGCCGAATCAAGCTCAAAACAATCTACATCCCCAGTTGCTTCACACGTGACAACAAAGAATCAAAAGCCATTCAAGGCTTGCTTTAGGTGTGGTAAAGAAGGTCATGTGCTCAAGCAATGTCCAGAACGACAAAATCCAAGCGGTAAAGGCAATGCGGATTGCTTCTTTGGATCAAAGGATAAAATGCACACATCTTTGAATGTTAGGATGACACATATTCCATCAAGATCTCCACATGTGAAGCCAGTTTCACATGATTCAAAGATTAAAAGGACCAAAGCATCAAAACCACAATCTATTCCTCCAGGTTTTAAACAAAAAAATTGTTTCGAAAACAATTGATGACTTCGTGAACCATATCTTGCAAGCGTCTTAACTTCTCATTGATTTTTTTCTCTTCTCATCTAATGAAGACATAAATTTTTTTTGGACAAAACAATGTTTCAAAGGATGAAATTAGCTATAAGATTTTGTTTGGGGTTATGAAAAGACTATTAGCATCCAAGAAATTGATTATAATGAAGTACTAGTAGGAATTCCCACGCGTTGTAGCGGGTGCATCTGTTTTGCCCCTCGTACATCGTGTTTGTTGGTTATTCGTTATGATGAAGTAGAAAACAACGATGTATAAAATATATTTTATTAAAACCTGAAACTCATAAGTATATCTTCTGAATATTTTAAATGGTACATCACAATAGACCGTATTATTCCTTGCAACACCCTTAGATTGGCCCACGTCCTTCGGTGGCACCCTTTTATGTATCTCGAAGGCAGATAACTATACCATCGTAGAGTGGTGCTTAGCGTAGTGAAGTGGCGTTGTATCTCTTAATGACCATAAGATTGTTGTGGATGTGATGTAATTACTAAAATGCTATTTGTAGTGTGCAACACATTTCTATTATTTTAGGGCACCCATGAGATGCAGCGGAGTCAATGATTTGCATAGATACTCTCGTTTTATGTTAGTTTGTCAAGTGTCGTAACAAATATACTGGACCAAACAAATTAGTAATCAATATAGTTAAAACTACCAAATCGACTGATAAGAACTCGTCTTCTTTTGGATATGTAAACAATTGGTGACTTCGTGAGATCAGAAACTTAAATTCTATTCCTAGAAGCTTATAGTAGTAGAGAAAACAAAAAACCATCAAGGAAGATGATGGCGTTGCTCGTGAAGTATCTCTATCATATTTGCTTGTATAAACGTCAAGCCTGTATATACCGCTCACTTTAATGGGTTGAAACGTGTCATGGGTTGGGTGTGTTGGCAAACTTCAAGCCTACATATTCATTTGTGTGCAGAACTGTCACATCATACCATCCAGCAACCACATAAATTTAAAAAGAAGATATAAATACATAATATATGAAGTAAGTTATGTATTTGAAAAGTCACCACATTATTTATATACCAAATACATGAACACTATTTATAAGACTATAACATTGATACAAACATAATAAAGCCATGGAAGTTATGAATGTAAAGAGTCACCACATTATTGTTAATTTCCTCATCAATTTTATAATTATGTTTAAATTAATTTCTTCAACAATTTAATATTTAGGTAGAAAGACAATTTTACCCCCTAAATGACTTCAATAAGCATTGTACTATAAGCAATAAAGGCTGTATTTACTTAAATTTTGTGGGTATCCTTCACTGATGCTTTATAATATAGTATAGAAGATAAAGATTCGGGTTGATTCATTAGCGTGAGCGTGAATTTATGGCTTTTCGATTTCTTATTTCTTAACACAAATAACATAAGTAATTAACACATAGTTAAGTTTTTGTTTTCTCTTTATGCTAGTGTTTAATTTATTTTATTAATTAAAATTAGAACTTAAATAATATACAATTGCCGAAAGCAAAATAATATTGTGAACCACACTTCATACAACGTTTAACAAGAATATTAAATAGTTCAACATATACCTTAAAAGTCTTAGAACAAACACAGTTTACGTATAAAGTTATATTTGAGCATGCCTATATAGATATAGAGTTAACTATTTCATGGCGTTCAAGGAGACCATGTTGATTGAAATTAAGGAAAATCTTCATACCCTTCTCCAACCATCCTCTCCATCATATGTCCTTCATGTCCATTTGTTCCCTGCAACATCAGTTTTCATCCCATGCACTAAGTGGAAGTAATATTTATAATATATTAGAAACGTATTAGCAAATCTAGAATGTTATATTTGTAATTTTGTCTGTTTTATTTAGTTAACAATATATATGATTCAAGATACACAACTTCTTAACAAGGATAGTTAGGAAAGCCATATGTCTCCTTCATAGGGGCCATATCATCCAATTCAGTAGAGTTGAGGTCAATAGGTCATAGAACATGCTGATTTCTGAAAGCTTCATGGAGAGAAACTAAAACTGCACAAAGAAGAGAAAAAACAGTACTAATTAATTTTGAAAAATATTTTCTCATCAATACTTCTGAATATTGTTTATTTATTGTTTTAATTGTTAGTTGCACAATTAAATTACCTTAATTTGATTCTGCAACGATCCAACATAGTTGATTATTACATCCAACATCACTTGCATTCCCATTGTCTATAGCAAATAACTAAATTTAAATGGAGCAAAACAACGATATATTATGAAGATAAATTTTTGTAATTGTCAAAGAACATATGTAGAAGTAGAAAAATGTATATATGTATATAAAGATTAACTCATATCTTTATACCTTATAGCATTCAGGAACCATATCTTGCAAGCGTCTTAACTTCTCATTGATTTTTTTCTCTTCTCATCTAATGAAGACATAATTTTTTTTGGACAAAACAATGTTTCAAAGGATGAAAGTAGCTCTAAGATTTTGCTTGAGGTTATGAAAAAACTATTAGCATTCAAGAAATTGATGATAATGAAGTATATATAATAATATAGATGAGAGGTTGAAAGGTCTCACATTTAAGATGCATCATAGGTTAGGTTGTATTTTGTGTTTTAAAAGTTGGACACAAGGGCATAATTGAGATAAGATTTTAGGATATGAGGTATTGGATTATGTTAAATTTACTAATCTACCCTCCTAAGTGTCTTAATTGTCACAACTATACCAATAATACCCTTAATTTTTTTTGCTTAAATATGTTGTACATGTTACTTGTTAAGTTGTACAGAAATGCAAGTTACCATGTTGTACATCACTCCTCCTTAATAAGATAATCTATACTACTATATAATAGGTTCTGCATGGGCAAGATGGTAATTTTGTTTTAATTTTAAGACACATAAAAACATTGTTTTTGCATTTGGTACAAGTGTTAATGCATAAATAATTTCTCATATACAATATTGTCCCTCTACATTTTAACATGTAATAATGTAGTGTAATAAATGACAAACAATAATGTAGTGTGATTACATCTAGCATTTATACTTATAATGCAATAGTATTTTATAAAAGCTTGTAAAAAAAACTTACTAACGTATAGTAAAAATAATACATAAAAATTTGACTAACATATTCAAACTCAAATAAAAGAAATAAGCATCGTCTCATTCGTGACTGACTAGGTCATTAGGAAAACCAAAATAATTGTCAAACAAGAATACATGATATCTTTTAGTTTAAAAGTACAACAATTAAATAACTTATTAACTTATACTAAAAATAATACATAAAAATTTGACTAACATATTCAAACTCAAATAAAAGAGACAAGCATCATCCCATTCGTGACTGACTCGGTCATTAGCCAAACCAAAATAATTGTCAAACAAGAATAAATGATGACTTTTAGTTTAAAAGTTATTGTATATCTAATAAAAGTTTACGGTTAAAAATTACAATCAGACAAATGTTGTGTTAATCAAGAGCAACCTCATGGTTTCTTTGATCAAATGTCATGGTTTCTTTGATCCGCGCATACAACACAAACTTCTCCTTCACACCTATGGGTGTCTCATTAGTCGAAACAATCACCAATATGAGAAATGACATATATACGTTCGGAGCATATTCGGGAATATACCACAAAATTGACCAGTTAGTACTACGGGATGGCAAACCCATCCCACACGTCATTCTTTATTTTTTTATGGCTTCATTTAGAGTATTTAGCTACTTTTTTTCAGAGGCTGAAATCTTGTCTTCTGATTCAAGTTTTCAGTATTCTCCCACATCAAATTTTATTTTTTATTCGAGCTTTCAATATCAAAGAACTTCCACCAAAATAATTGTCACACAAGAATACATGATGATTTTTAGTTTAGAATTACTATATATGTAATAAAAGTTTATGGGTGCAGCCCCGCCGCAACGCGCGTGTTCCTACTAGTATAGAAATATAGATGAAGATAAGGGGTTGAAAGGTCTTACATTTAAAATGCATCATAAGTTAGGTTGTATTTTGTGTTTTAAAAGTTGGACATAAAGGCATAATTGAGATAAGATTTTAGGATGTGAGGTATTGGATTATGTTCAATTTACTAATCTACCCTCCTAAGTGTCTTAATTGTCACAACTATGCCAATAATACCCTTAATTTTTTTGCATAAATATGTTGGCATGTTTCTTGTTAAGTTGTACAGAAATACAAATTACCATGTTGTATACCACTCATCATTAATAAGACTAGCAGGAACCCGCGTTTTACAACGGGGCTACACCCGTAAACTTTTATTACATATATAATAATTTTAAACTAAAAGTCATCATGTATTCATGTGGGACAATTATTTTGGTGGAAGTCCTTTAATATTGAAAGCACGAATAAAAAATAAAAATTTATGCGGGATAATATTGAAAACTTGAATCAAAAGACAAGATTTCATTCTCTAGAAAAAAAAAATAGCTAAATACTTTAAATAAAGCCATAAAAATAAAGAATGGCGTGTGGGATGGGTTTGCCATCCCGTAGTATTAACTGGTCGATTTTGTGGTATATTCCTGAACATGCTTCGAACATATATATGTCATTTCTCATGTTGGCGATTGTTTGGTATAATGAGACACCTATAGGTGTGAAGGAGAAGTTTGTGTTGTATGCGTGGATTAAAGAAGCCATGACATCTCATCAAAGAAACAATGAGGATGCTCTTGATTAACACAATATTTGTCTTGTTGTAATTTTTAATCATAAGCTTTTCTTAAATATACCATAACTTTTAAATTAAATGTCATCATGTATTATTGTTTGACAATTATTTTGGTTTTGCTAATGACCGAGTCAATCACGAATGGGACGATGCCTACCTCTTTTATTTGAGTTTGAATATGTTAATCAAATTTTATGTATTATTTTTAGTATAAGTTAATAAGTTATTTAATTGTTGTACTTTTAAACTAAAAGTCATCATGTATTATTGTTTGACAATTATTTTGGTTTTTCTAATGACATGTCAATCACGAATGGGACGATGTCTATTTCTTTTATTTGAGTTTGAATATGTTATTCAAATATTTATGTATTATTTTTAGTATAAGTTAATAAGTTTTTTACAAGCTTTTATAAAATACTATGGCATTATAAATATAAATGCTAGATGTAATAACACTACATTATTGTTTGTCATTTATTACACTGCATTATTAAATGCTAAAATATAGAGGGACAATATTGTAAATGAGAAACTATTTATGCATTAACACTTGTACCAAATGCAAAAATAATGTTTTTATGTGTCTTAAAATTAAATGAAAATTACTATCTTGCCCATCTAGAACCTATTATATAGTAGTATAGATGGATAGATAGATAGATAATATAGATATAGCATCTTTTAATATTAAAAGATTATTGTTTGTGCATCATTAGTGCCTTATGCCCTATAATTTTTTCTTTATTTATTTCTCACTTTATTTACTTACATTTTTGTTTTTAAAAAAGCCTATTTTTATGTTTATTTTTTTGCTTATCGGACTACATTTCTTTTTCTAATTATGTGCGAAAAAACCGATTAAGAACAAAAACCGAAACGAAACTGACAAAACCAGCCCAAAACCAGTTCAGGATAGAACCGACACTATGGTGAACCGGTTTGGAACCGAAACCGATTTGGACAAAAAAAAACTAATTTGTATACCTCTAACCACTAGAGGTGTGCAAAAAAACGGAAGTAAACAAAAACCCAGAATCGGGTATTAAAAAACTGGTTTGTTATACCCAGAACCGTACCCGGCCCTACCCGCCGGGTACGGATAAGGTATAAATTTCTATGTAAAAAACCGAACCTGGAAGCGGACCCGATTTATACCCATTTGTACCCGATTTTTTATGCCCAGAACAAGGTTGTACCCGTACCCAGGTTTTTGGATACTCGGAACCGGGTTTTCCGAATACCAGGAAGCGGGTTTTCCGAATACCCAAAAAGTATATGTCAAGCAACGGTAATATTTGGCATTTTGATGTTAAGGCAATACGGGAAGGAATGGGCCACTTCGTGATTCAGGAGGGATTGGCATTTAACCACATCGACAACCCAAGATTGATTCAAGACTATTATAATAGGGTTATTGATTCCGCCTTTAATCCGAAACGCTCGCGATACATCGTTTCTTGTTCGGAACATGATCCTACATTTGCTTCTCCTATTGGGCCACCAACCCTAATGGTTGGCGGTGACCCTATTAACGGCGCTGAATAACGCATCGGCGTGATGTTTTGTACTGCTAACGATCCGACGTGGCCATTTCATCATTCGACAACTCTTGATCTTTGGAGTAACTAAGTTAGTGCTCATAGGTTCTTGCTAGTTATTGCCTGATACCATATTACAAGTGGTATTCAATATCACATAAGTAGTTAGGAGTACAATAAATATATATATATATATATATACACTCAATACTTACACATGGACTACGTAGAGAATACAAAAATTACAATTAAACAACATAAATTAACTTAATCTAACAGTTTGTAACTGCATTAATTGATTATTGTCTTAACAATGAACTAATAGACTTTGTTGGTTCCATATCTACATAAAGAAAATCAATGGTTTTTTCCAAGTACAATTGAAAATACATGCTTATTCAAAAGGGCATGTTTGGGTAAAGCTTATTTAAGTCCAAAAGGACTTCTTGTTAAAAGGACTTAATTAATTTATGGCTTTTCAAAAATGAATTTTTTAAAAATATTTGGATTAGCTTATAATAAGTCAATAGGTTGTTTTGTAAAAAGTATTTGGTTTAGTTTATTCATGTAAAATGACCAAAAAGAACATAAGTTATAAGGAGCATTAAAAAGCATAAGGGCATGTGGATAATTTTCCTCAATAAGTCATAAGGAGTTTCAAAAATTCACAACTCCATTACTTTTCCAAAACAATGTATTAAAGGCAAATAAGAAGTTAAACATTAAGGACTTGTGAGTTGCGAAACATATTTCGTTAACTTATTAACTTCTTAAAGAAGTTATAAGGAGGTTGAAAATGGAGAACCAAACATGCTCTAATTCTTTATGAACCATGATATTAAAATGTCGAGAGTAAGTATGCTATTTATAGAGATTATTAAGGATCTGCTATGAAACCTACAATCTTACTTTGAAGCAAATTGTTGTTCTTTGGAAAAAATTGATATTTGCATAAATATATAAATTATTTATATCATTGAGTACATACGCTTTTTTGTAACTAATTCATTCCCAATGATATTTAACATGGATTTGTCTGTTCGAATGATGAATTCATCCAAATAATTAGAAAATGATGTCAAAACGGACACACTTCAGAAATCGAACAAAAATGGGAATGAGCAACCAGGTTTGGTTAGGTAATGATGAACATCCGGAGGAAAGATGAAGCCAAGGTTAACTATGAGAATAAAAAGAATATTAAATTCCTGACAAACATTATGGGTCGAAGAAACCTTCTCAGCTTACACCATACGTCCTATAAACATTGTCAAACAAAGCATTAATTATTTAACCAAAGATCAGAGTTGGGTTCCTACCTATATAGCATAGACTTGACACATACTAGTCATTGATAACTCACAAAATTAACATATAAAATAGGCATAAACAGTCTCATAATAGGGTGCAATTAGGCTTATATTATTGATATTTGGTGCTTAATTCATCCATACTTGTATTTCTCAGGAAACTGGAGCACCAAGACGGAAACAGGATTTCCGAGCAAAAACGAGCAAAAACTGAAGATTCCTGAAGATACGAGACTTGCAGCGTGTTCATTGTATGTTTTGAAGACCATCCTGGGACTTAATTGGTGCTAAAATCAGTCTGGGAGTGACCAAGCACGCCCATGCACACTTGCACGAAGGCCCTGCACGTGAGAAGACAACGCAACAAACTTGGAGAGCAAGAAAACAATCTGAGCAGCATATGCACGCCCACGCCAATGTTATGGGCACGTCCGTGCCAAAGACAAAAAGGACAGACAACCTCTGAATTGCTTCAACAGAATGTACGTGTGACAGCAAGCACGCCTCTGACCACCCTAGGCACGGTCGTGCTTCCCCTGGAACTCTATAAATAGCAAGCTGTCCCCCACCATTTGTTCATCCCATTCCACCTTGACTTGTGCCTTTCTTGGGTCGACTTTCAAGAGTCTTGCAGAAATCTTGGGGTCCTTTAAGAGGCCTTAGGGCCCTCCTAACACACCCACCAAGGTTAGGCCTCGTCCTACCTTGATCATCTTATCCAAGCATGGGATCGTAGAATAGTTATGTAATAAAACATCGAGGGTCATGAGGATCATGCTAGAAACATATCACTTAGAGATGGAGAGCTTGTCTATGAGTAGCCATGTTCATGTGTTGATCATTCTATATGGTTGTATCTTTTAATTATTCCCAAACCCGCTTCGATTTGTAGATTTTTATTAGTAGTAGTAGTAGTTTATTTTTAGTTATTTGTTGTGTTATCTTCTTTCTAATCCTTGTTTATTTATCTTGTGACAGGTTCAAATGATGATTAACTTAATAACTTAAATCAACCTTAACTTAATCAATTAACTAGAGGTTTAATTAGCTTCTGGTAGTCCCGAGCTAGATCTAAGGTGAGGAAACCGGTAGTGAGACAGATCCTTCAGGCTTCTGATATCCAAACCAGGTTCTAAGCAATGGCTTCTGAGGTGGACCAGATCTGAATGACACATTTCTGGTACTTACCGGATGACTGAATGATCTTCTTGGTAAAGGGCGGATTCCCTACGGGTGCACCAGTGATCTTTGGATTGCACACCTTTAGGATTATGTTCCACCTTTGTCAAGAGTTTCATTCAGCTCGGGAGGTTATAGGTTGGTTTTATTAAGTCATCATTCATTAAACCAACTTTATATTTAATTGATCACTAAATATTAAGTGTCAATCTAAAGATAAATAAATTAAGCATTCTATTTCTATTTCTCGTCAGTACAAAGCCGTTAACCAATGGGGATACGAGTCGCCTGAGTCAACTGTAAGAGAGATCCTTTGGTCTTCATGATCGTTAACCTAATTAGGGGATACGAGGTTGTCGGGATTGACCCTAAGGAGAGATCCTTCGGTACGGAACGCAAGAGCTAAGGGAGGTGTACGGTGTTCCAGGACGGAAGTTAAGCCTCCAATTCAAGAAGAAGATAAGTTCGAGGACCAGAGACTTGACCGCGGTTTGAGGGGCCCGCTATATGCGAGGACCTGGCGGAGTACCTTCATGCGGACGCGCATCGGGAGGTGATGCATTCTACTCAGTAGTGGCCCCGCTTCTCTATCAAGGAGTCAACACTTCAAGACCACTCTCGTCTTCCTCACATTTAATTAATTTAAATTATTAATTTTAATAGTAAATTTAACTACTTATACGGAGGTCCCCGAGAGGTGCATATTAGTTTACTCTACTATTTTATCCTTTTTATTTTATCAAACCCAAAACAATTTTAAAACTATTTTCTTTTAAGAACCCATCCGTTTTATTTTCTTTTAAAACCCGATCAGTTATCTAATGAATGGTTGAATAGGGGAAAATGTGTTTTCTTGGAATACGATACTAAGTATTTACCCTAGCAAGCTATGCTATACACGTCAGGTTCTCTGCCTATGTGTTGGTTTTTGTTTCTAAAGTAATTATCGTTTACTTTATAAATTTAAAACTTTGTAAAAATGGTTTAGTAAAAATCAGTCGTTTCCCACAAACCAAAGTTTTGGGATTGACACATCAACTTTTTGGCACCGGGGAGATTGACTTCTTTTTAAACTATTAAAACCAAACACATCAAAATTTTTGGCGCCGTTGTCGGGGAACACAATGATTTCCAAAGAAAGACCCAAGTCACTTGACTGATCAATTTATTTTTATTTTTCATTTTTATTTTCACTTTGTTTTTCTTTTTATTTTTGGGTCTTCTTTATTTTTCTCTTTCATTTTTATTTCTGCTTTATTTTCGATAATTGCGGTTGTTTTGAGTTTTCTTTACAGGTTTCCTTTAAGATTAGCTACCTCAGAGAATTCCCTTAAAGGACGCCGAAATCGCCAAAATTATCAACTTTTATTTTGGAGGGTTTTTGTTTCTCCTTTATTTTCGTTGAAGATCGGTTTGTCATTCCTTGAAGACCGCCAGGTAAGTACCAAGAATGTGGAAAATAAGCCGGGTGAGGGTTTTTCAGAAATTTAAAATTTAAACTGTTTTTGAACTTAAAATTGGGTTGTAAAAATTATTTTGGAGAAATCCAACTAAAAAATTTTAAAACCGGACACTTAAAAACAGTTTAAAAAATGAAAAAAACGCGAAAAACGAGAGATTTCTGTTGAGCACGGCCATGCTCCTTCCTTGAGCACGGGCGTGCCAAACGTGCAGAACAGATTTCTTTGGAGTATTTAAAGGGGTTTAGACTTTTCAACTCATTTTCATCTTCCCAACTCGAAACACCCGTCGCCACCCACCCTAAGCCTACCATTTTCCACCATTTTCTTCCATTCCAGGCCCCATTCTTCAATATAAGGTATGTATACTCGACCCCTAACATTTTTTAAGTGTTTTATATCCAAATTTGTCCATATTCTTGAGTGTTTTAGTAGTATAGTTTCTTGAAAAAAAAAAACCTTAGATTTCTAGTGTTTTTAGCCCGAATGTTTGCCAGAAACTTTAGGGAAATGATTAGGGTAGTGCTAGCAATGTAATGTGGTAAAAAATTTTGAGAAATCTTGCAAAAAAAATTTTCAAGAAAACTGACAGGTTCGAAAAACCGTCACATTAGTCACGTGCACGACTGTGCACAGCAATGTGCAGGGCGTGCTTCGCTATGAAAACCGTTAAAAATTTCTCACGTAACCAGTCTGGCCCAACAGACTAAGCACAGCCGTGCACCATAGTGTGCAAGGGCTTGCTCGTCAGTTAAAGCACCCGAACTTTTTGAGTTTTGAGATTTAAGTTATTTTTGCATATTAAAATCAGTTTTATGGTATTTTAGGCAAAAAAAACCAGTTTAAACAGTTGAACCAGTTAAAACCCGGAATGCAGACTAAGCTGCATGACCATGCTCATCATCTGAGCATGGGCGTGCAGCCACTGGACTAGAACTGCTTATTTTCTGCAGAAAATTTTAAGTTTTTGAAGCTGAACTGATTTTGTTGTGTTTTGCATGGTAATGCCCAGAATGAAGCGGCAAGATCAGCAATCACCATCTGTGTCATCCGGTTCTCACCACTCCCAGCAGTCGGGAGAGTCTGCTCCATTGGATTTGCCAGAGGCATACAAGTTCGAGCCCAATGGGCCTATGGCAGACGATGTCCATGCGTGGTTATACTTCAACAGAAATGATACTGACACCATCAGCCACCTGGGCGGACCGTCAGCGGGGAGGTATTTTCCGCACTATCCTGGAGAGGCTTGACACTCTTGCTCACTAAAATGATAAACCCGAGTGATGAGTGAACATTGTGAGCAGGTACAGGTTTGGGCATAATTGTACGGGTTAAGTAGGCGTGCCATGCAATTTTATTTTTCTCATAATATAAATAAATAAATGGATTGAGGGTTTGTTAATTACAGTCTGCCTTAATTGTACTTGTGTTTGATTGCTTGAGGACAAGAAATCGTCTAAGTGTGGGGTATTGTGATAACTCGCATTATTAACATATAAAACAGGCATAAACAGTCTCATAATATGATACAATTAGGCTTATATTATTGAATTTGATGCTTAAATCGTTCATATTTGTATTTCTCAGGAAAATGGAGCTCCAAGACGGAAAGAAAGGATTTTCGGTCAAAAGCGAGCAAGAACTGGAGATTTCTGAAGATACGAGACTTGCTACATGTTCACTGTATGTTTGAAGACAATCCCGGGGCTTAAACAGTGATAAAATCAGTCCCGGAGTGACCCTGCACGCCCACACACACTTGCGCGAAGGCCCTGCACGCTAGAAGACAACGCAGCGCAGCTGGAAAACGACGAAACTTGGGAAGCAAGGCAGTGCATGGCCATGCCACCCCAAATGGCATGCCCATGCAGCCCCTGTTTTGCCTATAAATAACAAGCAACCCCTCACCATTTGTTCATCCCTTCTTGTCCTCTCTTGGGCCGACTACCAAGCTTCTTCCAGAGATCTTGGTGTCCCTTGGGAGGCCTTCTGGTCCTCCTAACATCCCTCAATGGTTAGGCTTCGACCTACCTTGATTAGCTTGGCCAAGAAGAGGATCGTAGAGTAGTTATGCAGTAAAACATCGAGGGTCGTTAGGATCATGAGAGAATACATATCACTTGGAAGATGGAGAGCTTGTCTATGAGCATTCAAATCCAATCCCCCATCCTCATCCATCAAATGACACTAAAAATCACTATATTTTCTCTCTCCTTCTTTAAATAAATAATATTTTTATACTTTTATCATTACCTTTTCTCTCTCCTCCACTCACAACCACTTTCAAAATCTTTAAAAAATGAATAGGGGGAACAGGGTCCGTTCCTAATATACAGATAAACAGTAACATTTTCTCTCTCCTCCACTCACAACCCCTCAAAATCACTTTTAAAACTACTGGGAAAGCCTGCGTGTTGCCGCGGGTAGTTATGTTTTTTTTCGCATTGCATGACTGGCTTTACGTAATTTATTTTTAATGTCAATTTGTTAAGACAATTAATATATCAATTAACAAAGAGCAGCAATTGATAATCCTACAAAACTGCTTGTGTTTGCTCTTGCTCAGGAACGATTATGAACATGGTTAAATAGCATAAAATAATAATTCATTGGCAATTATGCAATTGACTGCAATATTGAGAGTGAATAAACAATATCAAATTAGTGTGCAGTGAAACTAAATGTTAGAGTTTTTGTAGTTAGAAGCTTTTTATCAATTATGTCACAATTTCATAAATAAATATAGAAACATGCTTGAACTCTAGCAAGTCAAAGTAATTCACAATTGATGAAAGTATATATTATTGCATACAACTTCTTATAAAATATATATTTTGATGCATTTGATACCATTAACAATGGTACAATGAGCCCCAACTTTGCCAAGAGTTCAACTTGATCAGCAGTTTTTGTGAATAACTCTTGCACACATTAGCAAAAGAAGTCAGGAGGCACTAAAATAACATTTTTTTTCTTTCTTTAAAATACAAGAGAATACGAATTCTTTTTCAGCGTATGCATGTTCATACCAATGGATCACAAGTCTTCTTAGAAGTATCAATGTCTACTTATTAAGTTATTAATGAGTTGATGGTTATGTTTGATCGCTAACGTTTTTTTGTCTCTAAAAAACCCTACCACTACCTTCGGTCTACCCCCACATCACAACACCTCCGGTGGTGTGAACATGGCACAAAAGAGGTTGTCCATCCATCAGACCCGACTTCCTACGGTTTATGATGGTGGTAACTATAACACTCCAACCGATGGCGGAAACATCGAGGTGTCACATATTGACGATTGTTCAGTAGCTCATGGTAAATAATAAGTTTCAATAATCAATTAAATGAATT
Organism: Ambrosia x helenae; assembly: GCA_030844895.1. Lineage (NCBI taxonomy): Eukaryota > Viridiplantae > Streptophyta > Magnoliopsida > Asterales > Asteraceae > Ambrosia > Ambrosia x helenae. Next base: position 753,799 of record JAUTDX010000118.1, on the reverse strand, counting down.
ACATATAATTATTCTAAAAGGAATTTGTATATCAAATGAGAAACACCAAATTTAAATCTTTAAGCATGAACTCTAATATTCAAGCAACACTATAGCCTGAAACATGTTAAGTTGAAAAAATATTTTGGGTCAACAAAAGTTGGTGAGAATTACATAGGTTTGAATATTGTATCATGAGTATAAAAACTTGTGCAATTCTAGTGTCATGGTAAATCTAGTCCATATGTGAAAACAAACTACTAGGTAAAGCGTTTGCATAATCAACCCTTGTGACATGTTTAATGTGGTCCATTACATACGCATATGGTTCACTCATTTGTGTTTATGTGTGTGATAACAATCACCCACGTTACCCATATCCGGAGTACACGTATCCGGGTGGGGTTATCAATCCAATAGATCTATCATTGTGTATCGTCGGCTTGTACGAAGTTAATAATTACGCGAGTCTAATTGTGTTTATTTGGTATTGTTTAAGACATAATGCAAGATAGAAATCACACATAGGCACTTATGTTGAATTGCATATGAGAATGTAACATGTTTCACCCCAAAAATGTAAAATAGTAAAAAGGGGCTATATAAACTCACCAATTGCGTAGTAACTTGAAATTCTACCGAATAACGAGATTTGAATTAGAAATATCCCAAAAATGTAAAATAGTAAAAAGGAATATGTAATTTGTAAGAGAACGAACTTAAAGCCTAAGTTATCTAGGGTTAGGCGCTTAGGGTTTTATAGACTAGATTTGGGGATTTTAGGGTTTTCGGGTTAAACCATAACTGGTTAAATAATTTTAATTATTTAAAGAAAATTTCATAAATCAATTATCTTTTAATAATTACATCAAATTATGAAAACATGTAAAATAATTGAAAGTGTAAATATGAAATAACTTGAATTTAAATAATAGACTTTTTGTGATTTAATATGAAATCAGTGGAATAAGTCAATAAATCAAAATAAATTTAGGAATTACAAGTCATTTCAATTCTGAGAAAATAAAAAAAACTCTTGGAATTTTAAAACTTATAATTTCGATATTTTGTATATTTTATATTGATTTCTTATTATTAAAAGGAAAATAATTAGGAAATAAATACAAATCAAGTGGGAAAATATTATTTCATTTTTGAATAGTATTTTATATGTGTTATAAATGGGAAATAATTTAATAAATTATTTTCCATATTATTTTTATTTAAAAGTGAATTTAATTGAATTAAATCAATTAAATATAATTAAATTGTAAAACTAGATAAAAATAATATTTTTACAGAAAAATAAACTACCAAAATGTTTTATATGATTATAAATATCTCTTCAAAAATTTTGGTGTTAAAATGATTAAAAATGATTTTTTATGAATTAATTACTTTTTAAAAAAAATAAATACATTAAAAATAATAAATAAATATTTTTCAGAAAAATAAAATTATAAACATAAACTCAGGAGTTTTGTGAAGCTATGATAAATTTAATAAAAATTTTGGATTAAGTTTCCTATTTTTAATAATTAAAAAAAAAGATTGTAATAGTTTTATTTTATTAAAAAAAATTCTGATAACAAACCAAAAAAAAAAACTGAACATAACCGGCCCTAAAGGGTTTCGAACCCAGGCCTATGTTGTGTGTATTTCACGCCCTGACCAACGGGTCTGAGTTTGTGTTTGTTAATCCAATGAATCAGAAATAAATTTATAAAAAACCTGAAAACATCAAAGAAATCCCCAATTTTATCGTACGAACCTTAATTCTAAATCGATCAATAAACCAAACAAACAATGCAGAAAACAACTAAAACCATAGGGCTTTTATTCCTTACTAAAAATCGAATCTATAGCTACTAACAATTGAGTTTTAGATGTACCAAAAGTTGATGTAATCGAGCACAAAAAAACGCGACCAATGGGCTTCAAATTCGAAAGATTTCAAGATTGTAAGGTGGGTTTTGATAGGGGGTTATAATTTTCGGTTCTTTCTGAGTTTATGTGCAGATTTAATCGCATTAACATTGTCAATAAATACGAATTCGATTGATTAGGTTATCGAAGGTTCATAAATGGGTATTAAATCGTTAATTGATGGCCTAAACACGTATAATTACTCGTGATATTGTTTTAGGAAATGAGAGAGGATCAGGGCGAGTAACATACGGGATTTGATTGAAGATGGAAGCGCGTAATTTGAATGTTTAGAGATGGGTTTTGACTTTTTCATGTTTGACCAAGGGATTTATGATTCATTTATGTTTTATTATGTTCCTAAAATAAACACAAACACGAAGATGGTGTAGTGGTTTATGTTGTGCTTGTTAGTGTTGAACTGGCTATGTACGCGGGTTCAATTCCTGTCCAAAGCAAAAAAAAATTTAAAGCACAATATTGATTTATAATAATTATAAACCTTTCAAATTTGCTTTTATATTAATAAAATGAAAAAAAAATGTAGATACAATAATAAATAAGGAAAAACATGGAAATGTTAAGTTTAACAAATAAACTTTATGAATATAACCTCATATTACTTTATAAAAACGAAAGAAAAAAAAAACTATATCACTAATATTATTATTATTATGATATGAGGGTTAAAGTATAAATAGTTTGGACTATGTGAATAAAAATGAGAATTTTATTTAGTTAAAATTTGGATATATATATATATATATATATATATATATATATATATATATATAGGAAAAAGATCAAATAGGAACCAAGAGCCTAGTTAGGAACTTAGGAACCAATCTGAGCCATTCATCTTTGATCTTGATCTAGGAGGTAGTTATGTAATTAGACAATTAAATATTATATTTTAATTTAATTAAAATTTTTATATATGGCAGTTAATTAAAACTTTTGGTGGTTATTCAAATCCCATAATTTTCTCCATCTTTCTCATTCATCTCATAAACAATCTGACTCATCCCCCTCTCTAATTCATTCATTCATCTCTCTCTTGAAGAAATGACGAGAACATTAATCGATCCCTCTTTTTTCTTAATTAAAAAATAAATGATGAAGAAGATTACAATTGACGAAGAGGATTATAATTGGAAACCGATGTGAAGCCGGAGAACCACCGACCGGATGCGTGGAGGATGAAGAAGACCAGCAATCGCTACGGAAGTGTGTACTTGATTTATTTATAAACATATTTTCATTTGTATTTGGAAAAAGAAATAAACGTGATATATCCTTTTGATTTTTTTTTCTTTTGAATCTTAATTTTATTTATTTTATTCAAGTTTAAAAGAATGTATATTTTTAATTTTAAATTGAATCTGTAATAATTTTATTTGTTGTTGATTTTATACATGATTTAGAGAACTCTATATTTATTTTCATATTGTAAAATGTATTAACTAATGTCGATTGATATACACCAATGTATATTTGTGTTGGAGATGATGATGAATGAAAAAAATGAATATACACCAATGTACATCTATGTTGATGATGTTGAATGAAAGAAAAAAACTGATATACATCAATGTATAACTGATGTACACCATTGTATATATGTGTTGATGATGATGATGATGAATGAACAAAAATAAACTTATATACACTAATGTACACTTCAACTTACAACAGCTATACAGCTAAATAAAAATTTACCATTATATACACTTGTGTATAGGCATTTGGTTTTGTTTATCCTTATAGCGGTTATGTCTCTCATTCTCTTTACGTAATATACACCAACATATAATATACACTAGTGTATAGGCATTTGATAATAATAAAGTGTCTCATTTTTTTTTTTGACGTGATTATTACGTTTTTTAGGATCCATTTTTTTAATATTATCCCTAAATCAGTAAATGGAGAATGAGAGGGTTTTTAGGAGGTATTTATGGTGTAATCAATTTAATTTATGTGCTATGATAACCTACCTAATTTTGTGAAAGACCAAAAGTCCATAATACCCTTACATTAAAATAAACAATTAATTAATCTTCTAATTATTTACAATCATGCCATTAGAGATCAATGGCTATAAAGTGGTTCCTATGGTTCCTACTTATGGTGTGGTTCTTATTTGAACTCTACCATATATATATATATATATATATATATATATATAGGGTGTGGATAATATGGAAACCCTATCTTTGGAAAAACCTTGCAAACTCTATTGTGACCATTGATCAAGTTTGATCAATGGTTCATAATTAATTTGTATATAATATTCAAAAGCAAGTGGGCCACTATAATAAAAAATAGGAATAAGGGCATTAAGGTAATCTTACTTTATGACACTTTTTCTGAATCTTAGGTTTAAAAATGTTGATTTGACACTTGTCAAGTCACCTCTCTCCTACTTTATGGCACTTTTTCCAGCACCAAAATTAACGTACGTTAGTGTTGTGATACAAAAATTCTGACCTCGTGTGAGACATCACTAACATGTGTTAACAGGCATATACTAAAAGAACATAATAAAAGAACACATAAAATATGTATTGATTTAAGAATTGATAAAAAATTCTGACCTCGTGTTAGACATCGCTAACATGTGTTACCAGCCATATACTAAAAGAACATATTAAAAGAACACATAAAATGTGTATTTATTTAAGAAATGATAAAAACGATCACAACAATCAACACTAAAAACATATCAAAAATTGTTTAATACAAACATAATTATTTGTGAATTTTCAAAAAAAAACTATCATAACAACATAGAAAAAAACTAGCTATGCTTCGTTCTTGATCCTCATCATCATCTTTAACTCAAAAACATCTACTCACCTACAAAAAAAAAAAAGTAAACACGTGTTAGCTGGGCTCTACAAAACACATAATGGGACATCAATGACATGTGTTAGTGTATTCTAAAACATGTGTTAACATCACTAACATGTGAAAAGGGCGTATACTTACATATGTTTTCTGAAATAATGTATGTCATATGAACCCTAAAAAGAATAAACCATTTTTCAGTTTTCATAAACATGTGTTAGTCGGGTATATACTAACATGTGATAGGGCATATACTAACATATCTTTCCTGAAATAATGTATGCCATATGAACCCTAACACCTGTTAGTTAGGCATATACTAGCATGTGTTAGCATCACTAACATGTGTATAAAAAATATCACGTACCACAGCCACATCATTAACATGTGTATAAAAACACATGTTAGTTGGGGTCCTAAAATACATAATCAAAAAAATTTAATCACATGTGATCTATCAACCTACAAAAAAGATAACACGTGTTAGGTGGGCTCTCCAAAACAAATAATGAGACATCACTGACATGTGTAGTGTATTCTAAAACATATATTTTACCGAAAATAGCGTATGTCATATGGACTCTTAACACCTGTTAGATAGGCATATACTAGCATGTGTTGGCATCACTAACGTGTGTGAGCATATACTAACATAAAAAGACTACACATTTATTCATCAAATCACATGTGATCTATCAACCTCATGTCCCTAATCCAATAACAATCTAACATAAACAAAATAATTATAATAATAATAATAAACATAAAAAAGGTTAACATAAGTTTTTTTTTTCATTTAAGCATTTGATCGAACACTTGGTATGCAAACAAAAACTATCCCCAAAACTGTTATTATTATTATTCTAACAAAACCGAAAACCTAACAAAATACACATTTTGTACATATGATTTATCAAACAAATAGATATAGTGTTTTATTAATATTTTTTCATATAAGTCCAAAAATAATAATATAGATGCAATTCACAAGATCTTTACACGAACAGAGCAGAAAAAAATCCAATCCACGAGATAGTGTTTTTATAATATTTTTTGTATAATCACTTAACGCAAAGCTAAAACTTAAATTTAATTCAATATAAAAATAAGTTAAAAACTAAATGACTAAAAATAATATTAAAAAAAATACTTAGACTAAATTACTTTACCAACCGACATTGTTTTGTTTTCTTTCGACAATAAAAAATCATAAAAAATACTCAAAATTTTTGTTTAGCTTAAGATTTCTCCAAGATTCATCTCTCTGTTCCCATGCTTTGTTTATAATAAATAAATAAATAAAAAAACAAAAAACAAAGGCGGCTGATAAAAAACAAAGGCGATTGACCATTGATCAATAGCAAAAAACAAAGGTGAACCACCGTCTTCAACAGCAAAAGATTTTATTATAATTGTGACACCCGGCATGTTTGGCTTAAACATATTAGTAACATCTAAGTCTACCTTAGCGAGAAACATTTATAAACGAACTTAACTGGGTTAGTTGAGTCGGGTCAAGTTAGGATTGTCCAGGGTACAATGATCTGGAGGATCATTGGGAGTCGTTTTGGTAATACACTAGTACCGGGTTCCGTTGTTGGTAACATTACATGAACTAATTAAGTATATGTGTAGATTATGGGTCGTGTGGTGGATTATATACATAGATGTGTTTAAATGATGCGTAAATGATTATACGTGCCTAAATATGCTAAACATAGACTAAGGTTGCATGCTTGTATGTTAAGATATGTTAGAATGCGTTAAACACGACAAACTGGAAAAACTAGCTAAACAAAGAACTCTGGTTCGACCACTTCGAATGGTCGAAGGAGATAATTTGCCTTGGTTCGACCCTTGTAAAGGGGCGAACCTGGGAACTGGGATGGGAAGAATTTCCTTCGACCACAGAAGGACTCATTCGACCCTGAGAAGGGTCGAAGGAGGGCTCATTCGCCCATCAAAAAGGGGCGAATGTGGGACAATATAAATACCAACCTTTGTCATTTTTTTCACCATTTCACAAACCCTAGCCGTTCCAAAACACTCTCAAACGATTTTCAACACTGAGGAAGGAGTTTTTGCTCTGATTTTTCATAATCTAACCCGTTTACAACATCTAAGCAAGGATCTAAGGTGTGTTCTTGATCCTAAATCCTTTTTAAAGCATTTTAATTCGTTTTCATCTAACCCTAATTGTCTAGATCTGTACTAAGGGTGTTTTCATGATTAGAAACCTTTTAAACATCTTTCTAAACTAAAACCTTATCATTTAACATAGGTTTTCATGGTGAATAACATATGTAAATTGTGTATTATGTGGTGTTATGTGTTATTCGATGATTTGCTGCTATATCTATGATAGAAACATGATATAGGATTGTTATTGATGCTAGATTATTGTTATTTAGGGTTAGGATTGGATATGATGATATTATGGGTATTTGGGGGTTTTAACGAATCTAGACTTGATGCATGATATTTATGATCAATAGAATTGATAAGAAAAGATCGAACACTCGACAAACTGAGCATTTCAAGTTGAATATGAATCGATTTCAAAGTTTCCAAATTGGGTAAATTATTCATGCATGAAAGTGATGTTTCCATAATCTTTACCATTTTGGGAAAGGGCTGGAACGGACGTATTATCGGGGGAAATCGGTGGGGTTTTGTAGGGATAAGTTATCCATGCTTGACTGCTGTGTTTGATGATGTTTCGAGTCGTTTTGAATGTGTTTAAAGCGTTTTTAGGAAAATTTGCACAACAGGGGCGAACCTGGCCTCCTTCGACCGATCGAAGGTGCGAAGGAGGGAATCCAGGGTCGAACTTGAGTTTTTGTTGGGCGAATGTAGTAAAACGGGCGAAGGAGGCATCAAACGGTCGAACGAAATGTAAAAAGGGCGAAGGAGACTGAAAACGGGCGAAGGAGACTTAAAACTGACTGGTTCGACCGTTCTGATGCAGAAATGAGATTTTTGATACAAACTAAGTGTTTTATGCTTGAACCTTGTGTGTAATCTATGTGTACTTGATTAGTTAGGGTAATGAGTCACCAACGGAATGTCGGGTCGGTCTAGTGTGTCGGTTAAACATTTAAACACGTTTTAAAACATACTTGGTTACGATCTGGACAATCGGGGACTAGATAACCTTATGGTTATTAGTCGGATCACTTATGTGAACATTTTGATAGATCTCCGGTAGAGGGATTATCAAGGGCGTAACATCTTTACTTGTAATCGAAGAACGCTATTTAAGGTGAGTTCACGGCCCCACTTTTACTGCTTTAACTTTTGGGGGAGAAAACATGCACTAAACTATTTTGGTAACATATGTCATACTATGGTTTTAAACATGTGTACTATACGATCTTTTAAAGTCCCGGGGGAAACCATGAATGTGCGAGGATGCACAACGGGGGAAATGTGGATAGATCTATTGGGTTTGACAAACCCCACTCGACGGCTTGGAGGGCCGGGCGGGTGCATATTGTCTCGAATTGGTAACACTCGTAGCATGGCTACAACACATCGGGCTGAACACATGGTAACAGTCTAGTAATGGTTTTCCAAACGTAGTAGTAACAGAACATACGCCTAGCTAGCGTACTTGGTAACATGGATATAGTATGGACATGGTAACATTCTGGTAACATCTTGATAATATTTTGAACAAACCTGTGGACTCACCAGCATTATATGTTGACATCTTTTTGGCATGTTTTTCTCAGGTCGCTAAGGTAGCAACAAATGGAACTAGGCGCACGGGTCTGCATTGGCGTCTAGGCATAGTTGCACGTTTTGTAATAAAAAGTGTCTTGAATAACTTTTTGGATGATAGCATAGTTGATTAAATGCTACTTAAACGCTTCCGCTTATAAAATCGTTGGTTATGTTTCTTTACGTTTTCATATAGAGTTGTTTATTGTGATTGTTGACTTGGATCCTGGTTTGTCATGCGCCTCGCGGTAAAACCCCGCAAGTGGAAATTTGAGGGTGTGACAATAATAGATTTGAAAAAAGATTTTATTATAATAGCTTTCAGAGTGTTGTGAGGTTCCAGCGACAGAGTGTTGTGAGGTTCGATGGTTTTGTTTCTGAGTGTTGTACTGATGAAGACGAACAAGAGTGAAAACAGGGGGATGAGGCGGCTGTTGGTGGATGTGGTGATGTTGAGGGTGGTGGTGTTGGTTTTGGTGTTAGTGGTAATTCTAGGTGGGGGTTGTGGTTTTTTCCAGATCTAGATCTGATGATTTTGAATCAGAGAGAGGGGATGAGAGAGAGACTAGATTTTGAAAAATATAGGGAAAGAGAGAGGGAATAGATATATATATATATATATATCAGGAGAGAGAGGAGAGGGAAAGAGTGAAGTTGTAATTGTCTAAAATACCCTCACACTTTATAAAACATATTATATTAGAGTGGTTGATGTGGATGAATATGATCCATTCAATGAGTTTCTTGGAGTTTTTCCATTTTGAAAGGTTTTCTACCTATACTTCCACTATATATATATATATATATATATATATATATATATATATATATATATGAAATGTTACAATAACGAACCCTACGCACATAAGTTTATTCACATGTTAGATTGTTATTAATACACCAGTTTTGTAGACATGTCTAGCATCAAGTATTGATGGGAAAACTTAAAAATGGAAAAGTCATGTCTTGAAAATTTACCAATATGACATTTTTTTGCAAAAAAAAAAAAAGTAAAAAAATTGATAATTTGTAACAAAAAAGTTACCCCAAGCAAAGAAGCAAAACCTTCACATAGAAGACAATTGACCGGATGCACCAAGCTAAAGTAGAAGCACAACATCACTCAAAACTTTATAGTAATCCTGGAGTTAAAGTCAACTGCTCGTCACACTAAGTCAAAATCAATTGTTGGTCATATTATTTTTTATGGAAATTTTGTTTATCTAAGATTTTTTCTTGTGCCATTCTAGTATTGTTAATCAAAATCACATTACTTTTAACATTCAAACAAAAAATCACATTAGATCTGTTGAATTTCTTACAATAGGATATGATGGTGAATGAACCCCCAATCCTCCATATGATAAGAAATAACTATTATTGTAAGTGCACTATTCGTGTATGTCCCCAGCTAATGATTCGGTACTGTATATCGAGGAGATGTTTTTATAAGGATTGATTCGAGTGGACGTGAGGTCGAACCAAGTTATCAGAATTTGGTTCGTGACAAGTCTAGGTCAAATGAGAAAGAGAAAGATTCATTCGAACCCACGAAGGGTCAAATGAACCCATTCGTACCTATGATGGGTCGAATGGCAAGATCTATATAAAGGGGATAAGTTAGTTATTAGTTAGAGTTGTTGATCATTTGTGTTTATCCCCAGTTTGAGAGAGTCTCTGTATTAGGTCTAGGTTTTGATCTGTAACATCTTATATTTGATCTAATACAAGGGTAAAGTTATGGAAATTGCTCGGTGATTCGTAATCTGTTTTCATCACGATCTTTACTCATTATTTCTTACTCGGTTTGCACAACCGGAGGGGATTCCACACCCTATGGTTGGTATTCGTGAGGTCACAGTTCGTATTTATGATCCTAAAACGTTTTCACAATTACATTTTACTGACATTATTAATAACTTAACATTGCTTGTTTTAAGATGAAAAAAAATAAGAACTATAATAATTTTTATGGAAAAGATAAGAGTTGTAACACTATATATATATATATATATATATATATGTAAGTGGCCGTAAATGAAGGTATGAAGTTGTATGTGTCATTTACCTAAGTACAAACTCGTGGCTTTGTTATCTTGAAAGATAGATTAAATGGCCTTCCACGCGTCATAGGCAGTCGATCGTTTTATTATTACGGTTTTTAGGATTCCGGAGAGATGGTGTCATAGATCCATTGAAGAACTATGGCATCCAAACGCTCCCAGGATTTTGAGGCGGGGGGTGGTTTGTCAGTGGATGTGGTGGCGGCAGGAGGTGGGGGACAAGGGGAGAGGTGGTGAGAAACAAGGAATGCGGTGCAGTGTATACGAAAAAACTCGGACCACAGATTGTAATCCGAGGCTTCGTTGTCGAGGGTAATCGGGATGAAGGTTTTTATGTTAGAAAAAGTCACAGCAGGATGGAGCTTACTTTCGACCCTTGAAAGATGAAAAAGAAGAGTCGGCTGTGGGCAGAGAACGTTGACGGCAGAGGAAGCTAGAGGATATAGGTTTAGGAGGTTGATACCATGTAGAATGATGGGAATTGCCATTTCTCTATTCACATTATGCAATATAAAAAGATACAACTGAATCTCCTATCTTTGAAGAGGATAATTACATTAAATACAATAATGAATAATATATAAATCATAAGCATAATCTTCGGTCTATTACTATTGTATGATTTATTTGATGAACAAATACTTAACTGAACTCATATTCTTTGTGACTATGTGAATCATGACCTAACTCAACTTGCAAAGATTCTTCATTCCCTTCAAGAGGTGTGTAGGACTAATCTTGATGTCTCTAGATAGTATGATCACGAGAATACAAAATAATTATGTCATGCCTTTAAAATGAAAGGTATGATAATGGTAAAAAACTTGATAGTTTCTATTGATTATAGGACAAGTTTAAATACAAGAAAATGTTACAACAAGAAAGGAGAGAATATCTCTCTTTACTAAAAATGTACAAAACATACTAAATGATAATAAAGAGGGAGATTGACTAGTAGGAATCAAGGTGAAGAGAGCATTGCAAGGCATGTGTTATGGGATATGTTGACATCCCCCGTCAATGCGAGATGGCGGTTGACCGAGACGAAGCATTGTGCGAAACCGCTCAAATAAAGGTTTTGGGAGAATTTTTGTGAAGATATCCGCAACTTGCTTGTCGGTGGAGATAAACTTGGTGTGAAGACGACCCGCGGAAACTAGTTCCCGAACAAAATGATAGTCTATGTCGATGTGCTTTGCACTTTTGTGAGAGATCGGATTTTGAGTTAGGAACAAAGCACTCTTATTATCACATAATAATGTTGGACGTCCTGGTGGTAAAGCTTTAAGTTCCCATAGGATATTTGTGAGCCAAATGATTTCTGCTGCCATGTTTGCCATAGCTCTATATTCGGATTCACAACTGGACCGGGAGACTGTAGGCTGCTTCTTTGCACTCCAAGATACCAAGTTTCCACCTAAGTAGATACAATAGCCATAGGTGGATCTTCTAGTGTCAATACATCGAGCCCAATCTGCATCTGAAAAACCTAGCAAAGTAGTGTTAGGAGGTCTATCAAAATGTAAACCATGAGTCAAAGTCCCTTTAACATATCTAAGAATTCGCTTGACCAACTGAAAGTGGGTGGTGGTAGGTTGTTGAAGGAAATGACTGGCTTGGTTGATGGCATAGGAAATGTCGGGTCGAGTGATAGTGAGGTATTGAAGGGCACCGACAAGAGAGCGATAAAGAGTAGGATCATGAAAGGGATGACCCTGGGAATGGAACACATCTTTAGTTGTAAGAGGAGTAGCAACGGGTTTGGAATCAAGAAGACCGGCTCTAGTTAATATGTCATGGGCATATTTGGATTGATTTAGAAATAAACCCGAGGAAGTGTGCATCACCTCCAAGCCGAGGAAAAATTGAAGCAAACCAAGGTCTTTAATTTTAAATTCCTTGTCAAGACGTTTTGTGAAATTTGTAATAAAGGTGTCATTATTACCGGTGATAATGATGTCGTCTACATAAACAAGGAGATAAATTAAAATACCAGATGAATAGAGAAGGGTCAGATCTACTATTTTCAAATCCGAGAGTAAGCAAAAAGTTGCTTAGGCGTTGAAACCAAGCACGAGGTGCTTGTTTAAGGCCATAGAGAGCACGATTGAGTTTGCACACATGATTCGGTTTGTTTGGATCTTCAAAACCGGGAGGTTGTTCCATAAAAACCGTTTCGGTTAACTGGCCATTTAGGAAAGCATTGTTTACATCTAATTGACGTAGTTTCCACTTGTTGATTGTGGCAAGGCTTAGAACAACACGAATGGTAGCGGATTTGATTACCGGACTAAAGGTATGTGAGAAATCGAGTCCCGGTATTTGAGTGAAGCCTTGAGCTACAAGACGGGCTTTGTACCGATCAAGAGAGCCGTCGGATTTATATTTGATCCTATAAATCCATTTGGAGCCAATGATGTTGGTGTGAGATGGACGGGGAACGAGATGCCATGTGTTGTTTGTACGTAAGGAATGTAATTCCTCGTTCATGGCTTGAGTCCATTTGGGGTGTTTAAGAGCCGTTTTTATTCCCTTTGGAACCTGTGACGAGAAAAAACAATTGTGATTTTCAAAGGTTTTTGGTTTGAAAATGCCATCTTTTGCTCGAGTGACCATGGGATGAGTGTTATGAGGCGGATGGGATGAAGATGAGTTGGAAGAGTCTGAACTAGAAGTGTCGGGTGGATGCGGAAGAGTGGTAGACGAGTTTGAGGATTGTATTGAGATGTGGGCCGATTGTGGAAGGGAAAAAAATTTTGGTCATCATAAACTGAAGGGTGAGGTGTTGGAGAGGTTGTGGTATTTTTGTTTGTGAGGGATGGGCCGAGAGATGTTGATGATGGGCTAGGAGAGTTGGGTTGATGTTGGTGTTGTGGGCTGTTTTGTGAGGGTGGGGGTAAGTGGTCATCAAAGTTGGTAATAGGTAATTGAGTAATATCCGAAGATGTTGAGGGGGTTTGAAATGGTAAATTTTCCTCATCAAATCTAGCATGTCGTGTGGTGTATACCCGTCCAGTTGTAGTGTCAAGACAACGAAAGCCTTTGTAACGTGGACTATAACCGATGAATATGCAAGGTGTACTTCTAGGAAGTAGTTTATTTTTTGTATAGTCACGAAGATATGGGTATACACGACAACCAAAAACACGAAGATTTGAATAGGAGGGTGGTTGGTGAAAAAGAATTTCAAAGGGAGATTTGTTGTTTAAAATGGGTGTGGGGAGGCGATTTATAATGAATGTCGCGGACGCAAAAGCATCAAACCAAAAATTGGGTGGAGCATGAGCATTGAACATCATGGCTAGCCCAGTTTCGGTTATGTGACGGTGTTTGCATTCCGCACGCCCATTTTGTTCGGGTGTGTGGGGACATGATAACCGATGATGTATGCCATTTTGTTTAAAGAAATTTTGCAGTTGATTATTTGTAAATTCGGTTCCACCATTGCTTTGGAAAACTTTGATGGTTGTTGAAAATTGGTTTTGTACAAATCATCTATAAATATGACATAGCAACGGTATCCATCGGTAGAGGAGACGGGGCGGGGCCCATAGATCACAATGAATGAGATCTAAAACATGTTGTGCGCGTTTAGAATTTTCAATAAATGGTAAATGCTTAGCTTTTGATAATTCGCAAGAATTGCATAGACTTGGTTTTGGTAACAACGATGTAACAAAAACATGTCCAAGTCTATTTAAATTAGAAATTGTATCAAAAGAAACATGGCCAAGGCAACTGTGCCATTTATTGAAAGAAGCACGAAGGTGCGTAGCAGAAAGCGCGGCAACAAGGGACTTGTGACTTTGAGAGAGGACATAGAAGCCGTTTTCACATGTGCCTCTAGCTAGAACTTCCGATGTTTTTCGGTCCTGAATATGAAAATAATCAATAGAAAATAAAACATCAACCGGCGAGTCATTTGTTAATCTACTAATGGAAAGCAGATTTTTTGTGAGATTTGGAACAACTAACACATTTTTAATGAAATGGAATTATTTAAATTAGTTTTTCTAATGTGGGTTACCGGTTGGCAAAAAAAAGGACAAGGAAAAGGGGTTGACTAGAAGAAAGTAAAAGAAGAAAATAGAAGACTTTGGGGTTCGGTTTGAAATGAAAAAAAAAGGGACAGAAGGCAGCGAATTTTAGAGAGGAAAAGGGATTTGATCTTGTTTGGCTGATACCATATGATAATGGTAAAAACTTGATAGTTTCTATTGATTATAGGACAAGTTTAAATACAAGAAAATGTTACAACAAGAAAGGAGAGAATATCTCCCTTTACTAAAAATGTACAAAACATACTAAATGATAATAAAGAGGGAGATTGACTAGGAGGGAATCAAGGTGAAGAGAGCATTGCAAGGCATGTGTTATGGGATATGTTGACAAAAGGCTTGGGTAGCAACATCTAAGGGACAACAATTAGCGAGAGCAATAGTAGCACAAGCTGGTAACAAAATGAATTGTGTCATGTTTTTATAATATTATCCAAAATGAATATTAATGTTGCTAGAAGAATCATACCTAAACTATCTTCTGGGTGGGAAAAGCTAGTTTTCACCAAGATCATTAGTTGGGTTAAGAAACATGCATATCATTACATGATATTAATTAGCTTGTGAACCAGTGCACCACTAAATGATACTTAGGACAGAAAGATAACGAAACAAACAATCCAAAAAGATCATCTAGGAAATAAACTGAGAAATGGAATTTACAAAATTAGAAAAATACCATAAATTAATGAAATTGAAAGAGGAGGATCCTTGGTCCCTCCTTCATAATTTGCATTCATTATATAACCATAACTACAATCCCTATTTTTGGGATGATTACAAGAGATATATGGAAACAATTTAAATTACAAAATCATACTATACATAGCTTATCTATTACACCCCCGCAGTCGAAGCCGGAGGTAACCGAAGGCTGAGACTGGCACGAAAATCTTCAAATAGAACACGTGGCAAGCCTTTTGTAAAAATATCGGCAATTTGAAATCGGGATGGCATGTGGAGAACTCGGATTTCGCCCTTCTGAACCTTTTCTCGTACAAAATGAATATCGAGTTCGATGTGCTTCGTACGCTAATGCTGAACTGGATTGCCGGAGAGATATATAGCGCTGACATTGTCACAATATACTAGAGTTGCACTGGACAGTGGACGTTGAAGCTCGAGCAGAAGATTACGCAGCCAACAGACTTCTGCAACAACATTAGCAACTCCGCGATATTCAGCTTCGGCACTGGAGCTAGAAATGGTAGCTTGACGTTTAGAGGACCATGAGATAAGATTATCCCCATAATAAATGCAAAAACCACTGGTTGACCGACGTGTGTCAGGGCAACCGGCCCAATCCGCATCTGTATAAGCAACTAACCGAGCATCCTGGGAAGGGCCAAGATGGAGACCAAAAGTGTGGGTCCCCTGAATGTACCGAATAATGCGCTTGAGAGGGTTCCAATGATCTGTCTTAGGAGCATGCATGTGAATGCAAATCTGTTGAACAGCATAGCTAATATCCGGTCTAGTAGAGGTCAAGTACTGAAGGGCACCTGCAAGACTGCGGTATAATGTCGGGTCAGAAAAGTCATCACCGGTGAGAGCTCCAAGCTTACTGTTTGTATCAACTGGAGTTTGAACCGGTTTGCATGAAGACATGCCTGCACGCTCAATAATTTCCTGAGCATAGGCGTGCTGTGATAGAAATAAAGTATTATTGTGGCGTTTGACAGAAACACCAAGAAAGAAGCTGAGAGGGCCGAGATCCTTCATAGCAAACTCGGCTGAAAGATGAGACATAAGTGACGAACGAAGGTCGTCTGATGATGTAACCAGGATAATGTCATCTACATATAGAAGTAAATAGGCAACCTGCGACCCGTTATGGAAAGTAAATAAAGATGCATCACACCTGCTCTGCACAAAACCCAAAGTTAATACAAAATCGGTAAATTGTTGGTACCAAGCCCGGGGTGCCTGTTTTAACCCGTATAAAGACCGCTTGAGACGACAGACGTGATCTGGATAGTCTTTATTTCGAAAACCCATCGGCTGGTACATATACACTGTCTCATGCAAGTGACCATGTAAGAAGGCATTGGTCACGTCCAGCTGGTGTATCTGCCAAGACTGTGATAAAGCAATGGAGAGTACTGTCCGTACGGTGGCCGGTTTGACCACTGGACTAAACGTCTCGCCACAATCGATGCCCACCTGTTGAAGTTGACCATCACAAACTAACCTTGCCTTGTACCGCTCCAAAGACCCATCAGATTTGAATTTGTGTTTGAATAACCACATGCTCCGAATGACATTCATATTAGGTAACCGAGGTGTTAATTCCCAAGTCTCGTTCTTAATAAGAGCATGGTATTCGTCAGTCATGGCTTTATGCCATTCCGGTATGGACAAGGCCTCGGAAGGGTTTTTGGGTATCGGAATAATGGTGGTTGTGTTGAGGTTGAGACGATGCTGTGGTTTGGTTATGCCGTCCATGGCGCGTGTGCGCATGGAGCGATGAGCGGGTCGGGATTGGGGAGGTACAGGTGGCGGGTTGGGGTGTGTTTAGGAGTGGGCGGAGGTGGTCGGGGGAGGTGGTTGGACGGTTTGGGCTATGGCAGGTGGGGCGGTTGTGTTGTGGGCCGGGGATGTGGGCTGGCGAGTGAAAGGGGAATGGGGCGGAGATGGGTGGGCCTAATGTGGGGAGTGAGGCGGAGATGGAATGGGCTGTTGGGGAGTAGGCTGGGCCGTGGGTTGTGTGGTAGTAGGGTGGGCTGGATTCGTGGGATGGAGTGGATCGACATGGGGCCACAAGGCAGTAGGGAAATGGGTTAAGAAGTCATAGTTTGGTGGTGGGTTGATTGTGTTTGCAAATGGAAAAGTGGTCTCATCAAAGGCTACATGACGGGAGATAATAATTTGTTTGGTATTGAGGTTGAAGCACTTGTAGCCACGGTGATCAAATGGATAACCCAAGAAAACACATGGGGTGGAACGAGGGTCAAGTTTGTGAATGGTGGTGGACGGGGTTAAAGGGTAACAAAGGCAACCGAATACACGGAGATGGTCATATGAGGGTGTGCGGTGGTATAGAATTTCGGTGGGTGTTTTATTTTGTAGGTGTTTTACGGGGGGGATATTTAGGAGATAAGTGACGGTTTCGAGTGCATGATGCCAAAAAGTGTTGGGAAGGGAGGCATGGGTGAGTAGGGTGCGGATCATATTGTTGATGGTGCGGATCATGCGTTCCGCCTTTCCATTTTGAGACGACATGTGTGGACACGACCACCTAAAAAGGATGCCATGGGAAGAGAAAAATGTGTTGAAAGAGGAGTTTATGTATTCGGTGCCGTTGTCACATTGGAATGTTTTTATAGGTCGCTCAAATTGAGTTGTTATTTGGTTATGAAAGTGGCAAAATGTGGTGTAGACTTGGGATTTGTTTGATAGTGGGTAGGTCCATAAAAAATTAGATACATCATCAAGAAATAATATGTAATATCTATGGCCATGCATGCTCAAAATAGGAGAAGTCCATAAGTCACTATGAATTAAGTCAAAATTATTAAAAATACGAGTATTAGAACTAGCAAAGGGTAGTCTAATACTTTTGCCAAGCACACACGATTGACAAACATTATGATTAAAAGTTGGAAAATTAACAAAAGACTTTGACTTTAATGACTGTAAAGGAGCGCGCCCAGGGTGGCCTAGGCGTTGATGCCATAGTGATGAAGTAATAGTAGCAAAGGTGGATGGGAAAGTGGTGGTTCCGGGTCCAAGCACAAGTGGGTAGAGATCACCGCTGCTGTTGCACCGGAGGATAGGGATCCGGCTCTTGTAGTCCTTCACAAGAAAACCAAAGGGGTCAAATTCAACAGAGACCCAGTTGTCGGTTGTGAACCGACGAACCGAGATAAGGTTTTTAATTAATTTTGGGGCATAAAGTACGTTTTTAAGGACAAGTGGGGGATAGGGTGGGGGTAGGGTTTGTTGGCCATGTCCAAATACCGGGATGGTTGAACCATCACCAACGACTATTTGTTGTCCCATACTATTATTAGAAAAAGAATCGAAATTAACATAAGTGTTGGACATGTTACCTGTGGCCCCCGTGTCCATGTAACCGGTGGGCTCTTGTGCATTGTTCAATGACAAAGCATGAAGGGCTTGATCGATGTCGGTTGGCGTATAAGCCGTGTGATGTGCCTGAGAAGGCTTGGATCCAAGAAGTCCTTGTCCACTGTGATTGCCTTGTCCATTTGCATTTGTGTTGGGCCGCTGAGATACAGTTGGATATGGGCATGGAGGAACAGGCCACTGTGATGGGTAATGGTAAGATCCTTGGGCCGAGTAGTTGGGCGGTGGAGCCCATGGACCGTAGGGTGGTGGGCTGGGCCAGAAAGGAGTGTAGGCAGGCCATTGGTTGTATTGTGCTTGACCGCGGCCACGACCCCAAGACGAGCGGCCGCGTCCACGACCCCTGGAGCGACCTCTTCCACGTGACCGGTCATAAGTAGGGTCGGTTGGGGAGTTGGATGGTGTGGTGCGAGTGGAAGTGTTGAGGGCGGTACGGCTTGTTTGGAGGTGTGGAGAGCTTGCTCCGCTTTTTGGGATTCGACCATACAAAGCTTGGAGCGGGCCTTGTAGAAGTGCGGAAGTGGTTCCTGCCCTTGTAGTATGGTACTAATACTTTCATATTGTTCGGTCAACCCGGCGATGAGTTGTAAGACAAGAGCATCGTTGTCCACGGGATGACCAACACTAGCCAATTGGTCCGCCAAGGTTTTAAGTTGTTGGCAATAAGCGGTCATGGTTTGAAAGTTTTCAAGGCGGGTGTTTGTGAATCGGTGTCTAAGGTGAAGGGCACGGGCACTTTTATTGTCTTGGAAAAGATCTTCGAGAGAAGACCAAGCTTGGTAAGCGGTTTTGTTTTGGCCGGGCTCAATAACGGTGTGGACAAGGTCTTGAGAAATCGTTCCGTACATCCATTGGAGTACAATGGAGTTGAGACGCTCCCAAACCTCATCGGCTGAAGAGGAAGAAGCAGGTTGTTTGTCTTTGTCAGTGGTAGTTGTGGCGGGTGATTACAAGAGATATATGGAAACAATTTAAATTACAAAATCATACTATACATAGCTTATCTATTAGAAATCCATGGTTCACGAAATTTACAATGAAAACTGATGTAACTAAATTCACAAAATTTCTGTTAATTTTCAAGCCACTCATTTGACTAGTCAAAAAAATGTTGATATTAAAAATAATGTGACAATATTAAAAGGATTCCAAAATAGCGGCATTAATTAAAATCGTTTATTAATGGGATAGCTTTTTTATGTTATGAGAAAGTTATATGTAAACATTTTAACTTATGATCGGATCATTACTTGGTTATGGTCTCTAAAACCGAAATACTACACTTAACCTTGGTTTAAAAAAGCGTGCGGCGCTCCGATGCGTTTTGGTTAAAAAAAAGCCAAGAAGCGAGGCGAGAGGCGCAAACTTCACGTATGTGAGCCACTCAAGGTAAAACAAAAAGTAAAAAGTATTTATACAAGCCAATACTGCATATGCTACTTGTTAATCAATCCTAAACACAGCAACATAATTATAAAACACACTTAAACACTTCATTAAACACACATTGAAGCCAAAACACACTTAAAAATCTTTAAAAAAACCTTGAATTTGACATTGGGCCCAAATAAGACTGAGGCGGCGCCTCAGGTGCCTTAGCGCCTCAGGTCAAAAAAAATCGCTTTTTCTGACGGGCTTTATTAAACCAAGCACTTAACGTATAACAAGTAATAAAAAAAAAAACAACCCTAGAATAGTAGCGTACAAGTGCATCACCCAATTCATTTAATGGGACATGACTCAAACTATCAGAGTATCGGTTAATGTCATAGAACCACGTACTATACTTCTTTTCATACAAAATATATGTATATAATAAACGATGAACATATAAAGTGACCTTTGTTATTGATAACCACTTATAGATTTATTCAAGTATTCATTCAAATGGTTAGTATGACTTCAGTCTTTGGTTTTAGGGAACGAGTAGGTGTATGGTGGGGCGCCCATACAGCAGAGGGTCCATAACATCCCTAACAACGGTCTGGTATACTTTCAAGTTCAACAGCTGAACACTACATATAGACCACATAAATAAACATGTCCCCATAGAGATGCATAACTTTGAAAGCAACAGAAACATAAATCATTGAATTTACATACCTGACGAAGCCGAAATCCGGTCCCAATTGTAAGCTCCTACAGTTATATGAAATCAAAGTAGACAATAGTAGTTAGGAAATCGAGTAAGAACTTTGCGACTGATTTCAGTGTAAAAAAAATAAAATATACACTTTGTTGAAGCATGGAACAAATCATAAAGTTTGTATTTAGTAGAATAGGCTTTGCGATTCAAAAGGGTATAGCGGCGCAGCTTGTTGCTCGCTTACCCATTATCCAGATGTAACTTGGTTTATTTCGTATTTTAATAAAGAAGTGATAATAGTTGTTTAAAAAAAAAAAAAAAAAAAAAAAAAAAAAAATCATAAAGAAAACCTGTCTAAGGAAGAGTAAAAGTCGCCAGTCGACCTGCAAACACGACCTGCAAATGGCAAATGATGAAACTAATCAGTAAACAAAAAGCAACCATGAAAATGAAAGAGATAAAGAGGGTAAAACACTTATAAAAATGAAGAAGGTAGAAACCCTCACTAAACAAACACCATTTAGAAGAGCATCTCTTTAAAAGCATGATGAAGATATAATGAAGGGATGGAGGATACCATTCAATTGATGAATTAAATGTTAAAATTAGACCTGGCAATTTCAACCCATAAAGTTTAGTTTGGGTTGTTTTGGGTTTAAAATTTGATCTTGTGGGTTAAAGTGGGTTTAGTATAATTTTCAAGGGGGTTAGGATGGGTAATTTTAAATGTAGGAAATAAGTAAGTGGGTTAGGATAGGTATGTCAAAAAAAACAAATGGGTCAGGATGAGTATTTTTAGATAACCATATACAAATCTGAATTAAAACTCACCAAACACCAAAAGCGTTGTTGTCTAATAGAAATCAATGTCATTAAAAACAAAAAAAATTATATCTTTTGCATTTGTTGATCACCCAAGTCGGTTCGAAACCGTTCGGGTCGTTAACGAACGGCAATGTCGAAACAACACGGGTCGTTAACGAGAACGATCTCATCGAAATGGGACGGGTCACGTTGAAACGGTTTGGGTCGTTACCGGGCCCGGTTGGGTCGAAACGGTCCGGGTCGCTAGCGGGCCCGGCCGGGTCGCTACGGGACGGGTTAGGTTGAAATGGTCTCGGTGGTTACCGGGCCCGGTCGAGTCGAAACGGTCCGTGTTACTAATGGGATCGGTCAGGCCGAAACGGTTCGGGTCGATAACGAGCATTGTCGGGTCGAAACAGTACGAGTCGCTACGGGACGGGTCAGGTCGAAACGGTCTGGGTCGTTACCGGGCTCGGTCGGGTCGAAACGGTCCGGGTCGCTACGGGACGGGTCAGGTTGAAACGGTTTGGGTCCTTATCGAGCTCGGTCGAGTCGAAACAGTCCGGGTTATTATCGGGCCGGGCCGGGTCGAAACAGTCCGGGTCGCTACGGGACGGGTCAGGTTGAAACGGTCCGGGTCGCTACGGGACGGGTCAGGTTGAAACGGTCTGGGTCGTTATCGGGCCCGGTCGGGTCGAAACAATCCGGGTCGTTAGCGGGTCGGGCTGGGTCGAAATAGTCCGGGTCACTACGGGACGGGTCAGGTTGAAACGGTCCGAGTCGCTACCGGGCCCGGCCGGGTCGAAACGGTCCGGGTCGTTATCGGGCCCGGTTGGGTTGAAACGGTCCGGGTCGCTAGCGGGCCTGGCCGGGTCGAAACGGTCCGGGTTGCTAGTGGGCCCGGACGGGTCGAGAAACAGTATGGGTCGCTACGGGACGGGTCAGGTTGAAACGGTCTGGGCGTTACCGGGCCCGGTGGGGTCGAAACGGTCCGGGTCGCTTGCTGGCCCGGCCGGGTCGAAACAGTCCGGGTCGCTACCGGGCCCGACCGGGTCGAAACAGTCTGGGCCGATACGGGACGGGTCAGGTTGAAACGGTCTGGGGCGTTACCGCGCCCGGTCGAGTCAAAACGGTCCGGGTCGCTACCGTGCCCGTCCGAGTCGCTACGGGACGGGTCAAGTTGAAAAGGTCTGGGTCGTCACCGGGCCCGGTCGAGTCAAAACAAATTTAATTTACTTTTAAATTTTTAAATTTTACTTTTTAAATTTTTAAATTTTTATTGTTATTTTAATTTTTTTTAATTTTTAATCTATTTTGATGTGAACCTATCTAATCCAAACCATCTAGACCCAAACCCATCATGACCTAACCCATCCTAACCTATTT
Organism: Ambrosia x helenae; assembly: GCA_030844895.1. Taxonomy (NCBI): domain Eukaryota; kingdom Viridiplantae; phylum Streptophyta; class Magnoliopsida; order Asterales; family Asteraceae; genus Ambrosia; species Ambrosia x helenae. The sequence goes on along the minus strand of JAUTDX010000118.1, from coordinate 730,835 downwards.
TTTAAATTTACCATCTTGACCCAAACCCATCCTAACACAAACCCATCCTAACCCATCAACAAACCCAACCCAACTTACCTATTTTGCCACCTCTAGTCAAAATCTTCAATGTCGGCTAATGAATTGAACGTGAAAATCATTAGCCATCAGTTTCAGTCATGGTATTCAAGAGTATCAGCGATTGAAATTCAACAATGATAATGACTTAATGAGCTTAAGGGTAGACACGGAACAATGTTTTAAATTTTAACTAAACAACAAATGATAAAATTACTATCATGACCCTCAAAGCATCTTAATATACCTTTAAGTGACTAACTTACCCCTATCAAATAAGTTTTATTAACTTGTACATGTAGCTACAAAACTTATACCCATAAAAAAATGACAATAGTGTACATCACGTTAGAGGTGAACATAAAAACCGGGATCGTAGAACCGACCCGGACCGGTTCCGGTTCCAGCCCGGAAAAAAAGGAGAACCGGTTCCAGTTTATAAAAAAACCTGGCGGTTCCATAACCGGTTCCAAGTTTTAGGAAAATTTTGGGCCCGAACCGGTTCTAGAACCGGACCCGATGCCAAAAACCGGTTTCCTACCGTTAAAAAAAACGAAAATCTGACCGTTGCAATCGAAATTAGCCGTTATCTAGCCGTTATTTACCTCCAAAATCACCATTTTGCCATCCTAGTTTAGTATAAATAGGTTTGGGATGTTTAGGTTCATCACAACACCCAAAAATGCATAAAAAACTACCCGAAAACGCAAAACCCCCTATCGTATACACTTAAGTTTGTGTTCGCTTTGCTTTTACATCATTCCATGGCTTCATCTTCAAACCCATCCCAAACCGGTTCCACAAACGAGCCTACCGTTGTTCAAATTCTCGAGACGACACGAAACGCCGAACTTTTTGGCGTAAATGGTTTTTTTCGACTTGTGTCTTATGTCGAATGGCGAAAAAAGGCACGTTGTAGAGCGTGTGGTACTAGTCTCCAACCAAACGCAAACTCAACTTTGAGAAAACATAAAGACAAGTATTGCAAGCTAGTTAAAGATAATCCGGTCGAGGTGAGTGGTCTAACGCAACTTGATACTCAAGGTGGGATTTTTCTTTATGACTTTAACAAGGTTCAAGACCGAATGACGAAGTTTGTGATTCAACAAGGTTTGCCGTTCAACCACTTCGACAATCCCGCAATGACAAGTTTGATTCGTGAGACGCTCCAACCTCGTTACAAGCACGTATGTCGTATTACTTTAAAGCGTCATTGTATGAAATTATGGAAACAAGCAAGAAAATATTTAATTGTATTTTTTACAAACTTACAAACCGGTGTGAGCTTAACAACCGATGTTTGGTCGGCTCCTCACGGTTTACCGGAATCGTACCTTTGTGTCACCGCTCATTGGATAGATCCCGTGACGTGGCAAATGATGAAACGTACGATTGCGTTTGAATGTTTCGAGTATCCACACACTGGCGAAAACATATTTTATGTTTTAGACCATGTAATACAAACATTCAATTTAGAAAACAAAATATTTTCAATGTCGTTCGACAACGCGTCAAATAATAATGTCGCCGTGGAAAAATTAATATTAAATATAACCCGATTTGCGAGGGGATTTTTTCATACACGGTGTGTTGCACACATTATTAACTTAGTTGTGCAAGATGGTCTTGGAGTTCCCCGTGTTGAAATATTCAAACAAGCTTTTAGAATAATGTTACATGACATTTTTAAATCGGGTAAACAACGACATAGTAAATATAAAATGCATTGTATGGATACGAACCGTCCCATTTTAGGCGCGAATTGGGACGTGCCGACTAGGTGGAATTCGACATTTACAATGTTCGAAAGCGCTTTGAAACAAAAAGATACTTTACAATGGTTTCATAATAAGCTTGCTAGGCGTAATCGAGTTATACCATTTCCCGATGAGGGTTGGGATTGTATAAAACAACTTACGGAATTTCTTGAGGTTTTTAAAAATGCAACTACAAAATTATCGGGGGTTTATTATCCAACTAGTTCGGAAGCGATGCAAGAATTATATTTAATGTGTCAAACAATATATAACTTTGAAGAAAAAAATGAATTGTTTGAGCTAATGATACCCCCAATGATTGAAAAATTCCTAAAATATTTTGAAGAAATACCACACGTTTTCATGATTGGCTTAGCTTTAAACCCGTGCTTAAATGTTACGGGGGTTCATACTATAATAGATGAAATAAGTTTGGCTTTACGTTTTTATGTAACAAAACCAAATTGGGCAAACACCATGAGAAAAACTTTCGATAAAGATTTTCAAGCATTGTATGATACATATTTAGAAAAATATGGTCCCAACTTATTTACACAAACGAACATGGGATCAATGGACGGGGAAGGAAGTCAGGGTAGCTCGACCCGAGGTAACCTTAAAATTAATTTGTTTAATATTGTGAAAAACCAAACGACTAAAAGACAAAGGGGTGAAGCCCTAGATATCGAGTTTGGGAGGTATAAAGCCTCGAATTTTACCGCGGCAATGACGCCAAGCGAATTTGAAAATTTTGATATATTGGCTTGGTGGAAAGGAAAGCAATCCGAATTTCCTATCCTTTCCACTATAGCCCGTGATGTACTAAGTGTCCAAGCTTCTACGGTAGCTTCGGAATCGGCTTTTTCTGTTAGTGGCAGGGTGTTATCGATACGGAGAACAAAACTAAGTCCCACGTCGTTGGAGATGTGCATATGTTTAAAAGATCACTTGGACGCGGTGGATCGAGTACAACATTTGACATCACTTGATGACCAAACGGAAATTGAAGAACGAATACATAATGAGGAGGTGGAAGAGGGACTAACTGAACCCCTATCGGAGGAAGAACTCGCATATGATGCAGCGACACAACGCATGAGTAGTTCGGCCGAAGATTAATAAAAAATAATATCATTGTAATGTTTGAAATTGTTTTTTTTTTCCATGTAGTTTTCCATGTTTCTTGTTTCGAAATAAAAAATAATAAAAGTCGTAATTTTATGTTTATTTTTTTTTTCTCATCGACTTATATATTTTTTTTAATTGTGCGCGCAAGAACCGATTCCGGAACCGAAACCGGAACCGAACCGAACTGAAACCGGTCTTGAAAACCGGTCGTTAGAACCGGCGGAACCGAGACCGAAACCGCACGGAACCGGAACCGGTTCCGGACGGAACCGACGCTGTAGCAGACCGGTTCCAAACCGAAACCGGTTCCTGAAAAAAAAAACCGATTTGTTCACCTCTACATCACATGCATATGCACATATCGTGTCTTTGTCTAATTTACAAGTTAAAAGATTATTCCCACTTCACATGCATGTGTATAGTGTGCATAAAAACGTCAATCAAAGAAATGTATATTTGACAATTGACACATTGATTGTCTAAATGTATCTATCTGTGTTAGATGTATCTAAAAGCACATACACGTATTATATATGTGTTGGATTATATTTAATAATCGTATATGAGAACGAAATCGAATTAAAAGCCAAGGACAAAACATTAAAGAATTCAAATAACAACAACAAAACCTTAAAAACAAATCTAAGCGATAAATGTTGTTTTCTTTTCCTCACAGAATACTAAAAGATTATATTTTTATTTCTATGGCAGTCCGTGACATCTAGATCACGAGATATTGTTTTGTAACCAACAAATGATCAAATAATTGGCTACCAGGAAAGTAAAAGATGGTCAGTGATGAATCACAATCATAAGTTAACACTTCACCGTTAAGTAATTTTACACAAAATTAATTCAACCATTGAACTTATCCTTCTTTTTTTTTTTTTTTTTTTTGAACGGCTAACAAATTGGAATCACTCACGGAACATTGGAGTATCATCGTGACACCAATGTTGTCACGCGATCATATTCCACCACCAAGTCACCAATTCAGGAGAAAACTCATAATTATGAGAAAACCCCCTTTGCAAGTCGCACCCAGGACCTTATGGTCCCTAAGTCTTATCTCACCACCAAGATGCCGCTGAACTATAATGCATTTGGCATTGAACTTGTCCTTTTAAGTCCCACTTTTATCACCAGATAAATATCATTTAGTGACATACCAAAACTATCAAGTAAAATCCAAAGAAAATTTAGACACATTTTTATTCCTTAATAATTGTGATTAAAACCTATGATATATGCCTTTTACTTACCTCTTTTAAAAATAAGAATAGATCCTTTAACTATTTGTATAAAAAATAAATAGAGATATGGTAACATGTCTTTATGTGTAGCTAATATGTTTGTTACAAAATGACACATTTTTATTTTGTTCTGAATCACATAAAGCAGCTTAGAGACAAAGTTGATGAAAAGTCTAATGTTGTACTCAAAAAAAGCAAAAAGGTAATCGGGTAAATAACTTTTCAAAAGTTTAATGGTGGTAATATATTTTTAACTCATACTTATTAATGAATATATTGTCGATAAATAACCAAAACTCTCAGTAAAGTTTTTGTCATCGGTCAAATCATACAATATATTATTCGATAATAGTAACAAAACAACGAATTTAATGAGAATATATATATATATATATATATATATATATAATATAAAATCTTATCTTAATCTTAATATTTGTTTAAAGATAAAATAATTTATATAAAATATAGGGGCCTGTGAGCCTAATTACCTTTTATTTGGTTAAATAAATCAGCATGCGACATAACCAAAGAACCATCGATCACCCCAATCATCATGTCTTTATCAAACGTTTGGTACCACTAGCCAGTAGCCACCTCTTTAAGTACTGCTTCATATTATTATTATTATTATTCAATATATTCTCCAAAATCGGTCATAGTCTTCTAATTAATTAACCTTCTATCTACCGAAGAGATACATTGATGGGTAGTAGTGTGCTAGATGATGAGTGTGATTACTTGTTTAAGACGGTTTTGATTGGGGATTCAGCAGTCGGGAAATCAAATCTTCTGTCGAGATTTGCAAAAGATGAGTTTCATATTGATTCCAAGCCAACAATCGGGGTCGAATTCGCTTATCGGAATGTTAAAATTGGAGATAAGGTTGCCAAAGCACAGATTTGGGACACCGCGGGGCAAGAAAGGTGTGTATAGTTCTTTTTCATGGCTTTATATTCAACTCATACCTCAATATAGAAGTTTAAAGTAAATGAGTTATGTTCAAGTTGAGTCATCTAACATGTTTAGTTAAACATGTTGATCCGTCAACTTGTTTAATTAATGGGTCCACTTTTTTTTTTTTTTTTTTTTGAAGGGCGACTTTCATTAACAACGAATGGAGATCTCCAAGACGGAGAAAACCGAGCAAACAAACAAGAAAACTTTACATTACATCAAAATTAAAGTTTTGCCATCCCTTCCAATCCACCCTATTATGCTTCCCCCTAGTATGAAACCAAAGAAAACTATAGGATTTAATATCCGAGTCATCTCTTAATGGGTCCACATGTCAACCATTTTACGAGTCATCTCTTTTATGACCTCTTTAACCCATTTATTACAACACATCAACCCGCTTATAACATGGTTAACGCTTTACAACCACGTCATTCAATTTATCTTGTTTAGATAAATGTGTAAACAAGTAGCGCTTGGGTTACACTAATTTGAGTGTGTCCTACTGAAGTTGATATCTTGACATGAATAAATATAAGATTGGTATTTAAACAATTCAATCTAGCAAATCATCAACCGAAAACGGTTGACACACCTAAAAAAATGTATATATCAATTAATAATATTTCCCGTACATTTAATATAGACAACATCAATGATAGGTAATTGTACAAATTGCCTCTATATTTTAGATTACGAGTGAGAAACCCGTGCGTTGCGGCGTGCCTGTTAAATTCGTCATAGTAAAAAATTTAAAAATTATCATAGGAAAAGCTAAGCAAGTCGAAACCGTAACAAATCCACATAAAAAAGGAAATAACAAACTAAAAAGAAACTGTAATGACTTGTTCGCCTATGCTTAGATGACTTGTACATTATCACACGCAACTCTGTTTTAGACGAAGCTTACATTGAAACGTATATAAAAATAGAACCAATTAAGAAACAAATTATTTTTCTTTCTTCTAAACACAAGATAATATTATAAAAAAAGCAATAAGTTTGACCTATGTCAAATAAAAGTTTTTAAAAAATATAGAAGCACGTTATTTTATGAATAGTGTAACTTTACGTTGTTTAGCATGGTAAGCTCCTACGATGTCAAATTATTCAAAGTTTTATAAAATATCTAATTGTATATAAAAGATTATAACAAAACATGTAGTATTATAAATTGTTTTTTTAAATGTTTTTTCTATTTCATATGTTTAAAGTAATTGTAGAAATAAATGTCATTAGTAATCATAAACATCTATTGACTCTTGAATTCATTTAGATTAAATATGGTGTTTTAAAGACCAATGTGCCCCTAAAATTTAGTTATTATGTGCATTGTATGTTGTACCATAAGCAAATTAACTTGTACCTCTTAAATTTTAAGAAGTCTTTGTCAAATGTTTTATAATATAGTATAGATATAGATATAGATACTATAATCTATTAGTCTTCGGTCTCATGATTTTAGTAAAACATTACTAAATTATCAATTTATCATATTTTAATCGTACATAAACTCTAGTAACATATAACAATAATTTAGAATGATGGTTGTGTTAATTATCTTGATGTTAGATTCAGAGCCATAACAAGCTCATACTACCGTGGAGCATTAGGTGCAATATTGGTCTATGACATAACGCGAAGAGGAACATTTGAGAACTTAAGGAAATGATTACACGAGCTTCGGGAGTATGGAAATCGTGACATGGTTATTGTTCTTGTCGGGAATAAGTCCGATTTAGTTGACTCGAGAGAAGTACATGCCGAAGAGGGTCAAAGTCTTGCCCAACAAGAGAATTTGTGTTTTATGGAAACATCTGCAAAGGAGAATTTGAATGTAGAAGATGCATTTGTTCAAATGATAACAAAAGTCTTTGAGATTGCAAGTCAAAAAAGCCTGGAAGCCAAGGAAATTAATGAGGCAACAATGCAAGTTATTGATGGGAGGAAAGAAATCATCTATGTTATTGATGAAGTGAGTGCTTCTAAACAAACTAGTTGTTGTACAAGCTGATTTATTAAAAGTTGTAACTTTTTTTTTATATTAACTTTCATTTAAAAAAATGCACGCCCTTAAAGCAAGAACCGCCCCACAAACCAAACAATCAAAGCATATACAATGGATATATACACCACTCCTTCCACTCTACTCTTTTAAACATAGCCCTATGCTTTAACCAAAAAAACGTCATCGATTCAATAGAGGAAACAATAATCTTCACTTGAGTCTCTACGCCATTGAAGACGTTATCATTTCGTGCCTTCCATATAGCCTAACACGTGCCCAAAATAATCCCAAGAATAATCTTCTTACCTCTTTTTCCCCGATAGCATTTTTGTGAATCATCAATAAGTCGCGAACCTCAAATGCGTAAATAGACGCTAAATGACACCACCTTTCGATAGCATTCGACACTCTCGCCGCAATTTCGCACGCCGTGAATAAGTGTGAAATTGTCTCCACCTCCTAGTCACAAAGCACACACTTGCTATCACCGAAAAATACATTTCTTTTTTCCAACGCCACCTTGGTAGGAAATCTCTACAACTCTGCTCTCCAACCAAAATATATTACACTTTAACGGCACCCACGACACCCATTTAAACTTAAAAAAAATCATTTCCACCCTTCTCTTTAACCATCAAATCTTTAACCGCACCCACCGAAAAACCACTTTCCCCCCGACCTGTCCATTTCCATTTAACGCACATTTCCAGATTCTGACTGAACTGAATAAATTACTAGCATTCGACCCATTGTTGAACTTCCAGTTCTGATTCTGGTGGCCGCACCCCATACCAAACCCATGACCCACCCTCATTGTCTTGTCTAAATCTATCTGCAACCAACCCCTTTAACCGTATTTAAAGCAAAAAGGCAAGGGCACTTATCTTTTAGAGGCCTATCACAAATCCAAACGTCATGCCAGAAACTAATATTCTGACCATTTCCATGTGACCCTCTGACCATATACATGAACTGTTTCCCCTCTAATTTTAAATTGTAACATACTTTTATAATATTGTTCCAACAACCCGGCACATATTTATTCCACGCAATAGAGATCCATTGACGCTTACTCTGGTGACAACAGTCAATTATTTTCCTCCGAAGCGTGCCTTCATAGGCGGCTTTTGTAACATTTCGCATTAATACTTGTACGTTATCATAAAAACGTCAAGTTTCATTATTATTATTATTATTCGCCATTAAAAATTTTTGTGACGTATTTGGACCCCTAATATTATAATATAAATATATAGTATACATATATGTTAGATATATTATCAAAAAATTATATGCTGGGGCCGGGATTCGAACCCGAGCCCTCAGCCGGGTCACAAGCACAAACAACACCACCACTTGGTCTGTACACACATATTGATTTAATTCCAACTCACAATTATTATATTACGAGCCTTAGATATTCACAGTTGACTTGGAAAGTCAACTGTGACAGCGAGTTACCAAAATCATCTCAATCAAACGCGTTTTTAATCTCAATTTGGTATAATTGCATGATCTCCGGTCTATTCCGCGTCAAACACACAAACAATTATCATTAATTCATACCAAATTAAACCAATTACGCGTCAACCATTCAAACCAAGGTCAAACTTGCCAATTCTACAACCCAGACTCTATCACTATAAATTGGACCTACCCAAACCTTCACAACTCGCCGAACATACTCTCCCAATCTCAAATTTCTTGTAAATTCAACTGATCAAGTGTTTTTGGTTCGAAGTTGACTTTCGGGTTTGACTGATCGATTCATATACAATACGTCTTTGTAAGTGTAGTTTTTCATATGGGTTTTAGTCTTCGGCAATCACACAACAATAACCCTATGATTAATTGGGTTATTGTTGTGTGAATCATTCAATTGATAAATCTAGGGCACGATCATCATAATTGGGGAAGAACACTGTTTTTGCGTATGTTTTATAATTTAAAGAAACCAGAATCAAAACACAACCACTGCTCTAGATCAAGTGGTTGTGTCTGATGATGTCAAACAAGTCCACGCAGGTTCGAGTCCCGTGTAAAGCGATTTTTGAACTTTTCTTTTTAAACAATTATAAATCAAATTCACTTATATTATATAATTATAATAATCAGAAACTAATCATTCTCAGGGTCCAGACCAGTTGGTCTGGGCTTGTGATTTAAAACACATGAACCGGCCAAGGGCCCGGGTTTGAACCACGGCATCAACAACATTTTTTTTATTAAACATATATATATATATATATATATATATTCCTTTATATTTTTAAAAATTCATTTTAAAATACTAAAACTCTTTTAAAAATTCTACAAAAATTATTTTATGTTAATCTAGTGAAAAAGTTTAACATACAATTTTTAGTTTTCAAAAAAATTTTTATTTAATATATATAATAAATAAATCAATTTTATTCTATTTTATTTATAAAATTCTATAAAAATATCAAAACAATTATATAAATTTCCATAAAAATTATTCTGAGTTTTTATAACAATAAACTTTTCTGAAATGATTTTTATTTCTGAAAAATCATTTATTTAATATTTTTAATCAATTTTTGATAGTTTTAATCATAAATAAATCATAATAAATTCATTTTTCAATATTTTTGCACCAAAATTTTATATAAATTATTTCTATTTATTTGGAACAGAAATACAATTTTTAATTTAATAATTCTTTAACTTTTGTATTTTTAAATATTAAAGTATATTTTAACAATTTGTAATAAATAGATTTAATATTCTATTTTTAAGAAAATAATTTTATAAAAATTATTTTCATACTTTAAACTTATTACTGTGACCATCTTTAATTTAAAATTTACAAAAAGACTTTTGTTTATTTACTTATCAAATTTCTCTCAATTAACAAACATTTTAATTATTAATCAAACGAGCACTTATCCCCAATTCGAAGCCCTAGAATATATATTTGTAGACTAGATAGACTTAGACATATTTATTACCTTAATTATAGGGTAATACTTGGCATTGTTGGGCAACACACTATTCTGTTTTTCAAGAGATATAACATTTTGCTAAGGTGAGTTTTACATAGCCCATTTTCTATTTATCACCATTTTTGGGGTGAAACATGTTACAACATTCTATATGCAATTCAATCATCAAAGTGTCTATGTGTTTTTCTATGTTGCATTATGTCTTAAACATGACTAGGGTAAGCACAATTCTAGCATAATCATTAACATTGATCAGCCGACGGTATACAATGATAGATCTATTGGACTGACAATCCCACTGGATACGTGCCTCCTACAAAGGTAGCGTGGGTGATTGTTATCGCACAACATAATCGAGTGAACCATGAGCGTATGGGATGTACCACAATACAACAGTCATAAGGGTTGATTATGCACTCGATTTACTTCTAGTATGTTTTCACATATGGACTAGACTTGCCATGACACTTGAATTGTACAAGTTTTATTCGATTATCAAAACCTATGTAACTCTCACCAACTTTTGTTGACCCAAAATATTTTCAAACTTAACATGTTTCAGGTTATAGCTTGCTTGATGATTAGAGTTGATGCTTGAAGATGTGTATCTAGTATTTTTCATTTTGATGTACAAATTCTTGTAGAACAATTGAATGTAATGTATTTAAAGCAATTATTGAAATTTATTATTTTCCATGAGCTACTGAACAATCATCAATACGTGACATCCCGATGTTTCCGTCATCGGTTGGGGTGTTACAGCTTTGGTCCAAGCTGGGGAGGCCATCCGGCTTGGGCCCATTTTTATCGGGGGCACAATTTCTTTTATAAAATTCCTATATGTGTGTGTGTGTATTTTTAAAATAGAAAACCCATTGAACACTTAAACGTTGGGCCCAATAATAATCAATTTAAAAGTTAAATATTATTAACTCAAAGCCCATTACATTATAAGCCCAATACCTTTTTAACCTACTAAATAAAAAAAATAAAAAAAAACAACATTTTTTTTCTGTTCAGAGTTGAACTTATTTGACACAACACAAAAAGTTAGCGACCCTATACATGTTTTGGAGCATTTGAAAAAGAATGTTATTTCCCAAATGCATGCATTGCATATACAAGGTTATAGATCATTCCAGTCACGATGGCATCGACAGAAAGGAGCTTTTCAAAATTAAAGTTGTTGAAACAATACTTACGATCCACAATGTCCCAAGAAAGACTTAGCGGGTTAGCGATGATAGTTATTGTAACATTACGCAATTAATACTTGTACGTTACGCATTGACATTAATAAAAAACGTCAAGTTTCATTTTATACTTCGCATTTATTATTTTTTGTCGCGATTATGGAACCCTAATACTATATATAATATTATATATATGTGTGTAGTTGTTTAAATATATCAAAAAAAAATAAAAGCCTTGGCCGGGATTCGAACCCGCGCCAAAGGCCGGGTTGATCAAACACACGAGCACAACCAACTGGGCTGGGCCATCACTTTGTTTAAACCCGGACACATATTTCATTTATACACACATTGAACCCCCCACAGTTGACAAGGAAAGTCAACTGTGGGATAGCTTGGTGATCAATCCTTCTAATTAACGCGTAATTGAGCTATTTTTGGCAAACTCGTGTAATTATCGGCCTTGTACAACACGAATACACATCGATTACACGTCAATTGTTGACCTTTTTATTCAATTAACGCGTATGTATTCAATAAGAAGTCAAACCTTCCAATTAACCCTAACCCTAATCATCAGTATAAATTGATGGTCTGCGAAGCTTAACAACTCGCTCACAACTCTTCCTTCTTTTCTTTTCTTTTTTTTAAACAAACAATTAAATATATATATATATATTAAAACCTTTTAATCTTTTAAATTCTTTTTAAAATACCAAAACTATTTTATAAATTCTAAAAAAATTATAATTGTTTAATCTAATATAAAAGTTTTATTTGTAATTTTTATTTTTCAGAAATTCATTTATTTAATAATTATAATAATTAAATCATTTTTATACTATTATATTTATAAAAATCCATTTATATATCAAAACAGTTTTATTAAATTCCCCAAAAATTATCCTAACTTTTTATAAAGTTAAACTTTACTGAAATAATTTTTAATTCAGTAAAATCATTTATTTTATATTTTTAATCAATTTTTGTTAGATTTAATCATAATTAATTCATAATAAATCCAATTTTCATCATTTTTGCACCAAAATTTTATACAAATTATTTTTAATCATTTAGAACAGAAATATGATTTTTAAAATAAGAATTCCTTAATTTTAGTATTTTTGAATATTAAAGTTAATAATTGGCTATTTATAAATAAATAGATTTAAAAATCTATTTTAAATGAAATAATTTTATAAAAATTATTTTATTGCTTCAAACACTTTAATGTGCACATTCAAAATTCAAATTTTATAAAAAGACTATCTTTCATTAATTATCCAATTTTCCTTTATTAATTAAGCATTTTAATTTAAATTTCAACAATTGATTATCCCCAAATCGAAACCCTAGGATACACATATTAGTTAATTAGACTTAGACTTATTACATATTACCTAATTATAGGGTAATATTTGGAATCTTTTTGGGCAACACTATTATCACATCTTTTCAACAAGTTAACATTTGCTAAGGTGAGTTTACATAGCCCCTTTTATTTATCACCATTTTTGGGGTGAAACATGTTATAACATTATCATTGCAATTCAATCATCAATGTGTCTATGTGTTTTCTATGCAGTGGCGGATTTACCTTACGACTACGGTGGGCATGTGCCCACCGTACGTGTAGTCACAACCCATTCTTAATTTGGTAACACCAAATTATAAAAAAACTCTCACTGGAAAATTACTAATCAAAGGGTAGTAATTGTAGTGGAGGGTAGTTAAATATAAAGAGAATATGGAAAATTTCTCACCTGATTTTTTTTTCCGGCTGGTTAAGCAGTTCAAACATACAGCGACCAGATACTGATACTGAAGGGTGAAGGGGGCATAAAGAGAAGATGGGTATTTACTTTTGTAGGTTGACTGTTGACCTATGAGCCCACTAAAAAGTTGTATAATTTATACTTTCTTTTATGTTTATTTCAAACAAATATTTTTTCTCTTTTGTCCTTTTCTATCTATCAAGATGCATGTACAAAATATCTATATAAAAGTACAAGCTATTATTTTACTTACTTTTTTATTTATTTATGTGCATTTCTTAGTCGACTTTTGTTATTTTTTACTTTATTTATTTTTAATTGAATAAAAAAAATATTATATTAAATATCAAAAAACTTATAGACCAATTTTGATTTAGTGAATTGGCTTTACTCAACCCATTTTAACCTAACTCTTTTTAACATGGCTTGTTTTAACCCAACCAATGTGCCCCCCGTCCAAAATATTTCTGGATCCGCCACTGTTTCTATGTTGCATTATGTCTTGAGCATGATTAGAGTAAGCACCATTCTAGCATAATCATTAACATTGATCAGCCGACGGTATACATTGATAGATCTATTGGACTGACAATCCCACCCGGATACGTGCCTCCTACAAAGGTTACGTGGGTGTTTGTTATCGCATAACATATTCATTGGGACCATAAGTGTATGGTATGTATCATTTTATAACAGTCAGCAGGGTTGATTATGCACTCGATTTATTTCTAATATGTTCTCACATATGGGCTAGATTAACATGACACATGAATTGCACAACATTTTATTCATTTTATCATCAAAAACCTATGTAATTCTCACCAACTTATGTTGACCCAAAATACTTTCAAAATTAACATGTTTCAGGTAACAATGAAGCTGAGGCTTGAGTTAGCATGAGGATTTTACTTGAAGTTATTTGAAGTTTTTGAAGTTGCTATTTGATGTTATGTATTTGAATTCTTAGACATTATTTCACATTTTGGATATTATGTTTGAATAAATTATTTAAAATTTATGTTATACCATGTGCTACTGAAAACAATCATCAATACGTGGCACCCCGATGTTTCCGCCATCGGTTGGGGTGTTACAGTTATCAAGAACGAAATCATAGATTGTATAAAGTGCGAAGAGTTTGTCCACCAATTTGCTAGCAAGAATACCAGGATAACTTAACGAATCGTCAGTTAGATACTAGTCTATTACGGTATGTAATTTCACTCATTCTAATACTATTATTTTGCAATTGTTATGTTTATTGCTATACTATTGATTCTCGTAACATTTAGTTATATTATTTAATTTATTAAAGATTAAGTGGCATATTTTTTAACGACTCGGATAGGGCATGTAAATTCTCAGGGACGCCTCTACGCGCCTTCACTGTTACGATAACGCCAAACCCATTTAGATAACAATGCAACATTTAGGGGATGTTTGGTTGATTCATTGCTGAATTATTAAGATGTCTGAATGGTTAGAAGGTCTGAATGGTTAAGTGTTGAATCATTAAGTTGGAACTCTTAATGGTTAGTATTCTTGTCCCACATTGGTAGGAGAGTCTTGTTAAGGTTCAGGCTAGTTCAGTGCTTAATGGTTCAGCAACATCTCATATCTTAATGGTTCAGCCTTAACCATTCCATTCAGAAGTTGAAACAAACGCGCTGAATGCTGAATCATTCAGGGCTGAATGGCTCAGAGCCTCATTAAGAGGCTTACCAAACAGCCCCTTACCTCCTTTAGACTCGATATCCCCAACCCTCCCATCTTTTTAGGTAACGTAACCCTATCCCATGCCACCCAATGAATCTTCTTCACGGTATCCGAACCCAACCACAAAAATGTTTTCATAATACCTTCAACGTCTCTATAATTTTCATCGGGGCTTTATATAGGGAAAAATAGTAAATGGGAAGACTCCTTAATACCGATTTGACCAATGCCACCCTCCCCCCTATGGATAACATTTTGGCCTTCCAAGACGCTAATCGAGATTCAAAGACATTAACCACCGAACTCCAATTAGGGGTGAGCACATTTGGATCGAACCGAAAAAAAACCGAGGACCGACCCGAAAAAGCATGAAAACCGAACCGGGTATAGTAGTTAGGTTCTGTATTCGGTCCATCAATATACCTCCAACCGGTTCTCGGGTCGGGTCGATCCATAAGAAGGTTAAAACCGAATGAAAAACCAAAACCGATTATGAATTATAAAATTACCTACCTGACACACAATCTGGCGCCAAATCATGGGCCTGATCTGTTTGACAGCTACAAATACTCAAATAAAAGCCCACCTTTGACCTAATATACTAATCATAATCTTCCAGGAAGTTGTCGATCTGCAAGAACAAGAAGGTTGCCATCTTCTAACCTGCAATCATTCATTCAGAATACCAATTAGTATAAAAGATTTGATATGCTGCAGAATTTTAGTTTAATTCGTATAGTACAGTTGCTGCACGATTTAAATATGTTGTTAGCATTATCTAGTATCGGCTTAGAAAACAGCGAACCTTTTTTGGCTGTATGAAAGTACGAATTAAAAGGCTGTATGAAACTACGAATTAAACCTTTTTTGGTCTGATAACAATGTAAACATCCTGCAGTTTTTTTGTCAAGGTATGTGAAGTTTGATAATCCATATCTACAAATTTGTAACATTAATAGCTTCATGTTATCATAATAATAATAATAGTAATATTCTTGTCCCCACATGTAATACGTTCATTTGTTTGTATACAAAGTCAAGGTAACAGAATTTTGTTTAGTATGAACATTAATTATACAACATGATTTACAAAATGTGCATGGTGCAAGTGTCTTCTAATTTTGTTCAAATTGTTTACATATGTCTGCAATAGGTTATCTGATCAGGGTATGACTATGCTTACATGTATGTATATTAAATATAATAACCTTCTTCTACAGTAGTAAGTGATTGAGCTTTATCATGTTCAAATTCACCTTTAACTAGTTTACCGTTTTACGCCATCTTGGTAAAGAGTTTTGCTCAAATTATATTTCATAAACGGACTGGTGCCTCACCTTTATGCACTTAACAGCTCATTTTCCTTATTCGTACAATTTAATTATAAATCATAATTTAATAAAAAAGGTTCATTTTCTATCGAACACTTGGTGTGCAAACATACGACACATAACAATAAAACCAACTACTCTTTTAGTTTTTTCACCGAGGCATTCAATCGAACACTTGGTGTGCAAAGATCATATATGCTAGATTACATAAAACAAGCATAACATCACCAACCAATTCCATCCATCAAGAACACATATAATAGCTTTTTGGGGCAAATTCAGGTTAAGAAACAACTGATCAGATCTGAATTCAGTTTTGATTATGTAAGCAAATGAACCCAAATAAAAAGCACACAAATTCCACTTATTATGCAATAAACAAACAGAAAACGAGCTCTAAGTTTGCAAGGAACAAATTACCTGTAAGAATCCTAGAGAAATTGGAAGAAAAGTGCCATAGATTTGAGGAATTGAAGGTTTGGGTCGGTCTTGGGTATGTAACTGGGAACCGATGAACCATAGGTACCTGGACCGAAAACCGATGATAGTACCACGTCTGAATGTCGGGTCTGGTTTTGTAGGATTCTCGGTTATCGGGTCGGGTCGGTTACTTGACGGGTCGGGTCGGTTCCTGTCAAATGCTCACCCCTAACTCCAATTATTACATCTATTCATATTTGCCCCCACCTTTATACCAATGTAGTCAAACGGCATCATACCAGCCCTACAACCCAATAAATCCGCTATACTTTTAACCTCCTCTCCCATCATACCAATGTTGAATAACAAAGATTTATGAATATTGATCCTAAGCCCTGAACAAAGGTAAAACACCCAAAGAATTCTAGTCGTCATTTCTATGTTCTCCTTAGACCAATTCGGAAATTCCCAATAATCAAAGCATCATCCGTATAAAATAAATGAGATAATGGAGGTTCCTTATTAGAAAATTTTATCCCATCCAATAAGCCCCTAGAACACCAATGCTGAATAAAAAAGATTTATGAATATTGATCCTAAGCCCTAAACAAAGGTAAAACACCCAAAGAATTCTAGTCATCATTTCTATGTTCTCCTTAGACCAATTCGGCAATTCCCAATAATCAAAGCATCATCCGTATAAAATAAATGAGATAATGGAGGTTCCTTATTAGAAAATTTTATCCCATCCAATAAGCCCCTAGAACACGCCTTGACAATAACAAACGAGAGGGCTTCAATCACTACCAGAAACAAAAAAGGTGACAAGGGGTCCCCTTGGAAAATCCCTTTCCCACAATTGAATTCAGATGTGGGGGATCCATTGAAACGAGGATCGAGCTGACTCAAGAATCCCTTTTATCCACTTACACCATCTTACCGGAAAACCCATTGATCCATCAAAGACAATAGAAAACCCCAATTCACATTGTCATAAGCCTTTTCAAAGTCAGTTTTTAAAATAAACGCTTGTTATGCGTTGTTACGTGTTATATAACGATTGTTAAAAAACTTAACGAATTATTTAAATTGAACATTGTAATTAACTATATTGTTAAGTTTAGTTTGTAAGGTATGCAAAATTTGTATTTATCTATACATGCGGTCTAGTATAAATATAAATAACTTTATTTGTTTATAAATTGTAAAGAAATTTATAATGTTGTTATGTATTGTATAACTTTATTTGCTCGATATAATTACATTATTTTTAACTTATTTATTTAGTATAATCATTCACCACCACCACCCTTACATGCCACCCATGACAATCAAAATCAAAACCAAACAAACTAAAAAACAAAAACCAAAATATAAATTAAAAACAAAACTTATTCTGTGAAAATTTTGGCTTAGAGTTTTCCAAAGAGTTATTTGGAGTTACCATCCAAATTAGATACAACAATCTAATTCATCGAGTATAAGCATATAGGGCCTATATTTCAGATACTGGCGTATGAATGTTTCTTAGTGTAAATCCAAGTTTATTAAGTATTCGGTGTCTTGCATAAATCGTGAACTAGGTTCACGGATTGGGTCTTGGGGCTGGCCATTGAGTCGAGAACTATGTATTATGGCATTGAAGTACATGTTTGCTCATAGACTAGCTAGGTCAACCGTTTTTTATAAGGTAACACAAAAGCAGCTATAGCGGTTTCTTTTGTGTTTTCTTTGTATCAGACAATTCTCTCCCAAGTTAATAGAAAATCGTACGCATTTATTCATCATTCTTATTGCTCTTCATCTTGAATCACTTAATCAATTAGATTTCACCTGATTGATTGAGATTGTTATTGTTATTGATTGAGATTGTTATTGTTATGATATCGGTTTGCTAAAGATCTTATTTCAGGCTTACAATGGGTATCTGAGCCATTGAAGTTATTCAAGGATCGGTTTCACTATCAAAGATTGAATCAGGTTATCGAGTTTACGACTGCAAGGTATTTATTTGATTTTAGTTATCATTGTGATTTGATCGATTTATTGAAGTGATTGAAGGTTTCAGTGTTGTTACAAAACAAAGAACACTAAGAATTTTGAAGAATTTCTTTGAAAATAGGAGATTCAATCTATTTTGCTAATTTTATGGGTGTTTCCGTTTTTAAAAAGTTAAGTTGAAAACCAAATCCTGAAAGATCTCGGGATGATGTTCATGAAACTGTTTCTATACAAGTTTGCAGGTTTAAGATCTCGGGAAGGTTTTTCATGAAACTGTCTCGGGAAGGTTGTTCACCATCATTCATCGTCTTCTTCATTTCATACTTTGTTTTCTTTCAATCATTCTGTTTTCTTTCAATCACCGGTGTGATCAATTCTTGATCATATCATCCATTGGTCGATCAATTTGTGATCAGCCAATTCCTTAATCAATTCATTTCTTCATTCATCATCTTTTCATTCGTTTTCAACCATTCTTTTCAAGAAATATGACGACTACTCGTAATCAAAACTTAGAACAAAAGATCCAAGATCATGATCAGGCTTGAAACAGGCTGGAAGCCACAGCTGGTAAAAACTTGACAGAAATTGAAGGATTGGGGAACTTTGCCATCAAAAATGCAAAGAACCTTACATCCATGAAAGCACAATTAGAAAACCAAATGAATGAGATCTTAAAGACTATCCAATCCATGAACACCAATAATAATAATAGACATAATGATACTAGTAATAATATGGGTCAGATTGGTCAAATAAATGCTGGTTTGATCCATAACACACGTAACAATCGATTAACCAAGATTGATTTTCCGAAATTTAGTGGAATCAATGTTGAGGTTTGGATATGCAGGGTTGAACATTTCTTTGTGATTGATGCAACTCCTAAGAACTTGAAAGTAAGACATGCAATAGTGCTTATGGAGGATATGGCACTTCTATGGCATCAATCTTTTGCTCAATCCAGAGGAGGTACTATAGAAGGAGTGACTTGGAATGATTATAAATCTGCTGTGACTGCAAGATTTGATTGGTTTTAAACCAAGATGCTATGGGTGCTTTAGCAGCCATAAGGCAGACTAGAACATTGGAAGAATTGAATCAGCAATTTGATATGGCTCTCACAAAAGTTACTATTTGTGATGAATATGTTGTGAGTTTGTATCTGAGAGCATTGAAACCAGAAATTGGTTTTCAAGTAAGAATGTTGAGGCCAAAAGATTTACCAGAAGCCTATCTATTGGCAAGAATGCAAAGTGAAGCATTATTGGGTATCAATCCTCTTCAAACTAAGAACACTAAAACCACTTCTTGGCAATCCTATAATAATAATAATAATTCCTATAATAATAATAATAATAATAATAATAATAATAATAATAATAAGCCACTTCCTGTGGCAAACACCAATAAAATACCCTTATTACCTTGCCCAAAACCTGTTAGTTCAAGAAGATGGACATTGTCACACAAGGAAATTGAAGAAAAGAAAGCCAAAGGTGAATGTTTGTAAGAACAAACAACTTTTTTCCATTGAATTGGTAGAAATGGAATTGGATGAAGAGGAAATTGATCAAATGAATTTTAATCAGTTCTTGCATCAAGATATCCAGGAACCTAAGATATCTTTGAATGCAATGATGGGTTTACCCTCTTATTCTACTATGAGGGTAAAAGGGTCAATAGGGACAAAAATTTTACAAATCTTGACAAATTCTGGTTCCACCCACAATTTTCTAAATGAGCAATTGGCTAAAAAGATGCAGTGTCCTGTTGTTACCATTCCTGAGGTGAAAGTCATAGTGGCTAATGGCAACAATGTTTCTTGTACTGAAATGTGTCCCAATTTGCAATGGAAAATGCAAAGTAAATGGTTTAAGGCTGATGTCATTCTTATACCTTTTTCTAACTATGATATGGTTCTTGGTGTACAATGGCTTCAAACATTGAATGACATTGTTTAGAATTTTAAAGAATTAACCATAAAATTCAAGGTAGGGGATCAATGGGTGGAATTGAAAGGAATATAGTCTAATGAAGTGTCCCTTTGTACTGCTGAGAAAATAAATGACATGTTAAGTCATTCAGATTATGTTGCTTCAGTACAATTATTTAGTCTGCAAACTGTGGAGAACAGTTTTCAGCATGATACTAAGATAGGGGATCCTATGGCAAGTGAGGCTTTAGATGAGTTGTTAAAAAAGTTTGATGATGTATTTGCCATCCCTACTACCTTGCCTCCTAAAAGAGATTGTGATCATAGGATATCTTTGAATGATGAAAATGTGACAATTAAGCAGAAAGCCTATTGGTATCCTACAGGACAAAAGGATGTTCTAGAAAACCTTACTAAAGAACTCTTAGACACTGGAGTTGTTAGAAATAGTAAGAGTTCCTTTGCCTCACCTGTTGTGTTAGTAAAAAAAAAGGATGGGTCTTGGAGATTTTGTGTTGATTATAGACAGCTTAATGAGGCCACAATAAAAAATAGGTTTTCAATTCCATTGATTGAAGAGTTATTAGATGAGTTGGGAGGGGCTGCTGTGTTCTCAAAATTAGACTTGAGAGCAGGCTATCACCAAGTAAGAATGGATGAGAGGGACATTCACAAAACAGCCTTTAGGACACACCAAGGCTTATTTGAATTTGTTGTCATGCCTTTTGGGCTGACTAATGCCCCAGACACATTTCAAGCTTTGATGAATAACACCTTTAAAACCCTGATGAGAAGGACTACATTGGTATATTTTGTTATGATATTTTAGTTTATAGTCCCTCAATGGTGCAACATGTGAAAGATTTAGAACAGGTGTTACTTTTGTTAAGGGAAAATTCTTTATTTGCAAAGAAACCCAAGTGTTCATTTGGGGGACAGTATGTGGAGTATCTTGGTCACATAATTTCTAGTCAAGGGGTTCAAAGTGACCCAAAGAAGGTGTTAGCAGTCAAAGAATAGCATATACCTCAGACTGTTAAGCAACTGAGGGGTTTTCTTGGCCTGGCTGGGTACTACAGGAGGTTTGTAAGGAGTTATGGTATGATTGTGATACCCCGCATTTTCAGGTTAAATACTTTTACTAAACTCTAGTTAACTTACATGTTCACACATGGCTAGATACTTAACTAGGGTTAGTTAAGTAGGCTTAACATATGTTAGAAGATGCTAACATATGTTATACGTAGGAAAATGTAAGTTAAACACACACATGAGTCCTGTATCCCAAACGTTGGTGAATTATGTGACATACATAGCAATAATATATACAGGTGAATTTTGGTGAACATGAAGTACGTGCTTATGTGAATTACATGTTTTTGTGAATGATCGCCTAACTGAAAGGTAATGCGTAGATTATGCAAATTACGTGCACAACATGAATAATATGCTATGTAATAATAAAATAATGGTTTTTATATAATTTAGCATGGTTAATAATATTGGGTTCGGTATTGGGCTAGAACATGGTTAACGGGTTAAGTTAATGGACTAGAAGGGCCCTAATACCAATTGTTTGGGGAACAAGCAAGGCCCATTCACAATTAGGAGGCAAGGAAAAAGATAAAAACCCTACTTCCTTGCCCCTTGGCGCCGTGCGAACCAACCCCCCACCCCCTCTCTCTTTGTTTTCAAGCAATCAAGTAATCTTGCACTAATCAAGCTAGTTCGGGTTTGATTTCAAGGCTCTAGGGAGTTTAATATTTCACAAGGTATACGTTCTTACGATTCTTGATAAATTATAATGATTGAAAAACTTTAAAAACCCTAAAAAGAATATATATAAAATCGCATACATGCATATGTAGGAGTTCTTGAATGTTCTTGATGATTGATGATGATGATTGTCATTAGCAGCCATGATTAGGGTTTTAACATGATAATATATGTGTTTTGATATGATTAATATGGTGTTTAATCAGTACTATAGGTGTTATACATGTATTAGGGATGTTTATGAAGAATTAGGGTTTGTAGATTACTTGGGATGCAAGTTTCAGATTCTGACAGATTTGTTTGAACGTGTTGAAGGGGCTGTAACGGGTTGGTAAATCGATTGTTTTGATGATTTCTTTGCATTATTGTAATGTACAAGGTCTTAGCTTTTCATAATGGGCAAAAACATCGATTTTGGACACCGTATGAGTCGTTTTTGGAATTTTAATTGATAAGGGGTCATATCAGATTTTCGGATTTATAAATTGGGCTAACTTTAAATGGTCATAACTTGATATTTACAAGGAGTTAGGTTATGAAATTTTTACAGTAGGTCAATACTGGAAAAATAGAGCTTTTCCAAGTGGATTCATCTCGTTTGGATGAATACACTGTTGGAAATTCAATAATTTAAATATTAAATTAATGTTTAATATAATGATATTTAATTATAAAAGCTAGATGAATGAGAGATCTAAGCTTTAAGTGTGTGTGGTGAAACTTTAATGTTGTGGGAATTTGTGCTTGTCCCACATTGGTGGAGATATAAATCATGTGTTGGTTTATATGTAGAATTCTGTAGAGGAATGTATTCCTATACAACAGGACACACCCAGTGGTAGCCAGGAGGGTGCGAAGCACCCGACGCGCCCGCGCCCGCGCCCGGGCACGGGACCGGGACCGGGACGAGGGCGATGGGCGTAATGTGGCGTTTTGATGGCGCACTTTGCACTTCGCACGCTCGCATCGCCGCTTGAGAGCCGCCTTTATGTTTTTAACCAAGCTTGGATTGGTGTGGCTCGAGCCCATGGCTCAGGTTCTAGTCCGTCCTTTCAGATTCTTCACCTGTCAAGAGTCATTAAGTCTTGTGATTAATTACAAAGACTTAAATTGTGATTAAGTCTAGTAATTCAATACTATTGAATATGGACTCTTGGCATGCCTCCCTTCATGTTGATAAATACAGAGTTGTGAGCTCTGTTGAGGTACACAGAAAAATCCTCTGAATACATGTTCACGAACCACCACCTACTGTCTGATAATTTTCCTGACTTCGCTGCCCTCCACACTCTTGTTTCAGGTACTATTTCAGGTGCTAGGTTTTCTCCGGCAGTGCAATCTGCTTAGGCTGTTGTACCCTGGGAAACAGACGGGTTCACCTGGGTGGCCCGAAATCTGTTTTAAGGGAAGCGTGTTCTACACGTGCCTCAGTCACCACGAGATTCCTTTCGCTTTCTGTATTTCCATTTCTTGTAATTTTAATTTCTGTCTTTGTATTGTATTTATTTTTATTTATGTATTGTAATCCGAAATTCCTAATAATATTGTATTTCTTTTATTTTTATGAACGGTGTTCCTACATACACAATTTTTAAGAATTTTCCTACTAAACTGACCTGTTAAGGAAATTTTCTGGACACTGCTGTGTTGTACGAATTTTTATAATTTTTGAGTTTGGAATTAAGACAAAACAAAAATTGGTATTGTCGAGTGAATCCCAAATAAAATTCAGTAAAAATTTGGGACTCTAATTCATTCGTTAAGTATTTTAAATAAATTGTTTTCCACAGCGCACAATCTGTCCTAAAAACACAGATTGTGTACGGGGTCTTTAAGTGACTATTTGGAGTTCTATGTGGTGTGTAATTGACATGTACTTGTGTGGAAACTTGTATGAGATGTATTTGATGCATTAAACTGATAATAATTGCTATGATCACCAACGGGATACGTAGGACATACTTGAGCATGTAGAGTCATTAGGTGTCACCACACGGTTTTGAACTTTTAAAAGTCTTGGATAAACGAGTTACATGGTGTGTTGGTTACGCACGTATACTCACCTAGTGACATTTGTAATAGGGAGTCGGTAGCACGTTACTATTCATGGAATTTGGATTTTCACTTGCGACCTAAGGTGAGTTTCACTACTCTTTTTCTCAAAAGCATGCGTCTCAGGTATGAGACACTTTACTTAACATTTTCTAGTCCGGTTTGGGACTACTTACACATCCCGGGTTGGGATGCCATGGATCCTTATGAGGGTCGGTCACTTTGCTAATTCGCAATTGTGTCCTTGATAAACTGAACCATCTCTATCATTTTGTAAGTCCTCACGTACCGAATGAGTTGCCAGGGTTGGCAAGCGGGTTATTAGTTGATAGCGCTATTAGGTCTTACAAACCTCACACCGGCTCGGGGAGCGCGGGCGTGAACTATAACTACGAAACATTATCATTGCGGATAGACAATGATGTTAGGCATACGGCACACTATGTGGCTACACGTACATAGCAGTTCGGTATATTCGGTTAGTTATCATGAATGGGTTAGCTACCCTTGGCATGCGATGAATTAGTGGTTACACGGTGCGGGGCACCAACACAACTTACTTACTTACGTGGTTTTGGAAACCAGCGCAGTTACATACTCATTTACTTTACCTAGTGAACTCACCAACATTGTTTGTTGACCCACGATTTACATGCTTTTGCAGGTAGTTAGCTTCCGGTGCCAGAATTAGAAAGCACTGCACACTTCATTGCATTTGGGGTCTTGGGCATACACCTAAATTACATATTATGCTTTTACATTTTCTTTCATATGGTTTTAATTTGGGCGCGTTGTTTTGCGCATGGTTTTAAAAGAATTAAATTTGGTTTACGCTTCCGCAACTTAACTAAACTTGGTTTTTGAAACGAACTAAATGGTTTGGGCATTTAGAGTTCTTTCATATGACTTATGGCTATGGGATCCTGGTATGTCATGCGCCTCGCGGTATGAACCCCGCAGTGGAAATTTGAGGGTGTGACAGATTGGTATCAGAGCCATTGGTTATAGTGAACTAGGACTGCATGTTGAGTCTAGTCTATAATCATCATAGCATAAGTACACTCACAAGTTAAGTGCACAACTAGCTATTAGCTACATATATCTACAACATATGATTTCAGGAGATATGTTATCTTCTAGTTCTAGACTTAATTCTTAACACGTCAATGGTGGGAACCTAGGGTTACACCAGGTGGCGCAATACTGGGAGTAATATCCTAATTAACCTCATGGACGAGGAGACAACTATAGTACAAGGGAGGGAGCCCTTGCGAGCGTTGTGGCGCACGTACACAGGAAGCTGCACGGTGCGCATGGCGTGGTACCATTAAATCAACTATGAAGGAATTCGAATACTGAGACTTATCCTATTTCCCTGAGCAAGGAGACAATTAGATTCCGTTCCTTGTTACTTGATCTTTCTTACTCCCATTCGAAACTCAGACGGGACTAGGTTACGCATATAGAACTTATTTCCTACTTTAGTACCTTACGCCTAGTATGAGCGGGCGGACGTATGACTGCATATCCCTGTTACTCATAAGTATATGGTAGATTCATGGGAACACATTAGATCGGGACTTGTTACACACACTCTTGGGGAGTTACGTAAAGCCTACGATGTAATGCAACATCACAAGGGAGGATGAAACCTACTAATGGCTGATAGCCACGATTGGAGGAACGAGTGGTACAGCTTACCACTAAACTGGTTCACATAGGACTAGAGAAGGAGATTGTACGTGATGAGAACCATATAACACTGACATCGCAAAAGAGGAAGGATAAGAGATGGAAGGGGAACCTGAGCAGGACGAGCACACGGAAAGTGAGGATGAAGGCTCTACTATCTAGACAGAGCATGGCGACGATTGGCTCTTACCTTTTCTTACCTATCTTTTCTTTCATTTCCCTTGTTAACTTAGATAAACTGAGTTTTTATTATCAACGATAGGGTAATTGAGGCCCTCGCATCTTCCCAGCTAGTAAAGATCTATATTGCTAAATCGTTCTTTTCCTCTGACTTCCACATTTGAACTTTCTTATTTCTCGAACGCACATGCCACAAAAACAACCTGCCATCATATCTTCAAGCCTATTATTGATCGTAATCCTCGATGACTCCAACGGAACTGAAGGAGACCGTCTGATTGCTTCGATAGTATAAGTCTCTGCCATGTGCATTTGCCCCAGGCAGGATGGGGTAATGTATGCTACATGCACACTCGATGAGTTACAAATACTTGGAAGGAGAACGTAACACCCTGTGGTGAAATCTAGAAATTTTGTTATATAAAGACGGATGGGTCTGAGATCGACGCCTACACTACCAAGCTACAGGAGATAGTCACTATAGGCTCAAATCTATTTAACCTACCTTACAAATGGATCGAACTTTATACTGAAAGGGTGGGCCCCTCAGATTCGTGGCTTGGCCACTGCAGCTCACCTACAAATCTTTCACTTGACTCGCAAACTCACAGATGAGACTGCCGATCATGGTACTTTTCTGAAGCATGGTGCTTCATTTTCTACTATTGGTGATAGCAAGAGAACGTGGGATAGTGTGAGGTATAAGTCCTGCAACAACAACAACCGTAACGGTAGCAACAACAACGGGGCTCGGGGAAAAGCATTTGTGATTGGCCTGGGGAAAGCTAGGACTGATAACAATGGCGTGATGGGTACGTGTTCCTTGAACGACACTCTTGCTTCTGTTTTATATGATACTGGTGCGGACTATAGTTTTGTTTCATCAAACTTAGTAAACAATTAGGGATGGTTCCTACTCTTCTAGATACCCCATACTCTATTGAACTGGCCGATGGGAAGCCTGTCGAGGTAACCCATATACATCGTGACTGTAAGCTCGAGTTGAACAAGCAATTGTTTGCCATCAACCTCTTACCTATCACCCTATGTAGCTTTGATCTCGTGGTTGGCATGGACTGGTTGTCCAAGCAACACGCGGAAATTCTCTGTCAGGAGAAAATTGTTCGCATTCCTCTCCCAAGTGGAGAACTTTTATCTATATAGGGTGATCGTGGTGGTGCCATGGTAGGCATCATCTCCTATCTGAAGGCCCAGAAGTGTATTCGTAAGGGCTGTCCAGCCATTTTGGCTAACATATCAGGTACTCGAGCTGGAACTGAAACCAAGATTGAGGACATCCCAGTGGTCTGAGACTTCCAAGATGTCTTCCCAGAGGAACTACCTGGACTCCCACCCGTTCGTCAAGTGGAGTTTCAGATTGACCTTGCACCTGGAGCAGCGCCAATTGCGCGCGCACCATACCGTTTAGCACCAGGGGAGCTTCAAGAACTGTCTACCCAACTCCAAGAGCTATTGGATAGGGGTTTCATTAGACCCAGTTCTTCGCCATGGGGAGCTCCAGTTCTGTTTGTTAAGAAGAAAGATGGGAGCTTTCGTATGTGCATAGATTATCGGGAGTTGAACAAGGTAACGATTAAGAACCGATATCCTTTACCTCGTATTGATGATTTGTTCGACCAACTGCAAGGGTCGAGCTTCTACTCTAAGATTTATTTGAGGTCGGGATACCATCAGCTGAGAGTCCGAGAAGAGGATGTGGCGAAAACGGCGTTTCGAACCCGTTATGGACATTATGAGTTTTTGGTTATGCCATTTGGGCTAACTAATGCACCTGCGGTGTTCATGGATCTAATGAACCGTGTGTGCAAACCTTACTTGGACAAATTCGTCATAGTGTTCATAGATGACATATTGATCTATTCCAAGAACAGGGAGGAGCACGAGCAGCACTTGCAGTTAATCTTGGAACTACTGAGGGATGAGCAGCTGTATGCAAAGTTTTCTAAATGCGATTTTTGGATTCGGGAAGTCCAATTCCTTGGGCATGTGGTCAACGAGGCAGGAATACATGTGGACCCAGCCAAGATTGACGCTATCAAAAAGTGGGAGGCTCCTAAGACCCCTACTGAAGTGCGCCAATTTCTTGGTCTCGCGGGATATTATCGCAGGTTTATTGAGGGATTTTCTAAGATCGCTCAACCTCTCACCACCCTAACGTAGAAAGGTATTACGTATAAGTGGGGAGATGCCCAAGAAACTGCCTTTCAGCTACTAAAGTCCAAACTTTGCAGTGCACCGATATTATCGTTGCCTGAGGGTACAGAGGACTTTGTAGTATATTGTGATGCGTCTATCCAAGGCTTAGGGTGCGTACTGATGCAACGTGATAAGGTAATTGCATATGCATCACGACAACTAAAGGTCCATGAGAAGAACTACCCCACTCATGATTTGGAATTGGGAGCGGTAGTTTTCGCTCTCAAAATCTGGAGGCACTACCTCTATGGAACCAAGTGCACAATTTTCACTGACCACAAGAGCCTTCAGCATATATTTGACCAGAAGGTACTAAACATACGGAAACGTCGTTGGGTTGAACTTTTGAACGATTATGACTGTGCCATCAAATATCATCCAGGGAAAGCTAACGTAGTAGCTGATGCCCTCAGTCGAAAGGAAACGAAACCCAAAAGAGTGTGAGCTTTACAACTCACCATTCACTCTAACCTTCCTGATAAGATACGTGAAGCCCAGGGTGAGGCATTGAAGGAGGAAAACATCGGGCTTGAGACCCTACATGGTGCAGATAAGCACTTAGAACTGAGAACAGACGGTCTGCAGTACTTCATGAATCGAGTCTGGATACCACGATTTGGGGATCTCAGACAACTGGTGCTCGATGAAGCACATACCTCTCGCTATTCGGTACATCCTGGTTCGGACAAGATGTATCAAGATCTTAAGACTCTATACTGGTGGCCAAACATGAAAGCCGAGATAGCCACTTATGTTAGTAAGTGCTTAACTTGTGCGAAGGTTAAGATTGAATACCAAAAACCTTCAGGCCTACTCCAACAACCAGAGATTCCAATGTGGAAATGGGATGGAATTTCCATGGACTTCATTACAAAGCTTCCTAGAACGCCAACAGGCCATAACATGATTTGGGTTATCGTGGACCGTTTAACCAAATCGGCCCACTTCCTGGCGATAAAAGAAACGGATTCGTTAGAAAAGCTGGCGAACCTATACATCAAGGAGATAGTCTCTAGGCATGGGGTGCCTACTTCCATTATATCTGATCGCGATGGGCGATTCACTTCTCGTTTCTGGACTACTCTCCAAGATGCTTTAGGAACTCGTCTTGATATGAGCACAGCCTATCACCCACAGACGGATGGACAAAGTGAGCGCACCATCCAAACATTAGAGGATCTGCTACGAGCATGTGTGGTGGACTTTGGTAATAACTGGGATAAGCACTTGCCCTTAATCGAATTCTCTTACAACAACAGTTACCACACTTCGATACAGTGTGCGCCTTTCGAGGCACTTTACGGGCGCAAGTGTAGGTCTCCTATCTGTTAGACTGAGGTTGGGGATAGCCAACTAACAGGTCCTGAACTCATGCACGAAACTTCAGAGAATATAGTGCAAATTAGAAACCGGATGGCTGCTGCTCGGGACCGACAGAAGAGTTATGCTGACAAACGTCGAAAACCTTTGGAGTTCCAGGTTGGGGACAAGGCTTTGTTAAAGGTGTCACCATGGAAGGGAGTGATACGCTTTGGGAAACGAGGGAAGTTAAATCCCAGATACGTCGGACCTTTCAAGATCGTTAAAAGGATTGGTCCAGTAGCTTACCAGCTAAATCTACCAGATGAACTCAGTGGAGTACACAATGTATTCCACGGCTCAAACTTGAAGAAATGCTTATCTGATACGACACTGGTAGTACCACTGGAGGAGATCCAGGTGGATGATCAGCTGCGGTTCGTGGAAGAACCAGTGGAGATTCTTGAGCAGGGCGTCAAGAAACTCAGACAAAGTACTATACCTATTGTTAAGGTACGGTGGAATTCCCGTCTAGGACCGGAATATACGTGGGGGCGCAAAGATCAGATGCGGCTCAAATACCCACACCTCTTTACTGAACCTGAAATCGTACATAGATCCAACGCGGAACATAAAGCAGCTCTTTCAAAGTTAATTTCGGGGCGAAATTCCTTTCAACTTGGGGATGATGTGACATCCGGGAACCAAGCACACATTTTATAGCTGGTTGTACTGTTTACTTGCTGAATTTCGGGACGAAATTCTTTTCAACTTGGGGATGATGTGATACCCCGCATTTTCAGGTTAAATACTTTTACTGAACTCTAGTTAACTTACATGTTCACACATGGCTAGATACTTAACTAGGGTTAGTTAAGTAGGCTTAACATATGTTAGAAGATGCTAACATATGTTATACGTAGGAAAATGTAAGTTAAACACACACATGAGTCCTGTATCCCAAACGTTGGTGAATTATGTGACATACATAGCAATAATATATACAGGTGAATTTTGGTGAACATGAAGTACGTGCTTATGTGAATTACATGTTTTTGTAAATGATCGCCTAACTGAAAGGTAATGCGTAGATTATGCAAATTACGTGCACAACATGAATAATATGCTATGTAATAATAAAATAATGGTTTTTTATATAATTTAGCATGGTTAATAATATTGGGTTCGGTATTGGGCTAGAACATGGTTAACGGGTTAAGTTAATGGACTAGAAGGGCCCTAATACCAATTGTTTGGGGAACAAGCAAGGCCCATTCACAATTAGGAGGCAAGGAAAAAGATAAAAACCCTACTTCCTTGCCCCTTGGTACCGTGCGAACCAACCCCCCACCCCCTCTCTCTTTGTTTTCAAGCAATCAAGTAATCTTGCACTAATCAAGCTAGTTCGGGTTTGATTTCAAGGCTCTAGGGAGTTTAATCTTTCACAAGGTATACGTTCTTACGATTCTTGATAAATTATAATGATTGAAAAACTTTAAAAACCCTAAAAAGAATATATATAAAATCGCATACATGCATATGTAGGAGTTCTTGAATGTTCTTGATGATTGATGATGATGATTGTCATTAGCAGCCATGATTAGGGTTTTAACATGATAATATATGTGTTTTGATATGATTAATATGGTGTTTAATCAGTACTATAGGTGTTATACATGTATTAGGGATGTTTATGAAGAATTAGGGTTTGAAGATTACTTGGGATGCAAGTTTCAGATTCTGACAGATTTGTTTGAACGTGTTGAAGGGGCTGTAACGGGTTGGTAAATCGATTGTTTTGATGATTTCTTTGCATGATTGTAATGTACAAGGTCTTAGCTTTTCATAATGGGCAAAACCATCGATTTTGTACACCGTATGAGTCGTTTTTGGAATTTTAATTGATAAGGGGTCATATCAGATTTTCGGATTTATAAATTGGGCTAACTTTAAATGGTCATAACTTGATATTTACAAGGAGTTAGGTTATGAAATTTTTACAGTAGGTCAATACTGGAAAAATAGACTTTTCCAAGTGGATTCATCTCGTTTGGATGAATACACAATTTTTAAGAATTTTCCTACTAAACTGACCTGTTAAGGAAATTTTCTGGACACTGCTGTGTTGTACGAATTTTTATAATTTTTGAGTTTGGAATTAAGACAAAAAAAAATTGGTATTGTCGAGTGAATCCCAAATAAAATTCAGTAAAAATTTGGGACTCTAATTCATTCGTTAAGTATTTTAAATAAATTGTTTTCCACAGCGCACAATCTGTCCTAAAAACACAGATTGTGTACGGGGTCTTTAAGTGACTATTTGGAGTTCTATGTGGTGTGTAATTGACATGTACTTGTGTGGAAACTTGTATGAGATGTATTTGATGCATTAAACTGATAATAATTGCTATGATCACCAACGGGATACGTAGGACATACTTGAGCATGTAGAGTCATTAGGTGTCACCACACGGTTTTGAACTTTTAAAAGTCTTGGATAAACGAGTTACATGGTGTGTTGGTTACGCACGTATACTCACCTAGTGACATTTGTAATAGGGAGTCGGTAGCACGTTACTATTCATGGAATTTGGATTTTCACTTGCGACCTAAGGTGAGTTTCACTACTCTTTTTCTCAAAAGCATGCGTCTCAGGTATGAGACACTTTACTTAACATTTTCTAGTCCGGTTTGGGACTACTTACACATCCCGGGTTGGGATGCCATGGATCCTTATGAGGGTCGGTCACTTTGCTAATTCGCAATTGTGTCCTTGATAAACTGAACCATCTCTATCATTTTGTAAGTCCTCACGTACCGAATGAGTTGCCAGGGTTGGCAAGCGGGTTATTAGTTGATAGCGCTATTAGGTCTTACAAACCTCACACCGGCTCGGGGAGCGCGGGCGTGAACTATAACTACGAAACATTATCATTGCGGATAGACAATGATGTTAGGCATACGGCACACTATGTGGCTACACGTACATAGCAGTTCGGTATATTCGGTTAGTTATCATGAATGGGTTAGCTACCCTTGGCATGCGATGAATTAGTGGTTACACGGTGCGGGGCACCAACACAACTTACTTACTTACGTGGTTTTGGAAACCAGCGCAGTTACATACTCATTTACTTTACCTAGTGAACTCACCAACATTGTTTGTTGACCCACGATTTACATGCTTTTGCAGGTAGTTAGCTTCCGGTGCCAGAATTAGAAAGCACTGCACACTTCATTGCATTTGGGGTCTTGGGCATACACCTAAATTACATATTATGCTTTTACATTTTCTTTCATATGGTTTTAATTTGGGCGCGTTGTTTTGCGCATGGTTTTAAAAGAATTAAAATGGTTTACGCTTCCGCAACTTAACTAAACTTGGTTTTTGAAACGAACTATATGGTTTGGGCATTTAGAGTTCGTTCATATGACTTATGGCTATGGGATCCTGGTATGTCATGCGCCTCGCGGTATGAACCCCGCAGTGGAAATTTGAGGGTGTGACAATGATTGCAAGACCATTAACTGAACTCTTAAAGAAGGATGCTTTTCTATGGAACAATGAGGCTCAAACTGCTTTTGATCAATTGAAAGAGGTATTAACTTCTGCTCCTGTATTAGCCTTACCCAATTTTGATAAAGAATTTGTTGTTGAGACTGATGCTTCTTCCAAAGGGATGGGGGCAGTTTTAATGCAAGAGGGTAATCCTCTAGCATTCATTAGAAAATCCATATCACTAAAACAACAAGCTTTATCAGTGTATGAGAAAGAGTTGTTGGCTCTAATCATGGCTGTAAAGCAATGGCATCATTATTTGATCTTAAAAAAGTTTGTTATTAAGACTGATCACAAGAGTCTTAAGTATCTTTTAACCCAAAAATAACTACACCTCTTCAACAAACCTGGTTGGCCAAATTAATGGGATACAATTATGAGATTACTTACAAACAAGGGGCTGAAAATTTGGTAGCAGATGGGTGATCTAGAATTCCTTATATAGCTTTATTTGAAATGGGTTTGAGTACCATTGACCCATTATTGTTAAACAAGATTAAACAATCTTGGGTAACTAATGAAAAGGCTCAATCTTTGATAACTAAACTCCAAAGTGGAGAGGTGGTTCCAAATGTGACTTAGGAATGGCAGTTATCAAAGAAAAAAGGAAAGTTATGGGTGGGAAGTGATACTAAGCTCACAAGATATTTTGAAGCTGTTTCATGCTTCTCCCTTAGGTGGACATTCTGGTTTTACTCCTACCTTGAAGA
Organism: Ambrosia x helenae; assembly: GCA_030844895.1. Lineage (NCBI taxonomy): Eukaryota > Viridiplantae > Streptophyta > Magnoliopsida > Asterales > Asteraceae > Ambrosia > Ambrosia x helenae. The sequence goes on along the minus strand of JAUTDX010000118.1, from coordinate 696,852 downwards.
GAATTCAAAGCCTATTTTACTGGAAGGGTTGTTCAAAAGATGTTTTTTTGTTTGTCAAGTCATGCCAAGGATGCCAACAAGCCAAGTATAGTTAAGGCCTCTTACAACCATTACCAAGGTAAAGATACCATCTTAGTTATTGTTGATAGACTAACTAAGTATGGGCATTTCATTGCCTTGTCCCACCCTTATTCAGCTCCTCAAGTGGCTCAACTATTTTTAGACACTATTTTTAAACACCATGGCTGCCCTATGACAATAGTCTCTGATATAGATCCTTTATTCTTGAGCCAATTCTGGAAAGAGTTTATGAAGCTTCAAGGTGTACAACTGTCATTTTCTACTGCTTATCATCCCCAGAGTGATGGGTAAACAGAAGTGTTAAACAGGTGCCTGGAAACTTATCTTAGATGTATGTGTATGCACAATCCTATGAGTTGGATGAAGTGGCTAAGTCTTGCAGAGTGGTGGTATAATACTACCTTTCATTCTTCTATTCAAACAACTCCATTTGAAGCACTATATGGTTTTCCTGCTCCTATTCATATTCCTTACATTGCAAATGACACTCATGTGGCTGCTGTAGAGGATTTACACAGAGAAAGAGAACTTATGATTGTGAAATTGAAGGAAGCTTTGTTAATGGCCAAGAATAGAATGAAGCAATGTGCAGATAAGAAGAGAAATGATAGATCTTTTGTTGTTGGTGATTGGGTCTATTTGAAATTAAGACCATTTGTACAGACTACATCAAGAAATCAAAAGCATTCAAAGCTTGGACCTAGGTACTTTGGTCCTTTCCTAGTGATTCAAAAGCTTCGGACAGTGGCTTATAAATTGGATCTTCCTGATGAGGTTCAAATTCATAATGTTTTTCATGTGTCCTTGTTAAAAAAAAAGGCTCATGGTAAACATACACCTGTGTTACCATTACCAGTGGATTCAAGATTCATGTTGCAGCCTAGAGCAGTCTTAGACAGAAGAGTTGTGAAGCATAATAATAAAATGGTCCAGCAGTGGTTAATTCATTGGAAGGATTTGCCCATTTCTGAAGCTACATGGGAGTTTACTGAAGAATTCAAGTTGAGATTTCCTTATTTTGTTTGATTTGTGGATTCTTGAGGTCAAGAATTTTGTTTAGCAGGGGAGTTATGATAGTAGAATAAATGTAATAGTGACAATTGTATAATAAGTGATAGATCAGGGACTAGAATTGACAAGTTAGCTAAAGATTCAAAAGTTAGTTAACTAGTTAGTTGGTGAATGTGTATAAGTACCAAGTGATCTGATTAATAATATAGCTTGGTTTGAACGAATTCTCTCTTCTATTTTCTAATTCTGTTAATTTGAGCTATCAGATTTGCAAGAAAAGCTGTGGAATAGATTTGGTTCCGAGTTTGCTGAGAAGAAAAGTGTGCCTTCACATGAAGAGGAAAGTCATGTTGAAGTTGAAACTCCTTTAATTGATGTGTTTGATTTAGAAGCTGAAATTAGGAGCAATTTCTTATATTCAAATGAAGAGGGACTTATAAAGTATCTGGCTGGTGAAATCAGACCTACTGGAAATCAAAAGTTAAGAGCACGGGAAAAATTCATGAATAACAAAGCTAAAGAAGATTCTATATCTTTTGAAGCTTCCAGACAGATTCCTTGTACAAATAGGAAAAGATAGATTTGATCTTTATGGTGATCGATCTGGCAATCGATGCTGGATCTGGATGATTAGTGAAGAAAAAGATAGATTTCTTAACCCCAGTGTAAACCGTCGTAAAATAAGATATTTTTTTCATTTTTTTTTACGGCGGAGTTAGGCGTTTTTACATCACTGTATACAAAAATTTTAAAATTCACATTTTACGTCGGAGTTCTCGTGATTCTTACAACTCGCCCGAGTTCTCAAATGATCTAGATCCTATATATATATATATATATATATATATATATATATATATATATATATATATATATATATATATATATATATTTGTATTGATAGATTGTTTTTTTAGTGTTATTAATTTTAGAAATAAATAAAATAAAATAATGTGAATTTGTCGAAGAATTGTCGAAAAAGCATAAAAAATAGTTTTGCCATAATTTTGTTGGAAATTGTGCAACGAGAGCGTTTATCAAAATATTGCCGAAGATTTTGTGGTAGTTTTGTCGCTAGCCAGAATACCGACAACTTTTTTCCCACGGATTGTTTTGTGGCAAATTTGTCAATATTGATAATGACCATTTTCGACAGATTTCTGACAAATTTGATTGTCGCAAACCTGGCAGTTTTCTTGTAGTGAAACATAGTTTTGTGAAAAAGACCCGTTATAGGTTAAAACTAGTTAATTTTCATGAGAATTTCCAACATGAATATATTTATTTCTTTGTTTGAACACCTTAAATGCATTAAAATAATCGATTGGATTGGTTGATTTTTTTAATTGGTTAAAATTTGACCCAAATGTATACATGTTTTTGTTGAATTGGTTGATTAGCATTGGGTTAGATTGGTATATATTTTTGTCCTAGTGTATGTATATATGTTAATTTGGTTACCTGAGTTGAATTTGGGTTTGTATGCATGTGGTTTGCTTAAATTTAACCATGTTAGAAACTAACTTGACCATTTTTAATTCTTGGTAGAGATGGTAACACAAGCTAGGGATAGGAGCAGCAAGAATAACAAAGATGATAGGACTCCCTCATTTGTTGTGTGTCTAGGGTGCAGCAGCTTCGCTGGGCGTGGTGATCCATACGCCAATGAGTACGTTGATGTAAACCAAGGCATGCTAGATATTCATCTCGGAATATTGACATTGGTCTTGGCTTCGGGCACACCCTACTTCGGTGTCAAGGTGTGACCCTAATGCTATGATGCACCCACCTAAGCTTCCTAGTTGTCGGACATAGCTTTGATATATTAAGACATCGATGGACATGGTTCAATAATGATGACAATCATTAGACCATACCCTTCTAGTTACATATTAGACCATGTGTAATGGAGCGGAATCCCATTTCATGCCAGATCACGCCCTCACCACCGCCCCCTAGGCATTAAACATGTCCAAATCGTTTGAGGCGTGTTTTTTTTTTTTTTTATCATAGACCAATTTCACACATATATACATATCAGCTATATTTAACAACTTACAATTAAACGCTGAAACTAAAGACATAAATAAACGCGTAAATTAAGGAAATGGTGTTTTATGTGTTCTACATTAAGGAATGATTAAGAAAATGTTAAAACTGGGGGAAATCTTCAATGATGAAATCAGACCTCTGTATGATGAAATTTGTGTTTGACAGTTGGGCCAAACTGTCAGTGACCCTTGTCACATTATCCAGCTCAACGAGACCATTCCGTCCACTTACTTACAGATCCGTAACTACACTCATAGCCCAAGTTACGCTCTTTCATGTTTGAGCCTTTTCTGCTATGTTTCCCTTCGTTTAGCTAGTCCAAACAGGAGCGCGCCAACTCTTGGATCAACTCCATATCACCTCTACAACTAACAAAATTTGTTGTTCAACTTTACCAAAATCATCTTCTCTGAAAATTAAGAAACTTGATGCCACACACGAAAACTACGAAGAATAAAACAACCCAACCAACATGAGCCAATGCAACATAACCAAGAAATCGTACTCGAATCCCATGTGATCCTTGATGAATTCCTTAACTGGAACCGAGCCAGCTCCAGGAACTTCAACCAGGTCCTCATTTTGGCCTACTTGAGATGTTATAAGCCCGTATAACGTCCACGCCACCGGAGAACCCCAGTAATACCATCGCCACCATATAGGAATTTGCTGCAAATATATGTCACCACATTTTCCTTTATAATGACAACTATTAGTAAAAATATAAAGGGTGTGGCTAAACGTACCCCTTTCTTTTTTAACATAACCTCATGTGATAGGGAAATATTTTTAACCCATTATTTATATTGAGTTTTGAGTGTGTGACAATATAAATATGAACAAATTATATATATAGAGTTTTTATTGTCTTGTAGTAAAATATGAACAAATTATTTATACTGAGTTTGAATGTCTTACTGGTACAGGAATGATGAAGCCAGAAAACAGGTTCCAAACGCTGAGGAAGAACGACATTGTAATCGCGGCAATATGGTAGTTCGGGGTGAGAGCGACAAGCATCATCCCATACAAGGTGAAGTAGATGAAACACATATATACAAAAAAATAGAACCACAAGAATTTGCTAGCTGACCAAGCGAATCCAATCATCGAGTAAAGTAGAAGGCTGTAAATCAACGTTTGAATGAACACGTAAATCACCTCAATCGCGACCTGCCAGTAAAAACATGACCAAAATCACCAACTTGGTCGCTTATGTTCTGTATATGTAATTCGTAAATTTTATAAGATGTTATAAGTAGTAAAATATTATATACAACATAAAATTGAGCTTACTATATAAGTTTAAGGTGACCAACCCGACCCGAATGTTTATACTTAGGGGGCTTAGGGCGGCAAATCGGTGAACGGTCATAAATCAGGGCCCATTTTTTACTCGCCAAGGACTCCCAAATTTTAAGGGACGACCCTGTTTATACATAGAGTTGATAGATATTCGCAGACTGAAATAAAGTGAGTTGACACCGATAGAAAAAAGGTCCAAAGTCTGCCGCTCTTTGCATACCTGGGCGAATGCATAAGGGAGTGAGGAATACATCCCTGCAGCTTTTTCGCGATAGAAAACAGTCCTCTCTATCGACACTACAGTCTGAACCGATTGTGTATTTGTTCCTCCAAGAAACATAACAGCAGCATACATAGCACCAAGCATGTTCATCAAGTCTTGTTGTTTACTCCTGTAACGAAAAAGCGCATCAAAATAACATACAAATTACATTTCTTGATATACGTTTGATTCTTACGTTTTTTGGCCTTTGTCCCAGAATATTATTCCAAACATCAAACCAATCACTGTCGTCATCAAGAACCGTACAACATTGTACTGTGGATGTCTCCAGTAAGAAAGTAGTTGTTTCCATAAACAGGCGTTGCACTGTTCGAAAAAACGATTGTGTGTATTTTGTTGGGAAATGTAGGTCATGGACTCCAGGCGCGGGTGTGCTCAACTCTTGTATGAGCTCCTGATTCCTCCTGTGTGATGAATTTAGGGATAATATGATCAAAAGATTAGACGAGTGGGTTCCAACGTAAGATTTTGGTAAAATGCATACATGTAAAGTTCAGATTGAGCATAGATTTCTGCAAAATCGACACCAAGTTGAGCTTCAACTGTGGAAGAACTGACTTCAAGCATCCAGGTTGCGGGATTTTGACCATCTTTTATCCTAGTAATCCCTGAAACTTTCTGAAAAAAAAATAAATTGTGTGCGTTAGCAAAAGTGGGACTAAAATTTGTCGATGGAAAAATGGTTATCGGATAACACGTACTTGGAAGTATTCAACTAGGACGTTAGAATGGCGTCCGAGAGGTCCAGCATAAATGACCTGACCGCCTCTTTTCATTAACATTAGCTGTGCAAGAAATTAATCAAAGTAGTTAGCTTCAAAATGGTAAATTGGATTTTAAAAATCCAAACTATGACCCGTTAGCTGATAATAATCAATATTGACGTTAGATTGCGACCAATGACAGATTGACAGTCCTACCTTTCACTTTCATTGCCAAGGGGTGTAGTAACTATTATCATGGTTATAGTTTGGACTGTTAAAATCTAATTAACATAAAATCATCAGATTTACAAGTGAAATAAGCAAGTTAACCTCATCAAATGCTTCAAAAATGTCGATACTCGGCTGATGAATCGTGCAGACAACAGTTCTACCTGTATCAACTGTATTCCTAACCGTTCGCATGACAATGGCTGCAGCTCTTGCGTCAAGTCCTGATGTGGGCTCGTCCATAAAGATAATGGACGGGTTAGCCACCAACTCAACAGCTATTGTGAGTCTTTTTCGCTGTTCAGTCGACAGACCGCTTACCCCTGGAAGCTCTACTAACGAGTCCCTTACAGAATCCAGCTCGACCAAATTCATAACTTCCTCCACAAATGCCTAAACCGCACGAAAAACACACAATGGTAAGGTGTGTGTTATATATATATATTTCTCATTCACTTTTAGAACACTTGTAAAACTTTACCTGTCTTGCTTCACTGGTTACGTTAGGAGCGAGTCGAAGCCAAGCTGAATAAACAAGCGACTCATAAACTGTGACATGTGGAGAATGGATATCATTTTGTTCACAGTATCCACTCACACGAGCGAAAGTTTCTTGTTTCTTTGGGTACCCAGAAATGCTGATGTTCCCTTCAATGTAGCCGCCCGTTTTCCTTCCTGCTAAAACATCCATTAAAGTAGTCTTCCCGGCACCACTAACACCAACCAACGCTGTCAGGACACCCGGCCTAAATGCACCACTTACATCTCTTAGCAGTTGTAAACGATCCTCCGTTATTCCTTGAGCTTTCATTTCCTGATTACAAACATATTGATGTGATGCATAGCGGAAGCACTAATATAACATAGATATAATTCTCACAAAAGTTACACTTACCGCAGGCATATCCACATAGTAATTGACATGATCAAATGCCAGTGACAGTGGCTGAAATGGAAGCACCATTCCTTTCTTTTTAGACGCCATTTCTGTACCTAAAATCAGTAACATTTCATTACTAACATAACATTTTTTTTATATTTTCATTCTTAAAATGGAACGTGAACGGAACCGTGATCATCTTCAGCTGATCCAGGGTGTTTAACTAATTCATCTTCATTTGGAACAACGGTTCTTGAACCTCCGATAGCTATGCATTGATCATGTCGAAAATAACACTAGATCAGATCAAGAAGTTTAACTAACTTTGGTCTGCTTCAATATGAAAACATAAACTTACGATTCAAATATGTCAGTGCCAAAATAAAGAAGATGGTAAAGATCACCGAGTATGCAATGAGAGCGCCAACAGAAACCCAAAACATATAGTCAGTGGTGAACATGCCTCTAGAACTCAGAAGAACTTTGCCTATTGTTGGTTCGTTGATTCGTGGGTCAGGATTCGGCTGAAAGTAACATGCGAAACAAACATCAAACTTATGCAACTAAAAGAACTATAAGTCTGTAACTATTAAGCAACACTTGATCTTACAGTGTTCCATCTATCGTCTAAGAACTCGTTGATCATGATGGCGTTCTGTCCATACATCATGGGAGAAATGTAGTAACCCCATATCATCCATGGGTCAATATCACCTATAATAAATATGTACAAGTTGAAGAGTTAAGCATCCAGTGTTAAGTCAGCTAGAAGCACGGCCGGCCCATTGGGCTTTTTTTTGAAAAAAAAGCTAGGGCTTTCGGGCCCAAAAAATTATCAAGGTATAGCCCTTTAGCTACAATGAATTCGCTAGCACAATAACCATTAGCAATGTGTATGACAAAAGCATGATTTAAGTTAGGTAGTAGGGTGCAAACCTTTTGCAACGATGAATCCGCCTAGCACGAAGACTATTAGCAATGTAAAGGTCCCAAGAGCACTTGCAATCACCTGTGTTCTGCCGATTGAAGATAGAAACCGAAAGAGACACAAAGCCATTTGGTGCACACTGATATAAGCCAAAAGTTGTTTAAAAAACCTATAAGCAGCAGGGGCGAACCCAATGGTATAATATGTTAGCGCGATATATATGACAGATTCAATGACCGATATAGGGATCTTTAGAAGCCAAATGGGGATCGCGAATGCCCATGCAGGGTAGAACAAAGAATCCCTTTGTTTATAGAACACAGGAAGCCTCATAACAGTGAGCGCGAGCTCAGCAGCCCCATTAAACATCATATTAATAAGACTGAAAAACAAAACACCCATGAATTTTCCGCCATCTTTAAGATCGCCACTTTTCATCGTTGTTCTAAAGAACACACTTAATGCGATAATCGACATTATTGTAATCTGAAATGTCTTGAATATGTACAAAAACGCGTTACGCTTCATTAGCAACCATTCTCTTGCTAAATTCGCTTTTAAAAGGTCAAAATTTGACATACCATACTTTTTATCTACCAAAGCAGCAGGATGGACTTTGGTAATGTCATAAGGACTTGCAAGACAGTTATAAAGATTCTGGCCTATTTGAGACCGAGCGAACAACTGAGTCAACTCAGGTACAGATATGAATCTGTAAGGTTCATCTTTTCTGACCCAGTACTGTTCTTGATCCTTTCTTGAAGTAACCTCTTGTAAAAAATCAGCAACTCCTTTTCTTTTCGGGCATTTGAATCCAACCTGTTCAAAAAACTCAAGAACATTTGCACGCGGGCCTTGGTACACCATTTGACCTTCTGAAATAAGTATAATGTCGTCAAATAACTCGAATGTTTCAGGTGCAGGTTGTAGAAGGGAGATAAGCATAGTTGCATCGGTTATATGAACCATTTGTTGCATATATTTAACAATCTGATAAGTAGTTGAACTATCCAAACCGGTAGAAATTTCATCCATGAACAATACTTTTGCAGGCCCTACCAACATTTCTCCTGCAATCACCAGATAACTAACATATTAAACTACTTTTTTTGATCAATCAACGAACGTACACTTATAAAAGCGTAAGCGTGATTTGAGTACCAGTAGTGACCCGTTTCTTTTGGCCACCGGAGATTCCTCTACGCATATCATCACCTACCATGATATTAGCACATATATCTAGTCCAAGTAACTGTTAGGAATTAATTAATCAATCAGTAACAACATGATGAACAAGAAACCGAGGTTATGAGTTTAATAACCTTGAGAACATAGTCTGTAACCAAACTAGATTCTTGTGCAGTCATTGCTGTGGCTTTCATGAAAGCATCAATATCAGGATCTGGTGTGATCTCTGCAATTTGCTCGCGTCTCAACAGTTCTACCAATAGATCGTGTCTGGTTCCTACACCGAGACAATGTGCAGCAAAGTCAAGCGTCTCCCAAACTGTCATTTCACCTTGGTGAACATCGTGCTGGCCAATATACGTGGAAGTTCTTTGAGGAATGAACTCAGACATTTTATGACCACAATAATTAATTTCACCGGTTACTCTAAGATCCTTTTGTACTAGTCCGGCAAGTGTCCTCATGAAGGTGGTCTTCCCAGAGCCAGGTGGTCCAAGAAGTAGTGTCATCCTGCAATCAAACATCCTTTTCGTTCAGTTTTCGCTAGAACATAAAGTTTCTAAGTAGAACTTAATCAAAACATACCTTGAAGGTTTTAAGATTCCACTCACATCCTGCAATATTTTGAGGATCTTTTTGTTGGATGGAATAAGCCTAATGAGTTGGAGAAATCCCTAATGACAACAAAATTAAAGGCAACAAAATTAAATAGAAATTGAATAACTTTACTTCATTATGACTATCTTGAAATCCAAATGGCAAACCTCAATGGCATTAAGGATGGAATTCCACAAAGTTGGAAGTGCTCTAGACCCTATGAATACATCTCCTTCAATCGAGAGATTCTCGTAACGAACTTCAATCTTCGGCGTTTCAATTCCAACTCTAGTATATTCGCATAAAAAAAACAAACGTACACAGTAAGATCCCACTGATCAAGGTCTGGAGGGGGGGGGGGGTTGTGGGACAACGGCAAACCTTTCCTCTATCCAAGGAGATAGAGAGGTTGCACCCAATCAATCCTATTAATTTACATCAAGTTATACTAAAACTTTGAACAAGTTTCAAAAGATTCACAATGGAAGTGGATTATGAATTCACCTATTGATCCTTTCTCGAATGCTAAGAAGAAAACCCTCATGATTTTCTTTAATAACTTCAAGAACACTCGCGATACTTTCTTTCTTATCCGGAGGATCATCATTCGAGATTCCGCTTCTTCGGATTCTCCCGTCATCATGTTCTTGATTCAATATTTCTCTTCTTGACCTTTCATAGGTGGGAAGCCTTTCAATAGCAGCCAATCTAAGGTCATCTTCATCCTTTTGTACACTAGTTTTTTCAGTTGCTCCTGTAAAAGCCTCCTTAATGCTAGCTGAAGCCCAGTTCCTAAAAGATGCTGATAAACTCGACTGTCGGCTCATTGATCGTGGCAGCTCATCTCTGGCTGGCGCTCCGGCCATCTCTGAAAGAAACACTGTCCTAATTTGTTATGTTATGTTATGTTATGACCAACAATATACCATGAACAGAAATACCTAAAAAGAGTCATGTGCATGCTGCATGGTTGATGATACACATTGTCTAATGTCTATAGAGGTTTGATATTGTATATATGAAGATTAAGAACAAAGTAATCTTTTCATGATATTATAATATATATATATACAAGAACACGTACATATTTCATACTACTAGTGAATATAATGAGCGTATATCGATATGATAATATATATATAAAAAGGAGACTTACAGAATAAAGTAAAGAGGGTCGAAGTGATTGAGTAGAAGAAATAGATCAATGGCGGATCGAATACTAATAATCCATGACTTGATAAAATTGTGTTTGTAGAAGAACGATTTGATTAGGGTTTGTTATAAGCATCATAGATCTATGTGTTTTTTTTGTTTAATCAGATGACTTCTGGAATTCTGTATATTCAGACAATAAGGAATGTAGCAATACAAGAATTTCATGCAATATTTAGTTTTAGTTATTTCCAATATAGCGTATTTACACTAGTGGGTAGGCCCGTTAGCGTGTGTCATTGAGGCTATTTTGTTTCTTAGTTTAAAAAGTTAATTGAAAAATACAAAATAGTTAATACTATAATACTAGTAAAACATTATGTTATGTTTCTAGATATCCGTTACTAAGGTAGTGTTTGGAATGTTGAAATAGAAGGTAGAATGAAATGAATTGTTACGGGGTAATGAAAGGTTGCATGTTTGGTAGGTCAATGGAATCACTTTTTTTTTTTATCGGCGAATAACTGTGTGGCAACCACCCTTGCGGGGCGCCGTGCCCAAGAATCGACTACTCGACCTCCAGCAGCCCCCGTCTTCTCCCGATGCGCGGAAACCCGAGCCCCACCCGCCCGATGGCACGACAGTGTTATAGAACTCTGTAAAACCTCGCCACTCGTCAGATTCGAACCGGCGCCACCCGTATTTGATCTTCACCCAGATACCAAACCATAAATGATGGAAGTGGGGATTGAACCTTTGATTACATGGGTGAAACAAAAGCCACTCTACCACTCCACCACTATGGATCGATCAATGTAATCACTTATTCCACAAGTCATTTCATTCCTTCAAAACCATTCCATCCACCCTCATGTTATTTTTTTCATTCCATCCCTTCTTTTACCCTTCATTAACAACACCAAAACTCACAACCCACTACCACCACCATCAACTTCATCCACCACCGCCACCCGCCACCCGCCACCAACCACCACCGTCGCCGTTCACCGCCACACACCACCGTTGTCGCCACCCTTCACTGCCACCAATGGCGAAGCTTGGTTATCGAATCGGTGGGGGCCGGACTCAATTTTTTTCAATCGGTAATGGCTAGAAGATTAAATTGGTGGGGGCTGGACTCAACCCGTACTCAATTTACTTACGAAAATCGCAAAATTTCACCATTACGCCAAAAAATCGGTGGGGGCCAGGGCCCCCTTGGGCCCTAAAGAAGTTGCACCCCTGACCGCCACCACCTACTACCGTCACCCACCCACCACATGCGCAATCCACATCCACCTACCACCGCTGCCGCCACCCACCCACCTACTAATCCATAGCGCCGGAAAAGTGACGGTATGGAAGGTTCAATTATAATAAACTTTAGCACCTGTGTATAATTTTTTAAGATTAAGGGTATTGTAATTGAGTAATTTTTTTTGCTTCTGGGTAACTGTGATGAAGATTTGAAAGCCGCAGTCGAGGAGGAAGTCTTCGACGGAGTCGGTGCGGACACGATCGCCGACTGCGTGTTGGTGGTGGTGGTGGTTTGGGGAGGTGTTGGTGGTGGTGGTGGTTTGGGGAGGTGTTGGTGGTGGTTGTTTATGCGGAGGAGGTGACGGAGACCGGAGATGGTTGAGGTGTTGGTGATTTGTGGAGGTGATGGATGGAGAGGATGAAGTGGGTGGTGGCTGTGGTGGTTGGGATGTCGATGGTAGTGGGGGTGGTTTGGGGAGGTGTTGGTGGTAGTGATTTGTAGAGGTGATGGGTGTAGGGATGACAATCAAACCCGAACCCGATGGGTAAACCCGAAACCCGATACATTTGGGACGGGTTTGGGGTCGGGTAATCAGGTATGTGTCCGGGTATGGGATTAGATATTTTTTTTTTGTTTGCGGGTTTGGGACGGGTTTGGGATTTGATGATATACCCATTTACCCGACCCGATTACCCGATTAAGTATACCCGTTTACCCGATTAGATACCCAATATAATTTCTAATATATTTTTTTAAATATGTATGCATAATATATCAAATTGTTCATCTAGATTGTCATCTTGTGCTAAAAATTACCAAAAAATAGTGTATATTATTTGTTATCTATGTCTTTGAGGGTTTTTATATGATTTAAGTATTTTATATTTATACATTGTAATCATTTACATAGATATTTAATAATGATAAATGTAATCTTCTTCTCCTAATAAATGAGTAGCTAGGGGGACACTTGTCCCCTTACTAGAGCCTCCACCTATTCAAAAAAACCTCTCTAGAGCAAAGTAAGACCATGGCGACACGCCGGACGCCTATTCCGGCAGAAATTCAGGCAAGACTAACAAAATTTTTCGTGAATAATCTTCCAGATTGTTGTAGTGGGACAGACTTGGCAGCGGTTCTCAGGGGTATGGGTACGATCTTCGACATCTATATTGCTCGTAAAAGAAATAAGGAAGGTAAGAGATTTGGATTTGTTTCATTCTTGGATGTCAAGGACAGCAACGAGTTATTGAAGGTTTTATCTACAGTAAGACTGGGTGATTTCAAACTGAAATTTAATATTGCTAGATTTATCCTTGAGGAGGGGGAAATAGATCAATCTAAGAGGGATGGAAGAAGGAATCGACCTTTTAAACCAGAAAGGAAAGGTCCTGCGGTGAAGCCTTCTATGTTTACTGGGGTAGGGGTGAACAACATGTCCTTTAAGGAAGCGTCAACGGGGGAGGCGATTGGGAAGACAGTTCATGTTGATGACACGGTGGAGGCGTTTTTCCTTCTTGCATGGAAGGACGATTTACGTAAGGTTGAAGTCTCTAGAGGTGTTAAAGAATATTCGTTCAATTTTAAGAGATATGAAACTACAGGTAGGTGTAGTGAGATATATTGGAGGTTTATCCATCTTGGTGGAGTTTAAATCAAAAGAACACGCACCCATGGCCAAGGATGAGATGGTGAACTGGAAAGATTACTTTGATGTTCCGGTGTTGTGGGAGGGACAGACGATTCCATTTGACAGAGTGGCATGGCTGAAGGTCGTAGGACTACCATTATGTATCTCGGATCCGGTGGTGATAAACGATATAGGGGGTCTCTTTGGAACGGTTATTAAAGAAGCTTGTGTGGATGCTCAAGGGTACGAATGTTCGTTTCATTATATTGGGGTTGTTGTTGATCATGGAAAAACTATCAACGATGTGGCTTATGTTCGTTGGAGGGGGAAAGCTTTTAAGGTTTGGGTCTCGGAAGTGGCTAAAGATTGGGTAGATGATTTTATGGAGGATCATGGAGAAGACGGTGGTGTTCATGGTGACACGGAAGATACTTTCAGGTCGCCGGAGAAGACGAGGATGGAGACACAGTCGCCGGCGAAAAGTCAGAATTTTGGAAAGTCAAATTCCGGATTGGGTAGTAGTAATGGCGTTGTTAATGATGATTCTGTTTCCAAGTTGGTGGGAGACGTTTCCAATTCCATGTCACAAGTGAATGAATCTATGATTGGAAACAAGGAATTTTGTCAGGAAAATTTTAATGGGATTGGTTAACCAATTTCAAAAAGTTTAAAAGGGAAAAATTTGAAGTTTTTTATTAATATGGGCCTGGAACATTCAGGAGGCTCTTCAAGTGGAAATCAAAGACCCACTAAGGAGCCCAAGAAAGTGAATGATGATATTTTTGGGCTGGATCCTTTTATTTGGGCTGAGGAGACAAATGAAGGGAGTCCAAAGGAATATAGGAATGTGGCTAATAATAATAGTTTTTTTGTTTTGGCAGATGGTTATCTAAATTCAAATCGTGAAGAGCAAATGATAGAAGGAATGGAGGAAACGAATGATGAAAATTCAACAGGGGCTCCTAAAGAAGTTTTAAAGACTCAGTCAGTGGACGAGGAAGTTAGCAGAACAGTGACTATGGGACGAAAGCTAGGTGCACAGCTTCAAAATTTCCAAGACTTGATCCGAGATTCTATTGACAAAGAAGGTGTACAAGAGATTATAAAATGAATTGTTTAAGCGTCAATATTCGTGGCATGGGGGTTGACGGGAAGGACGCTTGGGTTAGAGAATTGAGAAGAGGTAATGAGGTAGATTTTTTAATGATACAAGAAACGAAAGCACAAGGTTTGGATAGACAAAGTATTGAGCGGTTCTGGGGTGTAGGATCTTGTGATTTTGAAGTGGTGGATTCTACGGGTCTCTCGGGTGGTTTGATATCTATATGGGATAGTAGCGGCTTTATAAAAGAAAAGGTTGTGAAAAATCGTAACTTCCTTATGGTAGGGGGAGATTGAGGAAGGATAATAGTAAAATAAATGTAGTAAATGTGTACGGGCCACAAAATAGATCAAAGAAAGTTTTGGTGTGGGAAGTGTTGAAGAGTCTTATGTATGGGAGTGAAGAATTTTGGATTCTAATGGGAGATTATAATACGGTTAGAAGCTCCGAAGAAAGGTTGAATACGGGTTTTAATGAAGCAATGGCGAGGGATTTTAACGAGTTCATTGATGAAGCAGGTTTGGTAGAATATCCGCTAAGTGGAAGGAAGTTTACTTTTCTCGCGGGTAAAGGTAAAGGCGACAAACAAAGTAGAATTGATAGAGCTTTGGTGTGTTCGTCATTGTTTAACAAATGGCCTAGTGCCTCGCTTAGAGCTTTACCGAGACGATTTTCGGATCATTGCCCGCTAATTCTGCATATGGTGAGTAATAACTTCGGTCCGAAACCATTCCGATGGTTCAACTCTTGGGTGGAAAAAATGGGTTGTAAAGATGTAGTGCGAGCGGTTTTGGGTACTAAGGTCGAAGCATCTACGGCTCAGCTGAGAATTTTTCGCAAACTGAAGTCTTTGTCCTACAAGTTAAAGGAGTGGCATGCGGATGTGGTTAAAAAGGAAGAAGAGGAATTCATGTCTTGCTGTTCGGAAGTGGATATTTTGGAAAAAACCATGGAAGAAAGAAGCCTTTCTGAAGATGAGGAATGGATTCTAGAGGAGTGTAGATTAAAGATTAATGAACTGAACGAAATTAAAAACAAAGACTTGAAGCAAAGAGCTAGAGTGAAGTGGGCGGCTATGGGTGATGATAACACGGGTTTCTTTCATCGAGTAATCAACGGTAGAAGGTCTTATAATGCGATTCAAGGTATAGAGGTAAATGGGGAATGGTTAACTAAACCGGCTTTGGTGAAACGCGAGGTTTTAAGACATTTTCGAGCTCATTTCCGAGAAGATTGTAGAGTGAGACCGGTTTTTAGTGTGTGACAATGTGAATACTTTGTCGGATTCTGCGGGAGACAAGTTAATACAACAGTTTTCCAAAGAAGAAATTAAAATAGCCGTTTCTGATTGTGGTAAGGATAAGGCGGCCGGGCCAGATGGGTTTAACTTTCAGTTTGTACACGAATTTTGGGATATATTGGAGGATGATTTCTTTCATGCTCTTACTGAGTTTTATGAAACGGGGTACATTAGCCCGGAGTGTGGTCTTTCGTTCATAACTTTGGTGCCGAAATGTAAAAACCCGAGTAGCATGAAGGAGTATCGGCCTATCAACTTGATTGGTATGGTTAATAAGGTGATTTCGAAGCTCTTGGCGAATAGAATCAAAGATGTTATGGGAGAGGTGATTTCGGAATCACAATCGGCTTTTTTGAAAGATAGGTATATTTTGTATGGTCCCCTTGTGGTTAATGAAGTGTTGGCTTGGTTGAAGCGTAAAGCGAAAAAGGCTTTTTTACTAAAAATTGATTTCGAGAAAGCGTACGATAACGTGAATTGGGGTTTTCTAATCTCTATGTTAGAACAAATGAATTTCCCTCCTCGTTGGTGTATGTGGGTTTTGGGGATTCTTAAGGCGGCGCGGTCGGCGGTTTTGGTGAACGGGTCACCTACGTTTGAGTTCGCATGTCAAAAGGGACTTAGACAAGGTGACCCACTATCTCCGTTTTTATTTTTGGTGGTCATGGAAGCTCTTTCTTTGACCATCAAAAAAGCGATTTTTTGGGGGAATTTCGAGGTGTTCGGCTTAACAATGAAGGTATGGATGTTTCACACTTACTATATGCCGATGATGCGCTTATTCTAGGTGATTGGACGGAGGGGAATGTGGCAAATTTGGCTAGAGTATTGAGATGTTTACATATTTGTTCCGGATTGAAAATTAATATTAATAAATCTAACCTATACGGGGTTGGTACAAGTAGTGAAGAAACGGAGATTATGGCGAGTACCTTGGGATGTAAAAGTGACACTCTTCCTTTTGAGTATTTGGGAATTAAAGTGGGGGCCAACATGAATAGATGCGCTAGTTGGAACAAAATCATTGAGGTGTTTGAATCGCGATTAGCGAGTTGGAAGGCGAGAACATTATCGATTGGAGGAAGGATAGTGCTTATTAAATCCGTGCTTGAAAGTCTCCCAATCTATTATTTTTCATTATATAAAGCGCCTCGAAAGGTATTGGATTTACTTGAAAGAATTATGAAAAAATTCTTGTGGACGGGATCAAACACGGGGAATAAGATACATTGGGTGAGTTAGGATAGAGTTACGACCCCGAAAAAATTGGGAGGGTTGGGTATTAAAAGGTTAGAAGTTGTTAATGAAGCTCTCATATTCAAATGGGCATGGAGATTTCGTAAGAATAAGCAAGCGTTGTGGGCTAAAGTTATTGAAGTATGTCATAAGAGTGATAACATGTGGGATGTGCTTCCAGTGAACAAATATGCGACTGGAACTTGGAAATCTATTGTAAAAACTGTGGCTGGTATGAAGGTGAACGAGGTGGCGATTCATAAGTTCATGAGAGCTAAAGTGGGCAGTGGAGTGGCGGTAAGATTTTGGATAGATGTATGGTTAGAAGACTATACTCTTAGAGATAAGTGGCCGCTTCTATATCGCCTAGAAGAAAAGAAAACATGCACTGTGGCGGAAAGAACGAAGTTATTTAACAATAAGCTGATGCTGGACGCGGACTGGACAGCCAAGATACGGACTACAGACGAGTTAATGCATTGGTTATAGATGTGCGCGGCTATAAACAAGGTTAAGGTCTCGATGGGTCAAGACTGTTGGACGTGGGTCGCAGAAGGGCAGACTAAATGCACAGTTAAGGGGACGGTTGATTTACTTCTGCAGCGATACGATTACGGGTCAAATTTTATTATGAAATAGGTTTCTTGGGTTCCATTGAAGTGTTGGATAATGGCGTGGAGAGCGGAACAGAATCGTATCCCTTCGAGGTCAGCATTAGTACAACGAAACATTGTTGTCCAGGATCCGTTATGCCCGTGGTGTAGAGATAGCGATGAGACAGAGATGCACATTTTGGTCAAATGTTTGATAGCTGCGCGTATTTGGGACAGGATCGGCTTGTGGTGCAGAATTCCCCCTATCTTCGCGTTCGAGATAAAAGACTTATTGTAGGTGTATAAAACAGTTCCGGGCTGCAAGATGAAGAAAAATATAGTGCATGGCATTGTCATTGTTACTTTATGGGCGATTTGGAAGGCAAGGAACGAGACGGTATTTAATGGACAAGTTCCATGTGTGGAGCGAGTTGTTTCTACGGTGAAATCGATGGCATTTCTTTGGGTTAAGAATAGAACGAAATGTAATAGGATAGTGTGGAAAGATTGGAGTCGATATCCTTTGTACATGTTATAGTGGTTTGAGCCGTCGGTCCTTGTTTTGAGGACCGATTTTGGCGTTTGTTGAATGAAAGCTTTTTTCCAAAAAAAAAAAAAGAGCCTCCACCTATTCTCATCCACATGTCAACCATAGAATGTGTTAAAGAAAAGGTGGGCCCGACCCATGGATATCCATGTATCCATATTCCATCCTCACTTGTCTTAACCCTATCCAGAAACCCTACCTATTCTCTTCCAAAACATCTATCGCCGCTCTCTAAATCGTCTGGTTTCTTCTGTTTTCTCTGTTTAACTAATCTTTCATCAACAATCAAAAGAGCACATAATCAGATCTAATCCCTTCTACCTATTCTCTTCCATTTTCTTTAATTCTTCTTTTTCAAAAGGTAATTTTCTTATGTTCATATAGAATCCATAACCCTCAATTCTTAGCCATATACCCGTGAAGAAAAATCTATACGTATATTGGTTCTCATTCTCGCCTTCAACCTTCAACCCTAGACTCCAATACAGCAGCTCTAAAAAATCGACATCATGTATGGATTCTCTTGCGCCGCATCTTTTCTATTATCATCATTTATCGATAACCATTCTCTTTCAGTTTATTGTTGTCGGTTTTTGAGTTTTGATAACCTTTTCGTTTATTGGATTATGGTTTTTTAGTTGAGGATTTTGCTTCAATACATTTCTATGTATATACATTGCTGTTATTGATAACGTATATTCTCCAGATCTGGTTTTTTAGTTGAGGTTTTAGGGTTTCGACTTAAAACGAATCTATATTTTCCAGATCTGCTTTTAAAATGTTGTTGTCATTAATCGGATTTTCCATCTGTTTTTGTGATTATGTTAACCTGTGTATTTTTTTTGTGATTGGTTGGTAATTCGTATGTATTAATTGCTAATATTCAAATTAATAGAATGCAAATAATCAGGTTTATGAAGATGTTGATGAAAGTAGCAATATTCGTGATGTAAGGGAAATTAGGATCTTAACAAAAAGATAGAGTATTTGTTATTAATTTATGGGCTTGGTTTTTATTTTGAATCTAGATGGAGGTAATAGAAGAAATTCGTAAATATTGTTGTTCTTAAATTATCGAGATGTAGTATGGTGCAGTTGGATTGTGTTCGCTGATATTTTATAGTCATTATTCTGACTCGCACCGGCGATAATAACACCAACCTTCAAAATATTATTCTATCTAGGAGTAACAATTAGCTAAATATGTTTGCTGAATGTTGTTGTATGTGACCGGATCTCATATATTTTTTTCTATCTTTGATGTGGTTTTATAGAGGATAGATCATTATTCACCAATGGTGGCGGGCCTGCTTTTCATCTCTCTGCTTCTCAGGTATTTCTAACTTTCGATTTATATCAGGGGTTTCAAGGTTTTTATGTCGTATAATTTTGCTTTATATTTTCTAGATCCATTCTCAACTGCATCCCACCATTGTTTATAATTTTCTTTGTTTTCTGGATTAATATGGTTAACTTAACAGATCTGTGGTTGAGAGATGTGTTTTATTATGAATCGTTGACATGAAAATTGTTTTTATTATCGTTTGATATTGTCAGTTTTAGGGTTTCGACTTAAAGAATAGTTTATGTTTTCCAGATCTGTTTGTAAAGTGTTGTTGTCATAAAGGGTTTCGACTCATTTTAGTTTATATATTTTAAGATTGGTTTTTAAAGTGTTGTTGTTGTAAGTAAATCTGATTATAATCCACCATTTCAATCACATCTCTATTGCAGTCCAGAAAATATGAGTTCATGTTTATGTAGCAGGCTAAGGGACTTATTTCAATCACATCTGTGGTGCAGTCAAATAAATTGAATTCGGGCGGTTAAGGTTGGTCTACCCAGCGTTCTCACCACTTGCTCTAAAGAGGTAAAAACCAATCTATTTAATTCTATTTTATCTGGTTAATTTTCTCCTTCATGCATTGATGAGTTGCTCTTAGCAAGTGAATGAAAGGCTTTTGATTAATTTTCTCCTTCATACACACTATCGTAAATGGTGTTAGCATTTGGTGTTTTATATGTGATTGATTGGCTGGATTTATGTTATAGTATTTACTTATATGTCTACTAATTAGTGTAAGCTAAAATTTAAAATTTAGTTGTGCTTAGTGATTTTGGCTTAGGCATCAACTTAATTAAAACAAAGCTAAATAAATAATGATTTTGATCTTAGTAGATTCTGCATTACATCTAAGCTGATATTAGCAATGTTTTTAGAACCGGACCGGACATTGAACCGGTCTCCTTACCGATTCACTGGTCGAACCGGTCGGACCGGTCAAACCGGATTTAAGAACCGGGTTAAATTATATAATATATTAAATATAAAGATACAAAAATAACAGAATATTATAATATTTCATATATACAAATACGTTTAACTAACTTTAGTATATACTTATTTAATAAAATACAGCATCGAGCCTTGGAAAACTGCAAAAGCAAGTTTTGGTACTCTGCAAACATTTAATGTAAACTTGTAAACTTTACTTTACTTCACAATTCCCTTACAAAAACAAATCACCACCAAGCTCCAATGAAATTATCTCCTAAACCGTCGTCCGTTTGTATTTTGAGCTCCGACGACCGAAGAACTTAAAAAGAAGATGGTTGGAAGCCACAAAGGTTGGAGTCTGGAGGTGTGAATTACTCTCAACGACCCAGCCCTTCTGTTAGGATCTGAGTTTGTTTGTTTTGATTGTTTAACTAAATATGGTAATAATGAATTGAAAATAGAATGAAAGTGCAGCGGAATAATAAACTGTTAATCAAAACAAGAGAGTAAATGTTTTCAGATCGAAAGCTTTCATTAATCCAAAAGATTACAATCGTACAATTACTCCCCCTCAGCCTGATCACACAGTGTTTGTCTGAGAGAATGTTTGTGTGTGTGATGCAATAGAACAGTACAAGCACTGTTCTATTTATAGACAGACTCAAAGCACTGATGACCTAGGCTGACGTCACCTAAGACAGTGACCTCTAACAGAATAACAAACATAAACATCTGCCTATTACAAACTACTGTTACATTGAAAGCACTGATATTAAACAGCTGTTGAAGATAAACTCTGATGGTCTTGTATCCACTGCTGGAGCCTAAGTGCTGTTGGTTCCAGCAGTGCTTTGGTCTTCAGTACTTGTATCAGCAGTTGTTCTTCATCAGACCTTTGGTCAGCAGTTGTTTCCTCAGCAGTTCTTTGTATCAGCAGTTGTTGAGCAGTTGTTTGGATAGAACAGTAGTTAGGGTCAGCAGTCTTTTGGGAGAAGTAAGTTGTAAAGACTGTTTATTTAAGGATCAAATTGATAGCATGTTTTGGCTTTCTAATCATCTGTTCTTCTCCAGGTCAGCAGACCCAACAATCTCCCCCTAGAACAGATGATGCCAAAACTCAGCTTTATTTATTGATCTTTATTCCTCATCAGACTTTCTCTGATTTGACCTTTGAACTGCAATTCAAAGTTCAGAGCAAATCAGTCTTCTTCATCTCTTTCTAGATCCAGATTTAGCAATGTTTGGTGATCTTCTGCACATAGGCTGTAAGCATCATCCATGCTGATCTTCTGAACCCTTCCATCTGACCTGAGCAGTGTCAATTCGTGGTTGTCTTTGTTGACTTTCCACTTTAGAATTTTTGAGTCAGTGGATTTGCTGAGATGAACTTTTATTCTTGATGAGTTGGGTGAAGGAGGTCTTCCAATGAGTTCTCTGAGCTTCTCTGTTGTAGGATCAGAGAAATAATGTATTTGATTGAAGAGCCCTTCTTTGATGAATGTATCAGCAAACTTTCTTTGATCTTCCTCTGACATCTCCTTCTGCTTCTTGAACTGTCTACTTGCAGCAGCTGTGAGATCAGAGGTTTCAAGTAGGCTGTCCAGGTTAAAGGTCTGTTGGGGTCTCTTCATCATTGGTTAATCAGTGTAAATTGGTTTTCTTGGAAGGCTGGGATCTTTCTTCCTATTTTCTTCCAGACTTTTGTAAGTTTCAACCAGCCTTAACTCTGACCATCTGGAAACTGACCTCATCTCCCCATAGTTGGCAGCTACAATCTCCTGCCTCATCCTTTTGAATTTCAAGGCTCTGACTGGGTCTCTGCCTTTGCCAAAGTTAGGAGTGGAGACTTTAGCCTTGGGGTCTTTGGCCATTTCTTCAATCCTGAGTAGTTCTTGTCTCAAAGCATGAGTAGTCCAACCATTGAACTGCTTTTTGTTTGCTTTGTAAGGCTTGGTTGCCATTATCTGTTCAAGAAGAGATTCCCTTACCTCCTTTTCCAAATCTACACTGAGAGGCATGGAAGACATGGAATTGCTTAGGGTCTTAGCAAAATCTTCAATCCTTCTGAGTTTGCTAAGCTCTGCTGAATGGATGCCCTGAGCAGTCCTGTCATCCTTCCCTTTGCATTTCTCCCTGATGATGGCATCCACCTGCTCACCCTTGTATTTCAGATAAGTATCAATATTGAGGGGAACAGGAAGTTTGGGAGAGATGGGAAGGATCTTTCAGATGGCTGTTCAGTATTGTAGAAGGATTGTAATTCCCCCTTGAGTAGATCAAGTTCAAGGGGATACTGAACAACCAGTGGTGTAATGGTTGGTGGTGGTCTATGGGATCTGAACTTGGATGTGTGTGGTGAGAATGATGTGATTGGAATAGCTGTGATGGGAGGAGTGGATTGGGCAGTTGAAATGGTGGTTGGTGATGTGTGTATGTTTTCATCATGTACAACAAAGGTTGATTTTCTCTTCCTTGTGTACATGATTTTTGGTGATGGTGATTTGGTAGCAGTGGTTGGATTAACATCTGTTGGCCTTTTAGTAGGTCCAGCAGATGTTTGGGATTTAGCTGGTGATGTATGTTTGGTGGTTGTATGTTCAGGTGTGTTTGTTGGTTTAGGTATGTTTGTTGGTTTGGGTGCAGTGGTTTGGGTAGCAGTGTTTTGAGTAGTTTCAGTGTTTTGGGTGGCAGTGGTTTCAGTAGCAGTGGTTTTATCAACAGAGGTGTTCAACTTAGATGGTGGTTTTCTAACATGCTTGGCAGGTCTTTTCATCCTTTTAGAGGATCCCACATCTTCAGTTTCCCTTTGTTGTTTCTTTTTGAGTTCAATTAATGACTCTGCTTTAACTTCCAAAGTGTCAGCTCTTTTCTGTTTCTCTTGAGCAGCCTTTTCAGCTTCCATGTTTGCAGAGTCATCTACTGCTTTATTCTTCTCAGTGGTTTGTTGTGGTGGTTGTTGTGGTGGTGCTGTTGTTGCTTGTTGTTGTTGTGGAGCTTGTTGTTGTGGAGCTGATTTGGTAGACTCTGGTTTCTTAGCAGACTTGGCTTGGCCTTTTTGAGAAGGAGGACAACCAAAAGGATCTAGTTTTGGTAGCCTATCTCTGCCACTCTCCCCCTTTTTGGCATCATCAGCCGTGAAAGCATCATCATTTTCATCCCTGAGGATTGTGGTAGGGGCAGAGCCAGTAGTCTTCAGCAGGTGGTCCTTGATGGCTTTGATATCAGCATGGGTATCTTTGTACCTTGCATCTACCATATTCCTGATCTCAGCCATGTAGGTTTCATGTGTCTGATCAGCCAGTTTTCTGTGAGCTATGATGATGGGGGAAACTGATTTCCATAACTCACTGGCTATATCAGCTGTGGATGGTTGACTCTTGGAAAGATCTGCAATTGAGCTCAGTATAAGCTGGACATCAGATTTGATGTCAGCAACAGAGGTTTCAATGACAGAAACTCTGTCCGTCAATTCTTGGTATTTTGACCCATCTCCTAAATTAATAGGATCATCTGAGTCCCTACCAGTGGTAGTTCTACCTGATTCAGGCCTAATAGGTGAATCAGATGCCCCTTTGTCTTGGTACTGGGGACTTCCAACTGTTTTTGGAGACACTATTGTGGCTTCAACAGTTGTTGCCTTCAAGGGAGTCTTAGCTATGTAATCCCTGTCCTGATGTGACACAGTGGTCTCTACATCAGTAGTGGCTGCTCCACTTGAAAACTCACCTAGAGTTTCATTGAACTCAGGTGGTGTAACCTCCTCTTCTGTTTGTGGGATAGCAGATTGTATATTCTCAGGACCAGTCACTTGTTGGAGTATACTCTCAGTGACAGGTGGAAGAGAGGAACTGGGATCTTCCTGAGATTTGTCAATTGCTTCAAACAGAGGTTGCATTGTTTGTGGGACATGTGATGGTGAGGGTGGAGGAGTAACAAGAGAATTAGCCCTGGGAGAGGGGCTTGTGAACATTTGGTCAAGTGACTCAAACGTATCATGATGTGTGTCCCCTTGGCTTACAACATGATCCTTTTAAGAGGATTCATGAGGAGTTTGGTCAGGTGGAGGTATGTCCAACTGTTGTGAGGAAGTAACAACAGTGGTTTCAGGTTGCATTTGTTGTGCAACAGAGGTTTCTTCTGGTACCTGAACATCCAGAAGCCTCATTTGTGGTTGAGTGGTGGTTTTTGTGGATGGATGTTTCTTTTTGGAAGTGGCTGGTGTGGGTTTCACAGCACTGGATGTAGTGCCATGATCACCAGGAGCAGTGGGCTCAACAACAGAGGTTTTGACAACAGTTGTTGCCTTTGTCCTCTTTGTTTGTGTTTTAGAAACTTTTGACACTTTAGACACTTTTTCTTGGGTGCTTCCACCCAGCATTCTTGTGAAAGTTTCATCAGTTAAGCTTTTCATTTGCATAGCCTCACCCTTTTTGAAAACTTTTTCTGGTAAGACTTTTTGTAAGATTACACTAAGAATTCTTGGGTAAATAAGAAAAGCATTGTTTGACCCAGACTTGAAAGCTTTCACATTTGATACCAAGTCCATGAACAATCCCTGGGAAAGATTGAAGTCGGAGTTTGACAACATGGCATAACCCAGATATTGCATCCTTAATGGGATTTCATTAAAGGATGTGGACTTAGCAGAGACACAAAGAAGAAGAGTATGGAAGAAAAATTTCATGACTGGAGGGAAAAACTTTTTGAAAAGAGTTGATCCAGTCATCTGACCATCATACCCTCTTTCTTGGAACTCAGTGTGAAGCTCTGTTTTAGTAAAGGAATCCTTACCTGCCAGGTCATTCAGTGTGAAGGTTGTGGATATGGTTTCAGGGGTAATGACGATACTGGTTTCTCCAATTTTGGAAATAATGGAAGTAGGCTTTTTGTCTTGTAGTAGAAACTCAGCATTCAACCAAAATTCTTGGAGTGTATCAAGATAAATGGGGGCGTTAGCGGTTAGGATGGGTAAGTATTTGGAGTTAAGAAAAATGTCGATGGTGGAATGAAATGGAGTGTTGTCATCTGTTTTAATCAGATAGGGGAGACAATTGTGTGTAGCTTTGGCTTGAAGATCCATTTTAGTGGATTTCAAAGGTGAAGATGATTGAAGATTGATGGAGGGTTTGAGAATGAAGAAGGCGGTTATCAGTATTTTGAATACAATGAGACAGTGTAACGTCTGTTGTGGTAAAACAGGGTTTTTATAGGCTCAATGAAACCGCTGATGTGGCCAAACCTCTGCTTATATGAGCAGACGTGGCAATCATCTGATGGATGAAACATCTGGTGGATAACAGCTGTTTTTGCCAAACAACTGCTACAAACAGCTGATGGATCCAATTTTTTTTTTTTTTTTTTGGATATAATATATATATATATATAAGCGGACAGTTGTTTTATCTGAACAGATGTTCTGAAACAGATTTTTCAACTAACAGTTGTTTTATCTGATCAGATGTTTTGAAACAGACTTTTCAACCAACAGTGGATATGAATGAAACAGTGGTTGTTTATCTGATCAGATGTTATAAACAGATTTTTCAACCAAACAGCTATTTAAAAGTAGATTTGCAGAAACATTTTATTAAGATTTATTGAAACTTTATTTGTTTAATCCATGTTTAACATACCAATTCTGGAAATCAGATTTGTAAAGGTAGATGTGTCTAAAGCTTTTGTTAACACATCTGCCAACTGATCCTCTGTTGGAACATGGTGTAAAGAAATCAAACCTTTTTCATAGCTGTCTCTGACAAAATGATGTCTTATGTCAATGTGTTTGGTAGTGGAATGAGAGACTGGATTCTTAATGATATTTTCAGCAGCTTGACTGTCCAACATGAGTGGAGTCCTAAGTGCAGTTATCCCAAAATCCAGTAGTTGATTTTGAAGCCACATGAGTTGGGCTGTACAGCTTGCAGCAGCAATGTATTCAGCTTCAGCTGTTGAAGTTGAAACAGCTGCCTGCTTTTTGCTTTGCCATGAAACTAGGGCATTCCCTAGAAATTGGCACCCTCCTGAAGTGGATTTTCTTGTGGTGTGACAGCCAGCAAAGTCACTATCTGAATAACCTGAAAGCTCAATGTTTCCATTAGCAGGATACCA
Source organism: Ambrosia x helenae (assembly GCA_030844895.1). Classification (NCBI taxonomy): domain Eukaryota; kingdom Viridiplantae; phylum Streptophyta; class Magnoliopsida; order Asterales; family Asteraceae; genus Ambrosia; species Ambrosia x helenae. The sequence continues at coordinate 670,391 of JAUTDX010000118.1, read as the reverse complement.
GATACCAAGTGTGGGAGCACCTTTGAGGTATCTGAATATCTTTTCACAACAATAAGGTTTGACTTTCTGGGTGAAGCCTGGGATCTGGCACAGACACAGGTAGCAAACATAATGTCTGGCCTAGATGCAGTTAGGTACAATAAAGACCCAATCATACATCTATAATGTGTTTGATCAACCAGTTCATCCTTGTCATCAATAGTGAGCAGCTTGACTGTACTCATGGGTGTGCTACATGGCTTACAATCATTCATCTCAAATCTGGTTAATAAGTTCTTTACATATTTGTTTTGGTGAATGAATGTGCCATTTTGCAGTTGTTTCACTTGAAGACCAAGGAAACACTGAAGCTCACCCATGGCACTCATCTCAAACTCTGCTGTCATGAGTTTTCTGAACTCTTCACACATTTGGTTACATGTGGATCCAAAAATGATGTCATCCACATATATTTGAACAATCATTAAGTGTTTCCCTTTCCATTTAAGAAATAAAGTTTTGTCAATTTTACCTCTTGTGAAGCCAATGGATAAGAGAAATGTGGAGAGAGTTTCATACCAGGCCCTTGGTGCTTGTTTAAGTCCATACAAAGCTTTGTTGAGCTTGTAGACATAGTCAGGATGGAATGTGTCTTCAAAACCAGGTGGCTGACATACATAGACTTCCTCCTGAATTTTGCCATAAAGGAAAGCACATTTGATGTCCATCTGATACACCTTTATGTTGTGGTTGACAGCAAAGGCTAAAAAGAGTCTGATGGCTTCTAGTCTTGCTACAGGAGCAAAAGTCTCATCATAATCTATTCCTTCTTCTTGTCTGAAGCCTTGAACCACAAGCCTGGCTTTATTCTTGACAACAATACCCCTTTCATCAGTCTTGTTTTTGAAGACCCACTTTGTTCCTATAGGACATACATCCTTAGGAAGTGGTACAAGCTCCCATACTTGTTGTCTTTTGAATTGAAGGAGTTCTTCCTGCATGGCCTCTACCTAACTGTTGTCTTTCAGTGCCTCTTGGTACTTGACAGGTTGTGTGAGGGATAAGAAACCTGCAAAAAGACAGATATTTGAGGATTGGCTTCTTGTGAGCACACCCTCTCTGATGTTGCCAATGATCTGGTCTGGTGGATGAGCTCTTAAGTAAATAAGATCTCCTTGATATGGAACTATGGCATTTTGAGGTGATGGACAGAGGTTTGGTGACTCTGTTGGTGTAACATCTGTTGGTACTTCTGTAGTGCCATCAGATGTTTGGAATGGTAATGGAGGAATGGGTCCAAGTGGTGTGAAACTTGACTGACTTTTGTCAACAGATGATTGACTTTTGTCAACAGATGATAGGTCAATGGTTGTGAGGGGTGAGGCAGTGGTTTGAGGATAAGACTGGCCAACAGTGGTTGACACAGCTGTGGCAGAGTTTTGACAATTGTTTTGAACAGCTGCTTCCTCTGAGGCAGAATAGACTTTGTAGTGACTGGGGATCACAACATCTGTTCTGTAATCTTGTTGTGGAGACTGTGGAATACCTGCATTGTTAGCTTTAACAGTGATATCTTCAAATTTGAATTTATCTAAATCAAATAGTTCAGCAGGGTTTGTAGGGATTTTTAGAGATGAAAGTTCATTGAACTTTACATTCAGAGTTTCTTCTATTATCTTAGTCCTTGTGTTAAACACTTTGTAGGCCTTAGCAGTAGAAGAATATCCCAGAAAATATCCACAGTCTACTTTGGCTGCAAATTTTGAAATGGAATCTTTGAGATTTAAAATGAAACATGGGCAGCCAAAGATTTTGAAAAATGAGATTAATGGTTTGATTTTGAACAAAATTTCATAAGAAGTTTTTTGATGTCTGGGGTTGATCAAAACTCTGTTTTGAACATAGCAAGCAGTGTTTACAGCTTCTGCCCAAAAGGACAGTGGCAAACCAGAATCTGCTAGCATGGTTCTTGCAGCTTCTATAAGAGTTCTATTTTTCCTCTCAACTACCCCATTTTGTTCTGGTGTTCTTGGGATGCTGAACTGCCTCACAATCCCTTTTGACACACAGAAGTCATCCAACTCCTTATTTTTAAACTCTGTTCCATTGTCACTCCTGAAGACTTTTACTGGCAAGTCATATTGCTTTTCAACTTTGGTGACAAAGTCCTTCAATATACCTGCAGTCTCATCCTTAGAATGTAAAAAGTAAGTCCATGTAAACCTAGAAAAATCATCAACTATGACAAGACAAAATCTCTTTCTTCTTAGACTCATGATTTTAACAGGGCCAAACAAGTCAATGTGCAACAGTTGTAGACACTGACTAGTTTTGGACTCATCAATGGATTTGTAAGAGCTTTTATGTTGTTTCCCTTTTAAGCAAGAAACACAATGCTCATCACATTTAAATTCTTTTGATGGTAAACCTCTGACAAGGCTTTGTTTAGAGAGTGTGTTGATAGTATTAAGGTTGGTGTGACCCAATCTCCTATGCCACAATTCTGTCTCCTTAGTGGAGGCAACAGAAAACAGACAGACATTTGCCATAGGATTGTCCTTTAACATATCAACAACATACACATTGCCACTTCTATGAGCAACAAGTTGTGCTTTGCTCTCAGCAATAATGGTATCAATCTTTTTCACCACTTCTGGCCCAATAATCTTACAAGTTTTCTTTGTGAAAAATGAGCCATAACCTTTGTCACTCATTTGTGAAACACTCAGAAGATTAAACTTGAGATTATCAATAAGATTGACATTTTCAAACTTGAGTTTTCCAGCCTGTACAGTCCCTGAACCCAACACCTTACCTTTAGAATCATTACCAAAGGATATATCACCCCTTCCATGAGCCAAGAAGTCCAGAAGCAGGGCTCTACATCCTGTCATGTGCCTGGAACCTCCACTATCTACATACCAAAGACTATCTAAACAAGCAGAAGCTCCCTGCACATCAGTAAATGATTAGTTTTGGTGAGTGTCCAAAGCCAAGTTGGCTTTGGATGGGTCCTCAGACCTTTCAGACTCAAGCTTTGGAAGGTGATCAGTGGTTTGGACCAATTTCTGAATTAAGGTCAACAACTGCTGCTGACCATTTGCCAGTGCTTGGATGTCAATACTTGGGGCAGCAGTTGTTTGATCACTTCCTGACAGATGATAATACCCATATGGATTTCTGTTCACTCTTGGTTTAGAGGGTCTCTTTGGCTCCTCATAAACATGTGGCAGACTGTGACAAGGAGGTTGACCATAACCTCTTGGGTATTTGCTTGTGGGAGGAGCATCTGTTACTTGGACATCTCTAGAAGCAGATGTTTCAAGCCTTTTTGTAACAGATGTTTGGACAGGGGTGAAGGTCTGTTTGGGCTTTCCTTTTGGAGTACTAACCACAGGGTTTGCAAGAGTTTTAGCTTTGTATTCTTGTATTTTTACATCAAAATTTTTGAGATACAAGCACTTTTTGGTCTTGTGATTCTTTTTCCCACATATTGAGCATGTGGCTTTGGAATCACATTCACTTGTTCCTTTGTTAATATCGTATGCTTTTAGAAGAAAACAGTTTTTGGTGACATGATTCTTCTTTTCACAGAAATCACAGAACAAGTTGACAGTCTTTTCTTTCTTCTTCCCCTTTTCAGTCTTCTTTTCAGCAGATGTTTGAGCATCTGCTGGAAGATTTTTCAGGGGAATGACTTTAGCCAATGGAATGACCTTTGCCTGAGGTGCTGTCTTTCCCTCAGGTGTTTTAAAATCAACAGGTTTGAAATTCTCAAGAGTATCACACTCATCAGACCAAGTAGGTTTAAATTCATACTTTTCAAGTTCAGCAAAAGATGAGGAACCTTCTGGTTTTTCAAGAACAATTTTCTTACCATTTGGTTCAGTGATTTTAATCTCTTGACCCTGCAGGTTTGTTGGTACTATCTCAACAGACTTTTGACTCTTTGTGTCAGTGTTTTCAAAAGCTGGAGCAGTGGTTGCAAAACCAAAGCCAAACTTCACATGAATTTTGGTTTGTTTGTTGAGTAGCATCTCAAATCCTCTACATGATTCCACCCATTTCTTACATTCAACTTGGGTGGACTCAAGCTCACTTTTACAACTTTGATATTTTGTTATCATAGTTTGGAGCTGGTCTTTGGTTATAGTTGCTTCATGTTTTAAGCTGCTTATTTCAGACTCTTTTGCAGTTAAACTTGTTTTCAAATCTTTTGTGAGTTTTTCAAATTTAACTTCATCATCCAAAATTTTCTTTCTAAGGTTTTCATTCACCTCTTTGATGTTAGCAAATGCTATTACACATTTGTCAGAACACAACTCTTTAAGAATTTGAGGAGATACCTTAGCAGCAGCCATCAATGCACAATCACACTTGCACTCACAGTCATCAGATGCACCCCAGGGATCTGAGAGATTCACAACCTCTTCTTCAGGTTTTTCACCTGTAACAACTTCACTAACAACATCATCAGTCACAACATCAGATTCAGTTACCACCTCCTTAGATTCAAACTCATCTACCATAGCCATGAAACAAAAATTTTCTGGTTCATTTTCAGCTTTGGCAACTAGTGCAAAGTTCTCATCTGTTAGCTCATCAGGTAGACTGCTCCAATCAACAAAGCCTTGTGTAAAGAAGCTCTGTTGACTGGTCTCTGCAGGAGCAGAGGATGGAGCAACAGTCGTTTGCACAGGTGCTTAAGCAACAGGTGTTTGCACATAGTGGATCTGAGGAACAGTGGTTTGGACATACTGGACAGGAACAGTGTTTGAGGACTGTGCAAAATGAGCAGTGTTTTGCACATTTGGTCCAAGGGCATTATAGGAATTCTGATAAGTGTTGGTCTGTGGTCTTTGATTTGGATAGGTTATCATAGGTGTACCATGTTGACCCCTACATTCCCTAGCAAAATGACCAAACCTATGACATTTATAACACTTGATCTTTGATTTATCCAACCCAACCTTAGATCTGCCAGTCAACCCTGGAAACCTTCTACCAGTTTTCTTGTAAAAATTATTAGTTCTTACACTGAGAAGGGCCAATTGGTGCATAATGTCCATTTCTTCCAAATCATCAGGGTCAAAGTATTTCAGGTCATCATACTCAAAGGATATATTGTCAGATGCCTGTATATCACCACCACTTGCTGTGAAAGCATAGTTTGGTGAATAAGAATCAGAATTAAAACCTGAGTTAAAACCTGAAGTTATGTCAATAAAATGATCATAACTCTGATCCTTTGTGTTTCCCGGCACCTCATCATGACCCAAAAGTGCTGTATTCCCAAACACATAGTCATCAGACACTTTTCCAGAGTCCTGGAGCTTCTTTTTCTGGTTAAGCTCTCTCTCATAGGTCAAGAGCTTACCATGAAGCTGGGTCAGTGATAGGTCTTTAAATCCTATTGAGTTTCTTATCACAATAGCAATAGTGTCCCATTTGTCTGGTAATGATCTTAAAAACCTATGGTTCAAGGTTGAATGAGGGTAAGTAAGACCAACCAATTTTAGTTCACTAATTAAGCAATTAAATCTCTCAAACTGTTGAGTTAATGACTCTCCTTTGACATGACTGAATGTTTCATATTGTTGGTTAAGTATTTCACGATTGTTTTCAATAACCTCCTCAGTCCCACCAAACTGTTCTTCCAGTGCATCCCACAACTCCTTTGCACTGTTACAGTGTAACAACCCAACATATATATCATTAGGTAGAGCCATGGCCACAATACTGAAGGCCTTAGCATCTAGCTCAATTTTCTGAAAATCCTGGTCGGAGTAGTTTTCAAGTTTCTTTGGCTCAAACACTTTGGGATCTTCAGTACTCGGCACAGTCGGAACATGTGGTCCGAAGATAACCGACTTCCAACACCCAGTGTTTTGTTGAGCTAGAACATGGCTCATCCGACGTTGCCAGATATTGTATTCAGATCTGACAAGCATCGGTGGCTTGTTGTTCGTGCCAGTGTTATGTGGATCGTGATTGATAGAAGCCATTCTCTGATTTTTCAAAAAACAAAGTCTGTTTAAAAACGGTTGAAACGAAATTAAACTATTACTCTGTTTTCAATCTAACAGACAAACGATATCAATAATTGTGAGCTGATTATTAAATTGATTTGTTAGATCGAATTTAATTGACCAAGCTCTGATACCAATTGTTAGGATCTGAGTTTGTTTGTTTTGATTGTTTAACTAAATATGGTAATAATGAATTGAAAATAGGATGAAAGTGCAGCGGAATAATAAACTGTTAATCAAAACAAGAGAGTAAATGTTTTCAGATCGAAAGCTTTCATTAATCCAAAAGATTACAATCGTACAATTACTCCCCCTCAGCCTGATCACACAGTGTTTGTCTGAGAGAATGTTTGTGTGTGTGATGCAATAGAACAGTACAAGCACTGTTCTATTTATAGACAGACTCAAAGCACTGATGACCTAGGCTGACGTCACCTAAGACAGTGACCTCTAACAGAATAACAAACATAAACATCTGCCTATTACAAACTACTGTTACATTGAAAGCACTGATATTAAACAACTGTTGAAGATAAACTCTGATGGTCTTGTATCCACTGCTGGAGCCTAAGTGCTGTTGGTTCCAGCAGTGCTTTGGTCTTCAGTACTTGTATCAGCAGTTGTTCTTCATCAGACCTTTGGTCAGCAGTTGTTCTTCATCAGTTGTTTCCTCAGCAGTTCTTTGTATCAGCAGTTGTTGAGCAGTTGTTTGGATAGAACAGTAGTTAGGGTCAGCAGTCTTTTGGGAGAAGTAAGTTGTAAAGACTGTTTATTTAAGGATCAAATTGATAGCATGTTTTGGCTTTCTAATCATCTGTTCTTCTCTAGGTCAGCAGACCCAACACCTTCTTTCACCGAATTTACCAGATCTGTCATCTATATTTTAAACATACAAACTCAGATTTGATCATCTTTAAACAAATTCCGGTTCCGGCGTTCAACCGGCGGTTTTCCGATCCGACCGCCAACAACCCGGTCCAACCTCCGGTTCGAATGAAACACGGTCCTAACACCCTAACCGGACGGCAAAGCTTCCGGATCCCGGTCCGACCGGTCCGGCCGGCCGGTCCGGTCCGGGTTTCAAAACATTGGATATTAGTCTCTTATTGAAGTTATTTGTAAGTTTTCTTTTGTTTCATAACCATTTCCTGAAATAACTAGAAATCTTGATCATGATACTTTTAGTATGTTAATTTCAGCGCTAACAAGTTTTTTTGTACTACTCTATGACATCCGTCACTTTTCTTTTTATTTTTTTAACATTCTATGTACGTTAAAACTCCAATTAATACGACGTTGCATTTTTATCATTTTCGGACGTTCAAAAACATATTCTAGGACACATTCGGGTTTACATAATCATACTATAAGCTTATGACGTTACGAAAGTAGACGAAAAATTGTCTAAAAATCAAAGGCTTGGGCCGGGATTCGAACCCGAGCCCATAGCCGGTTCACTACACACCACACACAAACCAACTGAGCTACACCATCTTTCTGTCCTAAAACCCACGCGAATTATTCTTATATTATGATTGAATTCGAGCAGTTTGACTAAAAAGTCAACTGCACAGATCGAACACCACAATCAATCATCCATACGCGTGATTTGATCCTGTTATGGAAGGAGTTGAATGCCTTTGACCATTACGCGTCAATTACAGCAACAATTAGCATTAAAACCTTCCAATTTTCGACTAATTATCCGCGTCATCATCATCATCGAGTCAATACTTGCCAATTCGTTCATCCAAGCCTCCCCCTATGAATTGGAACTCTCAAACAACTCTACACTCGCCGATAAACACCTCCCCATCTCTAATTTCTGCTCCTAAATTGCTTTCAAGGCTTCTTGATCAAGCGTTTGACTTTTCTGTTGACCAAAGCCTTATACGCGATTACAACTTGTAAATCCATTTTTTTTGGTTGGGTTATGTTCATCGGCACCCTACGATCAATAGCCCCAAAGATTCAGGGGCTATTGATCACTAATTGTGGTGATTAAATTACCAGGGTTCGAATTGGGTGATTTGGGGAAGAACACGATTTGCAGAAAAAACGTATAAGATTATTTTTAAACAAAAACTCAACAACCAACTGACCTAGGTCAGTTGGTTTACACGCGTGAAGATGGAACCTGAACCGGCCTTTGGCCAAGGTTCGAACCCCACAAAACGGTTTTCTTTTTCTCATTTAAATCAATTATCAAAACCAACACAATTAACCTTTATAAGTAATTACAATCCAGTTTAATTCGTTCTCAGGGTGTGGCTCAGTTGGTGGCCACGCTTGTGATAAAACCCAAACCGGCCAGAGGCCCGGGTTCGATTCCCATAACCAACAACCATTTTTTGTTCCTTTTACACATATATATTTAACATATTAAATCTTTTAAAATAGTTTTTAAATACTAAAAGTGGTTTTTAAATTCTATAAAAATTACTATATGATCTCCTAATGGTAAAGTTCATTATACAATTTTTAGTTTTTCAAAAATAATTTATTTAATATATATTATAAATATTACAAGTTTATTCATTTATAATTGTAAAATTCAATAAAAATATCTAAACGATTTTATAAGATTCAACAAAAATTATTCTAAACTTGTATAGCAATAAACATTTCAGAAATAATTTTTATTTCAGAAAAACCGTTCATTTTATATTTTTAATTAATTTTTGTTAGTTTTAATCATATATAAATCATATTAAATTCATTTTTCAATATTTTTGCACCAAAATTTTATATAAATTATTTCTATTTATTTAGAACTGAATTACAATTTTTAATTCAAAAATTCTTTAATTTTAATATTTTTAAATATTAAAGTTATATTTTGACAATTTAAAATAAATAGATTAAATATTCCATTTTCAAGAAAATAATTTTATAAAAATTATTTTCATACTTAAAACTTTATATTGTGACCATCATTAACTTAAAAATTTACAAAAAGACTTTTGTTTATTTATTTATTAAATTTCTTATATTTAATAAACAATTTGATTATTAATCAAACAGATACTTATCCCCAAATTCGAAACCCTAGAAATACATGTATCCTAGAATTATTTCCCTTACACATCATCAAATTCTTTAGGTTAATCCTTTGGGATAATTCCAATTCAAATTACGTTGTCCAGCTGAATTTCAAGCTATTGCGAGAACAGTGAGTACTTCCTATCCCCTTTTTGCTTTTATTCATTTTTGGGGTGTTACATGTACACTATTACAAATTTCAAATACAAGTTTACATTTTCACAATACAATTCTAGTACTATGTGCATTGCTTACAACGTGCTTTATGCTTAGACAATACATGTGGAATACATTTGTACTTAGTGAAATCGTTAACATGGTACAAGCCGACCTTAACATTGGATAGCGCTATTTGGATTGACAACCCGCCTAGGTTGATTCTCCCCCTTTTTCATCGGAGAATCCGTGGCCATTGTTAAGTTATTATCCATTTATTGGATGAGTACACCGCCGTTCATTTTGTACATTATACAGTCACAGGGTTGATTTCGCTCATTTGTATGATACATAGTTTACATATTTGCACTGTAGCTTGCATTTGAATTGTATATCTTTTCAACTTACTATATATATTAAAACTAGGAATGTTCACCAACATTTCACATGTTGACCAAACCTATTTTTGTACATGTTTCAGGTGCAGTTTGATCTAGTGCTTTAGCAAGGGACTTTTAGTGCTTTATTTTAAATCAGTTATTTCAATAATTACGTTTCATTTAGACTTTGTATTTTCCATTTCCATGTAAGACAATTTTGGTTTATTCAATAATTTTTACATTTTAGTACCATGTGCTTTTGAACAATCGTCACTACGTGACACCTCGATGATTTTGCCATAGGTTGGGGTGTTACATACTCCTAGAAGACCAAGGCACATACGTGAAATGAGTCGCTATTCTTTTCTTTTAGCCCGTCTCCGTGAGAGCCAGGTACATTAAATCAACAAATATTCTTTTGAATAATTTTCTGTGAAGTTATGATATGTATCCACATTCTTTTCTATGTTGGTGTTCGCATATGTTCCATATTGGGTTTGTAATTTCTATTCCATATTGGTTTGTTTTTAAGGAATTGACTTAGCAGACCGTTTTCTCCTAAAATTGAAACCTCTAAATTGTGAGTATTATGCCTCTCTCAATTGCATGCTTCTATTCTCTGTTATGCTTTGAGTTGTATACCTTTCCTCAGTGAAAAATGGATATTCAATTTTCTAGCATTATTACTAATTTCAAGTTTCAATTGTTTATACTAGGTAAGCCCACTGTTGTGTCTTTTCGAGCTTACTGCATGGATCAAATCATCATCATTCTCAAACAACGGCTGATGGTAAGCATTATTGATCTCTCTCTGGCTACTTAGAGAATATTAACAATTTCTTGGCTTTAACTTCATGAATTCTCAAACAACAGCTGATGTTAATTAATATAATTAACATTTTACTTCCAATATTCCACTGTCTCTTTGTTTATTAAGGTACGACAATCATTTTACTTCTCTTTTCGAGCAATATATAATATGTATAGATTATATGTATAGATTTTAGGATATTCATATGCTTTAAATCTGTGTTCTCCGATGTATTTTCCTATATCAGATCTGTGTTTTTTTTTTTTTTGTTATGACTTTTGATATTGTTCTCCGATTTTGATTTCATTCTTATTGATTATGAAAAATTGAAATTTTGGATAACTTGTTTGCTTCCGGTTGGTAGTTCTTTTCGTTTCATATCTAACATTTTATCTTACTTGCCTTCATTGTCGAAATCTATCTTCTTAAGTTTATGTTCTTGATTCGTTTTTGATGAGTACTTTATGATGTATATGGATTCTTCGTGAAGACAGTTGAGGGGATGACTGAACTAAAAAGATGGAGTTAAAAGCACAGTAGGTGGGCAATCTATTGCTTATGCGGTATTATCAATAACTAACTTATTTTTTCTTTTCCAGATGAAAGAAAAATAGAGGAAAGTCTTTATTTTTTTTATTTTTCTTTTTTATTGTCATAGTCAAATCCATTTGATCTATTTGAGACCTTCTTTGGAGCAAGTATGGGTGGATTTGCTGGTGGTGATGCAACCGGATTTGGAGAGCGTCGTGCCACTACTGTCATTAAAGGTGAAGACATACGGTGAGTTAGTTTCATAATACTATTAATAACAATAATTTATTGTGTGGTTTGCTAGGGTTAGTTCAAGAAAGTATAAATTGATTTATCGTGTCATTACAAAATTAAATAAGTTTCAAGAAAACAATTTAGGTGGTTCTGTTGACTCGAACATGACATTTGTTATTGGTTGCAAAATCACATCTGTACATTAAGAGTTTCTGGCACTAATGTTGTTGTAATTCGAGGTGCACTAAGATTTGAGAGACGCTAGAACTGCTTACCGTTAGACTATCCGTTGCCGGCCGCAAACGAGCAGGCGCGAGCCCCAAACTTCAATCTCAAGTAATCCGGTCGCTTGACCATGTTGTGGTTGGGGTGAGCACAGGTGCGACCAAAACACATCTCTCTCCCATTAACGCACGCGACCACCGTCACCCGTGCTTGCGCCGCCACCGTTCGCGTGGGGTTGTTCTGGCTGGGCGTGAGCACCGGGATGAAACTTCCCTCGCGCCGGAGCTCGCTCGCGGCCCACAATATATAGTCTTATATTGTCTCAAAAGTTTGGAAAATTTAAGAAGTGATACTTTAATTAAGAAGTGATACTTTAATTATTTCCTCTTTATTCCTCTTTTGTTGCATTACAAGATTCATATCACGAAATATTTAACTCTGTTATCTACGTACCAATATAGTTGCGTAGGCGTATTATGGTGGTAAGTTACAGTAGGTTTGGTAGCTAGATGGTTTGTGGAAGTTGATTTGACTATGGGTAATTTTTTAAATGGGTCAAGATGGGTTAACTTTTTGACATTTGTTCAAACAGGGCATCCTTTACATGATTCATGTTATTCATGTTAGCCATTTAGCTGGTCTTTTTTGTGTCACATGTAGGCCGACTCTATAATACCTACACTTTGTATGTTTTAAGTTATAAGAACATGGTAAGTATTGTGATAATGTTTTTGATTGAGGGGTAGAAATATGAATGTGCATCCGGGTTAGGCGAGGATTAAAGGCTGCAACATCAAAATATGCTGGTGTATGTTAAATAATAAAACTTAAATTTTTCAACCATGTAATTATGTCTTAAATTTTTTAATATGCAATTTTTTTTACTGATACTAGGCATCCTCATTTGCTTTGTTCTTGATGATTATAAAGTTGTATCTTTGCATATGGCCAAACTGGTAAAGGAAAAACACATATAATGGTAAGAAAACTTGACTGTTTCTTTTATAGTCAAGTTGTGACTCAGTAAAAACAATGCTTCCTTTTTTTGGCTTAACAAAAAATCTTACAGGAGGACAGTCAAGGACATAATTAGAAGTTGTCGCACGAATGGTTGTTTATAAACATCTAAACCTTAGAATATAAATTAGATACCTGTTGTTTGAAAATAAAAAAGCAATTCACATGTTAATGGGTCAAAAATTGATGACTCATGAATAAATTAATGCGAATGATACAAGTATATTGTTTTATAATCAATCATGTATTCGTATATAACAAACATGATTCAAATAAGGGTTTAATTGATAAAAAGTCAAAAATAATAAACCAATGCATAATGGTGTCATGTCTCATTGTATTTAGATGGTTATTATTTTGTATTCGTAATCAAAACTGTAAACAATTATACAGAATTGACAACCAATGTTCATCGTGTCAACCTGATTTGCCCAATATCATATTGTTTCTGACTCATACCAAACTACATTGCTTCACGTGTATCAAGAGGAGAAAAAGAAAAGAGACGCTGAATAAATGGGCAATGCAAAATATAAACTTGTGTGGATCTAAAAAAAATCATTTTTAGTTGTTTTGCAGTCAACACATGCACATGTAAGTGTGGATTCAATGCTTGAAGCCTTGCAACGATCAGCCCCTATACAGGTATGCTATTTGCTTTGGTTTAGTTATAACTTATATACATTGTTAGTTTATGGTCATCAAGAGTTATTGCTTATATTGTTTCTTGATCTCTTACGGCAAGAAGAAAAGCTGGAAAGAAGATGAATCCCTCATAAAATCCATTTTCCAAGTCAGTACACGACCTTTTAAAAAAATATCATGCTATGGAGAACTATAAAATATCAGAGTAGCTAAGGAAAAGATCGTTTGCTTCTGATATACTTGTGAAGCACAAATGTGAAAAAAAAAAAAAAAGGTGAGGTTTTGTTTTCCATCATTGTACTTTGTCACATATATGGTGATGTTCCAAGTGTTTTGACTATAAACTGAAAATGTTTAGTGTGTTATGTTCATTTGCTTGATGAACTCTATTACTTCAGGTATATTTTGAAGAAGGTCGGGTTTCACGAGAATCTGATAGCATTCTGTATGTTCTCATTCCTTCTTTAATATTGAATAACTGAACTAATAGGAAGAACGTCAACGTGTTAGAATAACTCTTTTTTATACTATCTTGATATTTTTTTTGTTTACCATTTAGTTTTTTTTGTAGCATTGATGCCATTGGTATTGGCCTGATGTAAATATTTGCAAATGTTAGTGCAGTGTTTTTCTTCTCTAGGATTCCCATGTGTGTCGCAACTGGTTCGGCTAGACTATTGATTCTAGGTCATCACCTTTAAGGAAAGTAAGATCAACAAGAAATGGATTAAAAAACCCCTTGCTACGACAATATTTGAAACATCAAATTAAGGTGTCAGCTTGTAGGAAGGATGCAAGAAATTTGGTTCGGATTTAATTTGTTTCATTGCTATAGCACATATGTGTCATTTAAATTTAATTATTTGAGTATTTGACTGCATAATAGCTTCTTTATGCGAGACCTACATGAAAATATATATGTAAATTTTGACATTTGAAGTCAAACTTATCACAATCAAATTTAAGATTATTCCACAGAAATGGTTCTAATGGACGAACATGTTGTACCCAATAAACTCACACTTCTTACTTATTCTTATAAATTTAATTTTATAAATGTTTATCTATACCTTTCAATAGTTATTAATATTAATTTTTGCCTTATGCAAGGAGACAAAATCAAGTAACAATATTCAAAAGATGGATTACAAGATTTGAAAGTGACATAGTAGAAAACACTTATTTTGTCTTCAAATATGTCAGAGTTGGCATGAATTGTTAAAGAATCATTTGAAAAGGATCATCAAGTTATGTTCTGCATAGATTGGTAAAAACTAGATCAATGTTTGACTTTGTATGGCAACATTTGAAAAATTATTTCCAGAAATGTTACTCCACATATAGGTTTTATTGCTTGCTCAGATTATATACAAACTACATGCTGCACAAAAACCGGATTAGTTGCAACTTTTTGTTGTATATATTAAGTTTTTGTTGATAGATTGGTCGTAAACTAGCCAGAGCTTCCCTATTATTGTTTGGATTGGAGGCAGAGAATTGTAGTTTTGTTTCGAACAGAAATCAACAACCTTCAGGGCAAAATGATTCGGTAATTTTGAACCGGTTTTGGAAATAATTCTTCGGACGTTGAATGGCAGAAATGGTCAGTTTGCATACAGTTTATAAATATGGTAAAGCTGGTAAAATTCTTTAACTTAGGTTACCATTATCACTTGCAAACTAAGTTTGACTTATATAAAGTCAAACAGTTCATAACTTGGTAACATATAGTTGTATGTACGTTATAACCTGCCATTTAATGTTATGTTGAATTATGTTAGATGGTTTTGGAGAATCAATTAATTAATATAACTAAAAAATCACTTCAATGTTTTTTTAATGCTTGCAGATCAGTTTGTTAGTATTCCACACTATTGTGACATCCGTCACTTTTCTTTTTTTTTTATTTTTTATTTTCGTATATAATAATAATAATAATAATAATAATAATAATAATAATAATAATAATAATAATACTAGCCTAGACCACTCTTGAGCCCAAAACAACAACCCAACCATTCCTTTTTCGGAGCCCATCTGAACCCAAGAAGCAGGCCCAAGCTTGTCTTCCTGCTGCTGCTCGGCCCAGTACACCCGACCCATCAACCAGGCCCAACTCCCCTCTCCTTTCCCCTTTCTGTTTTAAACAAAAAAAAAGAGTTGCTCCTACCTGGACTCGAACCCTGGCAAAGAGCCGGCTCAAACACAACACAAACACACCACAACCAACTGAGCTAAGGCTCACATCTGATTATATCTCAACCATCATTATATAAAAACCCAAAAAGAAAACCACCTCTTCTTTCCTTCCTTGTCTGTGTTCGACGTGCAGCAACCCACCAAAGAAATTAAACACAGTCAACATATTGACCACTTTAATTAGGACTATTTTGATGGAATCTCGTAAATGATTTGACCAACCACATTAAATGCATTAAAACAGCCCCTAAGACCCATGTTTTCAGCTCGATTTCGAGCGTGATTGACGCGTTTGACCAGTCACGAGGTCAAACCTTTGATCCTTCCATTTTAATCACGACACTATAAATTGTACCCACCATCCTACTCAGAATTGGCCGAAACATCTCTCCTTATCTCTAAATTCTGTTCTAAATCATTATACGAAGCAATTGGGTTCGAGTTTGACTTCTCAGTTGACCGAACATTCAAACACGAATTCGTAAATGTAAGCATCGTTTTCTTTGTGGGTTTTGTTCTTCGGCAATCACACAACAATAACCCTATGATTAATTGGGTTATTGTTGTGTGAATCGTGTGATTGTAAAATCTAGGGCTCGATCATTCATTTTGGGGAAGAACACGTTTGGTACTTGGTTTTATATTTTAAATGAACTAAAATCAAACACAACCACTGATCTAGATCAAGTGGTTGTGTCTGATGTTTGTTATCATATACACGCGGGTTCGATTCCGAGCATCAACAATCATTTTTTTCAACATTTAAGCTTATATATATTTACTTGCATTTTTAAAATTAGTTTTAAAATACTAAAACAACTTTATAAATTCTATAAAATTTATTCTAAGTCAGTTTTATGATGAAGTTTAATATCCAACTTTTAGTTTTCCAAAAATTATTTATTTAATATATATAATAAATAATCCAAGTTTATTCTATTTTATTTATAAAATTCTATAAAAATATCAAAACAATTATATAAATTTCCACAAAAATTATTCTGAGTTTATATAACATTAAATATTTCTGAAATAATTTTTATTTCAGAAAAATCGTTTATTTAATATTTTTAATCAATTTTTGTTAGTTTTAATCATAAATAAATCATAATAAATTCATTTTACAATATTTTTTCACCAAAATTTTATATAAATTATTTCTATCCATTTAGAACAGAAATACAATTTTTAATTTAAAAATTCTTTAATTTTAATATTTTTAGATATTAAAGTTACATTTTGACAATTTGAAATAAATAGATTAAATATTCTATTTTTGAGAAAATAATTTTATAAAAATTATTTTCACACTTAAAACTTTATGTTGTGACCATCTTTGATTTAAAATTTACAAAAAGACTTTTGTTTATTTATTTATCAAATTTCTCTTATTTATTAAACGTTTAATTTATTAATCAAACGAATACTTATCCCCTATTCGAAACCCTAGAAAATACTTATAGACTAGATAGACTTAGACTTATTTGCTACATTATACATAGGGTGATACTTGGCAACGTTGGATTACACTTATTCAATTCCACAAGACTTACCACCTTGCTAAGGTGAGTATTACTTATCCCCTTTTTCGCTTTTACAACTTTTGGGGTGATTCATGCACAAGTATACAAAACTTTCATATTCATTTACACATACATTTTTATTCATTTACAATTCATATACGTGTCTTGTTTATCTTTGTGCTTATGTTTGAACATGAACGTAGCTTACATACAAAATCGTACATCTAGACATAACTTATGTTATGGTGCTCTTTACATATAGACGTAACTTATGTTACGGTGCTCATTTAGACATAACTTATGTTGTGGTGCTCTTTTAGACTTGACACGTGTTAGGGTGCTCATTATCAATTTCAACTTATCAACTTTACATTTGATCTTTGTCTTGTTTGGTTACTTGCGTGTTTACATAATGCCTTGGTGATGCTAGACACATGAATTGTACTACTTTTCAAACTTATACTATATGTACAAAGCTAAGTAGTACTCACCAACATCATATGTTGACAAAATTTATTTTCGTGCATGTTTCAGGATAAGCTGCTTGACGCTTCACATAGGACTTTGGACTTAGACTAAATAAATCAACTATCTCAATTTTTGTTGTGTATTTATTTTCATATGTTGTAAAACATTATTCAATAATCAAATATTTACATTTTATTACCATGAGCTTTTGAACAATCGTCACTACGTGACACCTCGATGATTCCACCATCGGTTGGGGTGTTACAACTATGTAATGTGATTATTTAAGCAACTTCTATCAACACTATCACAGACTTTTTTTTTTATTAATATTATTGTTTATACAGATAAATAGAGGTGAGTGTATGCATATGAGAGGTTTCCTTCACCGTGATATAAAGCCGAATAACTTTTTGATAGGTTTGGGTCGAGAAAAAAATCATGTATTCTCTTTTACGGTACAAGTTGGGGTCTTTATCAAACTAACTTCTTTTCAATCTTTGTGTTTGTTTAGGTTGGTATTCGGTTGGCTCAGGATTGAACGGGGATGGGGCTTTTTGCTATGATGTTATCGCATGTGAAACTAAGGTACTCGTCACTTTTTAGAAGTTTTGTGAAGTTTTCCAGGAACTAAGGTAAAAGTTCTCAACGGAACTAAGCTAAAATACCCAAATAATTTCTCGCACTAACCACAATTATACTTTTGGATAAAATATCACAATTACCTTATGTTTCAATTGATGAGGCGATTACCTTATGATTCAATTATAAGTTTATCTATATAAGTGAGAGTTTATGCATCTTTAATTCATTGCCATTTGCTTTTCACAGGAATATGAATTTCCAATGATTAAAATGTTTTTGCAGGAAAAGCTTATGCTATTTTCCCAGGAGCTAATGAAGCAAAACCTATAGCATAGTTTGCACTCCCTACTATTAACAACATTAATCAAGTCAAGTCAAGTCAAGTCAAATCTCTTAGTCAACCATTGACTCTCTAACATAAACCAAGTCAAGTCAAGTCAAGTCTCCTAGTCAACCATTGACTCCATTATTTTAGCCATTGTATTTATATTGTACATTATACTTAGTCAACTATTGACTCCATAATCTTAGCTAGAGTTAGTCATATGTAAGCCTATATAAAGGCCTTGATGTATTGTTGATAGACATAACTTTCATAATACAAAAACACACAACATTGTTCATTATTTTATATGGTATCAAGAGCCTAAAAGCTCCCTTGAGCCATCTTCGATCCCAACCTACTCGACAGACACCTTCTGTCCGCATTTTGCCTTTTTTTTCTTTCGATTCATTATGGCCAAACAAATCACCCACATTACCGCTGCCACAACCCGAAACCAAGGGCCACCACAAACTACCAATACCAACACTCGCCCGACTCGCAACAATAACACCTATTGCTACTATTGTAACATTCCCGGACATGACACTAAAGATTGTCGCAAACTTAGTCGCTTCCTAAGAGAACACAATGTCTCGCCTCAAAATACCAACACCCCCGTGGTTAACTACACCACCCCTCACCCAATGGCTACAACCTCATCTTGGATGTGGGACACCGGTGCGTCCAACAACACTGCGAACAACAACCAACAATTTTCCGTTCTTTCCGAATACGGAGGACCCGATAAGATCGTGCTAGGTGATGGTAAAACTCTTCCTATAACTCATATTGCTCAAACCACTATTCCAACAAATTCTCGCCCACTTCTTTTAAATAACATTTTAATTGCTCCTAATCTTCGAAATAATCTTATTTCCGTTGCTAAAGTTTGTCGTACTAATCGTGTTTCCGTTGAATTTTTTCCTTATCATTTTTTTGTAAAGGATCTACGCACGGGGGCGCGCCTCATGCGGGGAGTGAACGTAAATGATGTCTACTATGGACCAATCTCATTGTCTCCTCAAGTCAACAACACCCAAACAAACTCTCTTCTCATGTGGCACCACATACTTGGACATCCATCGCTTCAAGTGTTCAAGTCTTTAATTTCTAGATTGGGACTTCGTTTTAATAAGGTGACCCATGAGTCTTTTCATTGTACTTCATGTTCCCTAAATAAAAGCCACAAACTACCTTTTGGCAAAAACTCTTTTGTTGCCAATCAACCTCTACAACTTCTCTACTCCGACGTATGGGGTCCCGTAAAAACGTCAATCGATGGCTTTAAATACTATGTCATTTTTGTTGACTATTTCTCCAAATACATTTGGTTATACCCAATCAAACAAAAATCTGATGTCAAAATTCTTTTTCCACAATTTAAATCTCTTGTTGAAAACTTTTTCAAAACCAACATTGTTGCGTTGTTCACTGATAATGGGGGTGAATATGTGGGTCTTTCACCTTATCTTGCCTCTCAAGGTATCTCCCATTACACGACACCACCTCACACACCGGAACAAAACGGTATTGCCGAACGACGTCACCGACACGTTGTGGAAACCGGCCTCGCATTACTCCACTACTCCCACTTACCACAACATTTTTGGTCCCATGCCTTTCAAACCGCAACCCACTTAATCAATCGTTTGCCTACACCGATCCTTAACAACAAATCTCCCTACGATATGTTGTTCAAAACCGCTCCTACTTATTCCAAACTCAAACCGTTTGGTTGTCTTTGCTACCCATGGTTACGACCCTATGCTACATCCAAACTCCACTCCCGTTCAACGGCGTGCATATTTCTTGGGTACTCATCCTCGAAATCGGCATTCAAATGCTATGACCCTACTAGTCACAAACTATACCACTCTCGCCACGTTGAATTTATCCCACATATTTTTCCATCTCAAACCACCAACCCCCAACCCAAAAACATGTCATTTGACTCCTTCCTATCCACATACCAATCGGCCCAATCAACCTCCTCTTCTAACCAACCCACTCCAGACCCAAACATCTTGCATCATCCAACCTCTACTCCACAGCCCACATCACCCGAAGCCCAAACCCCTACTCCACAAACCCACGGCCCACCTCCTCTACCTCCTGCACACAACCCACCCTCCCACACAACAGGCCCTACACCCCAGCCCACCGAGACACCCTTACCATCCGGCCCACCGACTCCACCCGATAGCACCACCCCTACCCCAACCGCTTCCCACTCCACTGACCCCAGTTCACCAATGTCTTCATCCAACACATCCGATGATCCCACGAACTCACCTCCGCATAACCCTCAACCACCTCGTCGACAACCAAAACCCAACTCAAAGTATTACAACCCCAACTTTGTCAACTCTACTACCATTCACCCTTTACCCGTTTCTCTTGAACCATCCACTTATACTCAAGCCTTGAAAGATCCGGATTGGCGCCATGCCATGGATCTTGAGTATAATGCTCTCCTTCATAACAACACTTGGGAACTTGTCCCTCACACAACCCAAACTCCCATTGGTTGCAAATGGGTATTCCGAATCAAACGTAAACCCGATGGCACGATTGACAAGTACAAAGCCCGTCTAGTTGCCAAAGGGTTTCACCAACAATATGGAAAAGACTATCATGAAACATTTAGTCCCGTTGCTAAACCC
Source organism: Ambrosia x helenae (assembly GCA_030844895.1). NCBI lineage: Eukaryota > Viridiplantae > Streptophyta > Magnoliopsida > Asterales > Asteraceae > Ambrosia > Ambrosia x helenae. The sequence goes on along the minus strand of JAUTDX010000118.1, from coordinate 649,579 downwards.
ATTACCATTCGCACCGTTCTCTCTATTGCTCTTTCAAAAGGATGGTCTTTACGTCAACTAGACGTTAATAATGCGTTTCTTCATGGGACTCTTCACGAAGATGTCTTTATGGTGCAACCTCCCGGGTTCACCAATACGGAATTCCCACGTCACATTTGCAAACTCAAAAAATCCCTCTATGGGCTTAAGCAAGCACCGCGTGCTTGGTATATCGAACTAACCAACTTTCTCACTCGTTTTGGCTTTAAAAAATGCATTTCTGACCCCTCTCTCTTTGTATACAACCTCAACAACATCACTTGCTACCTCCTTGTGTACGTTGACGACATTGTCCTCACCGGCAATCATAATCCATTTATGGATTCCTTTGTTCAAGCCCTAAGCAATCAGTTCTCTATCAAAGACTTAGGCCCTCTCCATCATTTTCTAGGAATTGAAGTCATTCCTACGCCTGATGGTCTATTTCTTTCCCAACATCGCCACATTCAAGATATTCTTACCACCTTTAAAATGGATGGTGCAAAAGAGGTTCTCACTCCTTTAAGCACTTCTGACTCTCTTTCTCCCTTTGACTCCACACCCCCAGTCGATCCCACTCCCTACCGCCAACTTGTAGGCACTTTGCAGTATCTTGCCTTCACACGTCCTGATATCTCCTTTGCCGTCAATAAATTATCTCAATTCATGCACTCACCTAAACAATCACACTGGCAAGCTCTCAAACGGGTACTACGCTATTTGAAAGGAACGGTCCATCATGGGTTGTTCTTGAACCGCAATACTAACCTAAACTTGCAGGCTTTTTCGGACTCGGACTGGGGCGGTATTAATGATGGGGGACGGTCCACTACAGCATATCTCATATATCTTGGGTCCAATATTATCTCTTGGAAATCTGCTAGACAAAAAACTGTCTCTAGATCATCTACCGAAGCTGAGTACAAAGCACTCGCTAATGCTGCGGCTGAACTCTCATGGGTTAAAAATTTACTTGGTGAACTCGGGCTCCCAATTAAAAGCACCCCATCGCTTTACTGTGACAACACCGGAGCTACTTATGTATGTGCAAATCCTGTTTACCATTCCCGCATGAAACACATCGCTCTGGACTATCACTTTGTGCGGGAACAAGTCAATTCCGGGCAACTCAAAGTTCTTCATGTCAGCTCCAAGGATCAACTCGCGGATGTGCTCACCAAACCGCTTGCACGTGCACCCTTCCTATATTTTCGGTCCAAGATTGGAGTCTCCAACGGATCCTCCATCTTGCGGGGGCGTATTAACAACATTAATCAAGTCAAGTCAAGTCAAGTCAAATCTCTTAGTCAACCATTGACTCTCTAACATAAACCAAGTCAAGTCAAGTCAAGTCTCCTAGTCAACCATTGACTCCATTATTTTAGCCATTGTATTTATATTGTACATTATACTTAGTCAACTATTGACTCCATAATCTTAGCTAGAGTTAGTCATATGTAAGCCTATATAAAGGCCTTGATGTATTGTTGATAGACATAACTTTCATAATACAAAAACACACAACATTGTTCATTATTTTATACCTACCATATCATCGTATTGATATTAAAGTTTGGCATATGTTACATAATTGTTACCGTTTTCTATTTTTGTACGATAACATCTCTCATAAATATTTTCACTTTATTTTATGTTTTATTAAATTTTACCTTTCAAGCTACTAACTACACGAGTAAGTAGTCAAGATTCATGTTAAACTGAGTTTTCTTGACTACAGTAGCCTAGCTTTATGAAATGTTTACATATGTAGTCTAAAAAATTCCCAGCAATAGGAAAAAATAAGAACTTTTGATTTTTGAAATAATGATGACAGTGTTGACTTTACCAAGTATGCTTACATTTACAAATATGGAGATTATGGTCCTTTGTTTTTTAGAGAGGTTTTCGCGTTTTGTATGGCACTTAATATAAAGGATGGATATACCATTATGAAGAAAGAATGCCTGTCGTTATGCTATTTAATGCGTAAATATGTTTTAATGCGTAAGGAGGATTTGGTTCATGGATTTGAATTACATTAAAAAGGGAAGTTATTTTGTTTGTCTTTTGCTATTCTTAAGAGGGTGTTTGGGATTGAGTTTCAAAACAACTTATTGACTTATTGGCTTTTCCAAGAAGCCAATGAGTCAATAAGCTGTTTGTGTAACCCAAAAGCATTTTCTGTTTTGACTTTTGGCTTTTGGCTTTTATGAGTGGAAAAACTGTTTTTGAGAAATTAGAAATCATGGCTTTTGGCTTTTGACTTTTGGAAAAAAATTACAAATCTACCACCCATACAATCAATATTCACAATAAGTTAAGCAAAAACATTAAAAAAAAGACAATCTATTGACTTTTGACGTTTCTTATCCCAAAAACTAATCCAAACACTTTTTAAAACTTTTAGTTTAACACTACCCTTATAAAAATTGTTTAATTTTATTTAGTCGATAATATGTTTTATTATAAAATTTCTTCATCCGTGAAGTTTACGGGTCTCTAAACTAGTTAGTTAATAGTTACCTAATAGATACACACGTCAGGTCTTTTGTCGGATATGCTAAATTGGTAAGTTTTACAAATTAATGGGTTTACCCGAAACCCGCGGGTATACCTGATACCCAATGGGTAATTACCCGACACAAACCCGACGGGTTTTGAGCCGGGTTTAGGACAAACATACCTAATTGGGTATGGGGTTGGGATTACGTAAACCCGTCCCAAACCCAACCCATTGTCATCCGTGAGGAAGATGAAGTAAAGAAGAAGTAGTAGGTCCACATAAGTTTTAATTATTTTTAGTTATATTTTTTTAATAATAAGGGTAGTTTAGTAATTTCACACTCACTTAACTGAATTATTTCCATTCACTTCATAGACTATCTAAGTTACGTGACACTATAAAGTTAAGGACTATAAATGTAATTTTGAAAAATTTAAAAGTAAAAGCGGTAATTTTAACAACAAAATGATGTTTGGCCTTTGGGTTCAAACTTGTAACACAAAATACACATGTTATAAAAATATCTTTGAATCTTCAAAAACAAAACAAAACTACATGTAATGTATGGCCAGAAACAAAACAGTCATTCTTCACGCGTTCAAGTTTCCACTTCCATTCTTCACTAAATCACGCAATCTAATTAATAATTCTTCATCTTATTATCATATTTTCTTGATCGCCCATCCAAAAGGTAATTTTTTTTTTTTTTTTTGTGAGTTTTTGCTATAAATTATCGTTACGTTAACTGAAACTTACATTGCCTTGTTTAAAAGTTAATACCCATGTCCCAAAATGTTGTCTTGTTGGTTTGTTTGGAATGGGGTTTAACTATTTAGTGTAGAGAGTGCTTCATCTTTATCAAAGATTAAAAGGGTTTTTTTTTTTTTTTTTTTTTGAAATCAAGATTTGGGTACATGATTGTTGTGGTAAATTAGGTTTAATCATGTTTGTTCATTGGTCTTATTATAAAGTGGTATAGAAATAGTTTTTGGTAGAGGTGATTTTGACTTTTTTTTTGGTCAAACATGCTGTAAAGGGTGCATAGTGCAAACAGTTATATGATATGGGTTTAAGAGAAGGTTTAGGTTACCATTGTTGGACGTAATTCCCGTCTTCAAGCGTATGAGGCAGGCTGGACCAATCTTTAGTATGAGGCGGTTCAGGTTGGGCCGTCTAATTCGAGTTATGGATTAGTATGGTTATTTAGTTAGAGATAAATTAAATGAGCTGTATTTAGTTTATAATAGATAGGTTAGATAAACGTGTGGGTTTATTCTACTATATCTAGTTTGGAAGTTGAGTTTACTCTAATTGTAACCAAGTCATGTCCTATATAACCTGATCAAAGTTGTGATTACGGTTAACAGAAGAGTAATCAGTTTTGAGTTATTTTCTGATTAATAAGATTGAGCGTTATTCAATTTAAGTTCTTTTCTTCTACTTTTCTATTCGGTTTGATTATCGATTAGGACTTGAACCATGCAAATTATATATAAGTTGCTACAAGAACAAAGTGTATATCTTGAAAATGAAGGATAATTTCTGGTTAATTATGCTTTCATGCTTGATGTTTAACTTTTTTATTCATTTCAAACAGAAGCGAAGGACTAGGGGTGATTGAAGTCAATATTGTTTATTTTTTTGAGTGCACCTTTGAACTGTAATGGTTGCCATGGGATCTTCTGAAGCCGTTCTGCAAGTGTTTCGTGGGGCTGCGCCTTTTATTAAGCCTGTCTCAACAAATTCTCTTGGATGTTTTATAAACTACAAAAAGAAGAGAGGCTCAAATGTCGGCCGGTTGTTCAAGTGCTCAAGTATTTATCGCCAGTTTCCTACAATTCCCACCATCCGATTTGAAAATTTTAGAAGTAAACGATTGGAAAGTTCCAGTCGTAAATGTCAAAATGCTGAGAGTGTTAGTGGATTTACTACTGAAAATGAAAACGGTACATGGTTTGTGGACAATGCTAAAGAGTTTAATACAATTCAAGAAACGGGTCACTCACCGAATCTCTTGGGTTCCGAGGACGTTCACAAGATCAAGAAAGAAAAGGAGAGTTCTTTATCTGATGTTATTGAGCAAGAAGCGTGGGACCTACTACGTGAATCCATCGTGACCTACTGTGGTAGTCCTATTGGAACAATAGCTGCAAACGATCCCACTAGCTCCAGTGTTCTTAACTATGATCAAGTATTCATTCGTGACTTCATACCTTCTGGTATAGCTTTCTTATTAAACGAAGAGTATGATATTGTTCGGAATTTCATCCTTCACACACTTCAATTGCAGGTAATTAATAGTTCACCTTACTTTTTACATTTTCTTTGGTTTTCTAATTAAATTCACAAAATAATGCTATAAGTAACTTTAGCTTTAGATCATCAAGGATGGGATTCACAAAGTCTTGTGATCTTTTATTGACAAATCAGTTGATTTGGGTTGTGTCGTATCGTATCTGAAACGGGTCAGATCAGAGTAATTAACTAGAAGGGGGATCGAATCGATCAAATGGTTTGAACAGGTTGAAAGTAGCGCAAAGTCTATTTTTAATTCATACAAAACACCTAAGTTGTTTTGTGCAATGATTTAGTTAGTATTGTAATAATATTGGTTTTATAATCATTAGTTCATTATAAACATAAAGAAATGGACATTTTAAGGGCCAGCCCAAATGACCTGTTTCGTTTTTTTGGCTTGCCCTAAAAAAGTTAAATGCTTTGAACCGTTAACCTTACCTTTTCCCACTTTTACAAATTACCTTTGAGTGACTGCTCCTTGTGTTCCTGAATTTTTATTTATTTATTTATTTTTTTACAAATTTGGTGCTTTGCTAGATGAAATAGTTGTGAAAAAAGTGAAAAATCGTGTTTTTAATTTAATTTTCTTGTTTTATAGAGCTGGGAGAAAACAATGGATTGTCATAGTCCTGGTCAAGGATTAATGCCTGCAAGTTTCAAGGTCCGAACGGTACCGCTTGAGGGTGATGACACTGCAACTGAAGAAGTATTAGACCCTGATTTTGGAGAGGCTGCAATTGGCCGTGTTGCTCCTGTTGATTCTGGTAATAGTTAGGGGGTGTTTGGCTTTACTGTTTCATAGTTATAATATCAAATAATCAGTTGGTTCAGTGATTGACATATTTTCAAGTCTTTAAGACTGACATTTTTTGTCGAAAGAGGTGGTCAAAAGTAGTTGCGTAAATTTTATTCAAAACCAGTTATTCCCCCTAAAATAATCAAGTTAATTTTACCTTTTCATCTGGATTTCGAGATGCTTGTCTATCTTTTATTACATTTTTTTTATCAGGATTATGGTGGATTATACTGTTACGTGCATACGGAAAGAGTTCTGGAGATACGTCACTGGTGGAGAGAATTGATGTTCAAACTGGAATCAAAATGATTTTAAAGTTGTGTCTTGCTGATGGGTTTGACATGTTTCCTACTTTGCTGGTGGCTGATGGACCGTGCATGATTGACCGACGCATGGGAATTCACGGACACCCTCTTGAAATTCAGGTAGTGAAGCTTTTCTTGTTTAACTAAGCTGTTCGGTTTTTTCATATTATTATGTGTCATTTCATATACTTGTAGGCTCTCTAATATAAACCATAACCCAAATCAACCACAAATGAATCTTGGTTCACCGTTTTAAGGATCATTTGTAGGTTATAATTGGTATGACATTACCAATGATTTCAGGCACTATTTTATTCTGCATTAATGTGTGCGCGGGAAATGCTTGCACCGGAGGATGGATCAGCAGACCTAATTAGAGCCTTAAACAACCGTCTTGTTGCATTATCATTCCACATAAGAGAATACTACTGGGTAGATCTCAAAAAACTTAACGAAATATACCGTTACAAGACTGAAGAGTACTCTTATGATGCTGTCAACAAATTCAACATTTACCCTGATCAAATTCCCCCATGGCTAGTAGAATGGATGCCGAATAAAGGCGGTTATCTTATTGGAAACCTACAACCGGCGCATATGGACTTTCGGTTTTTCTCGCTAGGAAACTTTTGGTCAGTAGTCAGCAGTTTAGTTACTGTTGACCAGTCAAATGCAATCTTGGATCTTATTGATGCTAAATGGGCCGATTTAGTCGCTGATATGCCTTTCAAGATTTGTTATCCTGCTCTTGAAGGTCAAGAATGGCAGATTATTACTGGCAGTGATCCTAAAAACACGTGATATTTCTGTCTTTATATTATTTTTCTGCTTTTCTTTTCGTCAAAACCGTTGACTTTTAGCTTGTTGACTTTTGCAGGCCTTGGTCATATCACAATGGAGGCTCGTGGCCGACTTTGCTTTGGCAGGTTGGTATCTAGTATCTCAGATTCAAAGTACTATATGTGAACTATATTTTCGATATGGACTTTGTGTGAGCATATGAATATTGTGGATCAGTATTCTACACTTAACTATAAGGGGTCATTTCGATGTCTGTTTTAGTAGTCATTATCAAATATTGAATAATCATAATACGATAATGAAGTCTAAAAGTAATCGATTTGACTCAAAAGTCGAAATGCACCTCCAAGAATGGATAAACTTAGTGTGCATTATATTGTTACAGCTTACAGTGGCATGCATTAAGATGGACAGACCGGAAATTGCAGCAAGAGCTGTCAAGATAGCCGAGGAGCGTTTGGCTCAAGACAAGTGGCCCGAATACTACGACACCAAATGGGGACGGTTCATAGGGAAACAATCGCGCTTATTTCAAACATGGACAATTGCAGGGTACCTTGTATCAAAACTACTACTAGCAAACCCCGAAAAAGCCAAGATTTTGATGACAGATGAGGATTCTGAGCTTGTTACTGCCATTTCCTGCATGATCACTTCTAACCCACGAAAGAAACGGGGTCCCAAGAACTCCCAGAAGACCTACATTGTCTGAAATGTTCATCAGTTCTCACAACATTTTGTAAATCTTATTTTTATAATCCTGGTCTTGAAGATTTATTATCACGAATCCACCAGTAATTTTTTAAGGTGGGCATATTGATTTGGTTTTTATATATAGATTATACGGTAAGGAGTTAGCCTTCGTGCCGCATGATTAGCCGATTTGGTTCGTTTTCAACTGTTTAAAGAATTGTACTTATGTACTCTGCTCTTCTACATCATGAAGAGGTGAAACAATCCAATTCTAGTACCATTATGGACATGTTTTTTGGTTGCATACCATATATTAGTTTTAATTAAATGTGAGGAAAATAGGTAGAGTTGATTTAACATAATGGCAGTGTACAAAATTCAAACCTTTCCAAATATTACAATACTTCTTGTAATGATGCAAGTTTTGCTCACCCATAGCACCCTAACATATTTTTCCAAGTCTTTCTGCAATGCATGATTGTGGCAACAGCCCGTGAGCCGTTCATTTGATGTTAAGGAGAGGGAGGAGTCGGGTAGGCTAGTCGCCCCAGCCGACGTGGAGGGCGACTGGTAGCCCCCCACCCACATCCTTAATCACATTTCTTAACACTCTCAAACTCTTACGGTATATCCAGCTCGCATTTTACATTCTTGAGTTCCTTTAAATCCCAGATTACATAAAACTTTAATCTAAGATGAGCTAATATGTTGCATGCCCACATGACACGAAAAAGACCAAATCCAAGAGCATCTATGAAATCACAATACAACAATTATGTTTTGCTTTTATTCAAATGCAAAATACTGAATGTTCCAGTCATCTGATATACAATTACAATACCAAGTTCAAAAACCATTTAGTAAACAGAGATTAAGCAGTAGCTGATGCGCCTTCAGCTGGCCAGAACTCGGTTTTCTTCCCGGTCTTGGAAACCGTCTGCAGAACTGCATCTGGCTGTACATTACCCTTCACAGTCACCTTTTGTTGTTCCAAATCAATGTCAAAAGTTTCCACCCCTGCAGATAAATGATATTTTCGAAATAAAATGAAAGAACTTATATCAACTTTTAAGCTGGAAATCTTAAAATCTGTTCTACAGAAATAATATTTTCTCCTTATTTTATGACCTCCTTGGTTTAAAAAAACATAAGGCGCACGCATCACTTATCTGAGGCGTTGCTCTTTTTATAACCAAATTAGCTATACTTACAACCAGAAGTCGTGTCTCTTCATCCATTTGGTCGTTTAACAATATGGAAAAAAAATTAAAAAATAAAAATACCATCCCTCAATTCTAACGTTAAGGGTTATTTGTAAGATAAAAACCATTTGTACAAGAACCTTCCTCTATAAAAATATTATATATAAAATATTTTTTTCAAAAGATAAAAAACTTTGGGCGCCTAGTGATATGGGCCTTGGTTTGTCGCCCACTTTGCCCAGCCCATGGGCCGGCCTTGCATATCAGCCTCCTACATACCCTGATTTTGAGCATTTATTTTACCCAAAAGTACATGTGGCACCGGCTCTAGCCTAACCTACATACCCTAATTTTGACCCATTGGTACATGGGGCACCGCCTCAAGCCCCTGATGGCGTCATGGTGCTCCTAGCGGCTTCTAAAACCAAATTTGTGAACTTTTTATATGACATAAAAGATGAAAAACAAACCTTCCATTTTGCCAAGAACCCTCTTCACGGCCCCAACACAGCCGCCACACGACATGCCAACCTTAAGAACAACAGTCTGCATTGCCATATAACTATATTAGCAAGTACTTCGTCACACGGATAGTCAATATCCAATTAAACAGGACCGTTGGAAAATCAGTCTCCAAAACATCAACAGAAAAACAGAAAACGAACGCGTTCGACTCTTTTACACGCGATTACAATACGCCTAACCATCTATTTATACCTAACCAACATCTTGAAAAACAAGAAATCCAAACCACTCTATATCTCAACCTTAAATACAACTCCATAAACGCAAATTACAAATCAACCCCTCCAACTATTAAACTTTGACAAGATTAGTCCAACAATAATCTTACCATTTGGGATTTCATCTCAGACCAAGCTTACATCCACCAATCATGTTTGGATGATTAATTATATTTATAACATAACTAAAGATCCAGAAAAAGCCCATTATCATTGAATACTTAAAGACTAAAAAGATTTATACTTTCAGGGACAAAATTTTGAGCGCCTAAAAGTCAACAAACAGATGTGAACGGGATTCAGATCGATGGAAACAAGAAACACACAATCAGGATAATAATAATAATAATACCCGATCCAGAGAATTGAATATGGTAAATAAAATAACATAGACGGATCAAAATAAACATGGATAAGCAGGTAACCTTAATTTAATCGAGAACAAAATTGAGAAGACGAAGAGATTGATATATACCTGAGACATGGTTGAAGATTTTAAAATTAGGGATATGATTTTAGGAGAGGATAAATTAAATGAATTGATTTGATTCAGTGGAGATGGATGATATTGTTCTTTGTTTATATAGGGGGTAAGCGTTAATGAAAGAGAAAAGGTGGAAAACATATACGATAAAGATTGGTTGATACGGCTGGTAAGACTATATGGTGTGCCCCCCCTTTCCCCCAACTCCTCCAAGTGCCACATCAGCGCCACATCATTTCCCCTATTTTCTCCCCCAAAGTTTGGAAATGGTATTCCCCTAATTCCCCCACTCCCCCTTCATTTTTTTATTATATAAAGTTTAATTAAAAAAAATAATAAAAAACCTTGGCCAATCACAACACTCGGGAAGAAGGGGGAATTTTCCCCTAACTCACCGAAAAATCTTAGGGGGGGGCGGTGTTCCCGATCGGGGAATAGGCCACATCACCACCCCGATAGATTGTCCCGAGGGCACTCCGAATAGTCTAAGTTTTGGTCACGGCCGGTTGTTCGTCACTACCGCTGCAAACGAACCGAGCTACCCGCAAGCTATTCAAGCTCGGTTTTAAAAAAAAAACTTGAAATGAGTCGAGCCTAACTGAGCTTGAGCCGGCTCACGAGCCTTAACGAGCCTACTATATATATAATTTTTAATTAATATATTAACAATATCTATCTATTTATATCTAACCTAAAACAATGTACAACTCCCATGCTAACACCTAACCTAAAAGAATGTAGAACTTCAATGTAACTCTAATAATAACACCTATCTTAACGCCTAAACAAATGTACAACTCTAACATACTAATATTGATACCTAACTTAAAACAACGTATAACTCTATTAACCTATTCGGCTCTGGTTGAAAAAAAAAATCATATTTACTGATTTAAACATAATTAGTGACTTGTCTATACATGATTAATGATTTACCTAAACACTTAGTGTTTTTTTCCTGTATGAACAAAACCCCACAAAAAAATTTCTCCGTTTTTTATATAGCACTATGGTACTCGTTGGAAAGATAATAAAACGCTCGTTAATTTGGTGTAATTTTTTTCTTTAAAAAATCTTGTATATTAAAGATATTAACGTTTAAAAATTATGGGAGGAAATATGAGGGTGAAAAAATCCAATTTTGTTTTTAAATTATTTTTTTCCTAAAATATCTCAATGCCACATGGGATGACACATGGCACACTCAAGGAAGAGAATGCTTATTTGAGTGACATGTCATTAAAATGGCTTTGGTTTATTATATGTATAGATATTAACAATATCTATCTATTTATACATATAATAAACCAAAGCCATTTTAATAACATGACACTTAAAGAGTCATTCTCTTCCTTAAGTGTGTTATATGTCATCCCATATGGCATTGAGATATTTTAGGAAAAAAGAATTTAAAAACAAAATTGGATTTTTCACTCTCATGTTTCCTCCCATAATTTTTAAACGTTAATATCTTTTATATACGAGATTTTTTAAAGAAAAAAATTACACCAAATTAACGGGCGTTTTATTATCTTTCCAACGAGTACCATAGTGCTATATAAAAAACGGGGAAAAAATGACTATTTTTTGTGGGGTTTTGTTCATACAGTAAAAAAAACACAAAGGGTTCAGGTAAATCATTAATTATGTATAGGCAAGTCACTAATTATGTTCAAATCAGTAAATATGATTTTTTTTTTTCAACCAGAGCCGAATAGGTTAATAGAGTTATACGTTGTTTTAAGTTAGGTATCAATATTAGTATGTTAGAGTTGTACATTTGTTTAGGCGTTAAGATAGGTGTTATTATTAGAGTTACATTGAAGTTCTACATTCTTTTAGGTTAGGTGTTAGCATGGGAGTTGTACATTGTTTTAGGTTAGATATTAATATTAGAGTTATATATCAGTCTATTTCATATGTAAAATTGATGTATCATATTAAATTTCTCAACCCGGGACGCTCCCGGGGTATAATCTAGTTATATATATAGGATTGAGATCAATTAGGAACCACCACCATAGTTAGGAACCTTAGGAACCAATCTTAGCCCTCCATCTTTGATTTTGATCTAATGGGTAAGAGTGTAATTAAACATTTAAATAATTATCATTTTCTTTTAATTATATTTCATAATCTAATCAATTATTTTTGGTTTCCTTATAAAGCTTACCCAATTCAATCTCCAAATCAAAATTTCTTCATCAAACTCCGAATACAAGATTGTTTTATCAAATCAGGGAATCTCCATTCGTAAACAGTTTAAACTCAATTCTAATATTAAATCATTATCCAATTCCGATTAGGTTTCTATTTATTTTATCTGTTGTTTTCATTACAATATACTGAGTATGTTCTTGGAGATTGATTGTTATCGGGTTGTTTCGATGTGTTCTGTTATGGCCGATTTTATTATTGTTCATGGTCGATTTTTGATGTGTGCTTGATTTGGAGGTCTGTAGTCGATCCGAGGCATTAGACCAAATCCAAGTTTAATCAACGTATTTGATTAAGCCTTGGTTAATCACCATATTCTTCGATCATGTTCAATCATTCGGGTTTGGTTGGCGTGTCGGTGTTATCGGATTGAGTTGTGATGATAGATTGATGGTCGCTTGTGTTTCATTGTTCTATGATCCAGATACTTTAGTTTCATGGTGTAACACCCCAACCGATGGCGGAAACATCGGGATGTCACGTATTGATGATTGTTCAGTAGCACATGGTAAATAATAAGTTTCAATAAATGATTTAAATGAACTACATACAATTGTTCTAAAAATTTGTACATCAAAATGAAAAATACTAGCTACGCATCTTCAAGCATTAACTCTAATCTTCGAATAAGCCATAACCTGAAACATGTTAAGTTTGAAAATATTTTGGGTCAACAAAAGTTGGTGAGAATTACATAGGTTTTGATAATTGAATAAAAACTTGTACAATTCGAGTGTCATGGCAAGTCTAGTCCATATGTGAAAACAAAACAATCGGGTAAATCGAGTGCATAATCAAACCTTGTGATTAGAATATTGTGGTCCATCCCATACGCTCATGGTTCACTCGATTATGTTATAAATTCGATAACAATCACCCACGCTACCTATGTAGGAGGTACACGTATCCGGGTGGGATTGTCAGTCCAATAGATCTATCATTGTATACTGTCGGCTGATCAATGTTAATGATTATGCTAGAATATTGTGCTTACCCTAGTAATGTTTAAGACATAATGCAACATAGAATAACACATAGACACTTGTGATTGAATTGTAAATTGAATGTTGTAACATGTTTCACCCCAAAAAAAATAGTGAATGGAAAAGGGGCTATGTAAACTCACCTTAGGTGCATAATGAGTTCGTGCGTTTTATTGAGCGTGCAAACACTTAGTAATAATGCCTTGGAAAACTCAAAACTAGCTAGAGGAGATAATGATGGATGAAAACTTTAGTATATGGGAGATGGGATAATAATGTTTTTTTTATTGAATGATATAAAGAGTTGAATGGTAGGCTATAGTATTTATAGTGTATAATTTGGAGTTGTAATTAGGGACTACTTTGACTAGGCTAGAATTTAGGAACAACTTTGACTTGACTAGGAGACCATATTTACTAACACTTTGACTTGACTAGGAGACCATATTTACTAACACTTTGACTTGACTAGGAGACCATATTTACTAACACTTTGACTTGACTTGACTAGGAGACTACGTTTGACTTTTTGACAAAGGGGCCTTGAAAGGGTTTAAGTTTAATTGGTTTTAATTAACATCACAAAACACCAAATGGTGTAGTGGTTTGTGTGGTATGGTTAAGGTTTAGCCCGCCAGGGACTCGGGTTCGAATCCTGGCACAGGCAAACATTTTTTTTAACGTTTTTAAATCAGAATTTTTAATACAATCCAATTTAATATTGATTATAAGTCATTATTTAAACAAAAAAAAAATTAACAAAATGGATTGTAAAGATACTGTAAACATGAATCGGATGAGTAAACGATGGAGTTCTATATATATATATATATGTATATATATATATATAAAGAAAATTTGTGTGATGTTACACATGGTCTTCGTATGACATTGTTGATTGAAGGTTCGTAGCCGTAGTCGCATTAGACCAAACTCCTAGCATTAGTTTTGAATCTGACTAGTTGCTAGGTTATCACATTGTTTATGCGTTGGTTTTTGACTCCTCATTCGGATATATTGGATTGTTGGGTATGATTATGGCCGAGAGTATGGTTAAATGGATATGAATTTGTTAGTTTGATGGTTGTTTGATGCTCCTATGATCTTCATGCTTGTTCTTGAAGATTTAATATAGAATGGTGTTCAAGTTGGGTTGATCTTGTTGATTTGATTTGATCGCATGATGCTTCACCGTCAACTTCAGATACTGTTATGACTCGGAATATCTTTAAATTTTGGAGATCATGTTTTCCTTGGATTAAACCACTAATATGGAAGGTTGTTAAGACCTTTCAATACAATTAATGCATGGAATTTGAATGCAGTTATGAATGGAATATTTTGCGTAGCTTTGGCTAAAGGATATTTAAAAAATAATTAATTATGGGCGCCAAGAGAGGGTCTTCGAAAGCTGGAATTCTTGTGAACTGGAATGAAAGAAAAAAACTGATATACATCAAATGTATATCTGTGTCAACGATGATGATGATAAATGAAAAAACAAATATACATTTGTGTCAATGATGATGATAAAAAAAAACTGATATACACCAATGTATATTTGTGTTGGTGATGACGATGAATGAAAAAAACGAATATACACCAATGTATATCTGTGCTGATGATGTTGAATGAAAGAAAAAAAACTGATATACATCAATGTATAACTAATGTACACCATTGTATATATGTGTTGATGATGATGATGAATGAACAAAAAAAAACTGATATACACCAATGTATACTTCAACTTACAACAGCTATATAGCTAAATAAAAATTTACTATTATATACACTTGTGTATAGGCATTTGGCTTTGTTTATCCTTATAGCGGTTATGTCTCTCATTCTCTTTACGTAATATACACCAACGTATAATATACACTAGTGTATAGGCATTTAATAATAATAAAGTGTCTCATTTTTTTTTGACGTGATAATTACGTTTTGTAGGATCCAATTTTTTTAATATTATCTCTAAATCAGTAAATGGAGAAGGAGAGGGTTTTTAGGATGTATTTATGGTGTAATCAATTTAAATTATGTATTATGATAACCTACCTAATTTTGTAGAAGACCAAAAGTCCATAATACCCTTACATTAAAATAAATAATTAATTAATCTTCTAATTATTTACAATCATGCCATTAAAGATCAATGGCTATAAAGTGGTTCCTACTTAAGGTATGGTTCCTATTTGAACCCTACCCTATATATATATATATATATATATATATATATATATATGGTCAGGATCCTGTACGAAGTACATTTTTCGTGAGAAGTGTGAGAAGTATTAAAAATTGATACTTAGGCATCATTTTTTGAATTTAGTCGTGATGTTTTGGATTGTTTTGCATATAAACACACCAAACATAACAATTAAAAACAGAAAACAATGTATTTTAGGCTTAAAACTTAAAACACCATGCTAAGAACATTAGCAGTGTGTTTTAAGTGTTAAGTAGCGTGTTTTAGCTGTTTTCTAAATTTAATGACTATAATACATTGTAGTGTGTTTTAGATTGTTGTGTTTGGTGTTTTTCAAGTTAAAACAACCTAAAACATCATTCCTAAATCCAAAACATGATGTCTACATGTCAATTCTTAGTCTTTCTCACACTTCTCACGAAAAATGTACTTTGTACAGGATCCTAAACATATATATATATATATATATATATATATATATATATATATATAGGGTAATTATAAAATGAAAACCATAGTGAGTTAAGGAAACCATGAAAACCAAATGAAAGATAGATAAAGTGACCACATCATTTTCTTTAGTTTTATAATACAGGGTATAATCGGTATTTAGCACAACAGATATTCTTGCTCTCTCTCTCTTTCTCATCACACCTAATAATTTGCAGCCACACCAACCAAACCTAACTCTCTTTCTCCAAGCTTCTCTCTCTAACATTCTTCACTTTCTAAATCTGTCTCGTTTTCGAGCGACGGCCGGCCACCACCATCATCAGTGGTAGCGGCACGCTGACAAAGTGAGAAGGGAAGGGTGGACGGCCTTGGTGGTCGATCCCCATGAATGGACAATTTTTTAAGAACATACGGTAATGACTTCGTTTTCTTGTTTTTTGTTTTGTTTTTTTTTATCTTGCAAAGAAAAAATGTGATTTACATGTTTCTGTTGATGTTGGGAAATTAGATGCTAAAAGTAAGAAGAAAAGCAAAAAGTTTTTTTACTAGCCAAAGTCGTATTGATTAGCTAAAAGACAGATCGTATTTCAATTTATGCTTGTTCTTCGATCCTTCCCAATCTGTATTTTTTATTGAGATTATGTTTTATTTAGGTAAAAGCACATTCTAAAAAAGCTAGTTCCAAAGAAGATAATTGATAATTGGTGCTGGGACAGAAATCTATACCTCTCAAAGCATTGTAAAACACATATTTCAATTTATGTATTTTTTATTGCTTTTTATGATGTTTTAAATTTTGGGGTTTTTTGTTCTAGATCCAGATCCAGAATTTTTTTAAAAGATATATTCATGTTCTAGATCCAGAAGTTATGAGGTTTAATAATTTGAATGTCTTTTTTTCTTTATAAATAAAAAAGTGCCATTAGTTGTAGGTTTGTGTTATGATTTGATGCGTTTATTTGTGTAATTGTGTGTAGATACATTTGTCAAGTACTTTGGGAAATATGGAGACCTTTGACGGTGCTCAGTCAGAACAGAATAGGGGTGTCGAAGAACTCTAGGTATTTTTTTTTTTTCGTTCAAAGCTTGTTTTTTCATTAAAAAACATTTGTTTTCATTTAAAAACATATGTTTTTGGTGTTTGGGTTATAGTTTATCATATGTTTTTGTGTTTTGGTTATAAATTATAATTTGTTGTTTTGATGTCTTAGATGTTTGATGACAAAAATAACATCTTTTATTTTTATTTTTATTTTTATTGTAAACAGAGTTTGAAGTTTTGGCTGAGAAGATTGAAAATGAAGTTTTTTATATGTTTTTTTTGTTGTAACATGTTTTTTTTTCATCTTCCCGACAATGTAATGTTATTTTTTTTTTGTAACATATATTATTTAGATGTTATTTTT
This sequence comes from Ambrosia x helenae, assembly GCA_030844895.1. Classification (NCBI taxonomy): domain Eukaryota; kingdom Viridiplantae; phylum Streptophyta; class Magnoliopsida; order Asterales; family Asteraceae; genus Ambrosia; species Ambrosia x helenae. Next base: position 632,465 of record JAUTDX010000118.1, on the reverse strand, counting down.
TTACTTTTGTAACATTTATAAATTTGTTAAAACCAATAACATATGTTTATTTAGTCTATAAACATTTGTAAAATTCCAAAAAAACACATGCTTTTTTTATTTTAAGATATTATTCTCTTTAAACTTTATAAAATTTAAAAGAAAAAAAAACACGAGTTTTTATTTCCAATTGAATGAGTGGTTGTATTAAAAAGCATTGGTTTTTATTTGAAAAAGTGAATGGCTAGGCTGGAGAGGAGAGAGAAGAAACAATATTAAAAAAAGTAAGTGAGAGAGTGTCTTGTTTTTTTTACCATAATACCCTTTTTTATTTTTTTTATTCAATACATGCTCCTTTATCTTTTGTACTTTTTGAATAAAATAATCAATTAATCTCAACCTTTGATCAAAAAGATCAATGGTCATAAAGGTGGTTTTCTTGGTTTTCTTAAGTGGGAAGGGTTTTCAAATTATCCATTCCCTATATATATATATATAGGGAAAGGATAATGTGGAAACCCTGGTTATATGATAAACTCTGGAAACTCTGACTTCCCAAATTTTTTTTTATTTTTGAAAAAAATAGGGCATGTAATATACATGATTTTAAGCACTTTGATCCAAAAAAATCAAAAAGCGCCGAGTAGTTTTTTTTTAAATAAAGTTTTGACTAACACATGTTAAGCGAAACTAACACGTATTAACCATTTGTTACCCGAAGACGGTTTTTTTATTTTAAAAAAATGGCTTGGCGCTTTTTCCATTTTTTTTGGCCCAAAATGCTTAAAATCATGTATATTACATACCCTGAAATTTTCATATAAAAAAAGTCGGAAAGTTAGAGTTTCCAGAGCTTACCATATAACAAGGGTTTCCAATATAACCTTATACTATATATATATATATATATATATATATATATATATATATATATATATATATATAGGGGAGAGTTATCTTGAGAACGCTAAATATCGCGAGAACCGTGAGAACAAGTAAAAAAATCAATCAAAATCAATTTTTTTTAATACAAATCTCATTATAATCAAAATATAACATTAATAAATGAATTTTCTTTCCAAATAATTCATTTTTTCTTGCAAAAACACCTTCAAATTAACTTTTTACACATGTGTAAATGAAACAGTTTACACATGTACAAACAGTAAATTTACACATGTGTAAAAACAATTTATTTCCGTATACATTTAAATTTTTACGCGTAAATTGTGTTTTTGGGATTGTATTTTAGTAATAAAGATAAGTGTAAAAAGAAATTTTTGATTTAAGTGGTTTTAGATGGCGTTCTCGCGGTTCGCACGAAATATAGGTGTTCTCAAATTAACTTTCCCTTATATATATATATATATATATATATATATATATATATATATATATATATATATAATTTTTAATTAATGTATTAACAATATATTATGTAAATAATAAAATTGAGGAAAATGTAATTAGTTCACCTTCACTCCACCACCAAATTATTGTCACATGAAGAGTGGTCACAGAGAGAAGAAATCTCTCCGTGTGGTAAGGCTAACGACTTGTTTTGTTTTGTTTTGCGTATTAGCGTTTTAAATTGATCCATCGGTACTTAGATCACATCTTTGTTAAAGCATTTGTATGAAGACACTATTATTTAGGGGCTGTTTGGTTGATTAAGTGTTGAATCATTAAGAAGTCTGAATGGTTAAGAGGCTCTGAATGATTAAGTGCTGAATAGTTCAGCTATGCACAAAGTCTGAATGATTCAGCTCTTAATCATTCCATTCAGAGCCATTTTTTAGATTGAAACAAACAGTCTGAATGCTGAACCATGCTCTGAATGGTTCAGAGCCTCATTAAAAAACTACCAAACAGCCTTTAGTCATTGGTTTTCCAAGATTCTATGACTCTCTCTTCTATGCATCCTAGATGCTTCACCAAGGACAAGTTCATTAAGAATGTACAACTTTAACTAATGTCTAACTACAAGTGTTAGATTACGATACTATTCAAGTTGTCTGTCTTTGTAGAGATCCATTTTGTGTAGAACTTTACATCTAAAAAATGGAAGTTAAAATTTTAGCATTACATTGTAATTTATTCTTTGATATACTAAGTACTCTTTATTTTAATTTCAAAAGACTTATTTATTGAAAACGAAGATCCATATTGCACTTTGTTGTAAATGGTTGATCATTGCTTACAAAAGAATAATGGGCTATCGGGCAAGTAGGCTATTTGGTGTGGTGCCTTCTTTTCTCAACTCTCTCAAATTTTACATCAGCGTCACGTCATTTTCCCCTATCCATTCTCCAAACCAAGGAATTGGTTCCTCATTTTTCCCCCTTCGTTTTTCGTCTTCCAACATCCACCAATCTCTTCCCCGACTCTACACCAAACGGCCTTACGCTGAGTCACTAACAAAGCTTAACGATTAAGACATAGCATTTAAATCAGCCAGCATATGTTTAAAACTTATCCATTAAGAAGTGTATTAAATTTAAATAAACCAAACACACTCTACATTTATAACACATTCTAGAAATTTTTACCGCCAACTTGGTGATCGACGCCTTATCCTATCTAAAAACACTACAGAACATGAGTGGATCTAGGGGCTTTTAGGGGGTTTCCAGGAACCCCCCCAGTTTGGAAAAAACTGAAAAAATTAGTGGAAAATTTTGAAAAAAATAGTGAAAATCAATGAAAATCTACAAAAGAAACCCCCTAGAAATCCGTCCTGGATACGCCACTGCTACAGAACTCTTATAAAAATAATTTTCTCAATTTCTCTCCAACTAAAAAAATTGCAAGTTTATCTCGTAATAATGACATTTTAAACTAATTTCTTTCTTCTCCTTCTAAAAGATAAAACAATCTTGAGATCATTTATATTTCTAGGTGCCTTGAACTTTATTTCATTTTACCTTTAAATTGTTATTGCGTATGGAAATGCAAACGGAAAAAGGAAATGAATGTGTTTGGGAGGAAAACCACCAAATCCACCTAACAAAGGTGATGTATTTGAGAGATGATATATAAAACCCAACTTTTATGTCAACTTAAAGTGGAAGTCTATGGTTTTTCCTATTATGGTTGAAGAGGATGGCGAGGAGTGGATACCCGACTGTTTGGTTGATGGTGAAGTGGATGGTGGAGAAGAGGAGGAGGCTGGGGACGGGCATATGAATGATATTGAAGAAGAAAATGTCCATGCTGAGACGGATGATGTTCCAACTGAGACGGACAATCTTTTCGTGGTGGATGATAATACGGGGATTGGTGATAATTATGTCAATCCAGAGAATGTTAATGTGGTAGGATTGCAGATAGAAGAGGTCAAAAAGAAAGGGAGAGGTTATAGGAAGAAGTTGTCGTGCTCTCCGGTGGGTCATGAGAGGCCGAAAAAGAGACTCCGAGATGGGGAAGATTTATTTGATTTGGATAGATTCATCTATTGTGTGAATTCAAATCCTCTTTTCGATAGTAATGGTGCTAATGGGACAACGGAACCTGTTACCGTAGATGAGGGAATTGTGATGGAGAAGGTAGACTTGAATGTTGCGGTTGAAACGGTGGATAATGATAAGAGTGATGGATTAGTTTCGGATGAGGTGAACGCTACGATGGCTTTCGGAAAAAAGATGGGTGTGGAAAATATAGAGTTATTTCAGCAATCAGTTGGAATTTTGGTTAGGGAAGACGGCTTTCAATTGGTTTCCCAATGAATGTGATGTCTCTTAATATACGGGGTATGGGGTCCGAATCCAAAGCCGAATGGGTTCGGTGATTACTTAGAGAGAACGAATTGGGGATGATTATGTTACAAGAATCACAACTTATTTCTATTGATGGTATTGACTTAGGCAAATTCTGGGGGTTATGGTGAATTTCAATACGAGTGGGTGCCTTCAGCGGGTCGTTCAGGTGGCCTTGTTTCATTATGGAATCCGAAAGCTTGGTCAAATGTTTCCGTTAAGTAGCATGATAATTATTTGATTGTGTCAGGAGATCTAAAAGAAGATGGACCGCGGTTGTCGTGTGTCAACATATACGTGCCGCAAAAATTGGTAGACAAAAGACGTATATGGAACGATTTTAAATCTTCCGTTGATACGGAGGTGGGTTTTTGGATTGTTGGAGGGGACTTCAACTGTGTCCGTAACCGAGATGAAAGGAGGAACTCAAAGTTTAAGGCTGCTGCGTCTTCGGAGTTTAACGACTTTATTGATGATATGGCTTTTCGTGAATTTAACCTGCGTAATCGTAAGTTCACTTTTTGTGCAGGTAATAAGCTGAGTCGAATTGATCGTATTTTTGTTTCCTCTAATATTATTGATATGTGGCCTAATGCGGAGTACCGGGCGTTGGCGAGATTGCATTTCGTTCATAGTCCGTTAATTCTGAAGTTGGTTTCTCGCAACTATGGATCAAAACCGTTTATATTTTTTAACTCGTGGTTGTGTAGAGAGGGGATTGATGACATTGTTGGGAACGCCGTGATGTTCGAACAACAAGCTAACGTGAAACCGGATATAAAGTTCATGGAGAAGCTTAAAAGGGTGAAAGGTGCTCTTCTTGAATGGTTAAAAGATGTCAACAAGAAAGATGCAGAGGAAACAGCGGGGATCAAAAGTGAATTAGAAGAATTGGAATTGGTTATGGAGGGTAGGGATTTGTCCGAGGAAGAGCAATGGGTGTATGAAGAGGGATATAAGCGTTTGAAAGTTATTGACTTTTGGAAGCGTAAAGATTTGAAACAGAAATCTTGTGCCAAGTGGGCTAATGAGGGTGATGAGAATACGACGTTTTTTCACGGTTTCATCAATAGTCGGAAGGCGAGTAACGGTATTCCGGGATTGATGATAAATGGGGTTTGGGAAACACGTCCTAGTTTTGTTAAAAAAGAGGTGTTGGTTTTTTTCCGAAATAAGTTTAAAGAGGACTTGGTGGTTCGGCCTTTTTTTACGATGTTACAACGTCAAACACGTGTCTGAGTTGGATGCGAGGTTATTATTAGCCACGTTTTCTGAGCAAGAGATTAAGGAGGCCATTTTCAATTGCGGTAATGATAAAGCTCCAGGGCCGGACGGTTTCAACTTTTGATTTGTTAAAAAAGTATTGGTCTTTATTTGTGGATGATTTCGTTAGTATCTTTAATGATTTTTATGAGACCGGGGTTATTAGTAGGGGTGCCGGGTCGTCATTTATTACCTTAATTCCCAAGGTTAACGATCCGGTTTCTTTGGGTGAATATCGTCCGATAAACTTGATTGGGATTGTGAGTAAAGCTATCTCGAAAGCGCTTACCAATAGATTAAAGAAGGTGGTGAACTCTATAATTCATGAGACACAATCAACGTTTATTGCAGGGCGATATATTTTGGATGGCCCGATGATTGTTAGTGAGGTGATGGCATGGGCTAGACAAAGTGGCAAGCGTTTTTTCATGTTTAAAATTGATTTCGAAAAGGCTTATGATAATATGAATTGGGGTTTTTTGTTAATGGTTTTGCGGCAAATGAATTTCCCGGAAAAGTGGTGCAAGTGGATTTCAGGAGTTTTATCTTCGGCTAGATCATCTGTCCTAGTTAATGGTGCTCCTACGTTCGAGTTCGCATGTGGTAAAAGTATGAGGCAAGGTGATCCTATTTCCCCTTTTCTCTTTATTATAGCTATGGAAGCGCTTTCGGGTCTTATTAAGAGGTCGTGTATTGATGGAGATTTTAAAGGGGTTCAACTTCCTAATGATGGTCCGGTGATTTCTCATTTATTGTACGCGGATGATGCTATGATAATGGGGGAGTGGTCGGAGACTAATTTCGTGATGTTGAAGAGGATTTTGAGGATATTCTACTTATGTTCGGGCCTTAGAATTAAAATCAACAAGTCCACTTTATTCGGTATTGGTTTGAATGGTGAAGAGGTAGCGGTGCAAGCGGCTATCTTGGGGTGTAGGCAGGGAGGTATTCCGTTTAAGTATCTTGGGATTCAAGTGGGAGCTAACATGGGGAGAATTAATAATTGGGATCCGATTGTGGAGGTGTTCAATAAAAGACTTTCTAAATGGAAGTCTCAGACGCTTTCTTTGGGGGGTAGGGTTGTCCTAATTAAGTCGGTTTTGGAGAGTCTTCCAACGTATTATTTTTCCTTATTTAAGGCTCCGGTTGCGGTTGTGAATAAACTTGAGAAGATGATGCCAAAATTTTTATGGGGAGGTAATATGGACCAACATAAAATTCATTGGGTTGGTTGGGAGATTGTGACGCGTCCTAAAAAGATGATGGGTCTTGGATTGACTAAATTGGAAGTTAGTAACAATGCGCTTTTATTGAAGTGGATTTGGCGGTATAGAACGGAGGGGAGGTCTTTTTGGAGACAAGTGGTAGATGCCATTCATGGATCGAGTCGTAGATGGATCTCGGTACCGATTAATAAAACGGTGCGCGGTGTTTGGGGGAAGATAGTGGCTAGTGGGGACCGGCTTATAGTTAATGGTTCGTCGTTTAGTAGCTTGATCCAAGGCAGAACAGGAAATGGTAAGGAGATAAAATTTTGGATTGACCCGTGGGTGAATAATGTTCCTTTAAGGAGTTTATATCCGTATCTGTTCCGTCTCGAAAAAACAAATGGTGTGTTGTGGCGGACAGAGTTAATTTTAACGGGAGGGCAGGTATTTTGGTGTGGGATTAGAAAAGGTACCCCAGTTCGGACCAGGAAACCTTAGACCTGATTGACTGTTCGCGATTGGTTGCTGACATACTGTTAACTGATTGTCCGGATTCATGGATATGGAATGCTAGTGTTCTGCAGAATTTATCTGTTCAAGATACAAAGAAATGGGTCAGTAGTTCGCAGTATACGGAGGCAGCTGATGTGTCGCAGTGGGTGAGATGGATTCCAGCTAAGTGTAATCTGTTTTTCTGGAGGGCTGGTCTGAATCGGCTTCCGACGAAGGAAGCTCTTCGTCGCAGAAACGTTTATGTAGAGGATGATGGTTGTGTCCTCTGTGATGGCCCGATTGAAAATCTTGACCATATTGTCGCAGAGTGTTTGTATTCAAATGGGGTTTGGAGCGGCATAGCTAGGTGGTGTCGAATTCCTTCGATTTATCTGTTTTCGGTTCAAGACGTTTATAATATTGTGGATTATTCCGGATATTCTCAGCCGAAGAAAGAAATTATTTGAGGTATTATGGTGATAACGTTTTGGCGGATTTGGAAGGCTAGGAATGAGTACATATTCAACAATACAAGAGTGCTAATCAATCAAATTATTTCGGATGTGAAGGCGCTTAGTTTTCTTTGGTTTAATAGTCGGACTAAGGGTAATGATGTAAAATGGGAGGGTTGGCGTTTTTTTTAATTTTGATGTCATGTAAGTGATTGGTTGTTGTTGGCTATCTCTACCTTGGAGATATGCCGGTGTTGTTTTAATGAAAGTTGCCTTCCAAAAAAATAAAACCCAACTTTCACGTAACAAGCTAGATGTCTAGATATGTCGTAACAAGCAAACATGAGAAAAGCTCTTCATTGGTCCCTGGTAATCAACACGGTTAATCATCGCTTAGCTTCTTGGAAGGCAAAAAGTCTCTCTATGGCAGGCAGATTGGTTCTTTTAAAGTCTGTTCTTGCGAGCCTTCCGATTTATTTTTTGTCTATTTATGTTGCACCGAAGTCTATTTTAAACCGATTAGAGGGGATTATGAGAAAGTTTCTTTGGACCGGAGTCACAAATTATAGAAAGCTTCATTGGGTTTCGTGGGATACTATTACCATGACTAAAGCTGATGGAGGGCTGGGGATTTCGAAGTTGGCGGATGTTAACTCTGCTCTTTTAGTTAAGTGGGCGTGGCGGTTTCATAATATGAAAGAGTCTCTATGGCGTCGGTTGATCGAAGCGATACATGGTGGGCGGTATAGATGGTTGTTTCTGCCGGACACGAGATCTTTCAGCGGCTGCTGGCACAATATTATTTCAACTCTGCATAAGCTAAAATTACAAAACAAATCAGTCCACAGCTGTATTAAAGCCTCGGTTGGAGATGGGTCGCTCATTAGATTCTGGTTGGACCATTGGTATGGTGATTCGTTACTTAAAGATAGATGGTCGGGTCTTTTTTCTTTAGAAAGATACAAGAGTTGTACAATAAGTGACCGCTTTTGTTAAGATGCTGAGGGTGTTTCATTGAAGCAGAATTGGAAAAGAGGGCCTAGTTCGGTGGCCGAAATATCCGAGATGCAAGAATTAATGGAGGTGCTGGGTAAGTTTGTATTTCACCCCAGGAAAGATACATGGAAGTGGGAATTTAAAAACCCTGAGGATTTTTCCGTTTCTGTAGTCAAGAAATGGATTCGCTTTGGGCGGGATGTCAAGCGGGTTCAGTTGATGAAATGGGAAAAATGGGTACCCTCCAAGGTGAGTTTGTTTGTCTGGCGAGCCGAGATGAATCGGCTGCCAACGAGAGGAGCTTTAATCCGAAGAGCTATACGGGTCGAAGATGCTTCCTGCATTTTTTGTGTAGAGACAGAAGAGTCGGTCCAACATATATTCACAGGATGCCGTTTTGCTCAGGCTATTTGGGCTGCAGTCGGATCATGGTGCAAGATTAGTCCTGTTTTTGCCTTTGATTTCAACGATTTATTGAAGATTGCAGAGCACAGAGCAGGTAGTGTGAGAGGTAAACAGATTGTGAACGACATTATCATGATCAGTTGCTGGGCGATTTGGCAAGCTAGGAACCGTAGGCTGTTCGAGAATAAAGATCCTAAGGTGCTGGAAGTATTAGCTTCTATTAAATCTTTATCGTTTTTATGGTTTAGGTTTAGGTCGGCGCATGCGCCTTCTCAGTGAAAGGATTGGGCTAATTTCCTTTTGTATATGTTGTAATGGTTGGTGGCGGCGTTCCTCGCTTTGAGGACGCGCATGTTTTATTGAAAGTTGCTTTTCAGAAGAAAAAAAAAATGTTCTTTCATTATACTCATGAGATGTGCTTTAATTAGGGATGGTATGAATTTTGAAGAATAATATTGGTAATCTCAATCTTATATCCGGTTATCGTGATACATGTCGGGTACTTAAGTACGCATTAATCACTAGGTATCGGGTGGACCCACATTTATCAGTTATACATATTAGTTTTTTTATTTTACATTATACTATATTAATTTACAAACTTAAATGAATAGTAACTTAAAATGAATAGTAATTTTAATAATATTTTATTCAATTAACTATATTATTATTAACTATATTATTATTTTACTATATATTATTTTATTTTATTATTTTATTCAATTAACTATATTATTATTTTATTCATATTATTTTATTCAAAAACTATACATGGTTGCAGAACTCGCTAGGCGCTACCAACTCGGTCAACTGGGGAGTTACGAGTACTCGGCTTATTCGGGCGGGTACTCGTGTAACACCCCAACCGATGACGGAAACATCGAGGTGTCACGTATGAATGATTGTTCAATAGCTCATGGTATTAAATGGAAGTTGAATATTACTAAACAATTTTACAATTTGTCATACAATTTAATAAATACATAAACTTGGTTTGCATAACTAGGTTCAAAGCTCCTATGTGTTCCAAGACTTGTACAACTTCCAATAGCAAAATAAAACCTGAAACATGTTAAGTTGGAAAGATGGGGGGTCAACTATAAATAGTTGGTGAGAATACATAGGTTTTGCATATAGTTGAAAACAATATGTTGTATAGCAATCATAGTTGAAGTATAATAATGAGTAATGATAGAATATGAGTCCGACATGTAACAATGCGTCTTTTGTACAATTAAACCTTGTGTCGACTGAGACTTAACTCGTAAGTTAGTAAAAGTGTAACTGTTATCGATCATCCCTGAATTTATGCGGGGGGATGGGTTTGTCAGACCTATAGCGCTATAATCTAAACAGGCGGCTTGATCAATGTTAATGATTGTACTGTGTCTTTTTGTTACAGTCAAATGATAGAATGAGTAAATGATAGTGTAATTGAATCACAAGTTTCAACAATGTAAAAATGAGTAAATGATAATGTATAAAATGTTTAAACATGTTTCACCCCAAAAATGTAAAACAGAAAAAGAGGCTATGTAAACTCACCGTTTGCGTAATAACTTGAAATATGTTGAATCACAAAGTTTGAATTAGAATGTCCCGAAGGATTAACCTAGATGAATAATAATAATTTGTAATGGAACGAACTTATGTCTAAGTTATCTAGGATTAGGCGCTTAGGGTTTTGTAGACTAAATTTGGGGTTTTAAGGTTTTTGAGTTAAACCATATTTGGTTTTAAATCATTTTAATTATTTAAAGGAAATTTTATAACTCAATTATCTCTCAATAATTACGTCCATTTATCAAAACACGTAAAATAATTGAAAGTGTAAATATGAAATATCTTAAATAATAGACTTTTATATGATTTAATACGAAATAAAAGTAGAATTTAATAGAATGAGTCAATAATTCAAAAATAAATTTAGAAATGACAAGTTGTTTAAATCCTGAGAAAATAAAATAATTCTCAGAATTTTAAACTAATTTTTTTTATATTTTGCATATTTTAAATTGGTTTATTTTTATTAAAAGGAAAATATTTAGGAAATAAATGCAAATAAAGTGCAAAAATATTATTTTCATTTTTAAAGCGAATTAAATTGAATTAAATCAATTAATTTGTAAAAACGGTTAAAATAATGTTTTTTTACAACAAATTAAACTATCACAATATTTTATATGATTATACCTATCTCTACAAAAATTTTGATGTTAAAATGATTAGAATCGAATTTTTATGAATTAATTACGATATAAACCAAATAAATACATTAAAAATAATAACTAAATATTTTTCAGAAAAATAAAATTATTAACATAAACTTTAGGGTCTTATAAGACTGAGATAATTTTCATAAAAATTTTAGACTAAGTTTACTATATTTAATAATTAATTGTGTTTATATGTATATTATATATATAAAAAAAAAGTAAAAGAAAAGCTGAAAAAATAACACAGGAACCGGCCCTAAGGGGGCTCGATCCCGAGTCCTTGTTGAATGTGTTTCACGCCCAGACCAACTGGTCTGGGTTTACGTTTGTTAATTCAATGAATCGGAAATAATTTTATACAAAACCTGCAACATCAAAGGATCCCAAAATAAAATCCTTGTAAACCCTAATTCCTAAACAATCCAATTGACCCACTGATTGATCCAGTTAATAACTAAAGTTATAGGGTTTTTAATCCCTGAAGAAAATCGATCCTAATGAGCCTAATAATTTGAATGAAAACATACCCGAAGGTGATGATCTTGCGAGTCAAAATCCGCGATCTAGGACGCCCGAATTGAATAAGTTTAACGTTTGAAAGTGAAAGGTGATAAGGGGGATTTATTTTTCGGCACTTCTAGGTATTGTGGGTGACTTTAATTGAGCTAACAACATGGATTTATACAAATTTGATTTGAGTTGTTTAGGAATGTTCATGAATGGTTTTAACTCGTTTAATTGGCAGTCAAGACACGTTATTTTGAGTTGGATTTGGCCGAGATTGATGCTTAGTCGTAAATCAATCAAATTTGTTTCCAAATTCGAGCCAAGGCGCGTTGATTTTGAATTGGGTGTCGGTGGATTATACTTTAGTCGCGGATTGGGTCTGCAAGGAAAGTGCAGATTTGGTTTAGCCCATTAAGGAGCTTTTAAAAAATTAATGATTCTAGATTCTACACAAAGCACCATGTGGTGCAGTGGTGGTGTTGTTTGTTGAATTCAAACCGGAAACCAGACTCGGGTTCGAGTCTGGTTGGTAAATGTTTTTTTTTTAGTTACTGAGTTGGGCCAGGTATGGGCTTCATGTCTTGGGCTGACTAGCTTCTGGGCTGTCCAGAAGTTGGGTTAAGGGGTGGGTTTTTGTTGGGTTTAATAAGCTTTGGTTATGGTTTTTTTTTTAAAAAGATGTTTTTTTTTATATAGTTTAAAAGAAACATTATAATGTTTTTTTAGTTTAAGCTTTTATAACCTTATAAAAGTTTTATTTTTATTATTACTATTAGAGAAATAAATAAATAAATAACTAAAAGATTAAAATATGCATAGTTTATTTAGAAAACTTTGTATTTATAACAAGGCTATTATTTTAAAATTTTAGGAATAATGAGTGATTAACATATGAGAATGTGAGCTAACGAATAAAACGGGGATTTTTATTGATTTGAAATTTGAGGAAATTTTCATGATGTTACAACTCGGGGGTCGAGTCGGCCTATGCGTGGAGTACTTGGAATATTCGGCAAACTCGGCTATACTCGGTGACCCACCCTGTAGCGAGTGCCGGACGAGTAATCGGTCAACTCTGACGACTTTTGCAATTATGATTATATACTATTAATATAAATAACATAATATTATGTAATTTAATTATTATTTTATTCATATTATTTTATTCAAAAACTTTATTATATTATATACTATTAATATAAATAACATAATATTATGTAATTTCGTTACAAATTTTATGTGTTACCTTACAACCAAAATGGAATCTCGATTGTATAATTTATTGATTAATCAACACCTCATCTAAATCTCGATTGTAAAACGCGCAACGCGCGTGATTTTATACAACTAGTTATTCTTAACGTGTAAACTTTGAGGTGTTACACAAACAATACGCAAACAACACATATGTTATGAAGCTAGACGAAATGTGTTGGGCCATCCCAATGTGTGGGGGTGGGCCCGGTGGGGTGGGGGTGTTGTGGATACACATGAACAAACAAGGAAAAAGGAGAATGTGAGGGGATTCCCATTATAAATTAATGGATTAAACTTACTATTAATCCGCATACTTGTGTTACGCGTCTTAAAAGTTCATTTGTTTTAAACATAACAATAATGTAATCATGTTAAAGTGTGTAAAATTACCGTTTTTATGATTTTCCTTTTTTTCAAAATAAAAAAATGCGTATTTGTTATTACCTCAGTTGTATTACAAATGTTCATTTTATATATTGATTCTATATTTAATCGTTACTAGCTTATACCTCGGGAGCGTTTCGGGTTGAGAAATATAAGTAAAGTAAATATTATTATTATTATTATTATTATTATTATTATTATTATAAACAAATCTCTGCCATAATTTATCATATTCTAATATAAAAAAAATGTAATTGGGTCAGGTATCACCTAATCCCAGGCCCGACCCAAACCCACAATTTTTTTTAAACTAATTCCAAACCTGACAAAATACCACACAAAAAAATAGTCGTTTTTTTCTCTGTTTTTTATATAGACTATGGTACCCGTTAGAAAGATAATAAAATGCTCGTTAATTTGGTGTAATTTTTTTCATTAAAAAATCTCGTGTATAAAAGATATTAACGTTTAAGAGTTATGGGAGAAAACATTAGAGATAAAAATCTAATTTTGTTTTTAAATTTTAAATTATTATTTTCCTAAAATAAAGGCCTTGCCACATGGGATGACACATGGCACACTCAATAGAGAGAATACCCTCTTTGAATGTCATGTCATTAAAATGACTTTGGTTTATTATATGTATAGATAGATAAGAAGAGCTATGAGGCCAGAGGTAGTGGTGGAGTGGTTGGGAAAAGATTTGGTGTTCCTTGCAACTCAAGTTCGATTCTCACTCTACCAACTATTTTCTACGGCATCCAGGTGAAGAGCAAATACGAGTGGTGCTTATTCGACTTGGATAGGAGGCGAGATTTTACCAATTATTCCACTGTCCTGCCTTCGGGCGAGTGGAGGTCGTGTTTCTACGCACCTGAGAGAGCCAATGGGCTAACGGCGATCCAATAGTCGACCTTGACCACAACACCCGGTGTCACAATAATTGACACGTCATTTCGTGCCGTAAAAAAAGCTAGGAGAATACATTAGACTACTCGGAGTGGTGGGGGGGGGGGGGGAAGAGGGGTATGAAGCGTCATGTGGCATTTGTGGGACCCATTTGGGGGGGGGGGGAAATTGTGGGGAGTGGAAGGGGGGAAGAGGGGGGGGGGAGGAAATAATATTATATTGTGTTAAAGTTAAAAAAAAAAAAAAAAAAAAAAAACTGACCAATCAAGAGATGCCATCTCACCCCACCCCAAGCCCCACGCCGGTGAAGCTGCCCCCGCTCCCTCCTTCCTGCCCTCTCCACGCCAAGGTGGCGGTGGTGTTCCCCCCCTTCCCGCCCCTTTCCCGCCTCCCACTCCGGGCACTCTTAAAGTTATGCACTTATTTTATTTATTTTATTAAAAATACATGAAGTACCCGACAATGCATTAAAGAGGGATCACTAGAACACCTCACCAATAACCATCTTTGGAGCCCCCATTTAGGCCACCAAACTGAGAAACAACACAATCAGTAGTAAATATACCCGAAGTAATATACTTTGGTATATTACCCATAACAGTGTTGGCCCCGATATGAATTGTGCAGCGGAAATTAATAATCTAACAACAACAAGATCAATATACTAGAATATGAATATTATTAAGATCGAATAAAAGACGAATTCGGTATACAATTGAATGTTTTCAAGTGTGTGTTGTGCAAAGGAATGGAAACTTTGGATGTGTTCTTGATAACCGATCGAGAATGTCTGTGTCTTCTATATATATGTTTTGAAACGTTGCCTCCTTTTGTTGTGAACCGTTGCAAGTTTTTCCCACCGGTTGACTTTGAGTTTCCCTCCAAAATAACTAACATAACCGTTGGTATTTTGTCCTTTGCAGCCTTCAACTTTGTCCTCAGCAAACATGTGTTTCCGATTGTTTCTAGTCTTCGTGTCATGTTGCTTTGGTCTTTGATTTGCTTCCAATTTGTTCCTTTGATCGATCTTCGGTGTATATTATCTACTAAACTAAGTTTCATAATCATATGTTCTAACTATTACAAGTTATATACTACATACATACATTTACAAATACTAACACAACATATACGAAAATATAAGTTTAGGTTATATTTACAAATCAACACTCGCCCCTAAATATAACTAGGGCTCATGGGACTTGTTGGTAGAGTTTCAATGGCTTCTTTGAGGGCTATTTCGGCTTGTGTGAAGTCGAAATTTCTTCTTTTCATGAACCTTTTTGCTGCCCTCCAATCACCACCCATGTACAAGGCATAGTCTTCTTCATTTGGCTTCATTTCTTTGCTTGACGATTGAGCATTCATAGACATGTTTGGTGATGTATTTACCCTTCTTACTTGACTACTTTCATGCCTTTCTTTCACCATATTTTCGGCTGTTTTGCGGGCATTTTTGTGGACAATGTATTGCCAATCTAAGACATCAAGATATTGTGCATACAAGATTCTTATCATGTCCTTGTCCTCATAGTCAAATCCCAATTCCTTTGCTATCACAACCCATAAGTTATACATAGATACCCTCTTGTGTCCACCTTCTTTTTGTACCATTATGTACAAATCATACAACTCAACATACTTCCCATTTTCAAACCTTGGAGGAATTGGTCTATTTGTTATGCCTAGGAATTCCTTTAGAAACCATGAAACCATTTGTATAAATGGTCCTTTAAGTATGTTTCTATGTGCCCAAGGAAATTCCATATCATGTATGATATCCAAGAACTCAATGCATTTTTCAAGTGAATCAATATATATATTATCTACGACATCATCTATATTTTTTATGATGCCATCGGCTTCGGCCGAAACTATATCAAAGTAATTGTTCATATAATTTTCTTTTGATCTTATGTGATCACTATCATCTTCCAATTCGTTTGATATTTCTTCTCTTGATTCACTTGTGTGTTCTATAAATCTAAATTGCATGCTTTTGTCCTTGAACATATTTTCTACAATACAAAAGTTTCCCACAATTTTTACTACAAAACCTTGTAGTTTAAGTTGTGGAAGACTTAGTATATTGTCCTCCAAATTGGTTGAGTAAAACACATTTGGTATCACCAAATTTTGATCTTCAACCACTATACTAACAATACCAACCCCTCTAACAAACACAAATTCTTTCTTGATTCTACTTTCCACTCCAAATGATTTTTTTCAATTTAAGAAAGAAATCTATGTTACCCGAAATGTGATTTTGTATGTTTGGACTTACGTACCATAAGTCTTTCTACAAGCCAACATCGGATCCTTGAAGAATATAATCTTCACCATTTCCAAAAAACTTCTCGGGATAATATGAAATCCCCGTGTTTATGGCATCCCTTATCAATTGTGCGCTTTCTTCCGTTTCTTTTATACCACAAACCCCTATAAGATGACCCGGTTGCTTGCAATAAAAACATCTTCTTGTCTCAATCCCCCTTCTTCTTAATTCTGCTTGTCTTTCCCTTCTTCGTCTATATCGTGCCATATATCTTGGCCTTGGTCCAGAGTACGAGATTCCCGTAGATTCAGACATGATTTAATTATTTTGTGAGTGCTTTTGGAGTGTGACCGTGTGATATATTGAACCGTATATGAACGATATTGAACCGAAACAACAGGAACTGATGGAGTATATATGAATGAACCGGATTGAAACTTGAGTTTTTGAAATAGACTCTAATGGAAAGACTACAAACTTATGACTTATGTTTATTTGTTTGAGACGGACAGAAACAATTAACCGAATATGATCGAGTAATTGATTAAGACTGGAACAATATTTAACCGACTATAACACAAACGAATAAACTTACTATAAACTTAATGATGGACACAAACAAAACGATGAATGATAGAACTTGTGAACAGATATGATCGGAATAATACAAAGAATCTATGAGCGATATATAACGAACGATATTTGTAACCGAATGATCTTTAAACTATGGAACATACGTAGTATCTTGACAATTAAGATCAGAACTATGAACAATTTTGTAAATCCAAACGAGTATACGATCGAACAATACTTACAGATTCAAAGACGATCAACAAACGAAGTATGATGAACTTTCAAGTGAAATAATAGAGCGATTTCTTAAAGAAGAAAACTGGCTCTGATACCAGATTTGTTGGCCCCGATATGAATTGTGCAGCGAAAATTAATAATCTAACAACAACAAGATCGATATACTAGAATATGAATATTATTAAGATCGAATAAAAGACGAATTCGGTATACAATTGAATGTTTTCAAGTGTGTGTTGTGCAAAGGAATGGAAACTTTGGATGTGTTCTTGATAACCGATCGAGAATGTCTTGTGTCTTCTATATATATGTTTTGAAACGTTGCCTCCTTTTGTTGTGAACCGTTGCAAGTTTTTCCCACCGGTTGACTTTGAGTTTCCCTCCAAAATAACTAACATAACCGTTGGTATTTTGTCCTTTGCAGCCTTCAACTTTGTCCTCAGCAAACATGTGTTTTCGATTGTTTCTAGTCTTCGTGTCATGTTGCTTTGGTCTTTGATTTGCTTCCAATTTGTTCCTTTGATCGATCTTCGGTGTATATTATCTACTAAACTAAGTTTCATAATCATATGTTCTAACTATTACAAGTTATATACTACATACATACATACATTTACAAATACTAACACAACATATACGAAAATATAAGTTTAGGTTATATTTACAAATCAACAAACAGGCATACTTGCACTAACCTTTATCTTACTCACATAATTCCTCCTATAAGTTTGTCCCAAAACACCATCCACAACATCACTTAGGCTATAAAACTTAAATCTTAAGTCCAAATGTGCAAAACAATCATCATTTGTAATATTGTAACCATGAACTCTTGATTCCTCCGCACCGATCGGGACCACCTTAGCCATGATCCGGAAACTATTTTGCACTTCAATGGCAATGTTGTTAGTTGGACTTGTTCGAGTGATAAGTAGGGACGAATTGCGATAATGCCAGTTTTTCCCATCAAGGGATAGGGGTGTATTGTCATAGGATATATAGAGATGCTCTTCGCCGTCGTCTCATGTTGATGTTTTCTTCGCCCCGACAAGGAGTTTGTGATCATCGAACAATATTCCAATGGATTGCACCCATGTGAAGTCACGAGTTAGTTTAGGGTTTCGTTTCCCGATGAAGTGACCATTGATGTGGAGGTTGCGATCGGATAGTAGGCAGAAATCTTGGTTTTTCGGCCGTGAAAGTAGAATGTGACACTGTCTCCCCCTACGAATCGAGGGTCTTGACACACAGCTCCGGGATTATTGCAGTCTTCAAGCATTGATCATAGTTACACATTAGTTAACATGGAATAATAAAATTGCAAGGTCAGCTCAACCTTTTTGAGGTCATTTTACTCTAAAAATCGGTTTAGTTTTTTTGTAAGAAAAATGTATATTTTTTTTGGCTAAGATTCTTACATGTTAGTATAACATAACAACACAAAATCTTCATACGATTTCTAAGGCACAAAATCACACAACTCCAACAGAAAATTCAAGAGATTGAGAGCTGAGGCGCCATAATAAGCAGTTAGATCAATCAATAACAACTTACTACATATAGGCTTGCAGGCAACACAATCAACGTAGCAGTTTCTTCTGCATTCGGTCGGACAAGTGAACCATTGACCGAAACATGATGGAAACAAATGAGAACGACATCTCACTTTCTTAGGCATCACAGGTGGGGGAGGACGTCCTGGTGCTACAGTTGGTATCGCATAAAAGGTTTGCTGCGCAGCGACTGGAGATTCCATGACCGAAGAGATGATCAAGAATGGGAGCCATAGAAGTAATGAACTCATTGTTTTCATTGCTAAAAGAATGGGATGTAGAGGTGATTCTTTTTAATTTGCATTTTGGTTTGTGGTTTCATGACACTTTTATATCGAACAATGATCAGTTAAAGGTGCGGATTTAATATAATGATTCATTTTTAATTGGATGCTAAAAGTAACATGAAAAAGAAAAGGATTAAGGTTCAAAACTGTTTTATATCACATGAATGTGATAAGTACTGGGATTTACATGTGTTTATGTATTTTTATAGTGTTCCGTTAATCAAGTGTTAAAAGCAAACAACCCAGGCAACAAAGGAGAGCTGCATCACTTTTGTATAGTTGAAGTTGTTTTTGCTAATTATTATCAATCTCAACTTTTTTATTTGAACATGTAGGGGGGGGGGCTCCAGGTATCCCACTACCCACCAATGTCCCAGGTAGTGGGTTATAGGTAGAGGTGTACAAAAAAACCAGTTCAGGAACCGAAACCGGTAAAACCGACCTGAAACGAAACTAGTCAAAACCGGTTCCACATTAAACCGGTACTAAAAAAATCCCAAACCGAACCGAGCCGAAAACCGGGCTATAACCGGTCAAAAGAAACCAAAACCGGTACACAAACCGGAACCGAACCGAAACCGGTTTAAGAAAAACACATTTTTGGCCATAATGACAAATAAAACTTTGTTTTTTTTAACTAAAATTCAATTTCCTTCTTTAAAAAACCCTAAAAGTTATTAAAAGTTACATTTAATGTAATTTATACGATTTCAAAAAGTGCAAAAGTGAACCGGAATCGAAACCGAAACCAGGTAAAAAACCAATTTTGTGGCCGACCAAACCGGTCTAAGACCGAACCGGTTTGGGAAGGAACCGATACTGTAGAGAACCGGTTTGGCAAAAAACCGATTTGTACACCTCTAGTTCCAGGTAAACATTTGAGACTTCTCATTAACCACTAATCGTACCTTGTAGCGATCAAGGACCATCTGTATTAAATTTGTGTTTAAACAACCACATGCATTGTATAACCGGATGAGAACCGGGCGCGATACCAACTGCCATGTATTATTACCAATCAATATCTTATATTTAGTAGCCATAGCCATTTGCTTATCAGGGTCGGATGGGCCTTAAGGTGAGATGAGGGTAAAGGTGAAATCGTAGATAACTGATGAGCGGAAAAGGTCAATTTTGGGTTGGGTTTGGTGATGACGACTTTTCCATGGATGGTCATAAAGTGTGTGTTACGTGGTGGTGATGGAGCAGAAGTGTTGGGATGTGAGCTTGAGGCGGCTAGATTGGGTTTGGATGTGGCATAGGGAAGGGGAATAATTGTGGGCCCGGTGTTATGATTAGGCTGAGGTGGTTCATTTTGCACTATAGGCTGGTTAAGCCCAATGGGTGAGGAATGAGTAAGGATGAGAGGCAGGTCAGGCCCAATAAGTGAAGGATACACAACAATGGTGGTTTGTGAATCGAAGTGGGGGTGGTGGGAATTTAAAGTGAGTGTTGGACAGTGGGAGTATCATCAAGAAAGGTGTAGGCTTTACTAGGCATTGGGTTGGCAAATGGGAAAATGTTTTCATCAAATATTAGATGACGTGAAATGTGAATGCAACCCGTGCCCGAGTCAAGGCAACGATATCCTCAGAAGTTTGACAAGTAGCCGAGGAAAATGCATTGAGTTGAACGGGGGTGGAATTTATGTAATTGAACATACGTGGGGTGTCGGTGGTACAAGACATAACATGAGGTGTTGAAGTTGAGACGTTTAGATGGCAAAATATTGTGTACGTATGTTACAATGTGCAATGTATCAATCCAAAAAGCGGGTGGGAGGTGGGCATGAATTAAGAGAGCGTGGATGCATTTAGACACCAAATCATTCTTTCGACTTTGCCATTTTGTGGTGACGTTTGTGGAGATGAATACTAAAAAATGAGAGCATTAGATGAGGCGAAATGTGAAATTCATTGTTGTCAAATTATCCCCCTAAATCATATTGGAATGTTTTTATTTTTGTGTCAAATTGGGTTTGAATTAATTTGTGAAATTTCGCAAAATTCGTGAATGCCTTGGATTTATATTTAAAGGGGAATTGGATTATTTAATAACTTGTACATAAAGCTTTATGGGATGGCCCACACCCTTGGCCCATCCCCTTGTGAAGGACTACCTTCTACGGGTAATGTGGTAGTTGAGATGGCGGATAGTCCTTTTGGGTCCATCCCCACACCACTGTAGATCAATCAACCCTTTAGATTCGGTCAACATAAGATTTTGACTCAATAAAAAGTAAAAAAAAGGCTGAGAGAAATTTCGAAGTATGCTACTTTTAACTTTTTAGAATTTTTCAGAATGTTTGTACATTGTTAGGTAAAAAAGCTAAAGCTTTATTTAATAATATAATCAGTGTTGTTAAAACAGTAAGAGTGAATCGGATTGGGACGGGAATCCTAGCTGATTTGGCTGGTATGGGTTGAGCTTGCACGGGTTAGGCTACTTAGTTATTGAGGAGTGGTCGTTGAGCTGATGACTTGGTGACTTAGTTCATTATTGAACCGGTTTTGAGTAATTTAAAATATTCAAATTACTAAAGCGTTTATGCATTGATCTGCTGTACATTCTGCTTTAGGGCATGTACCGGTGGTATTCCACAAACCCACGTGCTGGTTTTGTGATGTGTTTAGGTTTCTGTAAAGCTTTACACGTATATGATCATACCCACAAACAAAACCTTACCTTCAATCTACAGACATCATAATGTGTTTGTGGGTTTGTGATTCTAAGTGATTTTGTTTATCTATTTCCCTATTATATATGCTCTCAAGGTTTTCAAGTGAAGAAACACCAATTTAACAATCTATATATAACAGCACATGCATGTGAGCACAAGAAATGACATGATTCTCATTCATATATAGTAGGACAAATACAAGACTCTTATATAGACCGTTACAGAGTTTCGACTATAATCTATCTTTCACAGCTATATGTTGTGAATTCTCTTTCGCGGACTGGATCCCTTCCTCTAATGACGAAGGGGGGGGGGTATTTATAGACCCCTGAGGTGGTCTGTGATTGGCTATAAGGAGAACGACAGCTGGCTCGTACGATTACAGCCGTTGCCGTCATTTGCGCTATCGATCTGTAATTGGTCCACGTGTCCTGTGATTGTCCTTTCTGTCCTTTTCTGTACCTCGTACCTGCAGGATATCATGGAGCAAGGAATGGACGCCTCTGATTGGCTATGTGTCCCTATCATTGTCGGGTGACACCTGTCCTATATTAGGTAGCGTGCGCCATCTTCTAGAATTCCACGTCATGTTACTGCGCTAACGTGTGTATGAGTGTAGGGTCGTGCGCACGTGCAGGTACATATCTCTTCAAGTCCCCCTAGTCTAGTGTGTTGTATGCGTGGCATGTGAGACGCTGGACTCAGTAGAAAAGAAGTGTTAATGCGGGGGGTTTTTGTGCTCTTGTTGTGATTTCTGATACTTGTGCGCGATGTCAGGCAAGTGGTTGAGTCGCAGACGTTTGTAGTTAATGCACACATCAAAACTGTCAGAGCACGTAGATGAAACAACAGGTTGGTAACTGCAGCGTCCCTGACAGCTGTACAGTGCCAGGGACGTAGTGGGCCCACCTTTCCGTTTCGAGTGCCTTTTCTCTCTCCGGATGTGACGTGTAATTTTCTGGTTGGCTTGTCTTTCCATATTCGAAAACCGTCAGTGGCACGTGTAACCACCCTATTTAATCCCCTTTTTCATCCGTCTTCTCCCACACTCTTACCAAATACTCTATCAAATTTCTCTCAATTATTCATCAATTTTTTCACACTTTTTTCACTGTTCTTTAGTATCCGAAGGGTGTTTATACATCGATAGATGGAAAACATTGTGAACATTCCGAAGAAGAAACGTAGGGGTTCTAAGAGAGGGGATGATGGTTCAAAGAAGGGGCCACCGCATGCCAACGAGGTCACGGCGGTTTGTGGCAAAGATGAATTCAGGAAGTTTCGAAGGGAATATGGGTTCCCCTCTTCGTATGGTGTGGAGATACCCGCTCCTGATAAGACGATCCTTGAACCCCCTGTTGGGAAGGTGGGTTTGTATGCTTCTTACTTTCGGGATTGCAACTTTAGGGTCCCCATCACCAGGTTTCTGAGCACCTTTGTGCAGGCGGTGGGCGTGCATATTAATCAGATCCACCTAGGTCTGATGTCGAGGCTAATGTTTTGTGAGGATTGTTTCCATGCCCACAAGATAGAGCCCTTGGTGGACATGTTTTATGTTTTTTACAGCCTCAGTTTTGTGGAGAGCTGGCTTTCTTGCAGGCCGCGTGCTGGGGTGCCCGCATGTGCCGGGGCGGGTATGAAGAGCTTCCGGGAGTGGAAGCCCAAGTTCTTTGGATTAACAAGGGGGTTATTCCCATAGAGATGGGTCGTTTGGATCCTGCGGAGGGGATAGGAAAGGCCATCTTGATTGATTATAAAGACCAGGAGTGGTTTAAGACCTTAACCAGTCATCCCATGGATCTTTGTGAGATTCCGGAGACTATATGAATGATAAAAAAATGTTGGTATTATTATTATTATGATGATTATTATTATTATTATTATTATTATTATACTTATATATATATATATATGTATATATATATATATATATAAATATATATAAGTTGTGTGGTCGGAAAATAAAACTTAGGCACATTATGAATGATAAAAAAAATAATATACGTATTAGAATTTGAAAATTTTGCGATGTTACAGTCTCCCCTACTTTTAGGAACTTCGTCCCGAAGTTAAAAGGAGAACACCAGGTTTACAATTTGCCGACTACCGAAAACCTTGATAAAATTTCTCACTACCTTAACGTACCTGTAAATTCATGATTACGTTCCGGACCGTATTTACCAATTTACCTTACATTAGGGTTTTGTGTCCTTTTATGAGTCTACCGATTGTTGAGCAGGTTCGATAGTCTCCACCAGTCGTTGAGCAGGTGGTAGGGCCTCTCCCGACTGTTGGAAAGACATGATGACCTCTACCAATCGTTGAGTAGGTTGTTTGGTAGTCAACTAATTGTTGTACAAGTAAGCAAGTATGATTATAGATATAGCAATTAGTTCACATTCAAACAAGCATGCACTTGAATTTATTATTTGAATCAAAAAGTGTCAATACATAGAATTAAAAGTAAACATCATTCAAATGGTGGGGTTTGCGGTTAAGTAGCTGGAGGGTCTCTAGCGGGGTTATTTGGAGCATCAAGAGCGTTTGTAGCAGGGATTCGACAAGCATCCGCAAGATGCCCATACCTTTGACAATTGGTGCACTGTCGGCAAGGTACTTGGGTTGGATGGTGATACTGGCAGGTGTCACACTTAGGTAGCTTCCCGTTGTATTGTTTCTTGTTGGGTGGGACAGTGGTGTCTATTGCAAAATTCCTGACCTTGCACTTTCCGTTGGTTGAGGCCTCAGTTTTGATTTCAACGGCAGGTTGGGGAGTATCCTTTTTCTTTTCTCCTTTACGAGTCAGGGTTCCTGCCTTCACATGGTTATCTGTTAGGGTGGCAGCCAAACGCTTTGCTTCCTCCAAAGTGACAGGGTTCCTTCCCCACACCGTGTCTTGAATCTGTATTGGTAAGCCACCAATGTATTTTTCGATCGCAATAGGCAAAGGGGTGACCTTGTGGGGTAGCAGTAGACTAAGTTCGTGAAAACGAGTGTTGTAGGCAAGGTTTTCTCCACTATCTTGAGCAAGATCATGAAATTCATCTTCCAGCTTCTTAATTTCATTACGAGGACAGAACTCTGCCTTCATAATGTCTTTAGCTTGATCCCAAGTTAAGGCTAGTGCAGCTTCAGCTCCGCGAGTGCGTTTTTCTTCATTCCACCAAGTGAGTGCTCGTTTGTGAAGAACACTCATGGCATAACGGACTTTAAAGTTGTCGGGGCATTCACTGTTGATGAAGGTATTCTCAATACCCTCAAACCATTGTAGGAGTCCCGTAGCTCCTTCTTCACCACTAAACTTTGGGGGATTACAGGAATTAAAGTGCTTGAGAATGCAGGCTGGAAGACCATTTCCATTCCCGTTGTGGTTTCCATTTCCATTCCCGTTGCTGTTACCGTTCCCGTTGCCATTCAACTGGATGACTTGAGCTAGTAAGTTGGGAACCAGAGTTGCGATTTGCTGCGCCATTTGTTGAGAAATGATTGCAGCCAGTTGAGCATCGACACCATTGTTGTTGTTGTTGTTGTGGTTAGTGTCGTGGTTATGGTTGTGATTGCTACTTCCTTCATCATGATTGTCACCACTGTTAAGGCGAGCACTGCGACGTGGAGGCATGATCTGTAAGAGACACAATGAAATGAATGAGGTTATATAAGGAATGTAATCATTTATTCATTAAAACGAATAAAAGAAAATGTTGACTTATCAAAGATTCTAGATTCTAATAACATATGAAGACATGCTTTAGCCTATAAGTGAACACTCATCCCGAGAATTCCAGGTGGGCATCCGGGTCCCTCGTCTGATTGGGATATATGCGCAATGCCAGCCTAGACAGAAGACTCAGAATACAGGCATTCACCCTTCCAGATTGCACGTGTTCGTTATTAAAATCTAGAACTTCGACGAGATCACAAGGGGGGTTTAGGTTAAACCTGAGGATTTTGTCCTATTAGTCTAAGGGTAGATCCAGTGATGGAGAGCAACCTTCTTGTGAGGATAAGAAGTAGGAGGGAGATAGAGAATAGCAAGTAAAGAAGCAAGTACTGGTTAAATCCTATGGTTATAGACTAGATTATTTTTCTAATAACCTAATGCCCTATAACCATGGCTCTGATACCAATCTGTAACACCCCAACCGATGGCGAAAACATCGGGATGTCACGTATTGATGATTGTTCAGTAGCTCATGGTAAATAATAAATTTCATTATATGATTTAAAATAAATTACATACAATTGTTCTACAAGATTTCGTACATCAAATTGAATAAAACTATGCACACATCTTCAAGCATTAACTCAAATCTCCAAGCAAGTAGAACCTGAAACATGTTAAGTTGAAAATATTTTGGGTCAACAAAAGTTGGTGAGAATTACATAGGTTTTGATAATCGAATAAAATTGTTGTGCGATTCATGTGTCATGGCAATCTAGTCCATATGTGAAAACATACTAGAAGTAAATCGAGTGCATAATCAACCATTGTGACTGTTGTATTGTGGTACATCCCATACGCTCATGGTTCACTCGTTTATATTGCAGTAACAAACACCCACGCTACCTTTGTAGGAGGCACGTATCCGGGTGGGATTGTCAGTCCAATAGATCTATCAATGTATACCGTCGGCTGATAAATGTTTATGCTAGAATTGTGCTTACCCTAGTCATGTTCAAGACATAATGCAACATAGAAAAACACATAGACACATTGATGATTGAATTTCATAAATGTTGTTGTAATATGTTTCACCCCAAAAACAGTGATAAATAGAAAAGGGGCTATGTAAAACTCACCTTAGCAAAATGTCATACTTCTCGAAAAGATTGAATAATGGTGTTGCCCAAACAATGCCAAATATCACCCTATAATAAGGTAATAAATATGTCTAAGTCTATCTAGTCTACAAATGTATATGTTCTAGGGCTTCGTATTGGGGATAAATGCTTGTTGAATTAATATGAAAAATGTTTGATAATTGAGAGAAATTTAGAAATCAAATAGACAATAATCTTTTTATAAAATTTAAATTTAAGATGGTCACAAAAATGTGTTTAAAGTATAAAAATAATTTTTACAAAATTATTTTCTTTAAAATAGAATATTAATTCTATTTATAACAAATTATCAAGATTTAACTTTAGTATTTAAAAAATACTAAAATTAAAGAATTATTAGTTTAAAATTTATATTTTTGTTCTAAATATATAGAAATAATTTGTATAAATTTTTGGTGCAAAAATATTAAAAATTGGATTTATTATGATTTAATTATGATTAAAACTAACAAAAATTGATTAAAAATATTAAATAAATGATTTTTCAGAATTAAAAATCATTTCAGAAAAGTTTATCATTATATAAACTCAGAATAATTTTTGTGGAAATTTATAAAATTGTTTTGATATTTTAATGGAATTTTATAAATATAATAGAATAAAATTGATTTAATTATTATATATATTAAATAAATTAATTTTTGAATACTAAAAATTGTGAGTGAAACTTTTTTATCAGATTATCATAAAATAATTTTTTTAGAATTTATAAAAGAGTTTTAATAATTAAAAATGAATTTATAAAATTATATGTATTATATATAATTGTTTGTTTAAAAACGAAAAAGGAACAAAAGGGTATGCCACTGCTGGGACTCGAACCCGGGTGGCTCAGGATGATAGCACCAGACACAACCACTTGGTCCAGACCAGTAGTTGTGTTGATTTCAGTTTGATTAAAAATAAATATAATATGAAAATCGTGTTTATCCCCAAAATCAAACCCACGAGCCCTAATTTTCCAATCGTTTGATTCACACATCAATAACCCAATTAACCTTAGGGCTATTGATGTGTGAATGCCGAAGGTTAAAACCCAACAAAAATTTCATACTTACAATGCAGTATTGAGTACGATTGAACAGTCAACCTAGAAAGTCAAACTGCGATTGAATTATCAAGAACAGAGGGTTTTTGTGAAGAATTGAAGGTTGAGAGAGACGTAATGGCGAGTTGTGATCATCCAGAGGGGTTCAATTTATAGTATAGTGGGTTGGGTGTTCGAATTGGCAACCTTTGACCTCGAATTGATTGTGGGACGCGTTGTGGATTGAAAAGGCAACAATTGAATGTTGATTGATGTGGGTCTGAGTCATAACAGGCCAGTAATCGTGTAGTGTTGCCAATTATAGACTTATCACGAGTTTTGGTGATGAATTTGGTATGTCGCGTCCGCACAGTTGACTTTCCAAGTCAACTGTGAGGTTTTTGAAACAAGTAATATAATTATAAGGCCCCGGGTTTGAAACAAATAAGAGTGCCAGCCCAGATGGTTTGTGTGTGTTGTTTATTGTTTGAGCTGGGTCTGCACGCGGGTTCGATTCCCGGTCCAGACGTTTCTTTTTTTTTTGTCCAGTGTTCCAGCGAACACATAAGAGAAGAAGGAGGGGTTTTGGGATCTTGGTGGGCCGTTTGGGTTGGGCCAGACTCAGATTGGGCTCAGGTGGGGGGAAAAGGAAGAAGGGATATTGGGTTATGAGTTTATTTTTAAAAATGTTGGTATTATTATTATTATTATTATGATGATGATTATTATTATTATTATTATTATTATTATTATTATTATTATTATAATTTTATATATATATATATAAGTTGTGTGGTCGGAAAATAAAACTTAGGCACATTATGAATGATAAAAAAAAATAATATACGTATTAGAATTTGTAAATTTTGCGATGTTACAGTCTTCCCTACTTTTAGGAACTTCGTCCCGAAGTTAAAACGAGAACACCAGGTTTACAATTTGCCGACTACCGAAAACCTTGATAAAATTTCTCACTACCTTAACGTACCTGTAAATTCATGATTACGTTCTGGACCGTAATTACCAATTTACCTTACATTAGGGTTTTGCGTCCTTTTATGACTCTACCGATTGTTGAGCAGGTTCGATAGTCTCCACCAGTCGTTGAGCAGGTGGTAGGGCCTCTCCCGACTGTTGGAAAGACATGATGACCTCTACCAATCGTTGAGTAGGTTGTTTGGTAGTCAACTAATTGTTGTACAAGTAAGCAAGTATGATTATAGATATAGCAATTAGTTCACATTCAAACAAGCATGCACTCAGATGTTATGATAATACTTAAATTTATTATTTGAATCAAAAAGTGTCAATACATAGAATTAAAAGTAAACATCATTCAAATGGTGGGGTTTGCGGTTAAGTAGCTGGAGGGTCTCTAGCGGGGTTATTTGGAGCATCAAGAGCGTTTGTAGCAGGGATTCGACAAGCATCCGCAAGATGCCCATACCTTTGACAATTGGTGCACTGTCGGCAAGGTACTTGGGTTGGATGGTGATACTGGCAGGTGTCACACTTAGGTAGCTTCCCGTTGTATTGTTTCTTGTTGGGTGGGACAGTGGTGTCTATTGCAAAATTCCTGACCTTGCACTTTCCGTTGGTTGAGGCCTCAGTTTTGATTTCAACGGCAGGTTGGGGAGTATTCTTTTTCTTTTCTCCTTTACGAGTCAGGGTTCCTGCCTTCACATGGTTATCTGTTAGGGTGGCAGCCAAACGCTTTGCTTCCTCCAAAGTAGCAGGGTTCCTTCCCCACACCGTGTCTTGAATCTGTATCGGTAAGCCACCAATGTATTTTTCGATCGCAATAGGCAAAGGGGTGACCTTGTGGGGTAGCAGTAGACTAAGTTCGTGAAAACGAGTGTTGTAGGCAAGGTTTTCTCCACTATCTTGAGCAAGATCATGAAATTCATCTTCCAGCTTCTTAATTTCATTACGAGGACAGAACTCTGCCTTCATAATATCTTTAGCTTGATCCCAAGTTAAGGCTAGTGCAGCTTCAGCTCCGCGAGTGCGTTTTTCTTCATTCCACCAAGTGAGTGCTCGTTTGTGAAGAACACTCATGGCATAACGGACTTTAAAGTTGTCGGGGCATTCACTGTTGATGAAGGTATTCTCAATACCCTCAAACCATTGTAGGAGTCCCGTAGCTCCTTCTTCACCACTAAACTTTGGGGGATTACAGGAATTAAAGTGCTTGAGAATGCAGGCTGGAAGACCATTTCCATTCCCGTTGTGGTTTCCATTTCCATTCCCGTTGCCGTTACCGTTCCCGTTGCCATTCAACTGGATGACTTGAGCTAGTAAGTTGGGAACCAGAGTTGCGATTTGCTGCGCCATTTGTTGAGAAATGATTGCAGCCAGTTGAGCATCGACACCATTGTTGTTGTTGTTGTTGTGGTTAGTGTCGTGGTTATGGTTGTGATTGCTACTTCCTTCATCATGATTGTCACCACTGTTAAGGCGAGCACTGCGACGTGGAGGCATGATCTGTAAGAGACACAATGAAATGAATGAGGTTATATAAGGAATGTAATCATTTATTCATTAAAACGAATAAACGAAAACGTTGACTTATCAAAGATTCTAGATTCTAATAACATATGAAGACATGCTTTAGCCTATAAGTGAAAACTCATCCCGAGAATTCCCAGGTGGGCATCCGGGTCCCTCGTCTGATTGGGATATATGCGCAATGCCAGCCTAGACAGAAGACTCAGAATACAGGCATTCACCCTTCCAGATTGCACGTGTTCGTTATTAAAATCTAGAACTTCGACGAGATCACAAGGGGGGTTTAGGTTAAACCTGAGGATTTTGTCCTATTAGTCTAAGGGTAGATCCAGTGATGGAGAGCAACCTTCTTGTGAGGATAAGAAGTAGGAGGGAGATAGAGAATAGCAAGTAAAGAAGCAAGTACTGGTTAAATCCTATGGTTATAGACTAGATTATTTTTCTAATAACCTAATGCCCTATAACCATGGCTCTGATACCAATCTGTAACACCCCAACCGATGGCGAAAACATCGGGATGTCACGTATTGATGATTGTTCAGTAGCTCATGGTAAATAATAAATTTCATTATATGATTTAAAATAAATTACATACAATTGTTCTACAAGATTTCGTACATCAAATTGAATAAAACTATGCACACATCTTCAAGCATTAACTCAAATCTCCAAGCAAGTAGAACCTGAAACATGTTAAGTTGAAAATATTTTGGGTCAACAAAAGTTGGTGAGAATTACATAGGTTTTGATAATCGAATAAAATTGTTGTGCGATTCATGTGTCATGGCAATCTAGTCCATATGTGAAAACATACTAGAAGTAAATCGAGTGCATAATCAACCATTGTGACTGTTGTATTGTGGTACATCCCATACGCTCATGGTTCACTCGTTTATATTGCAGTAACAAACACCCACGCTACCTTTGTAGGAGGCACGTATCCGGGTGGGATTGCCAGTCCAATAGATCTATCAATGTATACCGTCGGCTGATAAATGTTTATGCTAGAATTGTGCTTACCCTAGTCATGTTCAAGACATAATGCAACATAGAAAAACACATAGACACATTGATGATTGAATTTCATAAATGTTGTTGTAATATGTTTCACCCCAAAAACAGTGATAAATAGAAAAGGGGCTATGTAAAACTCACCTTAGCAAAATGTTATACTTCTCGAAAAGATTGAATAATGGTGTTGCCCAAACAATGCCAAATATCACCCTATAATAAGGTAATAAATATGTCTAAGTCTATCTAGTCTACAAATGTATATGTTCTAGGGCTTCGTATTGGGGATAAATGCTTGTTGAATTAATATGAAAAATGTTTGATAATTGAGAGAAATTTAGAAATCAAATAGACAATAATCTTTTTATAAAATTTAAATTTAAGATGGTCACAAAAATGTGTTTAAAGTATAAAAATAATTTTTACAAAATTATTTTCTTTAAAATAGAATATTAATTCTATTTATAACAAATTATCAAGATTTAACTTTAATATTTAAAAAAATACTAAAATTAAAGAATTATTAGTTTAAAATTTATATTTTTGTTCTAAATATTTAGAAATAATTTGTATAAAATTTTGGTGCAAAAATATTAAAAATTGGATTTATTATGATTTAATTATGATTAAAACTAACAAAAATTGATTAAAAATATTAAATAAATGATTTTTCAGAATTAAAAATCATTTCAGAAAAGTTTATCATTATATAAACTCAGAATAATTTTTGTGGAAATTTATAAAATTGTTTTGATATTTTAATGGAATTTTATAAATATAATAGAATAAAATTGATTTAATTATTATATATATTAAATAAATTAATTTTTGAAAACTAAAAATTGTGAGTGAAACTTTTTTATCAGATTATCATAAAATAATTTTTTTAGAATTTATAAAAGAGTTTTAATAATTAAAAATGAATTTATAAAATTATATGTATTATATATAATTGTTTGTTTAAAAACGAAAAAGGAACAAAAGGGTATGCCACTGCTGGGACTCGAACCCGGGTGGCTCAGGATGATAGCACCAGACACAACCACTTGGTCCAGACCAGTGGTTGTGTTGATTTCAGTTTGATTAAAAATAAATATAATATGAAAATCGTGTTTATCCCCAAAATCAAACCCACGAGCCCTAATTTTCCAATCGTTTGATTCACACATCAATAACCCAATTAACCTTAGGGCTATTGATGTGTGAATGCTGAAGGTTAAAACCCAACAAAAATTTCATACTTACAATGCAGTATTGAGTACGATTGAACAGTCAACCTAGAAAGTCAAACTGCGATTGAATTATCAAGAACAGAGGGTTTTTGTGAAGAATTGAAGGTTGAGAGAGATGTAATGGCGAGTTGTGATCATCCAGAGGGGTTCAATTTATAGTATAGTGGGTTGGGTGTTCGAATTGGCAAACTTTGACCTCGAATTGATTGTGGGACGCATTGTGGATCAAAAAGGCAACAATTGAATGTTGATTGATGTGGGTCTGAGTCATAACAGGCCAGTAATCGTGTAGTGTTGCCAATTATAGACTAATCACGAGTTTTGGTGATGAATTTGGTATGTCGCGTCCTCACAGTTGACTTTCCAAATCAACTGTGAGGTTTTTGAAACAAGTAATATAATTATAAGGCCCCGGGTTTGAAACAAATAAGTGTGCCAGCCCAGATGGTTTGTGTGTGTTGTTTATTGTTTGAGCCGGGTCTGGACGCGGGTTCGATTCCCGGTCCAGACGTTTCTTTTTTTTTTGTCCAGTGTTCCAGCGAACACATAAGAGAAGAAGGAGGGGTTTTGGGCTCTTGGTGGGCCGTTTGGGTTGGGCCAGACTCGGATTGGGCTCAGGTGGGGGGAAAAGGAAGAAGGGATATTGGGTTATGAGTTTATTTTTAAAAATGTTGGTATTATTATTATTATTATTATACTTATATATATATATATATATATATAAATATATATAAGTTGTGTGGTCGGAAAATAAAACTTAGGCACATTATGAATGATAAAAAAAATAATATACGTATTAGAATTTAAAAATTTTGCGATGTTACACTTCGCCCGTCAACATGTTCATGCGGACGGGCTTTCCTTTAATTGTTATTTTGAGTGACGAGTCTTCTGACTCGTCGGGATCTTTCTCTCCGCGTTCGTCGTCCGTAGGCACCAATGAGCCAAATCGTCCCTTGTTCTTGTTGTGGATGATAGCGATGAGGAGACTGGGGATGATGATTATCTCATTCATCGAATCATCAAGCCGCGGTTGAGGAGAGTGGGGGGGTGCTGGAGGTGAAGACTGTTGTTTTGTTTTGAACCACGAAGTGGTTAACAAATATTTTGAAAATTACCAACCTATTGAACGAAGCTACGTTGAAATTTCAGATGCGTTCGTTCAAGGGGAGTCGACGGTGAAGTTGACAGAGGAGGTGCGGGACGTCATAGTGACGAAATCCGTGTCAGCTGAAGCGGTAGAGACTGGACCTGTTATTGGTGACGTGCCCCACAAGAAAAAATGATCTAGGCGCGCTGGATCTAAGGGCAGAGAGACTGCGGGAGATTTGACACCCCCAGTTGAGAAAAGGGTAAGGTTGGATGAACTTGTTCACTCCGCAGAGGATAGCTTGCTGGGTAAGTGCATATATTCCTTTTCTTATCTTTGTGCGTTATGAATGTTGTTGCTTACTGTTTGCGGTTTTGTTTTTGTAGCGGACTTGTTAAATGTTGGTGTGCAAGAGAACATATCAATGCCTCTATTTGCTGAAGGTTTTAACCTTGATCCCCCCCAGGAGCAGAAATCTCCAAGCCAAGAGATTCAGGAGCCTGCCCAGACTGGGGTTCAGGGTGATGTGCTTGTAATATCTTCTCCTCTACGCCAGCCGTCACCTCAGCGCCAACCTACGCCCGTGCGTCAGCCGACGCCTGCGTGTCTGCCCACGCCTCCACAAGACACATTGGAGACTAGTTCTGGGCGGGTTTCGCCCCCTGACGTGAGCGAGGGTTATGGGCGGGGTATTGAGATGAAGATAGATGATGATGATGAGAAGAGGGTGACCACAGAGCCGGGTGGTAGTTTTTCGAATGCCTCTCCCCATGGAGGTGGCGAGTCATCTGTTGGCATATTCGTGCCGAACTGGACTTTGACTCTTGACACCTGTTTCCTGGATGTGTAGAATTGTCACCAGTTTTTGGCTAACCTTGTCCCCCCTGCGGAGCGTGAGCACCAGGCCACTCGTCCTCGAGGTGATCTGTTGGATGATCACATCATGAGTGTGGCAAATATGTTATCCACGTCTGCTGAGATTGTGCGCGAGTGGGGGTCGATGGCTCACGACCGTAATAGGTTTCACCATGATTTAAAGCGCGTGACTGATGAACGTGACCAGATGCACAAGGAGTTGAAGCGTGCCAAGTGCGATGTCGTTACCTTCCGCGAGGAGCGGGATAGGCTACAAGGGCAATTGTCTGAGAGGAAGCAGCAGTGGAAGGTTGCTTGTGCTAAAACGAATGTGAAGCTGGAGGCGGCCGCGAAACGGATCAGTGAGACTGACTTGCGGAATGAGGAAACCTCCAAAGATTTGTCTCGCATGGAGAAGCTTGCGAAACAACATTACAACAAGTTGCTTGAGTCTCGTGACTTGTTGAGAGAGAAAGATGATGAGATTGCTCAGCTGAAGGCGGCAAAGGAGGAGGTAAATAAGGACAACCTACTGTTGCAGCAGCAAAACGCCGACCTCGAAGGAGAGCTGTTGGATACTCGCGATGAAGTGCGCTTGGCGCAGGGGGATCGCGAGTGGTTGCTCACCAGTTGTGTCCCTGAGGTTTGTCTTTATTTCTTACCTTTGTGTCTTCTCCTTTAGTGGCCTTTGATTTTTGTACTAAAGGTTTCTTTTTGATGTTCGCACAAGTGGCTTATTATGTGAAGAACTGCGACCAGACGCGCCAGGCTGTGGCGGCAGTGAACGCTGCTGCGAAGCTTGTGGGGCGCAAAGCTGGGTTTTTGGAGGGCTATCAGCATGCTAAAGATGGCAAGGCCCCAGAGCAGTTCGCATTGCATGGTCGAGATCTTGATGTTGTGCTTGCTAAGACGGCTGCGGAGTTTGACCAGTTAAAGTATGAACTGGTAGATTTTGTTGTTGGCCACCGAGACCGCCCGTCATGCTATGAGTTGAGGCAGTCGTTTGACAAGTAGGGCCTCGTGCATACGCGGCGCGAGTATGCCCTTAGGAGGGCAACGAAGATGGATGCGCCCTCAGGTGATCAGCCCGAGGCTAGTGAAAAGTTAGACTTATCCGGTTCAGAAGAAGATGATGAGTACAGCGACGCGTCGTCAGAGTTTAAAGATTGAAGACTGTTGCCACTGTATTTTGCTTTTGGTACTGTAGGGCTTTGTGCTGTATCTTCTTTGCTTCTGCGCGTGGTTCGGGGAGTGCGCCTATAGTGAGGTAGGAGACTATTGGGTCATCTAGCTATCAACACCTGTTTGGATGACGTGAACTTCCTTGGGTGGAACAGACGGTTCGTTCAGAATCTCTACTAGGACCTCTTTTGCTAGATGGCCAAAGCTTGTTGATGCCATCTTGCTTAGAATGTCCGCCGGCTTGTTTTGACTGCGGCTGATGTGGTCGATCGTGCAGCTGGGGAAGTTGCTCATGAGCTCTTTTCCTCGTTGAAGATACATGATCATGGATTGCTCTTTTTGCTTCGTATTTCCCTGTGATATGGCCTGCCACTAACATTGAATCGACATGTGCGAACACATGTTTTGCGCCCAACTTCTGCGCAATTAGTAGCCCAGCGAGGAAGGCTTCGTACTCCGCCTCGTTGTTAGTGGTTTTGAATTCATGCCTGATTGCATTAGTGAATTATTTTCCTTTAGGGCTAACGAGTCTAACCCGGCCCCTGCGCCGTCTTCATTTGACGCTCCGTCTGTGTAGAGGTTCTAGATGGCTTTCTCATCATATGTCGATTGCGGTTCTTGCTCTGCTTTGCATTCTTCGATTTTTTTCCTGTGGTACCTCAGCTATGAAATCAGCTAGGACCTGGCCTTTGATGGTTGGGCAAGTTTTATATGCGATGGTATGCTCGCCTAGCTCGATAGCCCACTTTGCGAGCCTCCCCGAGACCTCTGGCTTAGATAGGACATTGTTCAGCTTGTAGTCACTCAGTACGTTGATTGGGTGACCCTGAAAATATCTACGCAATCTTCGTGAGGCATGGACAAGGGCCAACACTAGCTTTTCCATGGTTGTGTACCTTGTCTCTGCGTCAGTCAGGACTCTGCTAATGTAATAGATGGGGGTCTGCACCAGTTTTCGATCAACCATTAGCACCGCGCTTACTGCCTTTTCCGTGGCGCAGAGGTATATTGTCAACGGCTCTCGTGGGAGCGGTGCGGTGAGCGTTGGGAGGTTCATCAGACATTCCTTCATTTCTTGAAATGCTTTTTCCGCCTCGGCGGTCCACTTGAATTGGTTCTTTTTCAGACAGTTCTTTAGTGTTTCGATGAATGGAATAGACTTGCTCGCGTGATGTGATAGGAAGCGATTGATTTCCACCAGACGTCCATTCAACGTTTGCACTTCTTTTAGCGTGGATGGGGAGGGCATCTGCGCTATGGCTTGAATTTTTTCTGGGTTTGGTCGGAATCCATCTTTAGTGACCACGACGCCCAGGAATTTCCCCTCTTCCATCCCGAATGCACACTTGCTCGGATTCAGTTTCATGTGGATTTCTTTCAGGTGCTTGAAGGTTTCTTTTATGTCTTTCAGCATTTGGTCCTCTTCTTTACTTTTGATGACTAAGTCATCCACATAGACCTCAAGGTTTTTACCGATTTGTTTTGCGAATGCGCGGTCCATCAACCTCTGGTATGTGGCGCCCGCATTTCTTAGGCCGAATGGCATTTTAGTATAGCAAAATACACCCTTGTCGGTACGGAAAGTTGTTTTATCCTCATCTTCTAGCGCCATTTGGATTTGATGGTATCCTTTGTAGGCATCTAAAAAACATTTGAATCTGAAGGGAGCCAGTGAGTCGATTTCAGGGAGAGGGTAGCAGTCTTTTGGGCAGGCTTTGTTGAGGTCTGTGTAATCTACACACATCCTCCAACTGCCGCTGCTTTTCTTGACCATTACTGGGTTTGCCACCCAGGTTTGATACCGTGTTTCTCTTAGGATGCCAGCTTTTAGCAACTCATTTACTTGCTCGTTCATAGCTTCTGTTTTCTCTGCGCCCATGCTTCTGCGCGATGGGCTCGACCGAGCGGTATGTGTTTAGCTTGTGTTGGGCGAGTTCGCGTGGGACCCCGATCATGTCCGATGGTTGCCACCCGATCATGTCCGATGGTTGTATCTTAACCATACAACGTCAAGTTTTTAGGACGATGCATTCTTCATGCAACGTTTAGTGTGCGCAGTACTTTGTATTGCGCGTTTAGGTAGTTGCATCTTAGCCATGCAACTGTTTGTTTGGTCTTTATGGGTGATTAGTCGTAGGAAAAGTTTGTAAGGCAAAGAAATAATCATTCTCATTCGATTAAATGGCTAAACAGCCTTCATTACAATTTTGAAGATGTCTACATGTAACATTTCCTAAGTTGAGCTGCGTTCCATGTGCGAGGGATAGGTTTCTCGTCCAGGGTTGATAGTTTGTATGCTCCCTTGCCAAGGGCTTCGGTGACGCGATATGGCCCTTCCCAGGTGGGTGTTAGCTTGCCCTGGGGGATTGCGCCGCTAGCTTCGTTGTTTCTGAAAACAAAGTCCCCTGCGTGGAAGGTGTGCAACTTGACTTTGATGTTGTAGTATCGTTCCAACTGCCTTTTGTAGTTCGCCTCTCTGGCTGCTGCTCTGTCGCGGCGTTCTTCTATCTGGTTCAGATTGATGTGCAGCTCTTCGTCATTGTTGGTGTGGGTAACTGAGAGGACTCTCGCTGATGGGCATCCAATCTCTGCTGGTATCATGGCCTCAGAGTCGTATGTGAGGCTGAATGGAGTTTCACCGGTGCTCGTTTTTGTTAGTGTGCGATTAGCCCATAGCACGCTCGGCAATTCCTCCGCCCAGGCCTTCCCTTTAGTGCCCAGTCTTGACTTGATGCCTTCCACCAGACTTCGGTTTGCTCGCTCCACTTGGCCATTGCCTTGTGGATGCGCGACCGAGGTGAACACCGGATGGATATGTAGGCCTGCATACCATTTTAACAGCCCTTTGTCTGCGAATTGGGTCCCATTGTCTGTGACGATTGTCAGAGGCAACCCGAAACGGCAGATGATGAATTCCCAGATAAACTTTTTCACGTGGTTGGTTGTGATTTCAGCGAGTGGCTTGGCCTCTACCCATTTCGTGAAGAAATCGATTGCGACTATCAGGTATCGTGTCTTTCCCGTTGTCATTGGGAAAGGTCCTACGAGATCAATGGCCCACTTTTGAAATGGCCATGCGGAGCTTACTGGGATCAAGTCATTTTTAGGGCGCAACGTGTTGGGCGCATGTCGCTGACAGGAATCACACGTGCGGATGATTTTTAGTGCGTCAAGGTGCATGCCCGGCCAGTAGTATCCTGCATTCATGATTTTGGCTACTACCATGCGTGGCCCTGCATGCATCCCACAAATTCCTTCGTGTATTTCTCGCACCAGGTAGTCTGCATCGATCGCGTCTACACATTTGAGCAATGGCCCCAAGTAGGATTTTCGATATAGCACTCCGTCTTGCATTTGGTACTATAGGGCTTTGTGCTGTATCTTCTTTGCTTCTGCGCGTGGTTCGGGGAGTGCGCTTATAGTGAGGTAGGAGACTATTGGGGTCATCTAGCTATCAACACCGTTTGGATGACGTGAACTTCCTTGGGTGGAACAGACGGTTCGTTCAGAATCTCTACTAGGACCTCTTTTGCTTGATGGCCAAAGCTTGTTGATGCCATCTTGCTTAGAGCGTCTGCCGGCTTGTTTTGACTGCGGCTGATGTGGTAGATCGTGCAGCTGGGGAAGTTGCTCATGAGCTCTTTCCTCGTTGAAGATACATGATCATGGATTGCTCTTTTGCTTCGTATTTCCCTGTGATATGGCCTGCCACTAACATTGAATCGATATGTGCGAACACATGTTTTGCGCCCAACTTCTGCGCAATTAGTAGCCCAGCGAGGAAGGCTTCGTACTCCGCCTCGTTGTTAGTGGTTTTGAATTCAAGCCTAATTACATTAGTGAATTATTTTCCTTCAGGGCTAACGAGTCTAACCCCGGCCCCTGCGCCGTCTTCGTTTGACGCTTCATTTGTGTAGAGGTTCTAGATGGCTTTCTCATCATATGTCGATTGCGGTTCTTGCTCTGCTTTGCATTCTTCGATTTTTTTCCTGTGGTACCTCAGCTATGAAATCAGCTAGGACCTGGCCTTTGATGGTTGGGCAAGTTTTATATGCGATGGTATGCTCGCCTAGCTCGATAGCCCACTTTGCGAGCCTCCCCGAGACCTCTGGCTTAGATAGGACATTGTTCAGCTTGTAGTCACTCAGTACGTTGATTGGGTGACCCTGAAAATATCTACGCAATCTTCGTGAGGCATGGACAAGGGCCAACACTAGCTTTTCCATGGTTGTGTACCTTGTCTCTGCGTCAGTCAGGACTCTGCTAATGTAATAGATGGGGGTCTGCACCAGTTTTCGATCAACCATTAGCACCGCGCTTACTGCCTTTTCCGTGGCGCAGAGGTATATTGTCAACGGCTCTCGTGGGAGCGGTGCGGTGAGCGTTGGGAGGTTCATCAGACATTCCTTCATTTCTTGAAATGCTTTTTCCGCCTCGGCGGTCCACTTGAATTGGTTCTTTTTCAGACAGTTCTTCAGTGTTTCGATGAATGGAATAGACTTGCTCGCGTGATGTGCTAGGAAGCGATTGATTTCCACCAGACGTCCATTCAACGTTTGCACTTCTTTTAGCGTGGATGGGGAGGGCATCTGCGCTATGGCTTGAATTTTTTCTGGGTTTGGTCGGAATCCATCTTTAGTGACCACGACGCCCAGGAATTTCCCCTCTTCCATCCCGAATGCACACTTGCTCGGATTCAGTTTCATGTGGATTTCTTTCAGGTGCTTGAAGGTTTCTTTTATGTCTTTCAGCATTTGGTCCTCTTCTTTACTTTTGATGACTAAGTCATCCACATAGACCTCAAGGTTTTTACCGATTTGTTTTGCGAATGCGCGGTCCATCAACCTCTGGTATGTGGCGCCCGCATTTCTTAGGCCGAATGGCATTTTAGTATAGCAAAATACACCCTTGTCGGTACGGAAAGTTGTTTTATCCTCATCTTCTAGGGCCATTTGGATTTGATGGTATCCTTTGTAGGCATCTAAAAAACATTTGAATCTGAAGGGAGCCAGTGAGTCGATTTCAGGGAGAGGGTAGCAGTCTTTTGGGCAGGCTTTGTTGAGGTCTGTGTAATCTACACACATCCTCCAACTGCCGCTGCTTTTCTTGACCATTACTGGGTTTGCCACCCAGGTTTGATACCGTGTTTCTCTTAGGATGCCAGCTTTTAGCAACTCATTTACTTGCTCGTTCATAGCTTCTGTTTTCTCTGCGCCCATGCTTCTGCGCGATGGGCTCGACCGAGCGGTATGTGTTTAGCTTGTGTTGGGCGAGTTCGCGTGGGACCCCGATCATGTCCGATGGTTGCCACGCGAAGACGTCCATGTTTCTTCTGAGGAGTTTCTTGAGGTGGTCCCTGATGATCTCGGAGATTGCTGGTCCTAAAGTGATGGTTTGCACTGGGAATTTTGGGTTAAGGATCCACTTCTCTGGTTCTACTCGTGGGCATGGCCTTAGCATTTTTGCTGGATGTGGCTCCGTGGTCATGGCGCACTCTCTATTGGCCTATACGATTGTCACACCGTTTGTGGTGGGGAAACCTATGGCGCCGTGGACTGTTGAAGTAACCATGTTGTATGCTACCATGGAGTCTCGTCCCAAAATGACGTCATGTTTGGATTTCGTTGGGATGACGAGGAAAGTGACCTCTTCAGTTCTTGAACGCCCGTGTGCTCCCAAGGTGAGGGGAAAGGATATCTCCCCGAGTGGGGTTACAACTTCGTTTGAAAATCCCATGATCGGAGAGTTGATGGGACGTAGGCGCTGTTTGTCTTCATCATCCAACAGGTCGAAGCATTGGCCATACATGATGTCAGAATTACTTCCTTTATCTATAAATGCTCGGGTGGTGCGGTAGTGATTGAAGATAGCCGTGACTATAATTGCGCGAGTGGAGGAGGGTCCACCTTTGACCACGGGGAAACAGACTTGTTGTTCCTTCCACTCCGCGGTGTTATCAGGCTTACGCTTTTGTTGCCGGTGTCCCCCCCCCCCCCCGTGTATCATCATGCTTACGTTCTTGATCTTCTTCGGGGGCGGTCCCGCCGCTTGTTTGCGTTCTACATTTTGCAACAAGTGACCAAGTTTGCCAGATTTTAAGCAGTCTTCGATGGCTTGCCTCAGTTGATAACATTTGTCAGTGTCATGACCTATATCTTCATGATAGGCGCAGAACTTGTTGTGGTCTAAGCCTTCTCTTCGTTTTATGACCTTTGGTTCTGGGAAATCGATGTTTTCTGTGGCCAGTACTTGGGCCGGTGTTTTTGTCAGGGGTGTCCAATTGTTATGGCTTCTTTTCCCTGACCTTTGGGCCAATGACGTGTTATGCTTGTACTCCGGTATGTCTGCGGGTTTGCTTACTGTTTCAGTGGCTCCTTGGAGCCTGGTCCATACAGAACTTCGGCCTTTTCTTTCATGTCTATTGTTGCGGTTGCGCGCAGCTTGTGCCTGTGAGTCTGTGTACTGGGGTGCCTGGATTCTGCTCCAGACGGACAGCTCTCGCTCGGTTTTTGCATAGTTTTTTTGCACCCCACATTATTTCTTCCCAAGTGTTGGGCATTCCAGTACATCCTGCCAGGGTGCGGATTAGTGAATCACACCGGACTCCCTGTGTGAAAGCTGCTTTCATGAGTTCGAAACCAATTGGCCCGATTTGGAGGGCTTCACGGTTGAACCTGGTATTGTAATCCTCGATGGTTTCATTTTCTCGTCTCTTGACCTGCAAGATGTCTATGGAGTCGCGTTCTATTCTTTTGTTCTGGCTGAAGTGGTCGGAGAACTTATCAGTCAGTTCTTTCAAGTTGTCTATCTTGCCATTTGGCAGACTATCGAACCATACTTGCGCAGCGCCCGTGAGCGTCTGCGCAAACATGTGACACCACGCGGGCAGGCTCCACCTTGCACACTTTTCTGCGATTTCAAAACTTCTCAAATGGTCGTCAGGGTCGCCTGTGCCATCGAATTTCCCCAAAGTGCTTGGTATTTTTGTTCTTGGGGGTAGTGTGGCGAGCGCGATGCACGGTGTGAATTTCGACTTTTCACTGAAAGAGGGAGGATAGTATGGTTGTGTGAGGTCGTCCTCACCGGACATCAAGTGTGCTCGATCAACAGTGTTGGTCAAGAACTGGCTTGTGTCACGGTGAAAACGACTTTGAGACTCGTCA
Organism: Ambrosia x helenae; assembly: GCA_030844895.1. Taxonomy (NCBI): domain Eukaryota; kingdom Viridiplantae; phylum Streptophyta; class Magnoliopsida; order Asterales; family Asteraceae; genus Ambrosia; species Ambrosia x helenae. The sequence goes on along the minus strand of JAUTDX010000118.1, from coordinate 590,127 downwards.
GAGTCTTCCCTCCAAGTTGGGTCAGTGACCTGATTGCTCCCGTCATCATGTCCCGCAGCTTTGGATGGCCCCTCCGATATGGTGACAGGCCTTCCTTTGCTAAAGGACAGTGCGCAGGATGCTTCTCTTAGCTGTTGTTCTTTAAGCTCCTGTATGAATGCTTGCTTCAGGGCTTCCTTTTGCTGGGCGTACCATACCTCCGGACTAACCATCGGCGTTGTACGACCAGCTGGTGTTTGCCTGAGCAACGCCAGTGCCTGATGTGCCTCCGGTGAAGTTTGGTGTTGCAGGTAGAGAACTCATAGCTGGTTTTTAGAAAGATAAAAGTTTTTAAGTTTGCTGTTCTTGAATGCTCAAAAGACTGATGGTGCCAATGAAGAAACACCAATTTAACAATCTTTATATAACAGCACATGCATGTGAGCACAAGAAATGACATGATTTTCATTCATATATAGCAGGACAAATACAAGACTCTTATATAGACCGTTACAGAGTTTCGTCTATAATCTATCTTTCACAGCTATATGTTGTGAATTCTCTTTCGCGGACGGGATCCCTTCCTCTAACGACGAAGGGGGGTATTTATAGACCCCTGAGGTGGTCTGTGATTGGTTATAAGGAGAATGACAGCTGGCTCGTACGATTACAGCCGTTGCCGTCATTTGCGCTGTCGCTCTGTAATTGGTCCATGTGTCCTGTGATTGTCCTTTCTGTCCTTTTCTGTACCTCGTACATGTAGGAGATCATGGAGCAGGGAATGGACGCCTCTGATTGGCTATGTGTCCCTGTCATTGTCGGGTGACACCTGTCCTATATTAGGTAGCGTGCGCCATCTTCTAGAATTCCACGTCATGTTACTGCGCTGACTTGTGTATGAGTGTAGGGTCGTGCACACGCGCGGGTACATATCTCTTCATCAAGTTTCCCAAATCAGTAGACCTCTACCCTAGGCGACAAGGCTATGGTGGTGGCATGTGGAGTTTCGCCGCCGGGTTATGGGTGGTGATTAGGGTTTCATGGCCCAAATTAGTAACTCTTGAACCCTAGGTAGCGATGTTGTGGTCGTGGCGGCGTAGATGCGGTCTTCGGTAACCGGGGTTTCGCCGCTGAAGGTCATTTCTGATGTTACCGGGTAGCCGGTGGAACCAGCAAGGGAAGTACGCTTTGCTTGCCTTTGTCTATCACCTGTTGACGATTTTCGTCATTTAAGATTTGTGGTATGGATCTTTTCGTTGAGGTTATGATGAGTAAATAAATCTGAATGTAAACTTGATGTGGATGTCACCTTGGCATGGCATGATTCATGGATGGCACGTCATTGCGTGCAACCTTCCTTGCAGCCGCGGTGGTGTCGTTGTTCTGTAGACTCTGAGCCTGTTTCATGGTATTTACTGTTTGTAGTCTTAGGCTTATTTTATTTTCATTTGTTACCTATTTTGTGTAAATGAATTTCGTAACCTCAAGCCAACAGTATACTAAAACAAAGATATGCGTCATTGCCTCCAATCACACGATGGTCGGGTTTTGTGGCTTAGTAAAGCTAGGTGCCAATTTATGTTTGTTGATATATGTGTGGCATTAACATATGCCAAATGATGAGGTATTGGAAACTTTCAAAAAAAAAAAAAAAAAGGTTGTTGTCATGATTAAAAATGTTGAATTTGTTGTAGTGATGTTGGGCTTTAGATAACAGGGAAGTAAACATGCTGAGAAATTAAGCAAGTGGAGGAGTAAGAAAGCATCTCAAAACAGCGTGAATGCTATTGCAGCGGCTTTTGTTTATTAGTTATCTTGGCCAATGTTCATCCTGAATATGACTTTTGGATCCTGTTGGAAAACAGGTGGATGCTAATAGGTCCGGCCGCCGACTGAGATACAAAGTACTACGCCAGAGGTGGTTAAACAAGGTGAGCTTCTTTAGCTATTGTGTTTTTAATCATGTTGGTATATTTTTAATATGGTAATTATCCATTTGAATTTTTGTGTTGGAAGTATTTGACCTTTGGGTGACATTTGCTCCTATTATCTTACATTATAACATGGGGGATGTATTGGTGTAGTACAAGTTTAAAAACTCATGGTACAATATGGGTGGAAATGATAGATATGTTGTTTTACTGGAAAAAGGAACAAAATCATCTTATTTCCATCATACTAAATTAATTGTTTAATACATAAAATTGAAAAGGCCATATAAATACATGTTATAGTGACAAAAAAATGACATGCACTTTTATTTGCGCTATCGTTGCTGGTGGCTTTTTGCGCATCCATGGCAGCGACGGTTTTCTTTATTGTTCCACAAAACCATTCATTTAACACCGTTGTTTTTGCTTTGCTCATAACGAAGCTAATTACAGTATGGTATACATATCTAAAGTCATTTGATTAAATAATTCCTGATGTAATTCTTATATGCATAGGTGTATGTTGTGATTTGGTTTCTTCTTGATTTCTATAAATTGATTACAGGTTCCATTTGGTGTTTGAATGAATGTTCAAATGTTTAGTGTTTTATGTTGTTACAAGAGATCACGTAACAGTTGAGGAAAAAATGTTTTGGGTTTGTCTAGGATTTGTTGATTAATTTTCTTTGATTCTTGGCCTCTGGGCTTTGATCGGTTAGGGTTTGTGATCAACTGCTAGGCTGTGATGAGTTGAATGGTCTGAGTAAAATAACGGATGAAGATGTCGCTTTGGCATGGCAAGGTTGGAGGATGGTGGGTTTTTATCTACAACCCACTTTGCAGCCATAGTGGTGTATCTTTTCAGTAACTCTAAGCCTCGAAAAAACTTTTGTACCACCGTTGTTTTAGGCTGTCGAAAATCTATGTCGATCCTCTTTCATTTAGGTCGTTGAAGCCTAACTTTAAGTCTATCCCTTAAATATATAGAGCAGTGATGTTTGCCTGCGCTCCAGTTATGTTAACGGCTATGATGTTTGTATCTTTGAAATTCTTGAAGCTTGAAAGACTATGTTAATTACCTGAGCAAGCTTTAGAACAGGTATTTGTGTTAGTTTTATTGTTTAGGCTTTTGTAATACTGGTGGGGGAGTAATGGTAAAAATTTTAGATCTAATTTGATTGATTTGTTTGTGTTTGTTGCAGGTTTGTGTGTTGTGCTGCGTGTGGGAGGAATGTTACTTCGACATAGTGGTAATGGTTTAAACACATTAAACCTAGCAGCTTTGTCAAATTCATATTCGCATCTTTATTCGTCATTTGTTTCATTTTAAATTGATTAATTGTTGATTGAGGGCACAAGTTTAGATGCATTGGCAAAGCTCTTGATTAATGATATTATAACTCTCGAACTACTGTTATGTTTCGGTAATCAATGATGTTTATTTGTCCATTGACCTGGTAATTGTATTAAAAAGTAGTTGTGTTTTGAGTAGATAACAAAGGAAGGATGAGGGAGCAAAGCCAAGAAGAAGAACACTGGCAAGATGCACCTGTCAGGAAAAGAAACAAAGGAAGGAAGGGGCTTTCTTACGGGGATAAGGACATCACCAAGTTCTTCATCACAAACCTCCCTAATGGGTGCACCCCTTGGGAGGTTTCGGCGAAGTGGTGGGGTCTTATATTGCGAGGAAGAGAGATAAAGATGGTAACAGGTTTGGGTTCATCTCTTTTAAGAAGGTGAAGTATGTATGTGAGATGGAACAGAGATTAAATGGTATCAAGATGGTAAGTTATAAGTTGAGAGTGAACCTTGCTAAATTTGCGGTGGAGAATAAGGGGAGAATAAACAACAGGAGGTGCAACATGAGCAAGTCAAGAAGAATGTGGTGCAACCGGAAAGAGACATGAAGAAGACGGAGAATAAACAACAGGAGGTCAATCTACAAAACTCATCAGTGGATTCAGTGCCGCTTAAGATATGGGATGGAACATCATTCAAAGAGACGCTGGAAGGGAGAGCAAAAGTAGACATGGCAGGCGAGTCCTCGATTGTCGGCCTTAAAAATTTTGAACTTGTGGTGGAAGTTCCGGATGAGATTAGCGCCTTTAAAGAGCTGCATGGGAAAGCCTTGGTCGGTAAAACGGTTGACCTCAAAACTATGACGACTCTTCATAAGCTTTTGTCGGAAGACGGCTAGGCCGGTTTGGAGATTCAGTACATCGGCGGTCTGTCGGTTCTGTTAAAATTTCAAGATGTAAGTGAAGCTACGAACTTCGTGCTCTTGAGGGAGGTCTGGTCCAGGTGGTTTTCGGTTTTGGATGTCTGGGAAGGTCAGGTTCTACCTTACGAACGGGTCGCATGGCTGAGAATTTACGGGGTACCGTTACACTTAGCTGAGAACGAGGTCTTTGATAGTGTTGCCGGTAAGTTTGGGAAATTAATTCATCCGGCGCAACTGAAGGTGGATGACGGCGATCTGTCAGTCGTAAGTGTGGGAATTTTGGTCGAGGATGGGGTTAGAATAAACGAAGCGGTTAGAATCAAATGGAAGGACAAAGCTTTCATGACGTGGGTGTCGGAGGAACCCGGTGACCGGGAAGCGGAATGTGTCGGCTTAGTGGTGGCTCCATCGTCGGGAACACCCAAGTCTGAGGAGGTGGTAGGGGCGCATGTGGCTGTCGAGCATGCGGAGCCCATCCAACGGTCGGTATTGGATGATGTGCAGAACAAGGATTTTAATGAATTATTAACGGGGGAAAATTTATATGTTCAGCATGAAAAGTCGGGTAACATCGATAATGTCGATAATTTGAATGACCATTCTCTACAACAAGACTATATTTCAGAGGGTGTGCAGAGCATTAATAACAATATACCTTTTAATGTGGATCATTTAAACGTGCCTGCTGTTGACGTGTACGAGGCAACTAATAAAGCTAATGTAGGAAAGTGTGTGGAGAGTTCAAAAATGGCGGATGCTGTTGGTAAAAGACAGGATAATGGCTTGGAAAGCAAACTGGCGGGTCCCGTGCAAATAGATGAATCAGAAGCTAATAAAAAACGTGGAGTTTATTTCTTTTGTTCTACCGGGAAAGCGGGTTTGGAGGACAAGAAAATGAAATCTGGTGCACATTTGCACTACTCATCTGATGCCCCATTGGAGAATAGAATGTCGCACGCACCTGGGGTTCATGGGGGACAAGAAAATGGAATCTTGAAAGCTCCTAAAAAATGGTGCAGGCGTAAGAGGACTGAAGGGGATAAGGTGGTGCAGGTGGTGGGGAATGCAGAGGGCATCGGATAAAGGTAGAAAACATACGATGAGGTCATGTAGGGGTTGGAAATGTTGAGGGTATGGGATAAGGGTAGAAAATATACGATGTAATAGTTGTATATTTAGGAAGACTTATCGGGTATTTTACATTGTGTTAGTTTCTTACTTGTACAATGTATGTTTATTTTGGGTGATGAATAATAGTAATTTGCCGATAAAAAAAAAGTAGTTGTGTTTAATGTGTAGGTTAGAGAAACAGAGATATACTTGCTACAACCATCAATTACTTTTGTATTAAGATGTGATTAAATGGTTTTAAATAGTTGTCCACTAAAATCGTTTAAAGCTAATTTTTTAGTAAGCTCTTATTGGGTTTTGAATTTGAATATATTACTAAAGCTATCTTTCTTCATGGACAAACAACAATGCCCTACAGCTATGCCAGATGATGAAATATATTTGTGTAAGTTTTTCAGCTTCTTAAACTTTTTTGACTTGCGACCCCTAAATTTTGATTATGTCAGACTGAGGCGATTGAAGGCAATTAAATTTTCGTTATAAATTATGATACATGTATGACGTTTATATGTGTGTTTTTAGATGTATATAAATGTGTATGTTCTTAGTTCCACTGGTTATATAATCTACTGATCTTTGGTTTGGTGTGTTCTTTTCATAACCTGCACACGGCACCGTGCTATCACCAACGTATCCCCGCCGCAACGCGCGGGGGACTACATCTAGTTATATTTATTTTACAAAGTTTTATTTTTTTAAAGTTTCATATTTGAATCTAGGACCCTCACAAATAACAATTGTTTCATCATTTTATTCATTTAAATGACATATCTCTTTTATTGCTTTTTTTATTAATATATATATATATATATATATATATATATATATATTTTAAAAATTATTTATAACGTCGTCCAATTTTAAGTGACTATCTGACCAGTGACCCAGTAAGATAGCCGATTCGATATTCAGTCTAGGTTTGAAAAAATTGATACTGAGTCAATAATTAATTAATTACCGAGTGATAATATGTTATGGGTTTTAAATGGTTTATAACACTTTTTCTAATAGGTTAGAGAGAGTGACATTAATTGCTCCTGTTGCTAATTATTGGTGTCGAGTTTTCCCGTGGCGGCCTACAAGTTACAACCTGTTCAAGATCAATGGGCGATCCGGGTGTCGCATTACATGCCATGGCTAGTCTACTGGTGGAACACTCAGAAATGGTTTCCCGGCTCTAGTGTTATAGCCGGGAAGCCTAATTTCTCAGCTTCTGACTGGGAACTTGTGTCCATGCGTCGCAGTCAAGGGTCACCAACACCACTGCCAAGGCGAAAGATACAACTAAATCCACCTATTATAACGATGTTAGGAAAATTAGTTTATAACTAGTAAAGAGCTCTCGCGCTTCGCGGCGGGTTTACAACTAACATATTAATTTACGTTAACTAATTGAGTATACAGTTACGTTTTATTCATCATATTGAATTAAATACAAAGCAGTCAAGTCTAAAATGCTAATCTAGAAAACGATGCAAATCAATCCTCTTCCTAAAATCGATGCAGAAGATGAGGTGAATTAATTATTGTAGTTGCCTCCACGAACGATGACAACCCCACAACTCCTTTAATCTCGACCAAGATCTAAGTAATATTCCGTAACACGTTTGCCATGAGATCTTATTCACTTGGTATTATTTGCTACTAAACTTCAATAACCAGCCTTAAAAAATAGAAGGTAACAGTAGCAATAACAGCATAAGAGCTGGTAAGATGCAGCTGAACCATCTTCATAAAAATGTCAACAACATGTAGCTTACATAAACCACAACTTCAAGTACGAGTATTAAAGAACATAAATCTCAATCATGACTACATATCACATCCATAATTTGTTTACTAATACCTCTGTTATAAAGTTGCAACCAATTCCTCTGTTAGACCCACCGTAGTGGGGCGTGACTTGGGCCAATTTTTCAAAAATAGCATCCGGAATGCTGGCACGGGCGGCGCTATTTTGCAAAAAATCCCAAGAGCGTTATATTAATAACACTAGATAACAAATGATGGGGCCAATCATTTCGTGACACGTGGCGAGGGTTAAAAAAACGGTCAAAAAAATTTGACCGTTGCACATTGAATTTTTTGAACGGTAACATTTTTTTTAGCTTATATATATATACACACACAATAACACAATATACACATCCAACTTAAACTAAAAAACACACACACCACAACACAAACAAACCTACAACACAAACATGTTTCCATATGGTTTACCGTTTGGGGTCCCGAGTCGCCCGGGTACGAGGCCAAACACTACTACTCCGCTGCCACCCAATTGGGGCGACTTTGACGCGAACACAATGCAATACGCGCAACTTCTTGGCATGCCCGGTCAATTTTTTCCTCCACCAAACATGGCGGGTCAATTTTTTCCTCCACCAAACTATGTCCAATTTTTTCCTCCACCAAACATGGCGGGTCAATTTTTTCCTCCACCAAACTATGTCCAAACTTCTCAAGAGGAGCCCGAGTCCGTGCCAGAAACTCAAGTCGAGACCAACCAACCACGTCAACCCGAGGGTTCTCAACGGGGGCGCGGGCGATAGAGACGCTCGCATAAAAGGAAAGATGCTACTGTTCCTTGTCAAAAAAAAAAAGCAACAAGAACGTTGGGAAAGAGATGAGGAGTATGCTTTAGCGCGGGCCTGGCTCGACATATCGGAGGATCCTGAAGTTGGTTAGTATTTTTTAATATATATATATATATATATATATATATATATGTAAAGGATATATTGGAAACCCTTGTTATAGTGAAAACTCTGGAAACTCTAACTTCCCGAGCTTTTTTTTATATGAAAATTTTAGGGTATGTAATATACATGATTTTAAGCATTTTGAGCCAAAAAAATCAAAAAAGCGCCGAGCACTTTTTTTAAAAAAAATAAATAAGTTTTCGGGTAACACATGTTAATTTCGCTTAACATGTGTTACCCGAAAACTTATTTTTTTTTTTTTATATAAAAAAAGTGCTCGGCGCTTTTTTGATTTTTTTGGCTCAAAATGCTAAAAATCATGTATATTACATGCCCTAAAATTTTCAGGCCCTAAAAAGCTCGGGAAGTAAGAGTTTCCAGAGTTTTCTAGATAAGGAGGGTTTTCTATGGATCCTTACCCTATATATATATATATATATATATATATATATATATATAATGTTGGTTAGTATTTTTTTTGTATTTTATATATATATATATATATATAATGTTGGTTAGTAATTTTTTTTTTTTGTATTTATATACTTTCTAATCGTATAATATTTTTTTTGTAGCGAACTATCAAAATAGCCCGTTGTTTTGGACCCGGATTCGAGAGCTGTTTTTTGGCGCCATGGGTAGAGGGGAGTATCGAGACCACGATTCGATATCGGGAAAGTGGTCGGACATAAAAAATAAATGTCATTCGTTTGCGGAGATTTACCAACGTTGTAAGGACAACAGAGGCAGTGGGGAAGTTGATGACGGTTTGTTGGTAAGAGCGTTGGACGAGATGAGAGATACCCGCGGGCCGTTCCCGTATTTGAGGATTTGGGAGATGTTGAGAAAAAGTCCTAAGTGGGCTAATGTACCGCTTATGGGGTCGGGTAGTGGGCGCAAGATCAGGAGAGGAAGAGGAGGAGGATCAGGAGGAGGAGGACCATCAAAACGAAGCAAAACCACCTCCACGTCGCGAGATCCGGATACACCGTTATCCGATGCTTGCTTTGTGAGTTTAGATGATCCTATTGATTTGGAGGATGAGGAGGAGGAGGAGGAGGAGGAGGATATTCCAAGACCACCCGGTAGAAGATCAAAAAAGGTGGCAATGCGGAGTCATCTTCGACAGGAGGTGGTGCATCGAGGGAGGATTTTGAAGAAATGAATCGACGACTACAGGATATTCGCGACCTCGGCCAAAGACGTTTGGAAACTATGCACAAGAGAGTGGTCGAGAATAAAAGGTTCGTCGACATTCAAGAGGCGAGGCAAAGGGAAAAGGACATTGAGTTTTTGTCCAAATCGATCGACCACCTCGACGGAGAAGCCGCCTTGCACTTCTTCACAGGCAAGAAATTCTTGCAAAATATAACCTCTAGTAATTTTTTTAAGTTGTTTTTTTTTTTTAATTTGGTATTGTAATTTTTTTAAGTTGTTTGTTTTTTTTATCTGGTATTGTAATTTTTTTAAGTTGTTTGTTTTTTTTTTAATTTAATTAATATTAGTTGTGTGTTTAAATATTATTTGTAATTTTTTTATATTTATTTGTCTTTTATTTTAATTATTTTAAGTAAAAAGATTAAAAAAATAATAAAATAAACAACCAATCAGAAATAGGGGCTTTAAATAAATTCCCTACCACTACACCCCTTTTTCACTTTCTCTCTACATGCTGACTCAGCTGCCACATGGACCAATCAGGAAGGGAGGCTTTATAAATAAAGCCCCCTACTACACATGATATTATAAAGTTTCAACCAATACCTCTGTTATAAAGTTTCAAGCATAGTCGGCCCATATTTTAGCTTCAAAGTTAAACATTCTATATATTATAAAAGGCATCTTCAATTGATAAAACATTTTCAAGCTTTCTCTTGTGAACAAACTTACTAAATTTAAGTAACCGGATACAAAAGCAAGCAAAATAAACATTAAAATCTGGAACTTTACTAATCTCTCTACATAACTACATACCATGAACAATTTCCTGATTCAAGTTTGGCAAGAAGCATGACTGCTGAATAACAGCAGGGCTATTTGTGGGATGATCAAGAATTAGAACCGTTGTTGGTGGCAAAACATAACATAGACCCTCAGCAAGAAGTCTATGCTCGGATAAAGCCTTCTATAATCTTTCCTCAAATGGTGTAACACGCCAACTAACTATCTGAACATGCAAATAAAAGGCAAGTAAAAAAAAAAACTAGAATCATTTACATAATTAAGGGTTTATTATTTTACAAATTACATTTAGGGGGTAGTAGGGAAAAAAACTAAAAATGGTGATGTATGGTTCTCATTTGGCGGCATCAAAGAAAATATGCAAGATGCCGCCAAACCAATTCCTTTATTTACAATGATGCCGCCAAATGACATCAAGGCTTTGATGCCGCCATTTCAAATGGAGTGTTTGATGCCGCCAATTCATAAGGAGGGTTCATTTCTTATATAAGGCAACGGCCTCTTCCCATTCTCTCCATCCCATTCCACCTACACAAATACATTATATCATTCCCACATATCTCAATCCCATTTACAACACCACATATCTCAATCCCATTTACAACACAATTGTAGAAAACTAAACAAAATACCAATATGCGATCTAATACTTTTCCCGCAATTGTTCTGGAGGGTACGGTTTTTTATTGATATTGGGTCGATGTTACATCCACATGGAGTTTTAACAGTTTTGGGTGGGGTCCAAAAAAGCGGTGTCTTTGGATCGGTGTTACATCCACATGAAACTACTTGGATCGATGTTACATCCACACGTGGTATAACACGTGTAGAATGCAACATTGTCACTGTAGTTTATAATATTTTGTCGTTGGTTGTCGTTGCTGATCTCAATCTCCAGTCTACCAAACCCGGACATTCCAACGGTCTCTTTAGGGGGGTCTACTTTCCAGACAAAGCCTGTAGGGCAAGGCCATCCGGTGTTGACGAATCACATCATGTGATTAGCGACGTCGGCGACATCGGATGATGCGATTCTTCACCGTGCTACTTTGGCAGGGCAGCCTGGGTTGATCATTGGGTACCTTTAGATTTCGTACACATGTTCAACAGATTGATTTATAGCCCTGTTTGATTCAAATCGGTTGGAATCCCAACTTGGTCCCAAGCCCCCTGTTTGACTTCAATAAAGCAATTGTGATGGAAGGTGCGAAACGGAAACTTAATGAACTCTGCAACAAGAAATGGTGGTAGAATATTGGAATTGGTGATCTCGGAAATAGATTGTCTTGTAACTCGGTAGATTGTATAGTTTGATTGAATAGTTTGGAAAAATAGTTGTTAAATAAATTTGTATTATTTGTTTAAAATAAATCTATCATTATTACATGTATTTACTTTTATTTTAGAAAACGTATAGTAATAATACTAGTAGTATTAAAATTAACAGTAAGATAATAAGGATGCCTGACGGGCAGGCCCTGCCAGACTGTACAGAGGCCCAAAAATGGCAGCCAGACCCGTTTTCAACATACTGAGTTTTCAACAAAAATGACCTCTTAGCCGTTTTCGGGCCTCCCGGATCAGGCCCCGGAGACCCGAAAACGGCCTGGACTTCGTGCGAAACCCGTGTATTAGCCAAGGGCAGCGCGTTCGAAAGTCCGGATGCCTGACGGGCAGGCCCTGCCAGACTGTACAGAGGCCCAAAAATGGCAGCCTGGCCCGTTTTCAACATATTGAGTTTTCAACAAAAATGACCTCCTAGCCGTTTTCGGGCCTCCCGGATCAGGCCCCGGAGACCCGAAAACGGCCCGGACTTCATGCAAAACCCGTGTATTAGCCAAGGGCAGCGCGTCCGAAAGTCCGGATGCCTGACGGGCAGGCCCTGCCAAACTGTACAGAGGCCCAAAAATGGCAGCCTGGCCCGTTTTCAACATATTGAGTTTTCAACAAAAATGACCTAGCCGTTTTTGGGCCTCCCGGATCAGGCCCCGGAGACCCGAAAACGGCCCGGACTTCGTGCGAAACCCGTGTATTAGCCAAGGGCAGCCCGTCCGAAAGTCCGGATGCGGGCAGCCCGTCCGAAAGTCCGGATGCCTGACGGGCAGGCCCTGCCAGACTGTACAGAGGCCCAAAAATGGCAGCCTGGCCCGTTTTCAACATATTGAGTTTTCAACAAAAATGACCTCCTAGCCGTTTTCGGGCCTCCCGGATCAGGCCCTGGAGACCTGAAAACGGCCCGGACTTCGTGCGAAACCCGTGTATTAGCCAAGGGCAGCCCGTCCGAAAGTCTGGATGCCTGACGGGAAGGCCCTGCAAGACTGTACAGAGGCCCGAAAATGGCAGCCTGGCCCGTTTTCAACATATTGAGTTTTCAACAACAATGATTATGTGATCTTGTTTTAGTGTTTAACGCTTGTATTTGGATTTTAATTCTAGTGGTTGTTTCTCACATCAATGTTTGAATCACATGTGGCTTAACGATTCGTATATTCATATGCATACACCAAAAAAATGTTACAACAACAGTAATTAACAGATGTTTACAAGTTAAACCAGTTCGTAAACTCCGTGGGAGGCTGATTCATAAGACGTTCAGATTGCCTTCTTGGTGGTTGGTGTTGGGCTTGTGTTTCATCGTTGGGTGGTGGTCCTTGATTCCTGTACTGATCATCAGGAAAGAGGTTTAAATTCAGTGTGGTCGAAGGTCCTGGCCGGGTTGAAGGTCCTTCGTCACACGAATTATGCGGGGGATGGTAATGAAAATCACTAACATCGAGATCAACCCATGGCAACCCCTGCCCAAACGGCGTCACAAAATCCTGTGACGGAAATGCCCAACTATCTCCGATGCCAATTCCGCTTGCAATCAAGTTAGCTAGCGGACCTGTCACCGCCGGTTGACCGCTACCGGACCCACCAACATCACCAGTTCCCTGTACGAAGGAACTATCCAATCCAAACGGAGTTCTAAGTTGATCCAATCCAACGTCAAAGAGTTGCGGGACATATCCCCCACCCTAGTTCTGATTGTTGCTGGCCGCAACAGATGCACCAAACCCAGCCTCATTGTCCAACGGAGTTCCAGCTTGGGGTTGATTTTCCGCCACGTTTGTCGGCACCTGAAGGGGAGCGTGTCGCCGGCGTACCCTTTGAGGTCGTGCCGGTGCTGACAAGTCGACGGTGTCCCTTGTAAGATGTGTCGGATTTTGTAAGTGTCCGACATCGTGTGACATCATCATACTGTGGAACGCCGTGTTCTGAATATGCTCAAGCTGCGTGGCGAAGGACTGAGGATCATTAAATGCCTGCAGGAAGACCGGTAAATATCCCCTATGGCATCCCTCTGCAAACAAAATTATTAGTTAGAAACCGTAAACTCAAATAATTAATGTATGAAGTAGACACGTAAAAATGCTTTACCATCAGCTGGATTCTAGCACCGTCGTCTTGGAAACCGCCAACTAGGGACGGTGCTACACTCGGATTCCCAATAAATGCAACGGTACGCCCCAAATACCATTGCATATAACCGGGCTCTGTGGAAGTCGTCCCTATGGGATCGGACCTGTAAACCGTGTTACGGCGGTTATTCCAGGCGTTGATGTAGGCTTCGTGCCTACTCATCCAGTCCGCCCCGTTGTGTCCTTGCCGCCCCAAAGCATGCAGTCTTTCAAGCTGAGCCATGGGTACGGTTAGGTTTATTTGGGGAGGTATGTACTGGAGCATGCCGAATTGCTTCATAACCCGTTGAGGGTAATGATGCTCAACGATCTCAAAGCTTATAAGCGGACAACAGCTCGTCCAGCTTTCGATCCCACTTGAACATATGGTCGGTAGTCGATCCAAAACCGAGGTGTAGGGGGTCCAGTTAAACTAAAAACATAAAAACAAACACTTAAATCAGTTACAAAAACACAATAAATGCATGATTAATACAAAAAACTAAAAATAATTACTAACACGTGTAGAATGAACATACCATGTTCTCGTTCAACGATTGTAGCTGTGAACGATATGCCCTGAGGCAGTGGGTGGATACCTCCCTGAAGTTTAAATTACGGTCTCTCCACCTACAAAATTAACAGTTTAAAAAACGTGTTCGGTAAAAAAAAATACAAAGGGATGCCATGCAGACACATTATATTTGTTTGGGCTTTGCGATATATACCGAGCCGCTAGCTGACAAGTATAATCAAACCGGTTTGAGGGTGGTCGTGGCGCGAGACACCGAATCCTCTCCCATGCCCATATTTGAAGGAGCATCATGGGCCCGGTCACGGCTTTCCTAACCGGCTGGGTGGCATCACAAAGCCGCCTGTAAAAACAACCGAGAACCGTACTGCCCCAACTATAAGATGCTGTTCGGCTTAGGTCTCGTAAAAATCTTAATTAAAAAACATTTAGTCTATTATTGTTATTATCAGGGAATAAAGTGGAACCGATCAAAGAAAAAATTATTAAACGAGCACGGAAAATGCACGCTTCATCCGTAGCCTCAGCTTCAACAAACGGCTCGTTTAGTTTATTAATAATAACACTACCCAAAACGGATTTGCCGGACATTTGGTTCTCTGCAGGCGTAACACCTAACCATCGTCGGCACAACGTTATTGCCTCGGCAGTAGACATTGCATCATCTGCCCCAGACACAACAGCTCCCTCGATAGGTAACCCCCACAAGACGTTAACATCTTGTAAGGTGACAGTAGCTTCACCAAATGGTAGGTGGAACGTGTGAGTTTCGGGCCTCCATCGTTCCACCAAAGCTGTTATTAAGGAGTGGTCAACGTATCGATAACCACAATCTATAAGGCCACCAAACCCTGCGGCATCGACAAGGTTACGAACCCGTCCTACAACAGGGTTGTCACGAAGTGCCCGCCATAGGCTTCTATCGCTACATTTTACCATAAGGGGCTCATTGAAGTCTTCATCATTTACGAAAATGTGAAAGGAACGATGTCGATCGCGCAGATACAACACATCGTTGCTTAGGGGACCAGGGTGTAAGTTTATGTTTTGATTCATGGTGGGAGGAATTTGCTTGGTATGATTTTTTATAAATTTCAAAGGTTTCAGATGGAGATTGTAATGGTGATGGTGTGGAAATGGATGTGGGTGGTGCTCCTTCTTCACCTCACCCTCCATTTTATAACCTCCAAAGGCTCACTCTTGCACTCTCAAAAACACTATTTGCCTATCAAATCATCTACAAAATACAAGACCATTGCATGCAATGCTAGAGACTTTTGTGAGTGTGTTTATAGCCTGCATGGTTGCAGGTCTCGAGCCATGAAGACTCACTCCCATTTGGCGGCATCAATGCATGAATGTAGATTGACGGTATCATGACGGCAACATTAAAGAACACACTATATGGATTAGCGGTATTAAGGGACTAGTCACAATCAATTGGCGGTATCAATAAAGCCTCTATATGGATTGGCGGCATCACTATACACTGCACAAATTTAATTTGAAACCGCCAAATGGAACGGTGGCATCACTATACACTGCAGAAATTTAATTTGATACCAACGGAAAATTAAGTTTACTTAATCTTCAAGTGGAAATCAAGGCAACTATGTTATTAAAATGACCAATTAGCTAAGGCCTTAAACCTAATTCCTAAATTCAGTAAACATCCGTTGGAGTTCAGAGAGATACCTTCAACGTCCGGTAGTTCAAAGAATTATCGTCGGCCGCGTGCAATCAGCCTATTTTGTTGAACGTCTAGTGCCAGGCGAAAACCGTTGCACCCCTGCGACCAAAGTAGCGAAGCAATCAACTGTTGGATTGCGATTACACATACCTACGGTCAGAGTAGAAGGTCATGGATCGATTTAGAGCATGATGACGGTGCACGGTGGATGACGTAAGCCGAAGTTGGGTGGTGATGAAGGGTGTGGTTTGATGGAGGATGACGAATTTTTTGCATAAATAGGTGATTTGTATGGTGGGTAAGTGTTTGTAGGTGGGTTCACACAAAAAAAAAAAGCACAAATAGGTAAGTATGCATATGGTTTGGCGACATTGAATGAAGATTTTTGAAAGTAAGAAATCCATTTGGCGACATTGAAAGAAAAATTTAAATGTATCTTACCAAGTTGGCGACATTGAAAAATAATTTGAATGTATCCTACCAAGTTGGCGACATTGAATTTTTCAGATTCAAAAGATGTAATCAAATTGGCGAACATTGATCAAAAGAAGGAATCAAGTTGGCGTCATTGATGAAAAGAAGAAATCAAGTTGGCGACAATAATTAGGGTTTATCACGGGTCTTTGTAAGAGTGCATATATCACATGTTGTCCTTATTTGAATATAATGTAACCAAGTTGGCGACATTGAAGTTCTTTTGTCTGCATCTATCACATGTTGTGTATAATATTAGTATATTAATAGTTCTTGTGACATCCATCATAGGTGCAGTGAAGGGTTGCAGTGAATAATCTTTCAATTCATACTGCTTCACATAGAAGATTTGCAGAAAACATGGATGATAGAAAACAGAAGTGCTTGTTATATAATACGGATGATAGAGGTAGCAAGATGAAAGTCTCAAATTTTTCCTTCAGGCATTCAAAACTTTTCCCTTTTGCAAACTCTCAATATCTTTCAAAGTTGAAAAAATTTAGCAGTGATTTGAAAATGAATTACAACATACACCCGGGTCCTCTTGAAAACGATGTGTTGTTTCTACACAACGACCACCGTGCGTTGTCTGTTTTCACAAATCCTGAAAAAATACAACGAACCCTAATGGTGAAACGCGGTGATAGAAGTTTATGGAAATTTCTTAATAAAAACCCGCTAGGTGAACGGGTAAAAGGTATCATACAAGAAGCCAGGCTTGGTGGGGTGTTAAGTTGTGGTTATCGGTACCTGGACCACGCACTGATAACTGCGTTGGTTGAGCGGTGGAGGCCAGAAATGCACACATTTCATCTACTGTGGGTGAAGCCACCATCACGTTATAGGATATCAACGTGTTGTGGGGATTACCGGTAGAGGGTGTTGTGGTATCGGGTCCGGAAACTCCCCTTACAGAGCAGCAGGCCATCAACATGTGTGAAACTTTGTTGGGTTTTACCCCGACGAAGAATGCGTTATCCGTGCTCGTTTGATAATATTTTATCTTATTGGTTGCACAATACTTCCGGATAATGCCAACAATAGAATTTCGTTGCACCGTCTAAGACTTTTAGACGATCTACGAAGATGTTCATCGTACAGCTGGGGTAGTGCAGCTTTAGCATGTTTGTATAGAAACCTGTGTGATGCCGCAGCACCCGATGCAATAGCCCTTTCTGGTCTAGCCTTCATTCTACAACTTTGGGCATGAGAAAGGTTTCCAAGCATAGGCCTGCAAATAGACGTAAATTTCGATCATTCCGTCCCGTTGGCAGCTCGGTAATATAATTATGCTGCTTAAATATGTTATTAATTCTTTATTATCATTAGTTTGCCATTTTAGATCGTTATTGTTTTTTAATTTTTTTTTTCTTTAATTCTGTGAAAAGTCATACCTCATCAATTATTTAAACTTGTTACATGTATAAATTATGCATAGACATAGTATAAATTATTGGGTTTGTGCAAAACTTTTGTAACACCCCAACCGATGGCGGAAACATCGGGATGTCACGTATTGATGATTGTTCAGTAGCTCATGGTGAATAATAAATTCCATTAAATAATTTAAATGAATTACATACAATTGTTCTAGAATTTGTACATCAATTTGAATAAAACTATACACATATCTTCAAGCATCAATTCAAATCTTCAAGCAAATAGAACCTGAAACATGTTAAGTTGAAAATGTTTTGGGTCAACAAAAGTTGGTGAGAATTACATAGGTTTTTGATAATTGAATAACAATGTTGTGCAATTCATGTGTCATGTCAATCTAGTCCATATGTGAGAACATACTAGAAATAAATCGAGTGCATAACCAACCCTGATGACTGTTATGATGTGGTACCTCCCATACGCTCATGGTTCACCTGAATATGTTATACGATAACAAACACCCACGCTACCTTTGTAGGAGGCACGTATCCGGGTGGGATTGTCAGTCCAATAGATCTATCAATGTATACCGTCGGCTGATCAATGTTAATGATTATGCTAGAATTGTGCTTACCCTAGTCATGTTCAAGACATAATGCAACATAGAAAAACACATAGACACATTGATGTTTGAATTGCATAAATGATGTTGTAACATGTTTCACCCCAAAAATGGTGATAAATAGAAAAGGGGCTATGTAAAACTCACCTTAGCAAAATGTTATGTCTCGTAAAAAAAATAGAATAATGTGTTGTGAATGTATGCGAGGCGAATCCCAAAGACTTAACAACGTAGCTAGTCCAAATTGAAGAAAACGAAAAAGAAAGAATATCAAGCTTCCAATTCGCCAATTACAAGAGCTTATAATCAAGCTTCAATTGTAGAAGTAATAGACTATAGAAGAAAGGTATGAGGGAAAGTTTAATCGGATTGAAACAATCGATTTAGAGGTGCAAAGTATAATGGGTCATAGGTGGGTTTTTATACTAGTTTTGGAGTCAATTAGCCATTAAAATTGGTCAACACCATAAAGTAAGGTTTTATGATGAATTGACTATTTGACTAAGACTTTGACTGTTTGACTAAGACTTTGACTAGGACTTTGACTATATGACTCAAGGCTTTATTTAAAAAAAAAATCTTGTATGTGAAAAAAAAGAATTTAGAATCATATTATTATTATTATTATTTATATACATTTATGTATGTATATAAGTTGTGAGTTAGGATAAATAAAGACTTAGGCACATTTGTATAATATTAATGATAAAGGTGTAATAAAATATATATAAGGGCTTTTTATGTATTAAAATTTTGGGGAAAATTTTGCGATGTTACAACTTTTTGGGTTTGTGTTCGGTTTGACCCCGTGAATACAATCCATTTAAGTTATGAATCGGTTCTCTCTTTATAAGTTTCTCTTAAATCTCGTATGGACAATCTATTTTTGGAGGAAGGAAATGTTGAGCTATTTTATTCATAAAAGTTGGAGTGATGCAGTGTTTACATCTAGAACCATTGCATGCCTATTGCCTTCTGACACCCACTATCTTAAATGGTACCATTTTTTGTGTCATATCTTGCTTTCTTTTGCACCTTATATATTTCATCAGATTTTTTTTTTTTTTGCTATATTGTTAGGAGTTTATGATTTAGTTACCAAAAATCGAAGCAGTCAAACTGAAAAAAATAATATCGAAGCAGACTTCCTGTAACCCAACCAACACTTGCAATTTTTTATAGTAGGCAAACGTGATCACTAAACTACTATGTTTATTAAAAATATATGAAATGTTACTTAAAAAGTGAACTAATTATTTTCGCTTTCTAATTATTGTATAGGTGGCAAGAGCAGAAACTCAACTTCACTGGAAACCCGTCACACTGCTTGAGAGCATATCGTTCTCAACTTCAATCATTACACCGGAGCCACGTAATTATATCTAATTTTTGAGTATATAAAATAAATTGTTAGAAATCAATCTACTGATTTCAGTCTGTCATTCGTATAGTGGCTTTGATATTAATGGGTGTAACTAACTATAATTTTTTTTTTTTTTTTTTGTAGTTTAACTGGACCACTTACAATGAAATCATTGGAAAGCTGCCACCAATCTACAGAAGTGGTATGAGAAGCTGGATGAGTACCTGCCCATTGATATATTGGGATATTGTCGAACATCATTATCCGCAACGGGTAATGAGACAATTTGGGATGGTACAACAGGAGCTGCCCCCGATCAGCATACAGCCAAGTGAGCATAAGAGGTTGCACAAGTTAAACCGGCAAGGTAAAACCGGGACTAACTGGCTCACTACACATAAGGAGTATGTTAGCGGGTGGAACAACCATGACAAAACTCTTGTCAACGGTGAAATAATTACGACTCGATCAGTTGAAGCCGACTACATGCCGTGGTATAATGCGCGCATAGTTGTATATGTATCTGATCCCAGGGAAGTAACTATGCCTCCTCCTACTTTTCAAGATAATGGGGCAAGACTTCAAATGATGGTATTCGTTGTTTTCATATTTTATATGAAAACTGTTGAGTTACTATTTTGTCGATTAATTTAATTTAATTTAATACATTTTTTTTTGTTAATTTTTTTTTTTTTTTTTTTTTTGTAGAGGGAGTCAATGGGTGTAATTTACAACGCATCCTCTCAAGCTGGAGCGGGAGATGGTACCCAGGCCTCTAGCAATCTCCAGTTCATTCAAAGTGTTGCCCACCACACTTTGCAAATGTCAGATGCCCAAGAATATTCCCAGTATCAGCCGCATTTGACAGCAAACCAGGTCAACCTCCAAATGGCGCCAAGAGCTCAAAGGGCAATAAGGAGACGACGTCGTCAACCAGCTTCTGATGATACAGTTGTTAATGATGGCGACACTGGGGGTAGGTTTGGCGGTAGGGATGGAACGTCCGTCGGTGGGGGTGGCATTGTGGTTGGTGCGTCTGGCAGTGGAGGTGGTGAGTTTGGCATTGTTGGCGGTGCGTCTGGTAGTGGAGGTGGTGAGTTTGGCATTGTGGGCGGTGGTGTGTTTGAGGGTGGGGGTGGTGCGTTTGAGGGTGGGGGTGGTGCGTATGGCAGTGGGGGTGCGGCGTTGGGTTTTGGTGCGTTTGCCAGTGGTCCTAGTACGTCTGCTGTTGGGTTTGGGGCGTTCAGCAGTGGACCGTCTGGCGCTGGGGGTGGTGCAGGTTTGTCTGGACCGTCTAGCACTGGGGGTGGTGCAGGTTTCTATGAGGAAAGTGGGGATGCTTGTTGGTGGGATGGCTAAGTCCGGCGGCAGTTAGTGAGTTGATGTCCACCTTCTTCGTGGAACCTCAAACAAACCCGGGGGTTAATCAACAAAATGTGCGGGATCGGGTAACCCAACAACAAGAAGACTTTTTTACCCCACAAGCACAATTGTTAACTTTTATGCCGGATACTCACAGTGATTATCAGTATTATGCAGCTAATCAAAGTCAACCAGACCACCGTGCAGGGTATGTCGATGTTACACCACCGCCCCGCCTTGACTTGAGCTTGAATTTAAATGTTTCTAATACTGATACGACTGGCACTCAGAACGCACCAGGGAGACCACAACGCACCAGAATGCAACTTAATTTTTTTTATGTATAATCAGTTTCAGTAATATATTTTATTGGAGGTCATTTAATATGTTGTATTTATTGTTCAACTAATATGTTTAAAAAAACTTTGGATTCTTGCAATGGTAGGTATGAGAATGATTGGCAACTTTAAAAACACATGTCTTTTTACAACTCAAAGCACATTTGAAGATTGCTAAATCATTTGGCGACATTGACAATGTATGGAAATCATTTGGCGACATTGATTATGTATGGAAATCATTTTGCGACATTGATTATGTATAAATTGGAGGTCATTTTCATCATTTGCATTCACAAAACTAAACTCAAAGGCTATTGTCATCAGACGCCTTCAAACTCCCATTATTAAAATTGATATATTATTTCTGAACCCTATTAATTAATATGGCATCTCTAAACCCCGGTGCTTGCAATAATCCACTTCTTTGGGATCAACCACAACATTGTACTGCGAAGCTGTTTGAAGGAAATGGCGAAGATGGTTTATTGGAAATCAGACGGGGTGACCAACCATTTTGGCATGCCATTGGCAAACATCCGTTAGATCCACGCATTCAAGAATTGGTGCGGATCGTTGGTTTTAGTGTAGTTCTTGAGTGCAGATACCGCAAAATTGACCGGGGGCTAATATTTGCCCTTGTTGAAAGATGGCGTCCTGAGACCCACACGTTTCACCTAAGAATTGGTGAGGCAACGGTGACGTTACAGGACGTAAACGTACTAATGGGTCTGCGGGTTAATGGTGCAACGGTCTCAGGACCCGAATTCAGCATGAGAGATGATGCGGAACGGGTAGAGTATGTCGAAGAAATGTTGGGTGTAGGAAGTGAGCCCCGCAATTTCCGCGGAAACACTTTGCAATCCAGCATAATTGTAGTAAAAATAAAGGCTCTGTTACCCGCTGACGCCAATGAGGACGAGATCACACGACGCACACGATGTGTGATCTTAATTATTTTGTCTGTTTCCCGACACAAGCCAAAGTTTTGTGTCGTTGTTATTTTTACCACATTTGTTGAATCTTCATCAATGTGGGAGGTTGAGTTGGGGGAGTGTTGTGTTAGCATGGTTGTATCGAAACTTATGCAAAGCAGCAGTAAGGACCACAACTATGGTGGCAGGTCCTATGTTTTTGTTACAACTGTGGGCGTGGACCAGAATCCGGGTATTATCCCCCAGAATTAAACCCCAGTTCCCAGCTGGAGTTCCATTTGGTGTCCTGTAAGTATTATGTGATGCCTACATAATATTGTGTAAAACTTGTTAACTTAACTAATTATTGTTTTTATAATTATATTTATAGTTGGCGTGTGAGACATGACTTTAGGGAGACCGCGTCACACTCCTTACGCCAAATTCGTTCAGAGTTACAAAATCTTCATGAGGAGTCGGTAAGAGTTAATCTACATTGTGTTACTGGTTAAATTTGTACCATGTGTTAATAATAATATTTTTTTGTGAACAAGTTTATTTGGCGACCATATGAAGAAGCGTATGCGTCTTTGCCGGATTACTGCAAAGACGGGGAGGATTCATGGTGTTGTGACTCTTACATTGTGTGGATGCATATAGTTGAATACCACTCACCATCGAGGGTCCTTAGACAGTTCGGGTTCTGTCAATTGATACCTTAGGATCCTCCCCTTACCCCTGAAGTCCACCAAAAATTGCATTAAATAAAGCGTACCGGGAAAAGAACCACAAACTGGACATATCAACATGCCGACTATATCTCTTCCTGTGATAATCGCAGAGCCAATAGGGTGGACGGGGAACGGACGATAGTTCTTTCCGTGTCTCCAGATTACATGACTTGGTATTTGGAAAACACGATTGGATACGTCACCAACCCGATGAATAATCCGGTACCACAAACCGGATCCCGAGATCATGGGTCGATTACAACACTACTGGTTTGTATATCACTTTAATAATTATGAATTACTTTATAATGAGAAAAACTATTTTAATATTTGTTTTTTTTAATATTATTGTAGCTGGAAGGGTATACCGAGATACATAGTCTAGCGGCTCGGTATATGGCAAGCGCTCCTGCACAACTTAGAGACAATTAAAACACTGCCAACGCAGTGTTGTCTTCAATTCGGGAAGGAGATCGCGTGAATTATCCTTCACGTCTTCAATTCGCGAAGCGGAGACGTGTTGATAATGACGAAGCAGGGCCGTCAACACGTGAAGATGATGTCGAAGCAGGGCCGTCAACACTTCCAGATACTCCCTTGTATAATGATGTGGACTATGATGAGTTAGCAAGGTTGCTTAATGATGATGATGATGATGAGAGTGTTATTTTAACAGGGGCTATTTCATTCACATCCATGTTAGGGGGGTTCATTCCACAACACTCTGGGGGGTTCATACCTACTCCTCACGAATCTATTACGTGTACCCCCCACCCCCTGATAACACTCAGGAAGCTTCGTCCACTCGAGTTGTTCAAAGTGAACAACCAGCTCGGAATGTGGGTCGACCCCTATGTGGTGCCGGTGGTAGATATTGTAATCTACCTAGTTGTGGTGGTCCTGGTTTTTGTAATAATCCTGCATGAAATTGTATTATGTTGAATTGTATATTAATGTCATTATGAATCCAAACGACAATATTACCATAAAACAAAGACATCGATAAGTAATACTAAGATAATTAATTATACAACATAAAACGAACACATCGATGATCCGGCTGACAGAACCCTGTAGGATCATTCACCGAGTCTGAGTCCCAAGACTAGTTGCATTCTGACACGTCTTCTTGTTATGGCCGGTCTCTCCGCAAATGCTACATGTACGAGTCCTCGGGCGATCGTCATAGTTCACATCCATCTCATTGCGTATTCTTCTCGAACGCACTCGTCCTCGATGTGTTGTAATCATCGACGGGTCCCCCTTAATTCTCCAATTCGCCTGAGGCCATTCAGACTTAGGTCCTAACGTGTAGAAGTGACCATTGTACTGCTCCATGTATGTGTTCGTGTGGTATCTCCAATCAGTTATATTGTGAGGGTGTTTACCCATCCAATTGCATGGGAACATGGAAATCTGGACATTTGCCATTTCCCACACGTGCATACCTTTCTTTTGTACTCAACGGTGTAGTCATTTCTGCCACGGTCATTTGTCTCGTATCTTGAAAGAACATTGAACCTTCCGTCCCTAGAATCAAAGCACGACACCTCATGTTGCATGGCTACTGAGTATAGTTTCTCAAACTTGCTCCAAATGCGAGGTGGTAGAGGGGATTTGCAACTGTGAGAAATCTCAGTGTGCTTAACATACTGCTCGACATCTCTACGAAAGGTATAGTCAATTAGAGCTGTGATTGGCAGTAGTCGGGCTTCACGCAATACATTGTTCATGGACTCAGAAATGTTGGTCGTTAGGTTACCCCAAAGACGATGCCCTTTGTCATACTTGACCGTCCACTTACTCTTATCAATGTTGTTAAGGTAGTCCCAAGCCTGTTGATTTTGCAGCCTCATTTCGCGGACACCCCACCGATACTTTCTTGACTGAGATGTGCTACCAATACTCCAACAGAGTTTCCGTAGCATTTTATTCTTGAACCTCCCGCTGAAATTGCGTCTAACGTGACGAAGACAATATCGGTGGTACGCGTTGGGTTCCCCTGGAAGGTTTTCCATTGAATTAATTATGCCATTGTGTCTGTCGGATATAACACACAATGGACCCATGCTATGAAGGGTGACATATTCTTGAAGATTTTGGAAAAACCAACACCAACTATGTACGGTCTCTTCGTCAACCACAGCATAAAACACAAGCATGATGTAGTTGTTGGCATTTTTTTGTTACAGCAATCAACAACTTACCTCGGTACGGTCCTTTTAGATGCGTGCCGTCAACCGAGATGACAGGCATGCAGCGATGAAACGCACGGATAGAGGGTGCGAAGGCCCAAAACACATATTTAAATGTGGGGTAATACTGATCTCCATGTGGATGGTTGTAGAAAGAAACAACGGTGCCTGGGTTCCGATCCTGCAAACGAGTGGTATACGTGGGTAGCGCCTCAAAATTGTTGTCCCAGTCACCATATATAAGTTCTATTGCCTTTCTTCGTGCTCGCCGCGCTTTAGAGTACGTAACATCAACGTTCAAATGTTGCTTGACATACGTTTGAATCTGTTTTACCTTAAACTTAATGTCCGCATGAATTTGTGGGACGATGTGTGAAGCGATAACCTTCGATCATAAAGTTCTATTGCTGTTACGTACCACCGTTGAATAGCATGTGTGTTCGCCACCCCACACAATAATTCGCCAATAGTGCGCGTTAGACTTTTTGGTTGCGGTGCAACGCCACTCACACTTTCGAGCATCACTGAAAGGATTTACAAATATTGGTCTTCTGGTGTAACATATGACCTTGTATAATCTCTTCTTGCTTTCCCTAACGAAGAGCTCTCGACCACGACGAACGTTCCACTGTCTAACTGCACGGTCAACCTCATCTTTCGATTTGAAATACATACCAACACGGATATCTTTCATACTTGGGTTCCATAAGACAAAGTCGTCATCTTCGTAATCTGGAACCACGTAATCAGTTACATCCACATCATCTTCAGGAACGTTGTGTTGATGTGGACGTAACTGGAGAGTTAATCTGTCACTTGGTTCGGTCACCGGGGGCCCCTGACTGGCTGTGGCCTCCTCTTCAGAGGAACTGTCATCTGATACGGGTGCTGAGCGATGATTGTCTTCCGTGTCTTCAGAGTCCCCGCTTCTGGAGTCATCGAAGCTGTCGTTCTGGTCGTTACCGGCAACATATTGAGGTACCGCAACTGTTTCTTCGTCTGTCACTGGGGAACCTACCTCGTCGTTTTGGTCGTTACCGGCATCAAATTGGATTGATTCCACATCATGCTGAGACCCAAAGGGTGCATCAACATTTACGTTGGCCACGTCACGCAACAGGTTGGTAAAACTAATATGCTGTAATGGAGGAGCTTCTTGCCATTCAACGTAGATCTCCGCAACAAAATGGCCATGTGCCTCTACGGCCAGATAGTCCATCATTCGAACCCCATCGTCGTTGAAGATCTTGGATGTTTGAGAGGACCCTTCGAAAGTGAAAGCAAGCAGTAGTTGAATAGTAACTGATTGTTTGTTAATGTTAATATGACTGCATACGGCTTCAACTAGTTCTTCAAATGACATCGACACTCGCATGATAAAGCTAGTTGTTACTAGAGAATCATCACTTTGAACAGCCCCGTTAACGTATGAAAAACGACCACCCCAGTATAATCTAACCAGGTATGGACAGAATGAAGCCATCGGTTGTGGTTGGAAGGTTTTGGGGGTAAGCAGGTTTTCTAAGAAAATGGTTGTTTTTAAGAGTGATGGTTGTGGGGGGAAGCAGGATTTCTAAGAAAGAGGTTGTGCCCATTTTGGCTTGGGGTCTAACCCCTTAAATAGCTGAAAATTGTTGAATTATTGTAAAAGTCTTCAAACCAATTGGCGACTTAGTACAATTATTGTGAAAGTATTGAAACCAATTAGCGACTTAGTACAATTATTGTGAAAGTATTCAAACCAATTGAGATTTAAAAATACAAACCAACATGTGTTTGCCTAAACCCTTAAATAATACGTGTAAATAATGTCACCAACCTTCTTAAACCCTAATTCAATTCATTGTCGTTGGTTACATTATATTCAAATAAAGACAACATGTGATATATGCACTCTTACAAAGACCCGTGATAAACCCTAATTATTGTCGCCAACTTGATTTCTTCTTTTCATCAATGTCGCCAACTTGATTCCTTCTTTAGATCAATGTCGCCAATTTGATTACATCTTTTGAATCTGAAAAATTCAATGTCGCCAACTTGGTAGGATACATTCAAATTATTTTTCAATGTCGGCAACTTGGTAAGATACATTCAAATTTTTCTTTCAATGTCGCCAACTTGGTTTCTTACATTGTCAAAGTCGCCAAATGGATTTCTTACTTTCAAAAATCTTCATTCAATGTCGCCAAACCATTTGCATAATTACCTATTTGTGCTTTTTTTGTGTGAACCCACCTACAAACACTTACCCACCATACAAATCACCTATTTATGCAAAAAAAATCGGAGGATGACGGTGGGTGGTGATAAAGTTGTGGTTTGATGCTGGTCTGGTGATTTTTTACCCAAAAAGAACCCATCTAAAAATGACCTACATCTGTAGGTAAAGGAAACCTGGAGACCCAACTGTTCGCTATGTGTTTTGTTATTATATTATACTAGCTGATTACCTCTGGAGGGTCCCGGGGTTAAAAAATCTAATTTTACGTGATAACCTATTGCAAATGGCTCAAGTTAACTAACCACAAAATCTCTCAATCATTGCATGTTCATAGTATTCTAATCAGTAATAACTCATATTCCCTAATCTAAAACCTAATCAGTAATCATCTAAAGAATCACTTATGTAAGCTGCAACTATTAAAAAACTCATCACATCTCTTTAATTTCTCACATTCTAATGGCTCTTATAATTCCTAACCTAATCAACTAAACAAACACTTAAGTTAGAAGTTGTAATCATTGCATCTCATTATGCCACGTGGCATAATCAAGAGATGGTTGAGGCCACCATTGAACGCCACGTCAGCAACTATCAATTCTTTTCGGGAGCGTCCCGAGGTTGAAAAATATAACCATTCTAATAATACTAATACTAATAGTAATAATTATTACTCTTGTAATTAGATAAATAAAAAAAAATAACCTTGCTATAAGGTGACACCATGTGTTGCAGTGTTGCGCGATTATTTCTCTTAACTTCTCTTGATGAAGTATACCTAGTAAAATTCCAATGATAACATGGCGATTGGGCTAATTTTCAACATCGTAGATAAGAACTTGGCTTAAAAGAAAAAACATGATTAATGAATAACATGAACACTTTGTGTGTTTTTTTCCTGTATGAACGAAACCCCACAAAAAATAGTCGATTTTTCTCCGTTTTTTATAAAGGACTATGGTACTCGTTGGAAAGATAATAAAACGGTCGTTAATTTGGTGTAATTTTTTTATTTAAAAAATCTCGTATATAAAAGATATAAACGTTTAAAAATTATGAGAGGATACATGAGATAGAAAATTTTAAATTTATTTTTAAATTGTTTTTTTCCTAAAATAACTCAATTTAATTTAGGGTTTTATGTTTATTTATTTTTTTAATTAAAAAAGGAAATAGTTCAAAAACACTAAAATCTTTCAATTATGATGCCACGTGGCACTCTTAAGGGGAGGTTGAGGCCTCCATTGCACGCCACGTCAGCATATACGTTTTCTTTTATATATATAGATAGATAACTAGCTATTAGTTGCCCGCGCTTCGTCACGGGTGCGGCTGTTGTGCGAAACGCGGCGGGAGGTCATGTTGCGTTGAGGGTTTGGCGGACGTTAAAGATCGCGCGTCGTCGTAGGAGCTCCTGTTGCGTGAAGGGTTTTGTGGACATAAAAGATAATATCAAGTGACTATTATTCTCACGTGGGCTTTGCAAAAATACTCGCAGCTAAAAGCTACAAGTTTAGTGGCCAAAGTTTGAAATCATAAAAATTAAAAGTTTAGTAGTCAAATTAAAAAAAAAATTAAAGTACATAAATTAGTAACAAAGTTAGTGGTCAAAGTTTGGTGTCAAAAAAATCCTTTTCGTCTTTGGTAAATTTACCAAGGGCTATAGTTGATAATTACATGTGACTTATAATGGAGACAAAATAGCAATTAAATTGAAGTAGAGCAAATAACAAGTGGCTTATAATGGAGACAAAATAGCAATTGAGTTGAAGTATAACAGCGTATTTTAGTGGCTTGACACTATTCAAGTGTCTTAAAATTAATATAGATAGAACTAGTTATCGTTTACCTAATGAGGTGATTAATTATTTACTCGGATTTTAAGTGTGAAGTTTGGAATGTTTTGATCCCAACTAAGATATAAGAAAAAAAATTACTTGCATGTATATAACTACAATTTAATTTCCTTCTTAAATCTTGTTTGGCTGAGTGACAATGTTACACTCAATTTAAATTAAGTAATTAAACTGTATGAAATAATTATATTTAGATGAGGAATGTGTGATTCAAGAAACATTGTAATCAACCATTGACATAACTTGTAATTGAAATCCAACATTGAAAATAGCGAAATGCTAATTTTGTGTAATAGTAACACGGTGAAAGACTTAGTTTAACCAAAACTTAGGCTGGGGGTATGGGGGTATGGTCTCAGTAAGCCTCTTCGGTGGCTGAGGTGGACGTGGGTGCCGACGGCAAACACCCCCCCCCCCCCCCCCCGATTGAACTTCGGCAAAAACGGGAACTTTTCCCCGACCTCACTGTCCATTTCCCAAGGCTTTTTTGAATGTTGGGGCTACTTTTTGAAAAAAAAAAAACAATAAAAAAAGGGAAGGGGGAACCATTTCCCCTAGAAGGGGGAGGGGAAGGGGGAAATGATGTGGCGCTAACGTAGACAAGGGGGAAGGGTAACCACACCCCATAGCCTTATATGAAGGTCAATGATTTTGCCCCATGCACAGACAATTACCGAGTTGCATTTATTTAGATATTGTGGTCGTGGCATTTAATACTTAAATTCTGCAATTTGATTATTATTATTATTATTATTATTATTATTATTATTATTATTATTATTATTATTAATTTTTTAACGGCCAATTGGAATCACTCACGGACCACTGGAGTATCATCGTGCCACCAATGATACCACGCGATCATATTCCACCACCAAATCACCAATTCAGGGGGAAACTCATAATTATGAGAAAACCTCCTTTTGTGTGATTCGAACGCAGGACCTTATAGTCCCTAAGTCTTATCCCACCATCAAGATGCCGCCTTTGGCTGATTATTCTTTTACCCAACCTTCTGCATACAGATATAGAATTGATGTTAGGTATTTTTGTAAGAATAAAAGTTACATACGAATGGTTATTTTTATATGAACAAAATACATGTTTTTTTACCTGAGTCTCATACTGCCCATATCCAAATGGTATCACATATTTAAGTTAGAAGGAACTAACCAAAAATCAAACGACAATTCCATTGTGAAGAAGAAAATGTCTATAAAAAACATAACGGGTCAAAATAACTATCAAATATTAAGATTGAATAATTAGCTAATAAGGAAATATAAATTGATTTGCCTGTTGAACACGGGAAAAAAGACCAATGGAAATTACTTGATTCCGTTGAAAATGATGTCTACAATGGTGAAGTGTTTCCTGAAAAACAAAAAACACATGACGCAAACAGTCATAACAAACAAAGAATCAACAATTTCACGTAAACGTAATCATTTAAAATACGTTATTAAAAGAAGAAATTCACATAAACCAAAGATTAGAAATTTGAAGCGTCACAAACAAAATCAAAACATAACTAAATGCAACAATTCCAAATTGGCAAAATAAAGGCCAAAATAGTTTGATATGATGTTTTTGGATCTTGTATTAGAGCAAACCTCAACTGGCTACAAATTTACATCAATGTGCGAATGATTAACAAAGATGCAAGGGCTGATATGCCCATTCTAATCCTTGACAGAACAACACATGATTTGACACGTTATTGCTTCGAAACCTCATGGAATTTGAAATTTGCTTAAAATTTACAACAAATCACCAAGCAACTAAAGTTTTTTTTTTTTTTTTTGAAAGGTTAACTTCATTCAAAAACGGCCACGGACGGTCCTCAAAACAAGGACCTCCGGCACACAAACGTTACATCAACACAAGCGGGTATTTACACCAATCATTCCAAGCTAAACCTTTCAATCTAGATCTATTTTTAAACCAAAAATAAGAAGTTATTTTAATGCTTTCGAAAACTTCCGGGCTCGACGACGTTTGCTTTGAAAAATGCGGTCGTTGCGTTCCTTCCAAATCATCCACATAGTAGTAAATACAATACCTCTCAAAATATGCTTAGCATGTTTGGACAGTAACTGCGAGTTAGGAATCCGCAACAAGTCAGCAACATCGAAGACAATAGACGGGCTTAATTTGCACCAAGACTCCACACGATTCCAAACCTCCAAGGCAAACCAACATCCCGTAAACAGGTGTAAAACTGATTCAGTATCCGCAACGCACATGTCGCACTGTAGACTAGGGATATTAACACCTCGAACAACCAAATTGACTTTAGACGGCAGACGATTTAACGCAGCTCTCCAAACTAGGATCTTACATTTCAACGGAACCCAACCTTTCCCTTTCATTTTCACACCTGTGAGAGGACGCGGAAAATCAGCCAGCAAACACCTAACCTTCTTAACCGAGAATCCATCGGATGAATCATCGTTCCATCTCCATGTATCGTTCCCCCCCTTCAAGTCGAAGTCGTAAATGTCAGACATAAGGTTGAAGAGCTCCAGGATTTCAGCATCGGTAGATGGATTGATTCGCCACTCCCACTGTAACGTCTTCACATTATTCACGACAGATATCCTATCCAAAACCGAAGCCCATTTGTTTTTTTCAAGGCTGAAGAAATGAGGATAAGTTAATCTTAGAGGCTCCTCCCTAATCCAAGAATCCACCCAAAAGCTAATGCTAGATCCGTCACCAACAGTACCGGTGAAATAACTGCCGAGAGTTCTACCGTTCCAAATTCTTATCGCTCCAATCTTGACAATTTGTTTCCAGCACCCGCTAGCGGAAACCGAACACGGAAGTAAAGACCAAGATCTGCTCTTCCCATGGCAACCAATAATCACTTTCTTCCATTAACAAGTACCCCTGTCTTAAAACGCCACGCCCATTTAAGAAGAAGCGTGTCGTTAATATCTTCTAACTTCGACACCCCTAAGCCTCCCATCTTCTTTGGTGTTGTAATTATGTCCCAAGCCACCCAATTAATCTTTTTATCCTTACTACAACCCGCCCATAAAAATCTCCGCATAATCGCCTCCATAGACTCCAAGACCGCCTTAGGAGCTTTATAAAGAGAAAGATAATATATAGGCAAATTCTCAAGCACCGCTTTAATTAGAATTAATCGGCCTCCAATAGAAAGATGTTTAGCTTTCCAATTAGCAAGACGGTTTTTAATAACTTCTAGAACCACATTCCAATTATTTATACGTGACATCTTGGCTCCCACTTTGATTCCCAAGTACACAAAGGGAAAAGTACCTCTTCTACAACCCAAAATTTCCATCATGCTATCAACCTCATTCTCTTCTGTACCAAAACCGAAAAGATTAGACTTGTGAATATTGATACGAAGACCCGAACATAAATAAAAAATTCTAAGAACCCGAGCCGTATTTTGAATGTTCTCACGGGACCACTCCCCCATGATTAACGCATCATCCGCAAAGAAAAGATGATTAATATCCGTATTGCCACACGAGAAATTAATACCTTTGATAATGCCCATAATATTCGCTTTTTCCAACAAACAAGATAGACATTCCATAACAATAAGAAACAGAAAAGGGGAGATCGGGTCACCTTGACGAAGACCTTTCTCACTCTTAAACTGGAATGTAGGGGACCCATTTACAAGCACCGAAGCATACGCCGATTCAAGAATACCCTTCATCCACTTGCACCATACCGGAGGAAAACCCATTTGAGACATAATAGATAAAAGAAAACGTCAATTGACATTGTCATAGGCTTTTTCAAAGTCAATCTTCAACAAAAACGCTTTCTTTTTTCTACGTTTAAGCCATTCCAAAACTTCATTTACCACAAGAGGCCCGTCCAAAATAAAGCGATCCGATAAAAAAGCCGACTGGGTTTCTGAAATTAACTTCCCCAAAACCTTCTTAAGGCGGTTAGCAAGGATTTTTGAAATAACCTTACTAATCACCCCAATCAACGTGATAGGTCTATAATCTTTGAGGCCCGTAGGGGATTTAATCTTTGGTATCAAAGTTATAAACGCCGAACCACATCCCACGTTAATCCTACCCGTCTCATGGAAGTCCATCATAATCCGAAAGAAATCATCTTCGAACATCTCCCAAAAGTGTTTAATAAACCGAAAATTAAAGCCATCCGGCCCCGGAGCTTTATTCGAGCCACAATCAAAAACCGCATCTTTAATCTGCTGTCTAGAAAACATATTAGTCAAAAACAAACCATCCTGTTCATCCAACTGCCGCAAACCTTCACAATTAAAAGACGGCCGTACTGTATGCTTCTTATGAAAATGGGAACTAAAGTTAATAGATGGAAATTTAAAAACCAATAATGTGAAAATATACCACTAATTAATGTATGAATCATCTAAAAAGTAATCAACAACAAAACAGAAATCAATAAAACAACAAACTTAAACAAAAAAAAAAAAAAAAAAAAAAAAAAAAAAAAAAAAAAACCGATACAACAAATTAACCAAACATCGAAAGTTAATAAATTGAATTTTAGAAACTAATGGCGTAATACATATATTACGTGGCATAGATGGGAATTGTAACGGAAGTTTGGTTGGACGTCAACTTGGTATTTGTAGTGATATATAATATGATTTTCACTTCCCGAGTTTACTAAATAAAAGAAAAGAAGAGAAAGGAAAATATATAATTTTATTCGTGTTCCCGAGTTGAAAGGAAAAGAAAAGAAAGTAAAGATTTTATGTGTTCCCGAGTTGAAAGGAAGAGAAAAGAAACATATATTTTACAATTATACCCTTGTAAGATTTTTATTATAGGTTATATGAGAGGGTAAAATAGTAAATGATATACTTCATATTTTTTTTTTCTTTCCCTTCCTTCCGCTTCCTTCCAATTTGGAATGAAGGTTATTTGAGAGAATTTTCCATTCTCTTCTCTCCACTTTCTTCCTTTAATGAAACTCTGGAACACAAAATTGTATCACTTTCTTTCCGCTTCCTTTCCTTTCCTTCTAATATTAAACTCTGGAACACAGTGTAAGTTTGTACACAAATAATTATATTTATGTATAACTAGGGCTGTAAACGAACCAAACGAACACGAATATGGTCTTGTTCATGTTTGTTTGTTAAGGAAATAACATGTTCACAAACTGTTCATGAACACTTAACGAACGAGATTTCTTGTTCGTGTTTGTTTGTTAAGGAAATAATGTGTTCACGAACTTTTCATGAACAATTACCGAACGAGGTTTTTGTACGTGTTAGCTTGTTAAGGAAATGAACATGTTCTTGTTCATTTGACTTTATTTGTTAAATTTAAGTATCGGACAAAAGCAAATACAAATAAAAACATCAATGAATGTAGACGAACACAAACATGCATTAATGAACAAAACCGAGCACAAACTAACACATATTGAATTCTGAAAATTTCATCACGAACATTATCCAACAAAAAATATACTAATCTAATTACCCCAATATAATATACTTGACATAATCTTGATCACATAATGTCTCAAAAAAACACAAAATTATCATATTAAACTTGAACTGTCGAACACAAACAAAGATAAACGAACATGTTACCGGACGTTCACGAACATAAATGAACGAACGCGACCTCTGTTCATGTTTGTTTGTTTTAACTAAACGAACAAAATTTTGTGTTTGTGTTTGTTCATTTATTAAACGAACGAACACAAACGAACTTTTTGCCGAACATTTCACAAACAGTCTGTCGAACGTTTGGTTTGGTTACAGCCCTATGTATAACATATATTTCTTTATTGAGAACTTCAAGTCATAAGATGGGTCTAATTAAAGTGAAGCTATAAGTTAAATGAGATATCGGACGATTCTTAAAGTAGTAAGTTTGTATAAAAGTGAAAAGATAGAAACTTGTAACTAACGAACGGCTCATCATTTCATGATTAATTTGTGTGCATGGAGTTAACTTGAGCTAATAATTGTGAACAGGATTATGTAAGGCAACAAGGACTAGCCGAGTCGATTTTTAGAGACATGAAGGTCGGATTTGGTAAATGGGAGTTTGATCCAATGAGGATAGGGTTCATCTATGGCAAGGGGATGATGACGCCGACGGGCTCCTACCCGTGAGATTGCAGAGATACATAGCCAAAAAGCTTCCATGGATTCATTACCATGAGCCAACTGGTGTTGGCCATTTGCTACCAAATTTTATGATAGTAAAAAAGAAGCAATTTTAAAGTCACTTCTGCTTGGGGAGTATTAATAGTTTTGGTGCTTGTCATAAGTTGTATCATTCTTGTTTCTGGTTAACTATTTGAACAATTGAACCTGTTGATACTTGGGCCCAAATTAACCGATCTTTTAGACATTGTTTATTGATACATTAGATTAGATGATTAGAATGCATGGTATAAACAGTCGACTTTCTTTTAAGTACTTGTGTAACATGTTCTTATATTTACGGCCAAGTGGTAACACAAACGAGTAATAGGCGTCGGAAATCTTTTTGTTTCTTTAACTTTTGCCTCACCCCTATTATTAAACTCATCATCGTTGAAAATTAGGCTATTAGATTTTAACAACTCCAGCTATCACAAGTTAGCCGTTGTCACTTCCAATTAACCACTCGACCAATGCCAACTTGCAACTTATTTTCCTCCAACATTCCTAGACTAACCAAATCCTAACCCAGTTAGTTTTTTGCTGATGTGGCATTTTGTAAGTTATGCGACATGCTGATGTGCAGTGGCGAAGCTTGGTTCTCCAAACGGTGGGGGCCGAACTCAATTCTTTTCGATCGGTAGTGACAAATCGGTGGGGGGCGGACTCAACCCGAACTCAATTTGCCTACGAAAATCGCAAAATTCTACCACTGTACCAAAAATCGGTGGGGGCCAGGGCACCCCCTGGCCCTCATGATGCTTCGCCCCTGCTGATGTGACAGCTACCACATCGCTAAAAATGTGTCATGTCAGCAAAAAAACTAACTAGGTTAATATTCAGTTAGTAGAGGAAAATAAGTTACAAGTTGAAAGTTATGACATATCTAATTTACAAGTTAAGAGGTTAGTTGGAAGTACAACATTTAATAGTTGGGATCTAATAACCCTTTAAAATTTAGTGTTTTTTTAATATTTCTAACTAATTATGAAGTATCTAGTTTTCAAAATTCATAAAACCCAAAAGATAATTTGAATAAAATGAAGAGATGAACAAGAATAATCAACATAAACTTGTCACGTTCATTAGTGGCTTACACACAAGGCCAAAGAACAACAAAGCCAACCCAAAAAAAAATGGTTAAGTGGCTATTTCACAAACTAATACTAAACCACCACACTTGTCATGTACAACAAGATTGACCTTCCACCACAACAAATCAAAATCGTTAAAATCGCGCTAAAATAAGTACAAGTACTTTTTTCTGGTTATGCAAAAATATAAATACAGCTTGGCAAAGGGAGAAGGCCCGAGCCAGCAACCAAACGGGGCACATACCTTTCTAGGCACATTGCTGACGTGGAAGGCTAAAAAACTCGTTTGAATATCAAATCTCTCTATCCCAGAAGCCGAGGTATTAAAGTACATGGATGGTTATGTAACTTGTAATTATCCGACGAGCATATTTCAAGATGAAATTGGTTCATAAGGGTATGATAACCACGGGTGTTTTAGTGCCTCTGCAGCTGATGGGCGTTTCTTTGGGTTGATTTCAAGCAGATGAGTGACAAAATCAATGAATCCTTGATCACCCATTGGTAATCGATGCCTCAAGGATGTCTTTTTCGGGATTAGGAACTCCAATCTGTTTGTCTCCTGAAAGATGCACCAATTGTGATGAAAATAATCAGAGTACCATCATAATTAATAATGCTTCTAAGATATTACCCATGAAACTGAACTATACTAACTTTTTATGAGAATGTGCATGATGATTGATGACAATACAACAAAAGAGGGCCGGGTTGGCTAACAGGTCAAAAATAGTTGGGCCGGGTAACATTTTTTCTGTTTTCTATTTTAACTTTATTGATGATTAATTAATTAAATATCATTACACTACAATACAAATAAAAAAAATTTAAATAAAACGATTTAGGAGATTGATAGAACCGTAACTAGAAGATTAGAGTTACATTTGAATGTTGATGGAGTTCGCAACCAAATGCATACAAGAGGTGAAGGAAATTTATTGCCAAAGACTTGCTTGCCGTTTTTCCACAGAAGGAAAAAGGAATAACGAAAAGCTATAGGTAAGAATTTTTCAATTATACCAACTTTTGATTCAGAATTTAGTTGTGATTTTGGATAACTTCTACCTTGAAAGGTATATTAAAAGGATTAGTTGTATTATTTTTAAAGAGCTTTAGGTTTTGCAATGATTATCTGTGAAAAGGAACATTTAAAAAGAGTATGTATGCCATGTGATTTAGGATGACTAATCTTTGAGTAGCTTTAGGTTTTGGACTTGCGCTTATATTTGTATTAAATATGTTAGGAGTATACAGTGCTATTCATATTGGTTTATATTTGATCACACGCATTTCATATCAACAGAAAAAGATTATGTTTCTGTGATTTGATCACAATATACATGAAGGTGAAAATATAGTCCCTTCTAAATCTGGCGATAGTACTATAATTTTGATATCAAATAGCTTATTTGTAATCTTAACCTTAATCCTATGCCTCCAAGACCTCGTATCCTAGACCATTTCCTCAGAGAGGTGCCTAATCCGCTCTTCGCAAATAAATTTTGGGTCTCTCTCTACTCATCCCCTCTACAGTGAGGGTTTCCACTATTCATATGCCCAAACCATCTCAATCTACCCTCGTTAATCTTATCTGAAATGATGGCCACCGCTAACCTTTCCTTAAAAACCTCGTTTCTTAACCATCAAATAACCAATGATCCTATGCAATACTTCTGTTGGTCACGATAATATCACCAAAAGCTAGATGAGGATACAACCACGAGCAAACAACTAAACAAACTGACTCTATACAAGCTCATATATTTGCTAATAAGCGGCGTCTCGTGCGTCAATTGCACCTTAAGATCTGTTCAATCGATGTACTTTGCAGCAGATCTTTGCATAATCGGGTATACACACTGCAACGCCAGTTCCACCACTACCGATCCAATGCATTCCATTGGTAAAACGTGAAAAGAAATGGAGAGAAAAGGTGGTTTAGATCACGATCCCATACACTGACCGATATTTGGCACTGATATTTTACTTGGGGACCGATAACAGATATAACGGTGATATTAACTGCATAGGATGGAGGTAACGTTTGCCTACATACTACCCTCTACAGACCCTACCAACAGGCAACAGCTATGCTATTTGTGGGTTAACTGGGTAGTCAAGATTCCATTGTGATCATTTGATTTATTTTTTTGGGTTCTTGTAAGTTGTAATCTATCTGTGACATTCTGAACCCATATCAAAACCTTTAAGTTGTTACTCATTCAGTCATTCTACAACTACAAGTAGAAAGTTAAAAGACCAGACATAAAGATTTAAATAAGTTCTGGCCTTTTTTTGTTATTCTAGATTACAAAAGATATGACAATGGAAAATTATAGATGAATGAAGTATCGTAGTTTGGCCATTGTACTTTGCTACAAGCCTCTTATTTTTCTCATATAAAATGAGTGTATAAGTCCAAAACACACTAATTTCAGCAAGAGTTTGGCATTTTGTCCAAACACGGTTTTTTTACATTCTTTATGAATATTGTTGAATTATATGGCTCGTCATAGATTTAAAAACAAAATTATAATAAATACTATTAGGGGCTGTTTGGTCGATTAAGTGCTGAATCATTAAGAAGTCTAAATGGTTAAGAGGCTCTGAATGATTAAGTGCTGGATGGTTCAGCTATGCACCAAGTCTGAATGGTTCAGCTCTTAATCATTCCATTCAGAGCCTTTTTTTAGGTTGAAACAAACAGTCTGAATACTGAACCATTCAGAGCTCTGAATGGTTCAGAGCCTCATTAAGAGGCTACCAAACAGGCCCTTTACTCCACTTTTTATCATCTATTAACTTATTAAGAATTCCAAGCCATGAGCACACACTATCCCATACAATGGAGTATTAAAGCATTAGAAAACTCAAGACAGTAAACCATAATCAATTTGAACATAAGGTGTGGTAATTTTAATACCTGATTACGCTCATAAAGCATGTGATTTTTGGTAAAATACTTGTGCGTATCACGTCCCTTAGCAAGCATATCTTGGTCAATTGGACATATAATTCCAATCACCCTAGCAAGCAAAGTAGCTGGCGAATCATTCTGGAAAAGAACCTATACAAATAAAAAAATATTAGTTCTAGAACAACATAAGTTCTATATTACAATTACGTCTTCAAAAAAAATTCAGATGCTTACATTTCCAGTACAAAGTTCAGCCAAGATGCAGCCAAGTGACCATATATCAATCTTTTTATCATAAGGGAGGCCTAAAATAACCTCTGGTGCACGATAAGACCTTGATTGAACATAAGAACAAAGATGGTCTGTTTCAAAACAGCTACTTCCAAGATCAATAACCTTCACTTCACACCTACTGTAGCTTTTCACCAAAATATTCTCGGGCTTCAGATCACAATGTATAAGCCCAAGACCATGCAAAAATTTAAGGGCTTCCAAGCACTGAATCGTTATTGACTGCACACAAATATGAGAACACGTAATTACTTTCTTAAATTTTTCACTATTATAGGGCATATAACTTAGAGGTGGCAGCTTAGATCCATTTACTAATGAATGAGCCAGATCAGGTATATTTTATCACAAAAACGATCAAA
Organism: Ambrosia x helenae; assembly: GCA_030844895.1. Classification (NCBI taxonomy): domain Eukaryota; kingdom Viridiplantae; phylum Streptophyta; class Magnoliopsida; order Asterales; family Asteraceae; genus Ambrosia; species Ambrosia x helenae. The sequence goes on along the minus strand of JAUTDX010000118.1, from coordinate 550,259 downwards.
CACGTAAAACCATAAGTTTAGCTTAACAGATTACAGAAAATCGTCCAAATGGTCGAAAGCCATCCAAAAATGTATTTCTAAAAGCAGAAAACCTCCTAAATCATCTTTTCAATTATTAAATATAATATTATTGAGATGCAAACTAAATATAAAAAGTTCAAAAATCTTGAAAAGAAAGTGTTTTGAAAAACTAGATTACTGATGCAGTACCACTTATCTTTAAGAAGTTCAAAGCTTCGAACAAAAAGTTTTTGGGTTAAATAGCTGTTTCTTCCGGTGCCAAATAAAATTACCCATTTTGACCAATTACATAAACTGCCATACCCTCCCATTTACTGTATACAAACACAACAAACCTGCAATCTTGGCATTGTGAAATAGACCTCCCCACCAGATTCTCTATTGAACTTATGGAACTCGTATAAGTTCGCCTTAAGAAGTTCACACACAATTAACAGATGCTCCTGAAATTACAAACAGTGAAAAATGTATCAATGAAAGAATTATACCCCACAAAAGAGAAACTTTCAAAGTCATATGATCACTTACTCGGTAATAAAAGTAATCATAGAGTCTGAGAAGATGGTATTTGTCACCAGGATCATGCTTGTTGACAAATTTTAAAAGCTTTATTTCATCAAGACTCTGGTCAAAGAAATCTTTATTATTTTTAATAATCTTCACACACACATCCATGCCAGTGTGAAGGTCATGTGCTTGAATAGCTTTGCTAAATGCAGCGGATCCAAGATACTCGGTCACATGATAACGACCAGCAATGACAGAATTTAATACAACATGAAAATTCTTGTCCTCCTCAAAGCCAGTTCTGATCAACAACAAAGATATATATTAGCAAAATAAACTCAAAATCATTTCGATAAGACAAAATCCCAAAACATGTCAATTACATACCTGTTTTTCCTGTGCACTATTTTAAGATTAAAGGTCTCATATTCTTCCTCTTGAGCCTTTATCTGCTTCACTTGCTCTTGAACAGCAACCACCTCTTCATCTTCCAATAATGCCCCTGGATCTTCTTCTGTGGAGTCAGCAGCCTTCTCGTCTTCCTCTTTATGGGCTAGTTCAGCAAAGCCATAAGTTGAGGACATTGTGGGCCCAGAAGTTTCTGAACCTACAGCATCAGTTTCATATTCTTCTTCCCTTGAACTTTTACCAGTTGAAGATGCATTGCTTTTCCGTCTCCATGGTGGAAGCAAGTCGTCATTTCTATCACCTATGATACTATTGTCATTGTTTGACTTCGATTTTGGCAACGTAGGTTTATTTGCCTGCCCATCTCTAGGAGGAGGAAAAGAAAATCCACCTTCATTTACACTTTTAGTTAATTTATTAGAATCAGGTGAGGTGGTTCCCTTTTTCTCTTTCTTGGCCATATCAAGATGCTTTTTATCAGAGCCGTGAGGTGGAATAGTGACATCATTATCATGGTCAACCTCACTGCCAAAATCAGCAACTTCAGTATTGATTCCCACACCAATTGATCTAACCGAACTTTGTTGATTATCGTCCATACTATGCTCGGGCAAACGGGTCCTACCACCCTCATCAATCACTTTGGGTTCACCAAACATAACGAGCTCGTTTGTTGGTTTGACAAAGCCTTGCCAGACAGGCTCAGCACTCATCAAACGCAATTCTTCTTCATCCATTAATTCACCATCATACTGAGCAGCACTATTATGCTCATCGGAATTGGCAACTGGATCGATGTTTTTCAAATGAAAATACTGGTCACCCGATAAGTATGAATCTTCTTCTGCGAATGATTGATCGTCATCTTCGGTTTTGTTTGTAACTCTTTCTTGTGGATCTGGAATTGTAACTTTTTCATTATCACTTGGGTAATCAATTTCATGAGCTAGAAACCATGCTTCATCTTCAATAGGTTGTCTCATGTATCCAATATCATCATCATCGTCATATTCATCAGAATCCCAATATTCATGTGGGTAATCCATAGATCCACTTAAGCCATCCCCAATAGTTGCAAAACCAGATACAAGATCAGAAGTGTCTTCTGTTATCCCTTGACTTATTGATCGCCAACTACCTCCTACGGGCCTTTTTAAACCTAAACCATCAACCGTATAGATAATATAAGAAACGCATAATAATGTACAAAGTAAAACCAATTGACCAATTTAGCGTGCTCATTTTTGTATCAGAAGCATGGGGAAAAAATAGAAGATCAGAGGTGCTTGTGCATAATCGCTAAATGGTAGTTCAATATACAAGTCAACAATAGATTCAAGATCCAAATGTTTGTTATAAAAAGATTTAGCTATTGTTGGAGTTTAGTTTCCAATTCCAAATACTATAGTTTTATCATTTTCTAGTTTTTCAAGAAAACTATTAGTCAAGTATTCAATTTCTAGATAAGTATTGGTTACAGTATAATGGTTATATTATTAGTTTGTGATGATATTAGTTTAGGATAGAATAGGAATTAGACGGCAATTGGGATCCGTTTCCTATACATAAATTCATTTGTTTGGATCATAATCAGTAAAACAGGATATAACTTTATTTTTCTCAAATTTCAACGTTTATGAATCAGTAAATGCATGGACTCGCATCATATAAGAGCACTATTCCATTTGAATACAAATGTTTGTTAAAAGTTCGGGCAAACACACAGACAAAAACAAGAGAGAGAGAGAGAGAGAGAGAGAGAGAGAGAGAGAGAGAGTAATGATTAAGAAATAGATATCAAGAATGATATCAGTACTACCTAATTGTCATATAATTTCAATTTGAGATAAAGAAATATATAATACTAATGTTTACGAAATAGATATCAAGAATGATATCAGTGCTACCTAATTGTCATATAATTTCAATTTGAGAAGAAGAAATATATAATACTGATGTACCTGAAGAGCCTATTTCTTGACCAATAGGAACATCTAGAAAAGATCCAATAAGATAAGCATTGTCAGCATTAAGAATCTGTCCAGTGCCTCCAGGCCCATCATGTTCATGTTTCTCATCCCAAGCATAACTAGACAGTCTCTCAGTAGACTTGAGTTTAACAGGTGGCAGTCTAGGTAGTTCTTCTTTCTGATTCTCAGAAACAATCGGAAGACTTAACCCACCAAAAGCTTGTGGCTCAATATTTCCTTGAGTTTTTCCGAAGTACAGAGCTCTTCCAACCTCATTTTCTTGTTCTTTAATTGCTGCCCTAATACTGTCTGTTTTTCTCCTTCCATCTTCTTTCTCACTAGCACCAAGGCTTGTAACATTATAACTGGTTGATGCGTCTCCTTCAGAAAAAGGGAACACTGTTTTAACAGAACAAAATTCCTCATTTCTTGACCATGGGTTTTCCACAAATTCATCTTTTGACAAAACGGTTCTCTTTGGACGTTGCATGTTTATTTCCTTAGGTTCAATATTTGGTTTACTGTTACTTACAGGCCCAAGCAATGAAACTTTTGTTTCTTCCCCCACTTTCCTATTTCTTTCTGCATCAGAAGCCTCGGGTGGATTAATTTTTGTCTGGGAAGAAATTTGATACTCCTTTACATTTTCGAGTCGAATACCATCATCATTATCACTAGGATCAGCAGACCCGTTACTTGGATCAAATCTCCATGTATATAAATCAAGCAGATTATCTTCTGAACCATTAGAGAACATAAAACTCTTATTCGATGCCCCATTTGGCTCATTACTATACCCTCCATCAAAGGAAGTGATTTCCCATTTACTATCAGGTCCATTCCTTCCGGTCCCGCGTTCTACTTCTTTCACAATATGCTTTTCCTTTGAAACCTCATCGGTTGTTGAAGAACCCTTCCCTTGGTTGCCAACTGTACTCACTTTTTCCAACAACTTGCTTCCCAAATCTTTCTCTTTCAGGTTTAAATCTTGCATCAAACTGTTCAGATCAGGGCGCTTATCGATCTCACTTCTCAATGCTGCTTCAGCCCTAGCAAACTTATTCTTTTTGAGAAACTCAAGTATGGCATCGACCTTCGAGTCTGCCATTTCTGAACTGCAATAAAAATGCAATAAAACCCTTATACTACCCAAAAAAAGATCCAACAAAGCCCTAACAATTTCAATAGCAAGGCACAGATACAGGTAACTCACCAACTCACAATTTTAATTCTAGGTTAAATACCCATCACAGGTGTTTCTTTCAAAGTCGAAAATTGATCTAAATTCATAACTTTCATGCGACAGGTTCTCAATTATCCCCTATCAATTATACATTGAAACTATCAAGTATCAACCCCAAAACAGGAGATTAAAACAGGCAATTAACCTTCTGCAAACCGACTCTATACCAAATCAGTTGAAATCTCATATCATAAGTGTTTCACCAAGTGCAAGATTAAGCAGTTTTAATTATATACATACGCATACAAAACAAGCATAATGTACCTAAATCCTCATAAATTCTAGCTAACTCCCAATTTCATTTCTAGGTTAATACCTATCACATAGATTACTAAGTTACTTCCGATATCGAAAACTGATCTAAATTCAACACTTTCAAACGAAAAACACTAAACATATGATGCTAAATCCTCAATATTCCCCTACAATTATACACTTGAAACATGAAGTTGACCTTATGTAAACCTACTCAACATCAAATCATTATAAATCTCATATCATAAAAGCTTCCTAGGGGCAAGATTAAGCAGTTTTAAACCATATACATACACATTCAAAACAAGCATATGTTAATACAAACAGCTAAGAATAACAAACTGTACCTAAATTCTAGCTAACTCGCAATTTCAATTATAGGTTAAACACCTATCACATAAGTCCACTTTCGAATCCAAAAACCGATCTAAATTCAATACTTTCAAACAACAAACCCTAAGCCTACAATGCTAAATCTTCAATCACACATTTCAAACTAAACACCTAAAAAATGATATTATCACAAGAAGGCAATTAACCAAGCCTTCTATAAACAAACTCTAACAAGAAATCATTCAAAATCTCATATATCCATACGAATTAAACAAAAACAAAACAAGAATATGTAAAACACAAACAGAAAGGAATAACAAATAGTTACCTAAATCCTCATAAATTAAGCGACGAATCGAGCGTTACGAGTGCGGATCTTCGTGTCTGGAACCCTAATTAATAATACATGTTTTGAGGTTAGATTTGGAGATTAATATTTATAAAAAAAAATGGTGATTGAAGGGAGAGTAAAAGAAGAGATGTTAGTGAGGATTTGATTGAATGAGATGATTGATGGCTGAATGATTAATTAATTAATGTATGAATTAAGGGGAATGGGTATTATTGTTGATAGGAGGTTGAAGAAGATGCCCTAGAGTTTAAGCATTTATTCCATTAGCGACGTTCTTTGTTTTTTCATTTGGTATTTTGGGTGTGTGAGTCTGAGATATTATTTTTCTTTTATTTTTAAACCGCTTGCAAATCAAACCCGGGTATTTTAGAATACTCTTTTGACAAATTCAAGTACTCTAAAAGACTACTCAAGTTGTCAACACCAATTTCGGGGAAAATCTCACATGTCTGCAGGCACGACGATGAAATTATCAGTAAAACTCGTTTGCCTCAAGAAATCGAACGCAGGGTTCTCGGGTCTTTTATTATTATTGTCTACCAATGTCTCTGCTTGGTATTGATGAGATATTATTATTCATATTATATGATATGTCCATATCCATGCTTGAATGGGTCATTTCATTTCAAGTTGATATTTATGATAAAAATTCTATATTGTATTCTTGTATTGATGCATGATATAGTAATCTAATACTATTTGATTTTATTTTTATTTTATTTTTTTAGGATATTTATGATTGATGAATATTTTAGCATTATGTGTTACTAGTAATTTGTTTACTTTAACCTCTTTACTTTTTATTTTTTATAAATTTGTCACAAAACATTTTTTAATTTATAATCCCAACACCTTTTCACCTTAAACTTTGATCCATACTAGTGAGGAACCCGCGCGTTGCGGCGGCGCTAATTTTTTTTTTATATGACTCGTTTCTTTAGAAGTATTGCTTCCAATCAAAACATTTTAACTTTGACAATTTGGACATATTTGTCTATGTCTCCCCCTTTATAATGTAGTATAAGTTTAAAGCATGTGTCTTTTCAAATGTCATCTTAACTTTGACAATTTGGACATATTTGTCCATGTCTCCCCCTTTATAATGTAGTATAGATAGATATAGATGCTTTTCATTTTTATTATTTTTTTTTTTGCGAATTATGTTTCAATCTAAATTTTGCGAGTCCGCACGTTGTAACCTGAGTATGTTGTTAAATGTTTTTACCTCTATGTTTTCCCGGTTAACGGCTATGTCGTAGCACGCAGGTCCTAGATCGACTTGGTTATTCTTTAATATGATTTAAGTCAATGTCTAAATTTGAGCGTTAACAGTACGCCACAACGGTGTGTGTGATTCAATGTTGTTACATTTGGGTTAACGGTCCCATCGCAACACGCAGGTCCTAAATACTAGTTAAATATAGTACTCATCAAATATTACCCATCGAATATAGTTTATGGTTTTATATGGTTTAAAAGATTACCAGTCACGGGTTGAGTTATTCTACAAAGGCTACAAAAAATGAAAAGGATAAGAAGGATACAAAAAACACAATAGATCATGAAATATGACACGATGAGCCACAAAATATAATATAGTGCCAAAAAATATAACACAACGTTGAAGAACAAAGACACAATGAATTGAAAACATGACACAATGATGAAAATAAAAAAAAAGACACAATGGTAACATAAAATACACAATGATATAACACATATTCTAAAAACTACAAGCTAAAACCCAAAAAAAAGACCTAAAAACTAACGTCGTAGGGTGCGATAAGACGATTCCAATGCCGCTTGAATGAGTTCAATCGGAGTCTATTTGATACCCTTCCTACGACTTCCTATTTTTTCTTTCACTGTGTATTTGATCCTAACCCTACTAGTCACATGCCTATACATAAAGCACAATCTCTAACTCACTTTGATCATTTCAAGTTCTTTAAGTTCACCATACTATTTGTTATGTATTAATATCAATGATGGATAAATTGTAAAACTAATCACATTCTTACCCGTCCAAAATATTGACAAAATAAAACAATGACAATTTGGTCGTCTACCAGTCTACCACGTTCGTATATGTTTGCATGATTATCAATAAGATGCACGAATTGCCCCAAAGGGAACGTTACTTGTTAAAATATTGTTAGATACAAACAACCACACATTAACATCCAACCATCTCTATTTGTCCTTTTCTTTTGTCTTTACACCTTCATAAATCCTTTATAAGTTGCAACATATCATCATCGCTATACACTCAAGTCTCAACACACATTTAGGAGCCTAAAATGAAATACACAAGGCTGCACAAGAGTAAGGTTGATAAAAACGAGCACGATTTCGTAGCAGGAAATAAGCGGCCATCAACCAACGGTCACAAAATGAAACGATTCTCGCAAGCAATAAAGAAATTCTTGACCATTTATAAGGAGCGACAAAGAGACTCAACCCATGAGGCTTTGTGGACTCGCAAGGATGGAATAAAAACCAAGAGGAAAGTTTTATGAAAGCGAGCTTAATGTCACGGATTTATCTTTTTATGGCATAAACTACACGTGTCGCATCCTAAATCCTTCGTACGCTTTTCCCTTTTTTATAACAAACGCAACCTGTGTGAATTCGGATATCGTAAGTAGTGAAAGATTTGATAATTTTAAATGGCATTTTATTATGGTTTTTTTTGCATGTAATGATATAGAATTTGATAATATCCTTCTTAAAATCCAAATTGAGTGTCATAAACCAATATGTTAATAGTACATGTTATATATGGTCATATTTTTAGTTTGAGGTGTCAACAGTCAATTTCGAATAGCTTAGGTTATTTAATCCAATTCCCCTTATATAAAAACAACTAATCACAACATGTCACCTCATTCCCCTCTTACACCATCAAACTCGCTTATAAAAAACCAACAAATCACCACATGCCACCTCATTCCCTCCAAACCTTCCATGATCGTTACCACCATCACACGAAAAGCCATCACTACCTTGATGGAGGTGGTGGAGTAGTCTTTCACGCAGTGGCGAAGCTTACATTTTAGATGGTGGGAGCCGAAAGTCATGAAACGCGATATCTTTTTTCAATTCGGTGGGAGCAGAACTCAATATATATACGAAATTTTCTAATGAAAACGGTAGGGGCCGAGGTACCATCCGGCCCTTATAATATTCCGCACTTGTTTCACGGTCACCTCACCCATCACAACCTCCGACACGAAGACGCCCAACCACCCTAAACTGGACACAAAGTCTTCGAAACTACTCAATAGGCCACGTACTTCGCTAGCTAGACTATCGCAAGTAATTTATACCAAAAGACCTGTCTTGCCATCGCCAACCAAGAGGGGGATGAACCTATCCTAGTATCCTTTCAAAATCATTATGTGTGAATACAAATTAAAAAAAAAAAAAAAAAGGAAATATTTCTATAGAGACAAAATCCAAAGTGAAAACAAAAGCAAGTTGGTACGATCAAAATTATCATCGTTTCATTAGTACCAACAATTTCATGGATACAATTTAAGGATTCATGTATGAAGTATTTAAAATTTATATAACATTTTGTTTTTAATAAAAAAAACAATTTATATCATGTTTAAACTAATACTACTTTAAACATCCCATTTTGAACAATCGCTTAAATACATGTCATAACCGGTGTACAGTCATTTTCTATGACCAAGCAACTGACTTTAGCACCGGAATTTCCGTGTAAAACCCTATCAACATCATCAACCGGCATTGGCGCCAAAGTTGCGACCCAAATCTTTAGCAAGCAAACCTACGACAAGAACTTTTGTAATAAAAACATAAATAGGTTAGTTTTTAGTATTTGTCATTTTCAAAACGTATCATACTTGTTGATATAATGTAGTTTTGACTAGGTTTTCTAGACTCATACTATTTATTGTTTTGTATTTGTTCTTTTCATGTGCTTTTACTTTACTCATTGTGACTTTTAAAAACACGTTTATTTTTTTTTTTTCTGGCAAACTAATCTACTTCTAAATATCCCTAAACATACACCTTACTAGATTTGAAACAACCCCCCCCCCCCCCCCCCCCGGTCTCTTAGATAAAGAAAGACACTTTACCACCTCACTATTAAGTCCCTAAAGAACTCTACGTAAGTAGATGGTTAATCATTTACTTGTATATCAAAGTAAAGTCAAGTTATCCTACACAGTGAGAAGGGTGAGAATAATATAAAAAAAAACTCAATAGATCACGAAATACAACACAATGTTGAAGAAAAAAAAAAACACAATGAATCATAAAATGACACAATGATAAAAATAAGAAAAAGACACAACGATCTAACATAAATTCTGAAAATCCAAAAAAAGCGAAAACCTAAAAACTAAAATCGTGGGGGTTCGATAATGCGGTTTGAATGAGTTCAATCGGAGCCCGTTTGATACATTTCATACGACTTTCTATTTTTCTTTCAATCCTAACCCTATCAGAGCATCAACCCCAAATATGTAAACATTATCTTGACCAGAACACCATTTTAACATGGAAATCATTCGTAAACCGCACGAAATTCAGAATTTACCCATCTAACGGCAGGTCAACAAAAAGTTACAAGGATTAATACGTAAACCATAACCATAAGTGTACTTCCAAAGTCGCTCATGTGGTCAAATGTAGTGAGATTTCCCTTACAGCATGAAAAAAATAATATTACACCGGGTAGGTTGAATCTATCTTTCTTATTTCCTTTAACAGTTTGTGACACAAACTATACAGAAATCATGAGGTGTGCAGTTGTTGCATATATGATTAGGAAGTGCCACCAGCCTTTGCCGCTTCTGTCATAAAAGACTCCCCACAGCCACATTGTCCTTTTGAGTTTGGGTTGATAAATACAAATTCAGATCTGCACCAATAACAATAACAATAACCATATTCAAAAACTTTTACAAGTAATCTTAAAACCACAATCAATACTAATTTTTTTCATGCTCATTAGGTATAATATGTAGGGGCGAGGATTTGGATTTGGATTTCTAACATGACATGAACCTAACACCAGATTCGCAGGTTTGGATTTAGTCTAAATGGGTTCAGGTCGAACCCACAAACACATTTAGCTAAACAAGTTGTGTGTGGGAAATTAGCATCATGTTTTATAGTTTATTTATATAAGTTCTTACTTCTTACAAATGTGTTCTATATCGTAATTTAAACTCACTGGGTATTTTATGCCAAATTTTAAAAGAACAGAGAAATTAGCATCATGTTTTCTAGTTTAAACGATACTATTTTATATAATTCGTATTTTGGATGTAAATTTATATCTAGGTATATATGCAAAAGAAAAAAAAGGAAATTCCATGTTATAGGGGTCATGTTCCTGTCAATTCGTATTCTTGTGTCGTGTTCAGGTTCATGTGTTTGATTCAGGACAAATTTTCGGGTTCGTGTTATGTTCGACCACTCGGTTCCCAAAACACGACTCATTTAACAAGATACACTAAATATAATTAAACCAAAGTAAACAAGTTTCTTACCTGAGCTTATCGTCTACGAAGTCCATCTTGGTACCAATAACATGCATAAGAGCTTTTGGATCTATCAAAATCTTCACACCCTTGTCCTCTATCAACTCATCAAATTTCCCTTTTTCATCTGTACATATAAAATATCAGATTATCAGTGTTTCAGGAACTGCTTACATGTTACAATCACTATCTAGAGGGAGAAATGAAACATCTGAGACAAATATGTCCTTCCGCCCCATGATCAAAGTGATCGGATGGCAGCAAGATGGTTAACGGTTAACCCATAATTATTTAATGGTTCTTATTTGAAGCATTTGAAAATAAAAAGACAAATAGGAAATATTATAACATAAGCAATGCAGGTACTTCGGGACACATGAATGATGAAAGGAACCAATGCTCTTGTAATCTTGGGTGATGTATAACACAATCCTCTGCTAGTAAGAAAAGAGGGGGGAGATGCTTACATAAAAAAGAGTACGGGCACCGATGGAAAATGGATTTCAGGGGTACAAGAGATTTTCAAGAACCATTTGTAAGAAAAAGAAAACAGACACGCCCGTCTCGGTTATCAAACTCCACAACCCAACCTCATACTTGTATCCAAAGTCCAAACAAAAGTCTGAACCCTAGGAGCAACCATAATCGATATCTCACCAAGCAGGAATGAGAAGATGGTACCCGTAGAGGTGTTTCAGTTCTGGGCAGAAGTATTCTCCACAGCACATCATTGATTTGGACAAGATGAACAATGAAGACTAGATTCGGCGAATGGATACTGAAGAAGAGTGATGCAGGCAGTGGCGAAGGTTTGTAGGGGCGGGGAGGAGCGGCCGACCCCCCCGGATTTTCGCGCAGAAGTTCCAATTATATAGTATCCGTATAGAAAATTTTGAAAATATAGGGTTTCGACCCCCCGAAACCAGTGACTTCCGATCCCCCGAACCTTCGGGTCAAGCTTCGCCACTGGATGCAAGATTATCTCCTAGTTTGAATTGAAGATTATTTTTATCTATTATTTTAATTTCTTTATCTTTTATTTAGTTTTCTATTTGAATTATGATTACCTATAAAAGGGGACCTAGGGCTTATGTTTTTAGTTAGTTTTAGAGTTTTGATTATTAAAGAACCTTTGAGGTTTTTGTTAAGCTTTTGAATCCTTTGAGTATCTTGAGCCATTTGATTGCATATGAAACTGCATCAGTTGGTATCAGAGCTCTAGGTTTATCAAATAGCTCTACGTGAAGACGAGTGTTTTCTTGTTCGAAGACTCGCCGACCGAGGCATCGACAAGAACATTGGTAGTTCGCGTACTCGTGAAGATCAGTTCAATCGTGATCGTAGATTCGCCGAACGAGGCAACGAGATCGGAAAGCGCGATCCACGAGATATTATTAAGATCAAAAGACTCCGACAGCGAGTCCGAGATCTTGAAGAGATCAAACGGCTCCGTCAACGAGTTCGAGATCTTGAGTTACAATGGGAAAGGCGTGTTAAGGAAACCGATTCGAGACACATCGTCTAGGACGATGTTAACGAGGAAGAGGAGTATCCGTTTGACCGTCACCCACCCCGGTTCTATGAACCGATCGATCACAATTGTTTATCGGAGGACAAACCCAGATTCGATGAAGACGGGATTGAACCCGACGAGGAAGAATGTTTGTTCGTGCAAGAGTTTCTTAACAGAACTACTACTCGGGACTACCATTCACGAGAACGAGTGGAAGAATGAAACGGATGCTTACGATCATGAGTATAAGGAATATTCGTCAGGTGAGCTCTTTGGGTGGTTCAAGTCGATTGTTAACATGAGACGGTCCAATGCCCCATTCGACCCAGGTGGTACAAGTTTAGAGTCGGGCAAGACAATCCATGAAGTTGAATTGTTTATGCGGTTTGTGAAGATAATGATAACTGAGAATCGGGTGGATGTCCCTTTTGATCCGGGTGGTTTGGTTTGGAAGTAAAACTCGAGGACGAGTTTTTTCGAAGAAGGGGAGAATGATGCAGGATTATCTCCTAGTTTGAATTGAAGATTATTTTTATCTATTATTTTAATTTCTTTATCTTTTATTTAGTTTTCTATTTGAATTATGATTCTCCACCTATAAAAGGGGACCTAGGGCTTATGTTTTTAGTTAGTTTTAGAGTTTTGATTATTATAAAGAACCTTTGAGGTTTTTGTTAAGCTTTTGAATCCTTTGAGTATCTTGAGCCATTTGATTGCATATGAAACTGCATCAAAGAGGTTAAAGTTTAAACCTGTTCTTGAAGGAGAGTGCCATGAATTGGAATATATTGGGGAGTCTTCAGACTCTTCCACTAATTTGAAAACTTATATAGTAGCGGAGTTAAGTGGTTTCCCCACCCTAATTCTTATTGAGTGTGGAGCCACTCTCAATTTTCTATCTAAAAGTGACGCACTTGCTTGGAAATTGAGACAACTAGCAAGGTGGGAAGCCATTTGGAGATGGAAGTTAGAACAGCAGCTAAGCAGTTAATATCACCGATATATCTGCTATATCGGTCCGATATATCGGTTATCGGTCCTCAACCGATATTTTGGCCGATATTTTCTACCGATATTATCGGTGATATTGACCGATATTTGACCGATATCTTACCGATATTTGACCGATATATCACCGATATTCCCGATATCGGTATCTTTCTTATTAGTTCTTCTATTTGTCTTGCTTCTTATTGATGCTGTTAGTGTTTTAAGTCTTAATTGTTAATTGTCAGTGTTAAATATTAGTGTTTAAAGTCTTAATAAGTTCCTACTTGCTACAATTGTTATTGTTTTGCATGTTGCAAGAGGTCAATTTGTTAATTTTAGGAGATTATATTTAATTGTTAGTGTTAAACCTCTATATATATATGGATTTTGCATGATATAAAATTACCGATATCCCACCGATATCTCACCGCGAAAACCGATATATCAAATATCGGTCCTCGACCGATAACCGATATTTTCCAACATTAACTGCTTAGAACAGCAGACCACCAAAAAAGGTGCCAAGACATCGCTCTAAGGTTTGGGTTGTTCCCTTGTGCATTGATGCAGACTTCCATCGGCTAAGTTTTGGCCCTATACTAGTATACTTCCAATCATGACTCGACAAACACTTTTCCTTCGAGAGATAATCTATAGCAGGTCTTCTCTGATTGCGATTCTCTGAAGCGATGATGCAGGATTTATTGGATCACAACAAGGCAAGTTATGCGACTAAACTCAAATGTCACCTAACATGAGTCCAGGTACACATGAAAACTTTGCTAATAAACACCGTCAAGATGTCGAATTTAAGGTGGGGGAATAGGTGTTCCCATAAGCTTTGTCCTTACGATCAACAATCTGTGGTCTGGAGGAGAAGTTCTGAGCATGATTTTATGGCCATTTCCTATCATTGCTAAAGTCATTCAAGCAGCTTATAAATTCCAGCTTCCTGATTCAGCAAGACTTCATTCTGTCTTCCATGTCTCTCATCAAAGGAGCCACTAGATATACTCATGCCTGTCAAAGCCTGTTTATTTCCTTTCTAGTCTCGAAACAGATTCAACTACCACATGTCTCCCTAATGCTTAGCTACTTGCACTCCATATAAAGATGGCAAATAAATACCCATCAAATGGCAGCAAGCAACAATTGAAGTTGCTAGTTAGAAGGATGCCTCCTTTTCTCATTGTCAGTTCCCATACTTTATGAGGCCAGCAAAAAAAAAACCACTCCCTATGTAGGAAAGAATGAAGGAATGTGTTATTTCTAGGGCAGTTAAATGAGAGGGGGGGGGGTATATGGTTAGTACAAAAGACGAAGACAGATGCTTGTGTAGGAATTTTATTTTAAAAAGCTACTGGCAGGAAGATTTTAGTAATCTGGAATTCTGGATCCCCTTTCATACTAAGAAATCATCTCTTTTCCTCTTATACAATCTTCAGCTCTTATGCCATTTCAAGTTCATTTATCTCGTTGTTCATTTGACACTGTACAACTTAGACAGTCTAGAGTAGGAGCTTTATTGTGAATATTTTCATGTGGATTGTGAGATTAACCAGCGCTAGATACCACTTTGTTGATAAGGTGAGTAGTGACTAAACGCAATAGCCCCAAAAGTAAATAGGAACATGAGACTTAAAATGAAGAGCGCGAGCAATTTCAAGGAATTGTTTATGCTTCCTTTCAATTTTTACCATTTAGCTACGGACGTATGAAAAGGGGGTTAGGTGTCATCTACCACGTGCACGAGAAAATCCAATCCATAATTTTCAACTTTTCAAGATATAATGTAGTGACTAAGAACATAGGTATAAAAGCATCCACAAATAGTGTGATGTATACTAACCAAGATTTAGGTCAACGTCGCACTTGTAAAGGCATCCACGACAGTGAGAAGGAATTAGAAACCATTAATAGTTAGAAACATATATGCAAGATATGCTAATGTTCACGCAGTCACGCCAAAGGCCTATCATACTATATTATATTTATACCCTTGTTGCACATTTATTAGAAGTTCAAAACTTGGGTCATAATATACCACATAACAATGACCTCAATCAATGTGAAATTACTAGCCTCACTCATAATATACCAGAAATCGAAGCACATAACAAATTCAATGTGCTGCAAATCAGAAGAAAACGTGGTCTTATCAGCTTCCATGTGTTGAGTTTTGGCACAATACTTCCAGTCATGTCTAAACATATACTACTCCCTTTGAACTAATTTAATGCACTCCTCTGATGGTATTTATGTGAAGCTATGATGCAGATATTATTGGACCCTAACGAAGCAACTGAAGTCAAAAGTTTGCTAACATGAGCCCAGACATGATGAAAATTGTTACTGATAAACATCTGGATATACCAAGAAAGATGTATAGTCTAATGAGGCTACTATGAAACATATACCCATGGTGGGGCAAGCCCGTCCACCAATTGGGAAGCTAGACATCAAGTAAGGTGGCCTGATGAGCCTTTCCTTGTTGGGTTCGTTCACAGCTCCCTCTTCATTTCCCGTAGTCCTAAGAGGAGTAATTACCTTACACGAGTAGAGTAGGATGTTGCATTAAGGTGGGGAAAATATAGATGTTCCTTATATCTTTGTCCTTACAATCAACAATCTGTGGTCTGATTGATCAATCAAAAGTTAAAAGCATGTTTTTATAGCCATTTCCTATCAAAGCTAAAGTCAGTCCCGCAGCACATAACTTCCAGCTTCCTGATTCAACAAGAATTATTTATTATTCTGTCTTCCATGTCCCTCACCTAAAAGAGCCACTCTAAACACTTATATCGTGTCTAATCCTCACTTCGTTCTGGCCTTAGAACATATTCAACAACCGAATCTCTCCCTAATGCCTAGCTACTTGAACTTTATCCAATCCTGGCAAAAATATAATCCTGGTAAACAAGCCAGAGACGGTTGATTAATGGCAGCAAGGGAGATACAAAGATGGCACGACGCTACTGTTAGGCATAAGACACGGCTGGACAACAAATAACAGTGAACAATCACAGCAATGGCTGCGGCCTAAACTTGACAGCTGTTCTATTGAATACTATTAAAATAAAATGACAGCTGCGGCTGCTGCTATGGTGGCCCAGCGTCCACGGGCTACAAGATGAACAAGAGATTTAACGTAGTGAGGTCGGTGCAATCAACGTCCACAGGCTGTAACTAGGATTTGTATATTATTGAGGCGATGAGATAATAACAATAACAATGCCTAACAATCTATAATCTATTTATAATACATAGATTAGGGTTACAATATTGTAAAACAACAAACAGTTATGGAAAATAACAAACACAGCAAGGATTAGAAGCCTAATTGTAAAACAAACAGATAAGTGTATCATGTAAATTGGATATAAGGAAAGTAAGTAAATAAATACCTGCATAATTGAGGGTATATGAAAGACCGTTACAACCACGAGCTTTAACACCGAGTTTAAGAAACGGTCGTTGTCGCTGCTGTAAGAGGTGGCGTATCCTGTCCGCCGCCGCTTCCGTTAGGCTTACGGCTTGTCGTCTCGCCGCCGTAGCCGCCGCTGCTGCTAATCTTGAAGCTGCCATCTTCGTTCCGATGGATGGATGGATGTTTGACAAACCTCTAATATTAACGGAGAATCGTTTTCTTTTTATTCTCTTCAGCCAATTTAGCCAAAAGTAAATAAATAAAACAAAAAAAGTTATACGTAATCTATAGGTATGTTTTGGCAAAACTAGGTGCTAGCCGGTAGCGGTAAGCTTTTTAAATATATTTTGGTGTTTGGCAAAATAGTTGGACCTTTTAATAAAATGTATAAAATGATCAAAATTGACATAATTAAAAGCTTATAAAGAAGGTTTTTATTTTATTTTTAAATAGAATGGGTATTTGTGTCATTTACTAATTAAAAGCTTGTAGCTAGTATATCTTTTTCTTAAACGCTAATACTAGTAGTTTTTCATTATAGAGTTTTTTCTCTAACCTAAAAACTTCCAGCTCCTTCAACCAAAAAGGCTTTTTATTGAGTAAGAGTTTTTTTTTAAAAGCTTGAAGCTCTTAAAAGCCCTCAAAAGCTTCTTGCCAAACATACCCTATATATATTCTTTGTATAATAAAAGAAGTTTTTTGTTTTGTATTTTTTTTTTCCTGACATGGAACCATATATGATTATTTAAAAAAAAAAAATTAAGTTACGGACGACATTTTCTGTAACACCCCAACCGATGGCGGAAACATCGGGGTGCCACGTATTGATGATTGTTTTCAGTAGCACATGGTATAACATAAATTTTAAATAATTTATTCAAACATAATATCCAAAATGTGAAATGATGTCTAAGAATTCAAATACATAAAATCAAATAACAACTTCAATGACTTCAAATAAACTTCAAGTAAAATCCTCATGCTAACTCAAGCCTCAGCTTCATTGTTACCTGAAACATGTTAATTTTGAAAGTATTTTGGGTCAACATAAGTTGGTGAGAATTACATAGGTTTTTTATGATAAAATGAATAAAATGTTGTGCAATTCATGTGTCATGTTAATCTAGCCCATATGTGAGAACATATTAGAAATAAATCGAGTGCATAATCAACCCTGTTGACTGTTATAAAATGATACATACCATACACTTATGGTCCCAATGAATATGTTATGCGATAACAAACACCCACGTAACCTTGGTAGGAGGCACGTATCCGGGTGGGATTGTCAGTCCAATAGATCTATCAATGTATACCGTCGGCTGATCAATGTTAATGATTATGCTAGAATGATGCTTACTCTAATCATGCTCAAGACATAATGCAACATAGAAAACACATAGACACATTGATGATTGAATTGCAATGATAATGTTATAACATGTTTCACCCCAAAAATGGTGATAAATAAAAGGGGCTATGTAAAACTCACCTTAGCAAATGTTAACTTGTTGAAAAGATGTGATAATTGTGTTGCCCAAAAAGATTCCAAATATCACCCTATAATAAGGTAATATATAATAAGTCTAAGTCTAATTAACTTACAAGTGTATCCTAGGGTTTTGATTTGGGGATAATCAATTGTTGAATTTAAATTAAAATGTTAATTAAATAAAGAAAATTTGATAATTAATGAAAGAAAGTCTTTTTATAAAATTTGGATTTTGAATGTACACATAAAAGTGTTTGAAGCATAAAAATAATTTTTATAAAATTATTTCATTTAAAATAGATTTTTAAATCTATTTATTTATAAATAGCCAATATTTAACTTTAATATTCAAAAATACTAAAATTAAAGAATTCTTATTTTAAAAATCATATTTCTGTTCTAAATGATTAAAAATAATTTGTATAAAATTTTGGTGCAAAAATGATGAAAATTGGATTTATTATGATTTAATTATGATTAAATCTAACAAAAATTGATTAAAAATATAAAATAAATGATTTTACTGAATTAAAAATTATTTCAGTAAAGTTTAACTTTATAAAAAGTTAGGATAATTTTTGGGGAATTTAATAAAACTGTTTTGATATATAAATGGATTTTTATAAATATAATAGTATAAAAATGATTTAATTATTATAATTATTAAATAAATGAATTTCTGAAAAATAAAAATTGTAAATAAAACTTTTATATCAGATTAAACAATTTTAATTTTTTTTGAATTTATAAAATAGTTTTGATATTTTAAAAAGAATTTAAAAGATTAAAAAGATTTAATATATATATATAATTATAATTGTTGTTTAAAAAGAAAAGAAAAGAAAAGAATAAAAACGGTCAGAGCCGGGACTCGAACCCGGGTGACCACTGTGGTGAACCATGGTCACAACCACTTGGCCTAGGCCGGTGGTTGTGATGTTTCTGGTTTAATTTTAATTATATACACGACGCGAAATCAGTTTTATCCCCAATTAAAATCACGACGAACCCTAGAATTTCAATTGAATGATTCAGACAACTTTAGCCCGATTAATGTTAGGGCTATTGTTGTTTGATAGCCGATGAATAAAACCCACAGAAAAACAAGAACTCACAGTGATGATTTGATTGCAAACGTCGGGTCAAAGCAAAAGTCAACCAACGAGCACAATAATAATAATCAGAGTGAATTAGAGAGATTGGGAGGTTGAGAGAGAGTTGTGAGCGAGTTGTCAAGGTTCGCAGACCATCAATTTATACTGAGGATCGATGGTTAATGTTAATTGGAAAGTTGACCTCTTATTGAATGCATACGCGTATAATAGATCAAATGGGTCAACAATTGATGTGTATATGACGTGTAATCGTGTTGTAATAGGCCGGTAATCATACGAGTTTGCCAAAAATAGATCAATTACACGTAAATTTGATGGATTGATCATCAAGAAATCCCACAGTTGACTTTCCTTGTCAACTGTGAGGATTTAATACGCGTATAAGATTATAATGTATCCGGGTTATTTCAACAAGAAGGTCCAGCCCAGTTGGTTGTGTATGTGTGTATGTGTGGCTTTGGCGCGGGTTCGAACCCCGGCCAAAGCATTTTTATTATTTTTGATATAATTATACTTCCACACACATATATTATATATTATATAGTATTGGGGTTCCACAAATGCGACAAAAATAATAAATGCGACGTATAGAATGAAACTTGACGTTTTATTAATGTCGATGGTGAAACGTACAAGTATTAAATGCGTAATGTTACAGTCTCCCCTACTTTTAGGAACTTCGTCCCGAAGTTGGAGTTGGAGAGTCTGGTGGAAAAAGATGTGGATACTTCGACTTCATCTGGTCTTTACGCTCCCAAGTGAACTCTGGGCCTCGTTTAGATTCCCAACGAACCTTAACGATCGGAATACGACTGCGCTTGAGTTTCTTGACTCCAGTGTCAACAATCTCGACGGGTTTCTCGATAATGTGCATGCTTTCATCGATTTGCACATCCTCAAGAGGAACATGAAGGTTCTCATCTGCTAAGCATTTCTTGAGATTCGAAACATGGAAGGTCGGATGAACATTGCTTAGCTCAGGTGGAAGATCAAGCTTGTAAGCCACTTTTCCAACTCTGTCAAGAATTTTGAAGGGGCCTACGTAACGAGGAGCTAGTTTTCCCTTTCTACCGAAACGAATAACTCCTTTCCAAGGGGATACCTTAAGTAGCACAAGGTCCCCAACTTGAAATTCCAGGGGTTTACGACGTTTATCAGCATAACTCTTTTGGCGACTTCTAGCCTTGAGAAGATTATCCTGAATAAGCTGGATTTTGTCTGTGGTTTCCTGGATTAGTTCGGGTCCAGTAATACGAGCTTCACCAACCTCAGTCCAACAGACAGGTGAACGACATTTCCGACCATAGAGTGCCTCAAAAGGAGCCATGTTAATGCTGGCGTGATAACTGTTGTTGTATGAAAACTCAACCAAAGGGAGATGAGAATCCCATGCGCCACCAAAATCGATGACACATGCCCTGAGCATGTCCTCAAGTGTCTGGATGGTTCGTTCAGTCTGACCATCCGTTTGAGGGTGATAAGCAGTGCTCAGGTTCAACTTGGTACCCAAAGCATCTTGTAGAGATCCCCAAAAGTGAGAGGTGAAACGACCGTCGCGATCAGAAATAATGTCCAAAGGTATTCCGTGACGACATACGATTTCACTTACGTACATCTTTGCCAACTTTTCCACAGAATACTTCTCGCGAATAGGTAGAAAGTGAGCTGACTTGGTCAAACGATCGACGATTACCCAAATACTGTCAAAACCTTTGGGTGTGCGAGGGAGTTTGGTGATGAAATCCATAGCTATGCTCTCCCATTTCCAGACAGGAATCTCTGGTTGTTCAAGCATACCAGATGGTCGTTGATGTTCAGCCTTAACCTTGGAGCAAGTGAGGCATTTTGCAACGAAAAGAGCAATGTCTTTCTTCATACCAGGCCACCAATAAGAATAACGAAGATCTTGGTACATCTTGTCAGCTCCAGGATGAATAGAATAACGAGACTTATGAGCCTCGTTCATGAGAAAAGTACGAAGATCATCACGGTCGGGAATCCACAGTCGGTTAAGGAAATAAAGGAGACCATCGGGTTTGGTTTCAAGTTGAGTCTCAGCACCACAAGACATTTCATCGTACATGTTACCTTGGGTGACTGAGGTGTGTTGAGCCTGGAGAATGCGATCTTGAAGATCAGTACGAACTCTCGCACATTGGAGTTTGACACGCTCTTTACGACTAAGTGCGTCAGCCACAACATTCGCTTTGCCAGGATGGTAGCGAATTTCGCAATCATAGTCGTTAAGTAATTCAACCCAACGTCGTTGCCTCATGTTAAGATTCTTTTGATCGAAGACATGTTGGAGACTTTTGTGGTCCGTGAACACCACACATTTGGTCCCATAAAGATAATGTCTCCAAATCTTGAGTGCAAAGACAACAGCGCCCAATTCAAGATCATGGGTGGTATAATTTTTCTCGTGAGTCTTGAGTTGTCGAGACGCATAAGCAATAACCTTTCCTCGTTGCATGAGAACACAACCAAGACCTTGGTTCGATGCATCACAGTAGACCACGAAATCATCATTACCATCAGGTAGAGATAAGACAGGAGCTTCACAGAGTTTCAGCTTAAGAGTTTCAAATGCTTCCTCTTGCTTAGGTCCCCACTCATAGGGTTTACCCTTGTGAGTTAAGGTAGTGAGAGGAACAGCGATCTTGGAGAAATTGGCGATGAATCGACGATAATAACCAGCCAACCCAAGAAAAGAACGGACTTCCGTTGGAGTGGTAGGAACACTCCAATTCTTCACAGCTTCGATCTTTGCAGGATCAACATGAATTCCGTTCATATCAATGACATGTCCCAAAAATTGAACTTCCTTAAGCCAAAATTCACATTTTGAGAACTTGGCGTACAGTTGTTCTTTCTTTAGGAGACTCAAGATAGAGTGAAGATGTTGCTCGTGATCGGATTTTGATTTAGAGTAAATCAAAATATCATCGATGAAAACGATCACGAATTTGTCGAGATAGGGTCTACAAACCCGATTCATCAAATCCATAAATACTGCGGGAGCATTGGTCAACCCAAAAGGCATAACCATGAATTCATAGTGACCGTAGCGAGTGCGAAAAGCTGTCTTGGGAATATCTTCATCGTGGACTCTAAGCTGATGATAACCAGAACGGAGATCAATCTTCGAGAAGTGGGTTGCTCCTTGAAGTTGATCGAAGAGATCGTCAATCCTAGGAAGCGGATAACGATTCTTGATGGTGAGTTTGTTGAGTTCACGGTAGTCAATACACATCCGAAGAGAACCATCCTTCTTTTTAACGAATAAGACAGGGGCTCCCCATGGAGAAGAACTAGGGCGAATGAACCCTTTATCAGAAAGTTCCTGTAATTGACTAGCAAGTTCTTGCATCTCAAAGGGTGCAAGACGATAAGGAGCTTTAGCAATAGGATTAGCACCAGGAACAAGATCAATACGAAACTCCACTTGTCGAGCAGGAGGCAAACCAGGTAAATCCTCTGGAAAAACTTCAGGATAGTCTCGAATAATAGGAATGTCTTGGATACTTTTGCCTTTGTCCTTCTTCTCTATCACGTTAGCTAAGAAGGCTGTATACCCCTTTCGTAAGTACTTTTGGGCAGTAGTACAAGACATAAGCTTAAGCTCACCACAGGGTTTCTCACCATAGATCTTCAAAATCTCACCAGATTCGAGAGGAATGCGTATGACTTTCTCGAAGCACAGAATTTCAGCACGATGAGTTGACAACCAGTCCATGCCTACTATAACATCAAAACTACCAAGATGCATGGGGATGAGATCGATAGGGAAGGTATGATCATCGAGATTCAACAAGCAGTTACGAATAATAGAGCCGATCGAAATAGACTTCCCGTTAGCTACCTCTACCACGAAAGGGTCTTCTAGATTAGTGTGGGGTAAGTTAAGTAAAGGTTCAAACTTCAGTGACACGAATGACTTATCAGCTCCTGAATCAAATAATATGGATGCATAGTGGTTATTAATGAGAAACGTACCATTCACCACTTCATTGTTGTCACGGGCCTGGTTAGCGTTGAGATTGTAGGCGCGACCTCGAGCACCTTGGTTCTGGTTGCGGTTCTGGTTTTGGTTTTGGTTCTGATTTTGGTTTTGGTTACGGTTACGATTAGGGCAGTTGTTGATGTAGTGGTTAGGGTTACCACACTCGTAGCATTGACCACGAGTAGGCCTGTTGTTTTGTTGGTTGGGAGCTGGGTTGTTGTTGTCTTGGGCAGCAGGAGATCGACAGACGTTCACCAGGTGACCATATCTTTGACACTTAGTACAAAATCGACATGGCACCTGTGTGGGATGGTGGTACTTGCAAGTGTTGCACAAAGGGTGAGGTCCGGTGTATGGTTTCTTGGCTGGGTTTTGGGCAGCAGGTGGAGTAGCAGCAACCATATAGTTTCTAGCCTTGCGCTTCTTGTTGCTTGAGGTCTCAGGCTTGACTTCAATTGCAGGCTGTGGAGTATCTTTGGCAACAGTCTTCTTAGTGCCCTTGCGAACTAGAGTACCGTTCTTCACATGATTATCAGTAAGAGTGGCCGCTAGACGTTTGGCCTCTTCCAGAGTTGCAGGATTTCTACCCCAAACGGTGTCCTGGATTTGCATGGGCAGACCACCGATGTACTTCTCGATGGCTACGGCAGAGGAGTAACCTTGTGTGGCAACAATAAGCTAAGCTCATGAAAGCGGGTGTTGTAGGCGAGGTTTTCCCCACTATCTTGAGCTAAGGTGTGGAACTCATCCTCAAGCTTTTTAACTTCATTGCGAGGACAGAACTCCTCTTTCATGATCTCTTTGACTTGGTCCCATGTCATAGCAAGAGCAACCTCGGCCCCACGAGTACGCTTTTCTTCATTCCACCATGTGAGTGCTCGTTTATGGAGAACACTCATGGCGTAACGAACCTTGAAATTGTTGGGGCACTCACTGTTGATGAAGGCATTCTCAATACCCTCAAACCATTGGAGAAGTCCAGTAGCTCCTTCTTCACCGCTGAACTTTGGAGGGTTACAAGAGTTGAAATGCTTAAGGGTGCAAGCTTGGGGTCCATTACCATTGCCATTGCCATTTCCGTTCCCATTGTTGTGACCATTCCCGTTGCCGTTCAATTGGATGACCTGAGCAAGTAAATTGGGAACCAGAGTTGCGATTTGCTGCGCCATTTGTTGAGAAATGATCGCAGCCAGTTGAGCATCGACCCCATTGTTGTTGTGACCAGGACCTTGGTCATGACCATGGTTGTCACTACCTTCATCGTGGTTCTCACCAGTGCTGTTGCGAGTGCTGCGACGAGGAGGCATGATCTGTAATAGACACAATGAAATGAATGAGAGTTTATATAAGGAATGTAATCATTTATTCATTAATTAAAACGAATAAACGAAAACGTTGACTTATCAAAGATTCTAAATTCTAATAACATATGAAGACATGCTTTAGCCTATAAGTGAACACTCATCCCGAGAATTCCCAGGTAGGCATCCGGGTCCCTCGTCTGATTGGGATATATGCGCAATGCCAGCCTAGACAGAAGACTCAGAATACAGGCGTTCACCCTTCCAGATTGCACGTGTTCGTTATTAAAATCTAGAACTTCGACGAGATCTCAAGGGGGTTCAGGTTAAACCTGAGGATTTTGTCCTATAAATCTAATGGTGGATCAGGATTGCAGCAGACAATTAAGAGTAGTCACATGTAGGTTTAAGGCATAGGATAAGGATAGGATTAGGGAAGCAATTAGGGTTACAAGTAGGAGAAGCAAGTACTGTTTTAGTCCCTAAGGTTATAGTCTAGATTATTTCTAATAACCTAATTCCCTATAACCAAGGCTCTGATACCAATCTGTAACACCCCAACCGATGGCGGAAACATCGGGGTGCCACGTATTGATGATTGTTTTCAGTAGCACATGGTATAACATAAATTTTAAATAATTTATTCAAACATAATATCCAAAATGTGAAATGATGTCTAAGAATTCAAATACATAAAATCAAATAACAACTTCAATGACTTCAAATAAACTTCAAGTAAAACCCTCATGCTAACTCAAGCCTCAGCTTCATTGTTACCTGAAACATGTTAATTTTGAAAGTATTTTGGGTCAACATAAGTTGGTGAGAATTACATAGGTTTTTGATGATAAAATGAATAAAATGTTGTGCAATTCATGTGTCATGTTAATCTAGCCCATATGTGAGAACATATTAGAAATAAATCGAGTGCATAATCAACCCTGTTGACTGTTATAAAATGATACATACCATACACTTATGGTCCCAATGAATATGTTATGCGATAACAAACACCCACGTAACCTTGGTAGGAGGCACGTATCCGGGTGGGATTGTCAGTCCAATAGATCTATCAATGTATACCGTCGGCTGATCAATGTTAATGATTATGCTAGAATGATGCTTACTCTAATCATGCTCAAGACATAATGCAACATAGAAAACACATAGACACATTGATGATTGAATTGCAATGATAATGTTATAACATGTTTCACCCCAAAAATGGTGATAAATAAAAGGGGCTATGTAAAACTCACCTTAGCAAATGTTAACTTGTTGAAAAGATGTGATAATTGTGTTGCCCAAAAAGATTCCAAATATCACCCTATAATAAGGTAATATATAATAAGTCTAAGTCTAATTAACTTACAAGTGTATCCTAGGGTTTTGATTTGGGGATAATCAATTGTTGAATTTAAATTAAAATGTTAATTAAATAAAGAAAATTTGATAATTAATGAAAGAAAGTCTTTTTATAAAATTTGGATTTTGAATGTACACATAAAAGTGTTTGAAGCATAAAAATAATTTTTATAAAATTATTTCATTTAAAATAGATTTTTAAATCTATTTATTTATAAATAGCCAATATTTAACTTTAATATTCAAAAATACTAAAATTAAAGAATTCTTATTTTAAAAATCATATTTCTGTTCTAAATGATTAAAAATAATTTGTATAAAATTTTGGTGCAAAAATGATGAAAATTGGATTTATTATGATTTAATTATGATTAAATCTAACAAAAATTGATTAAAAATATAAAATAAATGATTTTACTGAATTAAAAATTATTTCAGTAAAGTTTAACTTTATAAAAAGTTAGGATAATTTTTGGGGAATTTAATAAAACTGTTTTGATATATAAATGGATTTTTATAAATATAATAGTATAAAAATGATTTAATTATTATAATTATTAAATAAATGAATTTCTGAAAAATAAAAATTGTAAATAAAACTTTTATATCAGATTAAACAATTTTAATTTTTTTTGAATTTATAAAATAGTTTTGATATTTTAAAAAGAATTTAAAAGATTAAAAAGATTTAATATATATATATATATATAATTATAATTGTTGTTTAAAAAGAAAAGAAAAGAAAAGAATAAAAACGGTCAGAGCCGGGACTCGAACCCGGGTGACCACTGTGGTGAACCATGGTCACAACCACTTGGCCTAGGCCGGTGGTTGTGATGTTTCTGGTTTAATTTTAATTATATACACGACGCGAAATCAGTTTTATCCCCAATTAAAATCACGACGAACCCTAGAATTTCAATTGAATGATTCAGACAACTTTAGCCCGATTAATGTTAGGGCTATTGTTGTTTGATAGCCGATGAATAAAACCCACAGAAAAACAAGAACTCACAGTGATGATTTGATTGCAAACGTCGGGTCAAAGCAAAAGTCAACCAACGAGCACAATAATAATAATCAGAGTGAATTAGAGAGATTGGGAGGTTGAGAGAGAGTTGTGAGCGAGTTGTCAAGGTTCGCAGACCATCAATTTATACTGAGGATCGATGGTTAATGTTAATTGGAAAGTTGACCTCTTATTGAATGCATACGCGTATAATAGATCAAATGGGTCAACAATTGATGTGTATATGACGTGTAATCGTGTTGTAATAGGCCGGTAATCATACGAGTTTGCCAAAAATAGATCAATTACACGTAAATTTGATGGATTGATCATCAAGAAATCCCACAGTTGACTTTCCTTGTCAACTGTGAGGATTTAATACGCGTATAAGATTATAATGTATCCGGGTTATTTCAACAAAGAAGGTCCAGCCCAGTTGGTTGTGTATGTGTGTATGTGTGGCTTTGGCGCGGGTTCGAACCCCGGCCAAAGCATTTTTATTATTTTTGATATAATTATACTTCCACACACATATATTATATATTATATAGTATTGGGGTTCCACAAATGCGACAAAAATAATAAATGCGACGTATAGAATGAAACTTGACGTTTTATTAATGTCGATGGTGAAACGTACAAGTATTAAATGCGTAATGTTACATTTTCCCTTTAAAAAAATTTGTCATGTCTCATCCATAATTTTTAAACGTTAATAACTTGTATATTTGGGATTTTTTTTATAAAACAAATTACACCAAATTAACGAGCATTTTATTATCTTTTCAACGAGTACCATAGTGTTATACGAAACACGAAAAACAAAGCAATTTTTTAGTGGGATTTTGTTCATACAGAAAAAAAAAACACAATGTGTTCAGGTAATTCATTAACAATGTCTAGATACAAAGACTTTATTCGAGTAAGAGGTGCACACGTATAATTAAAATTAGGTTTTATTAGTTATCGAGTTTTGATCCTTTACAAAAAAAAATCTGAAAAAATGGCATATTCCTTTTATGATACACACATTTTGTCACTTCATATTAGATTTGTCTACACCGAAATACTCCCGGGGAATAAACTAGTAATCATTACATAATTATTATAGAAATGAATATTTTCACCGTCAAAAAACCTTTAATGTATCATTTCAAGCAACTATCTACTGTAAAAAGTTTAGACCTTTTTTATAAAAAAATTAACCGAGTTACGACTCTCGTAATGTATTCTTTTTTTTTTCATAGTTCTAACTTCCCAGAATTTGATTTGTGTTTAATTTTCATCCATGTCTTTATCTCCAACTAGGAGGATTCCCCGCGCTTCGCCGCGGAAAACTCAACAGGGCACTCTCGTAGACTCGGCATGATAACTAATCTAAACTGAGCCTACCAATTCAATCCATGGGTCATGAGAAGGCAACACCAAAGCCTGCGCTTCGTAAGAGGCAACATTTTGTTTCGCGTGATGAACTGGTGATTCGTTCGTATCATTTTGGTTCGCTACACATACAAAATTCGATAGGTATACTCTAAATTTCTAGAATTCCTCGTTTAGGTGTATTGTTGCAGCAATATGAGCGTGAGTGGTTAAAGAACTGTGAGAGCAAACACCCAATGGGATTTGTTATAGTTATAATGTTATAGTGCAACAATTTGAGTGCTTGAAAGATCTATGAAAAACCAAGACCTACATTAATTCTCAGAAGTGTCATGCTTGAATTTCTGAATCACTTGAAATGAAAAGGCAACTGTGGAACCAATGTGAATATGGAATATGAATTATATAAACTAATTTCGAAGTCATAAAAATTAAAAGTGGGAAAGCTGAAATATAATATCAAATGTTAATTTACAATCCATTTGCGTTATTGAAATGCTTAGATACAGTCTAAACAGTTCAAGGGCTTTCTCTGCTTACCTCTTTACAACCCATTTGAGAAATGATGTTTCTAAACACTTCGATCACCGACTCTGAGTAAAGCATTAAAAACCGACTCTTAGTAAAGCATAAAAATTCATCTTTTTCTTGACTCCACTTTTTCGGTGCTAAATAGTAAATACATGTAATAGCAGAAACAGGTCTTGGTTCGTATGATCCTACAACCAACTATAAGCATTCATGCATAGTTAGAAAATTGTAGAAAGGTGTTCTTAAGTTCAAAAGCTTGTGAAATGCAATTTAACTATTTATTTACCGACAGTAAATGAATAGTTCAAAACATTATGTAAAATTACCTACTCCATGTAGTAGGATGTAATCGACACACGTTTAAAACATGACTTGAAATTAACAGTACCAAGTAATCGACACATGTTCCTTATTTCTGCAATCAAATTTCATTTGCACACTTCAATAAATAGTCAAGCAACGAAACGTCAATAGTCTTGAAGCTAATACATGTGTAGTTGTACCTTGGTATATGATCCAGGATTCTAGGTTCACGATGTGAGTTGGGCTTGCTTTCGTATATGGTTGCAGGAAAAATCGTTCATCATTATATTCCGTGTATAAAGTTGGTTCATATTGATTTACATCCAAGAGGAAACATATTTATGAAGTTCAGTGTTTGAACTTATTGTTGTACCATGGATAGTGCACTTTAATTGTAATAAAAATATATGCTTTTTATGAAGTTTAAAGTAGATTTGTAAACAATTTTTTAAAACATTTTTGGGAAAATTATTTCATTATTTGACCTGATGGAATTAATGACTATAAGGTGCCCAAAACCTTTGTACTGAGGTAACAATCACGCACCCATAAAACACAAATACTTCAATGATTCAATAAGAAAACAAATAAATTAGATTAACACCGAAGAGAATCACCTGATTGTAGCGGTTACCACATGGGTGGTTGGAAGGGATATGTGAAGGACCTATTCATATAGCTTCTAAACCCTAATAACAAAATAAAGAACAAAAGATCTAGACATTTATCAGTAAGCACAAACAACAATTTGTTTAAATGGATACAACAAGCATTAAAATCGAACATAACGCAAGCGCTAAATCAAACACATGGTGTGCAAAAGTTGAAGGGCTCAAGCGTTTCACGTGACAGGGGAAAAAGACCACCGCCGCCTTCTGCGTTCTCAGCCGTCGCGCTCCGCCGATGGTCCACCGTGGCCACCACCTCTAGAGGTTTTAAGAGAGAAAAAACCCAGCGACATTAAGGAGGGAGAGTGAGAGAGGTTAAGTGAACCTACCATATCATGTCTAACACTTATTCTGTTATGGTGAAAGAAAAGTATCCCTCATTTCGACGTTCCCTCCACCGATCAACCTGTTCGAATCAGCACCGTCATCACCGCTACCTGTATCATGTTACTCGTCGGTTCCAATCATCAAGTCGCCATTGCTCGAGGAGCAAGCACTCACCGTCGGTCTAGCCACCGCCTCGTTCTTCATAACCACTATTGTTTGAACCCTAATTCTTAGATGAGAGATGATTGTATAGAGAGAGATATGAGCATATGCATATGCATATGCAGTGGTGGGGAGACGTGCCAAATGAGGATGCTTGGTGGGTAGAGAAGAAAAGCTGGGTAAAAGACATGTGGCTACTAAAAGAAGAGGTGAAAGACATAATCATTTAATAATAAAATAATAGAGAATTGAGAAGAGTGGACCGTTGGATCAAAAATCGACGGTGGATGTCGCCGAACTGTTCATAAGGGTCGACAACAAAAAATTATATATAGAATTCACATTTGTAAAACTTGGTTTTACATATTCAGCATTGGAATAAACAAATGAAAAATATTGGAGAATTGGTAGTTAGAACTTTTGAATAACTTTTGGAAACAAAGAGGTGCATGAAACGTTTTATTTCACATTTGAAACCAAACATGAAAAGGTAAACGGACCATGTTCGGGTTAATCCACATGTTATATGTATCATATTGAGGGTGATATGATTAAAAAAATGGTTATATTAACTAAATAAACATGTTTATTTTCATTTTGTGTTCGTTTCATGCTCGCGATCGTGTTAGGAATTGTTATTTGTATATAACATTAACTTAATTGTCACTAGCAAGAACCCGCGCGTTGCGGCGGGGCTGCGTTGTGTTTGGCTGTTGCTTTTGGTCAATCAGGTTGTTGGCGTTGTACATTATACAAACATACTGATAATGTGTAATATATGATCGGAGGGCGTACAATTTTAGTAGAAAGTATGTGTAGATGTTGTAGTAGAATAACACTGTAAGTTTGTAATAAATATCATGCGGTATAAATTAACCCACAGTTTGAAACAATATATGGCACCATAGAGTTTTCTAAATACAAAAAACATAAGTGAAAAATAATGATTAAAAGCAATACTCCTAAACACAATATATGTAAGAGAAGTTCTTTGATATTGAAAGCACGTATGAAAATATAAAGCTGTCACACCCTCAAATTCCACGTGCGGGGTTTTACCGCGAGGCGCGCGACACACCAGGATCTCAGTCAACGATCACAATAAACATACAACAAACATGCATTCATATATATTTTTAAAACCAAAATATCATGCTTTGAGCCGTAAACCAGCAGCGAAAGCATTTCTTGTTTACAACCAAAAGACATATCATTGTTTACAAAACATTGTTTAATATGCTTCAAAATATTAGACGCTGTGCATGACTTCGTGCGCCTAGCCCATTGACTGCTACCTTACCGACCTGAGAAAACATGCCAAAAATGTCAACATATAATGCTGGTGAGTTCACAGGTTTTCTTTTATAAAAGTGTTGTCACAAGTTCACAAAGATCATTCCCGTTAATACTATGTCATAAGAACGTTAGCTAGACGTTAAGTGTTTTTACTACTACGGGTGGGAACCCATTTCTAAACATATACCAAAAGATGAATCCAGCCCAGATTGACTGGGTTACCGATGCCTCGATAACCCGAGAGTTAGAGACAATATGCACCCGCTCGGCATCCCCGCCGTCGAGTGGGGTTTGTGAGGCCCAATAGATCTATCCACATTTCCCTCGTTGTGCATCCCCGCACATTCATGGTTTCCCCCTGGGACTTTCCATAAAAGCCGTATAGTAACATAAAGTGCCCATAGTATAACATGATCCTTAATAAGTTTGTACGTAGCATGTTTCTCCCCCGAAAGCAAAACAGTAAAAGTGGGGCTGTGGAACTCACCTTAGATTGCGTTACTCGAAAACAGTTAAGTAATTATGCTATAATAGTCCCAAATAGCGGCGACCTATCATAAGATGTGTATAAGTTCCCGGACTAATAACCCGCAGGTTAACTAGTCCCCGAACGTCCAGACCATAACCATAAACGTTTGAAAACACCTTTGACTGTTAAACCGACCGTACCAGACAAGACCCGACATCCCATTGGTGACCCGACATCCCACGTGTTAGGTAAATACAAGACATCATGCATCATATGCAATTAAACACTTAATACGCGCAATAGTTCACCTAGTCTAGCATAATGTCCAGTTAACGCATAAACAGGTCCGAACACGTGTTACTAGGCCATTAGGTGTATCCCGGGGTTCCTATCATGTTCCTAGGTGTCAAATCATGTTTCGGGATGTCAAAATGCGTTTATGACAGCAGTACACGCGATTGGGAAACTTACATGCGATTAGGAAAAGTCAACTAGTGAATAGGGGGG
Organism: Ambrosia x helenae; assembly: GCA_030844895.1. Classification (NCBI taxonomy): domain Eukaryota; kingdom Viridiplantae; phylum Streptophyta; class Magnoliopsida; order Asterales; family Asteraceae; genus Ambrosia; species Ambrosia x helenae. Next base: position 517,787 of record JAUTDX010000118.1, on the reverse strand, counting down.
TTAAATAGGCGAGTAGGCTGTACTCGCCTGATACATCAGGCGAGTAGGGCCCTATTCGCCCCAAGCATAGCTGTTGCGCGTTTTCGCGCGTTAAACCTTCCAAATCAGATCCGAAACATGTAAAAACACCCAATATCAAAACTAAACTATTAGCCAACCCTTTCCAAGCAAAAACCCCCAATTTATCTCTGCTCTAACGGGCTCGGTGCGATTATTTCCAAAAATGGCAAAATACTAGGTTTCATTAACTATGAAATCTTTCCTTAAGTAGTAAAGATCAGATTACACCTCCTACAACTTGCAATTCATCATCCCTATGTTATAGCATCATTCTAGCATGATTTCTAACCATAAACAAGCAATGAATCATATCATAACATCCAAATTCTTCAAGAATCACCCAAATGGGTCAAAATGCATACTTTCATCTAAACACTATAACAAGAGCTTAAACTCATAGATAATCATCCTAACAACACCTACACATCAGAAGTACATTAAATTCATGGAAACATTCATGTTATAATCACCAAAAATCATCATATGCATCAATACTTCACATATAGCAAGTATTATGGTGTAGACTTGTTTTAGAACTCATTTCCAAGGTTTTTAAAGACTCATTCCTATCAAAATAAGGTCTGGACTTTTGGGGAACCAAAAAAATAACATTACAAAGGTGTAGGATGAAGAACACACCTTGGATTTTATCAAAGAAAGGTGTATAAGCTTGGAGATGGTGAGTTTTGAGGCAAAACAAGTTCCAGAGGTGTTTCAAGGTGTGTGGGAGGCTTAGGATCAGTTAGGGTTGCACAAATGGTGTTTGGGGAGTCAAGGGTTGTATTTATAGGTGTTTGACTCGTGCACATCAGTACATGCGAGTAGGAGAGCAGTTCAGGCGAGTAGGGCCCTATTCGCCATCAGGCTTCCCCTACTCGCCCCGGCAGGTGGCGATTAGGAGCTCCCCAGGCTCCTAATCGCCTGTAAGGTCCTGGAACGGGTTTTTGGCGCGTTAAACACTATTTCAACACATATAAACACGTATTCACATACCGACAAGTCACATAATGATTACAAACACATAATGCACGATAACTAACACGTTTACATCCGTTCACCAATTCCCGGGACTCGAGACTTGCGTGTGTGCGTTAAACCCGGTGATTCCACGAATCACCAATCCTTGTACACATGGTTATGGACCGACTCCCGATGATCCCGCGGATCATCGTAACGACTCCCGATGATTCCCAGAATCATCGTACCGACTCGACCGACCCCGTTAAGTACGTAATAAGCATGACTCGCTAAGGTAGAATTACTAGTTTAGTCAATGTTACTAACCTGAGTTTGCCGGGTGTCACAAAAGCGATGTAGGAGAATACTCAAAACTTGAAGAAGAAGAAGACAAGATTTTAGTCTCTGGTAAAAAGAAGTAGTTAAATACTATAATGAAGCCATAAAAAATAAAGAATGGCGTGTGGGATGGGTTTGCCATCCCGTGGTACTAATTGGTCGATTTTGTGGTATAATCCCGAATATGCTCCGAACGTATATACACCATTTTTCATGTTGGCGATTGTTTTGTCTAATGAGACACCAATAGATGTGAAAGAGAAGTTTGTGTTGTATGCGCGGATCAAAGAAACCATTAGGTATTTTTGGGATTTGTTTGAGTCTGACTTTGTTGATATCTTGGGTCACTTTCATAGGGTGAGGCGTTTTAGTCCGGGGGTGGGTTCCTCTTTTATTACATTGATCCCTAAAGTGAGTGATCCGTCGAAACTAGGGGATTTTAGACCTATTAGCCTTATTGGTAGAATTACTAAGTGGTGTCTAATGTCTTGGCGAAATGATTGAAGGTGGTCATGGGTAAAATTGTGTCTGAGCACCAGTCGGCTTTTCTTTCGGGGAGATACATTCTTGATGGCCCGTTGATGACAAATGAGGTTATTGCCTGGGCTAAGAAGAGAGATAGGAGAATTTTTTTTTTTGTTCAAGATTGATTTTGATAAGGCGTATGATAATGTCAACTGGGAGTTCTTATTGTCAGTCATGGTTCAAATGGGGTTTTCTCTAGTTTGGTGTGACTGGATTCGTGGTATTTTGGTTTCATCTAGAGCTTCGGTGTTAGTGAATGGTTCTCCTACTTTTGAGTTTAGGTGCCAAAAAGGTATTCGTCAGGGAGATTTGCTTTCTCCTTTTCTGTTCATTATTTTGATGGAAGCGTTTTCGGGAATGTTGTCTCAGGCGTGTGATATAGGAGCTTTTCATGGTGTTAAGCTTCCTAATGACGGCCCAATCTTATCTCATCTACTATATGCGGATGATGCTATGCTTATGGGGGAGTGGTCCTCTTTTAATTTCACTAATATGAAACGTATTCTGCGTATTTTTTATTTATGCTCTGGTCTTAAGATTAACCTTCATAAATCAGTGTTGTTTGGTGTGGGAGTGGCAGATGAAGATATTGTGGATATGGCAGAGTCTTTCGGATGTACATCGGGTGTGTTGCCATTTTCGTATTTAGGTATTAAGGTTGGGGCAAACGTGAATAGGGTGTCCAACTGGGAACCAGTGGTGTCCACGTTTAAGAGGAGACTTTCGAAGTGGAAAGCTAGTACTTTATCCATTGCGGGCCGGTTAAGTTTGATTAAGTCGGGTTGGATAGTATGCCTACATATTATTTCTCGTTATTCAAGGCGCCTAAGAAGGTTATTAGTGATTTGGAGGGATTGATGCGTCGGTTCTTATGGGGAGGATCGGAGGAGGTGCGAAAGATGAGTTGGGTTTTGTGGGTTGTGGTCACGAAATCTATTAAAGATAGCGGGTTGCGGGTGTCGTCTCTTGAGGTTCATAATAATGCGTTGTTAGTTAAATGGCTTTGGAGGTTCCTTAATGATCCTAATGCGATGTGGAGAAAGGTTGTGGTTTCTATACATGTTCCACCAGGAGTTGGGGAATTGCGCCTCTTAATAATACCGTTTCAGGAGTGTGGAAAATTGTGTTATTTTTTTGGAATAAATTTAAGGTTGAGGGGGTTGGTTTTAATGGTGTTATCCGAGGTAGCGTTGAAAATGGGTGGAAAATTAGATTTTGGTTGGACACGTGGTTGGGTTCTGAGCCGCTAAAAGTTACGTTTCCATCTCTTTTTGCTCTCGAAAAAAACAAGCAGGTTGTGATCGCAGGTCCTTTAAAGGTTAGCGGATTCACTAGAACTCTTTTTTGGGAGTGGAGAAGAGCAACTCTCACTGCAGAAGAGATTTGTGACAAACAAACTTTGGAAACTATGTTGAATTCGGTTGTCATGGAGGATAGAGCAGATTCGTGGGTTTGGTCGCATGGTGACAGTGTGGAGTTCGATGTTGCGGCAGTAAAAAAATGGATGAGAGGCTCAGTTAATAGTGCGGACACCTTTGGTTTCACATGGAGTTCGTGGGTTCCTTAAAAATGCAACATTTTTATGTGGCATGTGTACTTAGATCGCCTTCCAACTAAGCAAGCTCTTGCTAGAAGGAACATCAACATTGATAATCAATTTTGCGTGTGGTGTGAGGCCTACGAGGAAAATATAGAACATGTTCTTACAGGTTGTGCTATCTCTACGGGGTTGTGGAATGCTATTTCAGTTTGGTGCAAGATTCCAAGACTGTTTATTTTTCATGTCAGGGATTTGGTTGTCACACCCCAACCGATGGCGGAATACATCGAGGCGCAACTTGTGATAGATTGTTCAAAGACTTCATAACACTAAATTGTAACAATAGATTTAAATAGATTTCATTCGTATCTAAGATTTAACAAGTATACAATTTGTTCATGAGAAAAATACATTAACTTGAACATGAAGTAAAATAAAGATTGTTTCGTTTGTTTCTAAGGCCGAATCCTAAGTAGTTTCCTTGAATAAGCTGCATCAAACATTTCCTTCAACATGTATAAAATATCCGTCAACACATAAAGCATTGGTGAGCATACTAGTTTTGGTTTACATACGTAGTAATTAGAATGATTTACTCGAATCTCATACTATAGCATTGCACATACATACCATACATAGAACATAACTCAAACCCGCGAGTCCACTGCATATACCTAACATATTCAAGCTAGGTCCGTTTGATTCTTAACAATGACCCATAAAGAGGGCGGGGTGCTACTCCTATAGCGCTATACATGTTAAGTGAGCTAATAATAGTTAATGAATTATGTTTAAGTATCAAGAATCGTAAGCATGGCAAATAGCATATAAGTATGTTTAATAGATTGAGCACGATAGTTTAAGATTATGAAATCGTTTAACTTTTGATAGTGATATATGTTGAGCCCCAAAGAATAAAGAATAAAAGGGGGATAAGTACGAACTCACCTTGAGTGCATTATGAAAGAATAGAAAACAATGTCTGAAGTTGGATTAAAGATCCTCTTGTATCCTATTTTGTGACAACCTGCACCCTTCACTTTTCATAAATGTGCATAATTGGTTCCTCAACTATTTCAAAATTTTCATTTTTAACCCTCGTATTTTAATAGGACCAAAATTCACAATTTAATAAAACGTATAATTTTTTTAAGTAAAAGTATGCACGTTTTATACTCACGTATACACCCGAGCACGTATGTTTTAGACCTTGATACTCAAAGCCCTTAATTTTCGGTCCCAAAAAAACTTACAAATCGAAGGAAACAAGTCCAGAACTTAAAATTGATTAAATTAGAAAAATTGATTTTTAGCTCTCGCGGTCCGCTAAGACAGTCAAACAGTCAAAGTCCCAGTCAAGGTCTTAGTCAACGTCCTAGTCAAAGTCTCAGTCAAAATCCTAGTCAAAGTCTCAGTCAAAGTCCTAGTCAAAGTCTCAGTCAAAATCCTAGTCAAAGTCCTAGTCAAATAGTCAATTCATCTTAAAACCTTACTTTATTGTGTTGACCAATTTTAAAGCCTAATTGAATCCAAAACTAGTATAAAAACCCACCTATGACCCATTACACTTTGCACCTCTAAATCGATTGTTTCAATTCGATTAAACTCTCCCTCATACCTTTCTTCTAGAGTATATTACTTCTACATTTGAAGCTTTGATTATAAGCTCTTGTAATTGGCGAATTGGAAGCTTGATATTTTTTCCTATTCGGTTTCTTTTCTTCTAAATTGGACTAGTTTCGTTGTTGAGTCTTTGAATTGCTCGCATTTTCACGCTCGCTTAGTCATCTAGTCATTTGGCGAAAGTGAGTATTTCCTATCCCCTTTTTATCTTTATTCACTTTTGGGGTGTTACATGTACACTTATACAAAACTAGTTTTGAGCATTAATTTAACTTGTTTACTTTCATTTTGTGCAAATTGTGCGATTTACTCGATTTACGTTATGCTATTCTTTCAATCGAAATTTTATGCTATACTTATATACTTACATGAACGCATATTTGGTATGCATATTTTTTTTTTTGTGAGCAAACCCTGTTATACTTTACATTATTTTGTTCATCATCATGGCCAACGAACATACTAATTGATAGCTCGTATGAGATCTAAGCCAGTTCCCATGAATGACTCGGCTCAGAGTATTCCTCTAACCCGAGGGGAACGGTGTAATCCTCAAAGTTTATCAACATGGTTGTTTAGAGCCCAATGATGTGAACAAAAATTTACCGGTTAAGGGTGAACCCGAAAGGGGAAGAACCTTTAACCGCATCTTATACTTGAGCAGTATCTACTACTTAACACATTTTGGTTGCACGCATTGTTTCTTGTATTACTTATGTTAGTGTTATGGAAAAGCATAGCACCCTAGTGTAAGGTAAATCGATGATTACGGTCCAAAACGCAATCATGGATTTACAGGTACATGGGGGTGGTGTGTGATTCTACTTAGGCTATTGGTAGACAATCATTACGAGTCCAAAGTATCAGTAGTGTGGTGGGTTAGCTGCGGTACACCCTATATATAAGCACGAGCGATACTGCGGGAGCGGACTAGGAGTCTGACCAAGAACCTACCCATTACTATCTCTTTATTAGATCGTTGACTAATAGCTAGCATTTTCGATAAGAATGTTCTTACACGAGCTTCAATTCGACTTCCTAGAGTCTTTCTCTAGACCATCCACGCAGAAAACACAAACTTTGTATACTCTTACACTCTCTGTTAGTCGAAATCCTGTTGCACGTCCTTAATAAAGTTCGGTCAGAAACTTCTCTAAAGTAAGGGAAGCTACTATAACACTGCCCTGCCCTAACAAGTTACATACTTTTCCCAAACCTTGCTCATTATAAACTCTTAATTCTCTAACCTTGGGTCAAACTTTAAGGATTTTCAAACTTTTATTTTGGGTATTAAACAACTACTTCTAACTTTGTCAACTCATGGCAGATGCATTTCTTAAAATCTACTTGCCTTTTTACAAATGTCTTTTGTTTCATGGAAACCTTTACTTGAAAATAATTTTGGGACGAAATTTTCTAAAGTAGGGGAGACTGTGACAACCTGCACCCTTCACTTTTCATAAATGTGCATAATTGGTTCCTCAACTATTTCAAAATTTTCATTTTTAACCCTCGTATTTTAATAGGACCAAAATTCACAATTTAATAAAACGTATAATTTTTTTAAGTAAAAGTATGCACGTTTTATACTCAAATATACACCTGAGCACGTATGTTTCAGACCTTGATACTCAAAGCCCTTAATTTTCGGTCCCAAAACAACTTACAAATCGAAGGAAACAAGTCCAGAACTTAAAATTGATTGAATTAGAAAAATTGATTTTTAGCTCTCGCGGTCCGCTGAGACAGTCAAACAGTCAAAGTCCCAGTCAAAGTCTTAGTCAAAGTCCTAGTCAAAGTCTCAGTCAAAATCCTAGTCAAAGTCTCAGTCAAAGTCCTAGTCAAAGTCTCAGTCAAAATCCTAGTCAAAGTCCTAGTCAAATAGTCAATTCATCTTAAAACCTTACTTTATTGTGTTGACCAATTTTAAAGCCTAATTGAATCCAAAACTAGTATAAAAACCCACCTATGACCCATTACACTTTGCACCTCTAAATCGATTGTTTCAATTCGATTAAACTCTCCTTCATACCTTTCTTCTAGAGTATATTACTTCTACATTTGAAGCTTTGATTATAAGCTCTTGTAATTAGCGAATTGGAAGCTTGATATTTTTTCCTATTTGGTTTCTTTTCTTCTAAATTGGACTAGTTTCGTTGTTGAATCTTTGGATTGCTCGCATTTTCACGCTCGCTTAGTCATCTAGTCATTTGGAGAAAGTGAGTATTTCCTATCCCCTTTTTATCTTTATTCACTTTTGGGGTGTTACATGTACGCTTATTAAAAATACACATACAAGTTCACATTTTTACAATACAATTCTAGTACATTGTGCATTTGCTTACATACGTGCTTTATGCTTAGACATTACATGGAGAATACATTTGTACTTAGTGAAATCATTAACCATGTACAAGCCGACCTTAACACTGGATAGCGCTATTGGATTGATAACCCGCCTAGGTGATTCTCCCCCTTTTTCATCGGAGAATCCATGGTCGTTGTTAAGTTATTATCCATTTATTTGATAAGTACACCGCCGTTCATTTTAGTACATTTATACAGTCACAGGTTTGATTTCGCTCATTTGTATGATACATACTTTACATAAATGCACTGTAGCTTTGCACTTGAATTGTATAACATTTTCCAACGTACTATATGTATTAAATGTAGGGATGCTCACCAACATTTCATATGTTGACAAAACTTATTTTGTACATGTTTCAGGTGCAGTTTGATCTTAGTTCCATAGCATTGGATTTTAGTGCTTGCTTTTAATAATTTATTTCAAATTTCATGTTTTGTTCAGACTTTTGTATTTTTCCCATTTCATCCATGTAAGACAATTTAAATTATTCAATAATATATTTACATTTTAGTACCATGTGCTTTTGAACAATCGTCACTACGTGACACTTCGATGATTCCGCCATCGGTTGGGGTGTTACAGATTTCAAGTAAAGGACGCCTTAAATTCTAATGCAAATAAGCTTGTTTCGTTTCTTAGTCGTAAAGATAGTTTATCGAACTACCTAGACTCGTATTGTAAACAATACGTGTCTTAATGTGTATAACTTAACGAACCGATAGTACTGGGTTTGGTTTCTTGAAAGGTGTATGTGTATGTATAATCACGCAAAGTATATGCCTTTCATATATTATTCAAAATAGCGTCTCGAACCAATTTGTGAAACAAATATTTTGGATAATGAAAATAATGCAAGAGTTGTTCGTCTCGCGATACATAAATATGTATTTATAGATATATACTTCTATTTTGATAATATAAAGTTTGAATATGATCTATTTGTAAAATATAGCTTTAATTGTACAAATATATAGTTTTTAAATGCCCGATGTTTTTATAAAAATTTGGGCAGAGTTTCCTCTATTTTTGTAAGGAGCCAGACAACGCAAGTCGTTTATTTATCCCAAAACATCAATCGTCCAAACTCACAAGACAAAATACAATTTAACTAAGTCTTTATACTCGACAAATGGTTCAAGTTATTAAAAGTATAATGAACATGAACTTTATGCTTTTATAAGAAAATACATAAACATAGTTCGTCATTTTGATAATGTTATATTCATGAACATAAGTTAATCGTTATTCGACTCGCCCAAGCTATAATAGAGATAGACTACACATTTTGAATAAGTACCTATACATGTAAAGTTTTGGTGTTATTTATTATCGCATCAATAAGTATAACTATTATAAGTTAGTCGTTTTCCGATCGTTCAAGCTATTAATACAAAGGTTATTGTCCCATGTCGGTTCGGTTCGCTTAAGCTTCTATGATATATATATATATATATATATATACACACACGTATGAAAATTACAACGTAACATAAAGTAAATGAATTAGAGAGACGGTGCGCGTTATACCTTTCTACATGTAACCGATGAACCGACACATACGCGCCTGAACCGAGCGTCGACAGGTCTGACCCGGTTGGCCAACTTGACTGATGTTGACCAGAAGTTTGACTAGTTGACCCGATCAGAAGGAGGAAACGAATAGGCCACGACCAACGAAACTGACCAGAATAAAAAATGACCAAAACCATTAACGAGGCCAACTCAGTGTCCGTCTCGGGTCACTGGACAAGAACTGAGCCGAGCATTCCCACCGGAACAAACCTGACCTAGAGCCAAACATCAAGACAAGACCCAACATTGAGCTGTAGTGTGGCCAACCGAATCCAGCAACCAGACGAGACCAGAAACTATTAAACCTGACCCACGAACAACCCAATCATGCTGCTCGTCGCCCTGTCGCATCCTTCAGCTAGCGCCACCACCACCATTCATGGTGGTGGCCGTCCGATTACAATAATGGAGGGGGACGAGGGGAGGTGAAGGTTGTTGTTTGTTGTTGCTCAGGTGGTGGTTGGCGACTGTGGGTGGCCGCCGCCACTGTTCTAGAGAGAGTGAAGGTGTGTGAGGGTGAAGGGAGGAGTGCAGAGAAGTAGAGGGATTAAGATGGTTTAATGGTGGCTTCACGATGAACTTTCCCCATACCCGACGCTGTTTATGGCTCGAGAAAGGGAGGGTTTGGCGGAAGATCATGGTGACTCGAGTGGTGGTTAATGTGTGATGAGGATGAGGGTTAGGTGGCAGATTATTGTGGCTTGGCGGTGGTGGTGTGCGTGGCTGCTACTGCTCTAGAGGGGAGATGAACTTGAAGGTTAGATGGGGTTAGTTTTAGTTTAGAAAGGAAATGAGGGAGGAGTTGAAGTAAGGAGGTAGCTAAGGTTTTGGTGAAGAAGATAAGAAGGAGAAGATGGAGATAAGGTGATTAAGTAGTTAGGGTTTTAGTGTGTAGGTAAGGTGGAGGCATATCGCGTATACGAACCCGTTAAAATCACATCTTTCTCTACAACTTCGTTCATTTAGACGCTAAAATATTTGTATCACTTATTTTATTTATTTAAATCGACTAAAATCGAGTATTTGGACTACATATTTGTTATATATTTTAATAATAAGCGTATATATATAGGCGTGTGAACATTTATAAGAATTAATAATAGTAATAATCATTATTATTATTATTATTATTGAAATAGCGAAATCATTGTTTTATTTTATTTAGCGAATACGAATGTATTTCAAGTTAATGATATATCGTTGTCAATGAATATATATAAAAAAAATAGTTTTATGAATATATCATTTTAAATAAACTTTTTAGAAAATAGCTGGGCGTTACAGTCTCCCCTACTTTAGAAAATTTTGTCCTCGAAATTTATTTAGAAATGACTGTTAAGAACGGTTGTGAACTCATGGAGGGGTGGGCTGTAGGGGTTATAGCGTGTGTTGTTGAGTTTTGTTGAGTAATAAGCTTTTGTGTAATATAGAGAATGTTTTAGATGTTTCAATAAATCTTTGGATGATTATGATTAGACTTAGGGTAAGGCTTATTGTAATTTGGACAGGTGGAGTAGAGTTGGTTCTTGGTTTGACCCTTAGTTACATCTTCGATACACCATTAGTGTTTATATATAGGGTGTACCGCAGCTAACCCACCACACCTTTGGTATTTCGAATTTGTACTGAGCATCTACTAACAAACCTAAATAGAATTTCATCTCAGCTTAACGTACCTGTAAATTCATGATTACGTTCCGGACCGCAATCGTCAATTTACCTTACATTAGGGTGTATTATGTCCTTCTATGACACTACCTCGAAATCAAACGACGGATATGACGTAAATGTGTCCTAACTCTAAGAGCTAATCATTATATGTGTGAAAACTAACACGTTGATATGTGACGACTTGATAACGTAATGATGATGTATGCAGGTAGGCAAGAAAGTATTAATGAAACAAAGCATGTACATGAATATAAGTACGTATGGATTTAGGTATGGGCTACAACCAAAACTGGTCGTCTGGAAGGCTACATCCTAATGAGATGTATTCCTATAATTACTATAAGTGTGACCCATGAAGTAATGTTTATGCATTTATTGAAATAGAAAGGGATCGTTTACATTCCCAAGTTTAAAGGAGTTTTAACATGAGTACTAGGATGTTTGAGTTTTATGTATAAGCGAGTTCAAATTTGTGGATAGAATGTTTTTATGACGATTCATATGCATTAAGTGAATAATTAAGCTTATAGAATATTACAAGTATTATAGAATATCCATTTTTAATATCGTGGGAAAATCTAGTCTTACGTATAATCACGGCTTAGGCTTCATGGATAAACAAGTTTCATGTATGATCAAGTTTGCAAGTAGCATAGAATATGCATCGAATTTCAAGTATCAGGTTTCATAGTTTATGAAAAGATGTATATGTATCAAAACGTATCAAGTAATGTATTATAAGTGTAATTGTATCTTAGAAGGTGTAACTAGTATGCATTCAACTGCTAAGTAGGGATAACGGTTTCTCCTAGTCGTTGAGTGGAGGTATGTATTAAAGTGAAAGTGTATTCGTAAGAGCATCAAGATGCGAATGTGAATGTATAAGTAGACGTAGTTGTGATTGTATCATATAAAGATAAAGGTTTATGGACAATCAGGATGGAAAGTAATGTTTGAGTTTATTGAAAAATGAAGTAGTCATTCCCTTGGCAAGAGAAATTAATGAGTAATTATGCTTTGTAGGAGATACAGGTGTAGAATGTGTTGGAGAATATTAACAATATGTAAGTCAATGATTGTAGAAATGGAGGACACATATCGTAAGTGAATGACGGGTGATAAGGACATTTTGATATTGGAAAAATGAAGTTTTTTGGTCGATAAATAATCCAATTTCGTAGGGAATGATGTATATGGAATACAATTGAAATTTAAACCTCGGTTGTGGAAAATGAAAATGCTATTGGTAAATAGTTTAGCTCATTAAGCTTGCAAATTTATAGATATGTGGGTTTAGACTAGTTGACATGAAATCAAGTTTATGAAAGTGATTGGTTTTACAAAAATAAGAATTAATAATTTGTAGACGTTTGCTTGCGAAAGAGCTTATGATTCTTATTATAACCCATATATGAAAAAGTCAAGTTTCATATGTTGTCAAGAATTTTCAATTGTAAGCCAGGTATGAACTAGGTAAATAAAAGGACTTCATGTTTCATGAAAGAAAATTCATATTCGCAATTTTTTTAAGCATTGTGAAATCACGTATAACAAAAGTAATTGTGTACCTGTTTCGAACAAGGTTGTTTTTAGAAGATACCTGGGAGATTTAGAACGGTAACAAGAAAATACGAAAGATAATGAAATCGCAAAGTAAAGGTAAATATTTGTTTAAAAAAATTGAGTATGTTATGGATAGATTCATATGGGTTGAATCAAATATGACATAAATAGAATAATGTAAAATAATAAACAGGCATTATATATTTATGTAAATTAGACGTCATCAAATGTTAGACGGTATAGAATAATAATTGGATTATTAATTCATCTTAGAATTAATTTGGTATAATGTAAAGTAGATAAGAATAAAATGTGAAATATGATAATATCAGTAAAAACATGTACATAAAGTTAAAATTTTTTATGTATAAATATTTTGGAACTTCTATGATAATAGAAATTTATAATACTCGAAAATATTTATTTGATATTTTATTTGAACACGTTGTCATAAATGAAAATTCCGGTTTGTTTAGAATATCCATTTTTTATAGAGTCGATTGCCAATCAATGTATAAGGTTGAAGAAAACTTTGTAAGACGCGTAATTGAAAATATTTGATAATAAAACGCTTTAATATGAAACCAGATTTATTATAAAATATTTGAGATATTAAAAATTAAAAATTTCCAGTAATGATGATGTTTACTGGTACTTTTGAGAATTTCAAAACTAGGAGTAAGCAGAAGTGAGAGAGGTTGAACTAATGCGTCTAGTACAATGGACTTGAAGTTTGTTGCAGAACGTACAATAGATTTACAAGGGTTGGATTGTTCCAGAGTGGAACTACGACTAACCGAAATGCTCGGAAATTCTTTTGAGTTTGGGAATCATGCTTTGGCCTAATAGGTGGATATACTCTCGCCGAAACTTTCGGTTAATGGTATTCACCCTTCCAGTTACTACATGTCCCTTATCAATCGAAAGTTTGAGACTTTGGAGAGATTGAAAAATTCGAGGAATGGAACTAACCGCCAAGGTAAAGGGAATCACTCCTAGCTTGATGATAAAGTTGGTAGGTTAATTTATAGGAATGAAGCGCTACCAAGATAAAGGGATTCACTCTTAACTTGGTACTAGAGCTTCTACAAAACGAGGGAATATGAAACTAGTCATCAAGATGTGGATATCACTCCTAACTTGATGGTTTCGTTTTCAAAATGTGGATTGGTGCTTATTCATGGAGTAAAGGAAGTTAATCCTAACTCTTTGGTAAGGTTTTACTAGAATGGGACAAGTGAAATTGTCATCAAGGTAAGGAAATCATTCCTATCTCGATGGTGAAATTTAAAAAATTTTAAAAGGAGTAAAACGGATTGAAAGTTGGCACCAAAGTAAGGGTTTTACGCCTATTTTAGTGAGTTTCTTTCGTTTGTGAAATACGAGTGTTATTGACGTGTTGCCAAATGCATCACATTTATATAGTAGTTTTGTATAGTTTTTAATCATTTAACGTTCGTAAATATCGTGTCTTAGATACTTATTTGTGTCTTGGTGTTAAGCAGGTGTTCGTGGGCTAAAACGAGAGAAAAAGAGTCTAATTGGAGGTGAAACGAGTGCACGGATGAATAAGGAATAAAAAGAAAAAAAAATATGTCAGATCACTTATTCATGCCCCATGAATAACCTCAGGAGTTATTCATGCCCCGCGAATAACTGAATTGGGTTGCAAAATGACTATACTGCCCTTAATGAATCCAGCTATTTACCCTTGTTACCCTCGCGAAGTTATGACTTATTCATGCCACGCGAATAAGTCAGGAAGTTATTCATGGGGTCGCGAATAACTCTTCAGCCCATAAAAAGCCCATTTTCGCAATAAAAACCTAATCAGCCGTATGGGGATGTAATCTTCGACTTCCAGAGCTTCCAAGGGGCGATTTTGAAGACTTTTTGCAGTTCCATTTATTCCGGTTGATGCCAGAGCAATCCAGAACAAGTTTTGAAGCCGAAATCATGAAGATGCAAGGCTAATCATCTTGCGGTTTCTCCGGGTGAACGATTTGGTTATTTTATCAATTGTTTTATGTTTGATACTTATTACTTGGATTAGATTTTGTGAACACCTTAATGTTCTTTGCATCTAATTGTATGTTTGACTGATCTAGACAGTTTGGTTGATTAATATTATTGCATTATGTTATCGTATCTTGGTTTTCTTGCACTAGGATTAATTTAACTTTGCAATTAATGTTATGATAGCTGAATTGGGTTGAACAATTTAAACAAAGTCATGTCTATGTGATTTCCTAGGTAGGGTATTAACATAATTCAGTTGATAATTACCGAATCAGAAACCCGGAGTGACCGTTTTCCATATTATTGTCTTTTCTAAAAAATCAATTATCACTTCGTTTTGCAGCACTGCAGCACTTTTACATTCAACTTCATAAAAATTAGTTTAGTTAATCTTAAGTTAATTAGTAATTAGTAAATTAGCACTTTCCACAAACTCCCTGAGGTTCGACAACCCTACTTCCTATACTGCAGTCAGTTGTAGCTAAGGAGTAGTTTTTATTTAGTTTTTTATTAGCACTCGACACGCGATCAAAATGGCGCCGTTGCTGGGGAGTTCGTGCGCTAAGTGTTTTTAGTTTAATTATTATTTTTTTAATTTAAAAAAAACCAAAAAAAAAAAATTCTTTTTCTCTTGTCTTGTATTTTTCTCTATTTTGTTTAGTATTACGCTGGGTATGTTAGTTTTGCAGGAAAATTGAATTCAAGATGAATTGGGTGGATTATGATGCATGTGGGTGTTGCGAGAGCCCATATCATGTGATGCAGGATTTTCCAATTGCCCGTCAGAGAGTTAAAGCATATAATGCACGAAAAGATCGTATTATCTTTGGGCTAGAAGAAGATGAAGACTCATACTTATCATCCTCTTATTATTGGCCACAATATCAGAACTGTCAGCAAAGATACTACAAGCCAAACATTTATCAATCTAGGGAATAAACTGCAGATTACTACATGAATACTGATCCGATTGTTCATGGATGCCAGAGTGTTGACTACGGTTATCAACAACAACAAAACAATGAAGAGGGAAGCAATGATCAGCTAAGTGAGATCTTAGAGGCCATAAAGGCTGTCCATGAAGATGTAAAGGCGATCCGGGAAGATTTTAAGAGAATTCGGAAGGATAATGAAGTTCGGGACCACACCGTTGAGGCATTATTTAAGCAAGTTGGTCAACTGGCAGCAGATTTGGAACTTGAAGATTTGATTATTGAACCGGATATGGTTAACGTTGATGTGGCTGAAAAAGTTGAAGAGGCACATGTGGACCAGGTTGTGATGGAGGAAGCCTTAGAAGAGGAAGCTACAAGCTTTAAAGTAGACGTGACTTCGTGCGTATAACCACTTGTAGACACACCTGCTGAAGAACCAGTGAACCGGGTAACCTTGGCGTACCCTAACCATCCTTCCATATTTATGAACAAAATAGACAAAATTGAAGATGATGGCTCGAGTGGGCATAAGAGGAAGGTGAACATTGAAGACCTTGGACAAAGTATAGTGAAGTGGCCCAGCAATGATCCTGCAAACATGTCAAAGATAAGAAAGAAGATAAAGATTCGACATGTCAACTACCGAACATACATTGGGAATTCGGTAGGCAAATGTTCTTTGAGACCACCATGAATGAACATCAGGTATGATTTTTGTATATTTTGTATATTTATTTGTTTTTATGTTGTTTTATTTTAGTTTATTTTTATTTTGAGTGTGTTTGAGTCAGTTTTATTTTTGTTGGAGTCATGGGATTGCTTGATATGATTTGAATTGCAAGAATAGATTGCCCTGCTCGTACTCAATCTCCATTCGAGCGGGGACGATCTGAAAACCACTAATGGTTGCAGGTATCCCAATTTTTTTTGTTTTTTTTCTCTTGTTTCTTTGTTTCAGGTTTGTTTATCGGTCGCGAATGAAATGCTATACGACCAGATTTGGAGGAACCGAACACGACTCATATGCGAGTGCTGCTTATCCAGGGGAGTCTGTTCCTTTTACTTCTGTTGTATTTTATTTTTAATTCTGCTTTATTTTATTCCTAGCTCACATTGAGGACAATATGTAATTCAAGTGTGGGGGTGGGGAAACTTCTTTTTTGTTTTATTTAGTTTTGAGTCAAAAAATAATAATAATAATAATAATAATAAAAAATAAATAAAAAAAATGTCCTAAAAGCGGTCTGATCGGGCATGAAAGCGACTGTTTCAATGCTTTCATTCTGTCTCAGCTTGTGGTGTGTGGGTCCTTAATCATGGTCCAATTCTTTAGAACAGACATATGAACCGTTTTCAGCAGGTGTTTTAGAGAAAATGTTTAGAATTTGCCCGATTAGGTGTAACGAGCTGTCGGTAATAAATGCATGCACACATCGGTAACCCATTTCCACACTTTGGTGAGATCTTGAGCCTACTAGATGATAGATTGATACATATATATTTTCATTTGTTGAGTGTAGGCCAGATGTTTCTCTGTTGCAGAACTTGTGTGATTTGATACATGCCGAGGTTGTAGACTAGATATGCACATAGATGATAAAAGCAATTTAGGTTTTCCCTTTTTCTTTTGATACCCACTTATTTGTTATGTTTGACCCGTTTACCTAAAATCACCCTTAGTAGCCCATGTTGAGCCTATACCCTTTCATTTGATTAAACCTATTAACCAAATTGACCTGTTTACCTTTGTGTAATAAATTGATGACCTCCATTGTGTTTATGTTTTGTTCAAGTGATTGCATTATGTTTAAGCTGTGAAAAAAAAAGAAAAAAAAAGAAAGAAAAAAAATATATATGAAAAAAAAAAGTGAAAAAAGAAAGAAAAAAATATATATGAAAAAAAAGTGAAAAAAGAAAGAAAAAAAAGAAAAAAATAGAAGTATGTGTTATGGGTCAAATATGCTCAAAGTTGTGTGATTATTGGAATAAGGATGATCATTCAAGCGTGTTGAAACCTTTGTTTTTAAACCAATTGTTAGCCAAATCTATCCTACCTTTACCCGAAGCCCAAAACCCGTAAGTCCTTTAGATATGTGCATTGTCTATAGTTGAGGTGTGATTGTTATACAAGCCTATGATAACAGAGTTACATGTTTGGTTTTGAGTGAATAATACTAGCGCATTACATGCTAGTCCAGATATTAAACCGAGTGGAGTGAAAAATTGTGAGGGGTGTGTTGCATGAGAATAAAAGCCGAAAGCATGTTAGACTTAGTTGGGAGAGTTCTGTTTTCAAAATTGTGCATTATGGTTGCCTGTTGAATTAACACATCTAATGATGATCTATGAATGGGGTATGACTTTGGACCCTAACTAGTGCATGGCGGGGGCGTTTGAGGTATTTGTTACTTGTTCGTGGTAAGGTTCTGAGCAGATTTGCTTGAGGGCAAGCAAAAGGTAAGTGTGGGGGTGTGACGTGTTGCCAAATGCATCACATTTATACAGTAGTTTTATATAGTTTTTAATCATTTAACGTTCGTAAATATCGTGTCTTAGATACTTATTTGTGTCTTGGTGTTAAGCAGGTGTTCGTGGGCTAAAACGAGAGAAAAAGAGTCTAATTGGAGGTGAAACGAGTGCACGGATGAATAAGGAATAAAAATAAAATAAAATATGTCAGATCACTTATTCATGCCCCATGAATAACCTCAGGAGTTATTCATGCCCCGCGAATAACTGAATTGGGTTGCAAAATGACTATACTGCCCTTAATGAATCCAGCTATTTACCCTTGTTACCCTCGCGAAGTTATGACTTATTCATGCCACGCGAATAAGTCAGGAAGTTATTCATGGGGTCGCGAATAACTCTTCAGCCCATAAAAAGCCCATTTTCGCAATAAAAACCTAATCAGCCGTATGGGGATGTAATCTTCGACTTCCAGAGCTTCCAAGGGGCGATTTTGAAGACTTTTTGCAGTTCCATTCATTCCGGTTGATGCTAGAGCAATCCAGAACAAGTTTTGAAGCCGAAATCATGAAGATGCAAGGCTAATCATCTTGCGGTTTCTCCGGGTGAACGATTTGGTTATTTTATCAATTGTTTTATGTTTGATACTTATTACTTGGATTAGATTTTGTGAACACCTTAATGTTCTTTGCATCTAATTGTATGTTTGACTGATCTAGATAGTTTGGTTGATTAATATTATTGCATTATGTTATCGTATCTTGGTTTTCTTGCACTAGGATTAATTTAACTTTGCAATTAATGTTATGATAGCTGAATTGGGTTGAACAATTTAAACAAAGTCATGTCTATGTGATTTCCTAGGTAGGGTATTAACATAATTCAGTTGATAATTACCGAATCAGAAACCCGGAGTGACCGTTTTTCCATATTATTGTCTTTTCTAAAAAATCAATTATCACTTCGTTTTGAAGCACTGCAGCACTTTTACATTCAACTTCATAAAAATTAGTTTAGTTAATCTTAAGTTAATTAGTAATTAGTAAATTAGCACTTTCCACAAACTCCCTGAGGTTCGACAACCCTACTTCCTATACTGCAGTCAGTTGTAGCTAAGGAGTAGTTTTTATTTAGTTTTTGATTAGCACTCGACACGCGATCAGTTATTGTATTGGAGTATACTTTGCCTTAGGAAAGGCATGCATCTTTAAGGTTTAAGAAATTGATGAGGAGCAAGTAGGAATATAAAGTATTTCAAGCATGTAAAAGGAGTAGTCAAATAAAGGTTCCTAACTATAGACTAGGTCAATCATGGCAATTTTCCTAATTCCCTATAGTTATGTCTCTGATACCAATCTGTCACACCCCAACCGATGGCGGAATACATCGAGGCGCAACTTGTGATAGATTGTTCAAAGACTTCATAACGCTAAATTGTGACAATAGATTTAAATAGATTTCATTCGCATTTAAGATTCAACAAGTATACAATTTGTTCATGAGAAAAATACATTAACTTGAACATGAAGTAAAATAAAGATTGTTTCGTTTGTTTCTAAGGCCGAATCCTAAGTAGTTTCCTTGAATGTCCTGCATCAAACATTTCCTGCAACATGTATAAAATATCCGTCAACACATAAAGCATTGGTGAGCATACTAGTTTTGGTTTACATACGTAGTAATTAGAATGATTTACTCGAATCTCATACTATAGCATTGCACATACATACCATACAAAGAACATAACTCAAACCCGCGAATCCACTGCATACACCTAACATATTCAAGGTAGGTCCGTTTGATTCTTAACAATGACCCATAAAGGGGGTGGGGTGCTACTCCTATGGCGCGCTATACATGTTAAGTGGGCTAATAATAGTTAATGAATTATGTTTAAGTATCAAGAATCGTAAGCATGGCAAATAGCATATAAGTATGTTTAATAGATTGAGCATGATAGTTTAAGAGTATGAAATCATTTAAGTTTTGATAGTGATCATGTTAAGCCCCAAAGAATAAAGAATAAAAGGGGGACAAGTATGAACTCACCTTGAGTGCATTATGAAAGAATAGAAAACAATGTCTGAAGCTGGATTAAAGATCCTCGTATCCTATTTCAAGTAAAGGACGCCTAAAATTTTAATGCAAATAAGCTTGTTACGTTTCTTAGTCGTAAAGATAGTTTATCGAACTACCTAGACTCGTATTGTAAACAATACGTGTCTTAATGTGTATAACTTAACGAACCGATAGTACTGGGTTTGTGTAACATCCTACAATTCTCATTTTTTGTGTTTTAAAATATATATTTTTGGATGGTAAGTTCTAGTCATTTTTATGAAGTTTCAACATTGTTATAAAAAAAATCAATAAAGTTTATAAGAGTTACAAATATTATTAATGATTTTGTATACTTATAAAAGATATTATATAAACTTGAAGTTTGTATAATGTGCATGCATGAAGTAAAAAAAACGTTTTTGTAAAGATGGAAACCAGAGGGACCATTTTTGACAAAGTACCAAACTTTTAAAACCAACTCTTCCCTCCTATCTTCTTCTTCGCAGTTCCTATCACCGGAATAACCGGCTTTTCCGGCGAGTTCGGACTCGGTGAACCCGGTATTAACGTCCACTTTAAACCAACAATCTCGAACTAACTTCTATTATCGATCCGTAATGAAAGTTAATAGCTTGGGTTTTTGGTTCTAAGGTTTATGGGTTATTTGATTTGGGAAGATGTCTGAGATATGAACTTGTTTTAAAACTCTTTGAAATGGCTACTTAACACATCAATCAGTAGTCCTGTAGGTTGTGTGTGATGGTTATTAAGTGTTGAAACCTTGGCAATGAATTCAAACCTTGTCCATTGTAACCATTTTTTTGTTTCCTTCATTTTCTTCTAAAAGGAGTTTGAAATAAAATGGTAATACATACTATCATATTGTTGTTTTGGTGCTTTAGTTTTTTTTTTTTTTTGAAAATTGTTTTGGTGCTTTAGTTAAAACAAAGAAACGAATTAGTTATGTAGTTATTATTACACATATTTAATGATAATTGAAGAGGTATAAGCATTTATACCGCGGCTCCTTCACCTGTGTTACGGTCATACCTTAGTCCAGCAAGTTACTTGTAACTTGAGGACTTGGGAAGACATGAAGAGGTATAAGCATTTATACCGCGGCTCCTTCACCTGTGTTACGGTCATACCTTAGTCCAGCAAGTTACTTGTAACTTGAGGACTTGGGAAGACATGAAGAGGTATAAGCATTTATACCGCGGCTCGCCCCAAAGTACGGACCAACGACACTAGGGCATGGTATGATACCTCCATACAAAGGATGTATAGCCCACCCCCGGAAGTCAAGAGGGTCCGAATAATAGTACAACAAGGGGTCCGAAGCAAAGTACAACTTTTCTGACAGCTATAAATACCCCCCCTTCAAAGTACAATCAACACACGAATGCATACACTCCGAATCTCACTTTCTCTCTCTACTTTCTCTCACTAAACAAATACTTATCCTCACACCGGAGGGTGGTTACAGAGAGGCCCTCCCTCCTCCTCTGTAACGAGCCTAACGGTCTTTTACCTTGTGCAGGTTTAAGCTTAGGTTCGGAGCATTCCAGATCCATCTCAAGTCGTACCTGTTTTAACTGTGATTGCAGGTTCGTCCACTTTTTGGATCTTCAATTGGCGCCATCCGTTTGTACAACCGTTTTCTGTACCCTTAAAAGGTAAAGATCGCGACGGTTTTTCCCATGGCGGCTTCATCCGAAGGTTTTGTTATCGAAGATGTCACAAATACTGAACATGGCGACGGAGCGACCACTGTTGCGGCCTCTGTTGTCCTAACCCCGTCTGCAGGGCTCACCAACACCTCCCGAACAAGTCAAGATACCGCACCAGAGTTTGACGCAGACTTTCTACTCAAGAATCGTGATTTCTTGTTGCAGCTTAAAGCACAACAAGAAAAGGAAGCAAAACTTAAAAGCGTGCAGGTAAACCTATTCTCCACCGATGGAGTTCAAGCATCCTCCGGGCATGGTTCGGGCCCTGTTGCACAAGTCACTTACTCCACCATGGTTACCACTCCCGACATAGGGACCCCGCAAGGGAGCTGCTTCCCATCGGGACACCACGGAGTCACACAGCCTGTCACCACAGTAGCAAAGCAACGACCAGCCGTCACTACAGCAGAAGATGACCTTACCACTCCTTATCGCCCAGCCTATATGGCCGCATACTCCAAATTTGC
The DNA here is from genome assembly GCA_030844895.1 of Ambrosia x helenae. Classification (NCBI taxonomy): domain Eukaryota; kingdom Viridiplantae; phylum Streptophyta; class Magnoliopsida; order Asterales; family Asteraceae; genus Ambrosia; species Ambrosia x helenae. Next base: position 495,885 of record JAUTDX010000118.1, on the reverse strand, counting down.
ACCCCGTATCGCCAGTGCTCCTCTACCGGCAAAACTCAAAATGCCTACAACGATCAAAAGATATGATGGAACAACGGATCCGGATGATCACATCCATGATTTTGGAGGAGCCGCAGAAATCGAACTATGGCCCATGCCTGCATGGTGTCACATGTTCGCCCAAACCCTTACGGGGGCGGCCAGGGTGTGGTTCGACGGTTTGGCACCAGGTGAGATCGCGAATTGGACAGAACTCCGCCGCGCTTTTCTACAAAAATTTTCCCAACAACGGCGATGCTCGAAAGACATCACCGAGATCCACAACATTCGTAGAAAAGACGGCGAGTCATTGGAAAGGTTCATTGACAGGTTCAACAAGGAGAGTATGCAGATCAGTGGAGCTGTTGATCATTTACGGATATCCGGTTTTTGCCACGGAGTCCGAAATAACCAGCTCGTGGAAAAGCTACATGAGGATCTCCCAAAAACCATGGAAGTTTTAATGGAGCGGGCACGAGCTTTTGCTCGAGGAAAAAGTGCTTGTAGCCAAACGTATGACAACGAGTACCGCTCTTCCTCAAGAAGTAGCTCATGGAAGAAAGGCTCGGGAGCTCCAAGTTCGGAGCGAAGCAACTCCTGGGGTAAAAACAGATCCCAACCTTACTCCCGAAGCGATAAAAGTTCCACCGGTCGAAGCTCCTCCTCACATCGGGGGTCCAACTATTCCGAGCTATTAAAGTCTCCCAGTGAAATACTCAGCACGGAAAACATCGATTTCCCCAAACCCCTGAGGCAAAAACCCACATCTGACAAGAACACCAAGAAGTATTGTGATTACCATCGAGCTAGGGGACATGACACGGATGACTGTTGGTCCCTAAAGCAAGAAATTGAGAAGGCCCTTAAAGCGGGCAAGCTGTCGCATCTGGTAAAAGAAATCAAAGAAGGAAAGGCAAGCGTTGCAAACATCCCCAATCCGAATGATCAAGCAGGGATACATATGATCCGAACCCTCAAGCAGCAGGGGGTTAAAAGGAACAACGATCATGTCATGGCATGGATGGCCGAGCCAATAACCTTCCCTTCCATCTCGCCGGACGACTACAGGGAAGGTCCGATCGTTGTATCCGGGATCGTGGCTGGCCATAAAACTCACCGAATCTATGTGGATGGGGGAAGCGCCTCCGAGATAATGTACCTTCAATGTTTCCCGTTGTTAGCAGAAGCTTCGTAGCAGCGGCTGATTCCTGTCTCCATGCCCCTCATCAGCTTTTCAGGGGAAATTGTCCAACCAATCGGACAATTATCCCTCCCAGTTACATTCGGTTCCGGATCATTACAAAGAACAGTTATTCTGACCTTTTTGGTGGTCGGTTCAAGATCAGTGCACAATATCATATTGGGTAGACCCGGGATGAAAGCATTCGGGATGGTAACCTCTACCATCCACGGAGCCTTAAAATTCCCCACAGAAAAAGGGATAGCTACCCTGGAATCTGAAGTGGGGCTCGGTATATCCGAAGTACGACAGTCTTTGGGTTCGGGGCATGATGATGATAACTCAGGAGGAACGGGGTCCGCAATTGTTGAGAAATGGTCGGTACATCCAAGATTTCCGGAACAGAAACTATCTGTTGGTACGCAACTCCCCACCAAAGCCCGAGAGAAGCTATGGAATCTACTCTCAAATTCACTGGATGTTTTTGCATGGGAACACTCGGATATGACCGGGGTCCCACGAAGCCTGGCGGAGCACAAGTTAAACACTTATCCTGGTATAAAACCGGTAGCCCAGAAGAAACGGAGTATAACTCCTGATCGTGTCAAAGCCATTGCTGAAGATGTAAAAAATCTGTTGAATGCCGGTATCATCCGGGAAGTACGATATCAAACTTGGGTAGCCAATCCCGTGCTTGTCAAAAAGCAGGATGGAGCCTGGAGAATGTGCGTTGATTTTAAAGATCTGAATAACGCATGTCCAAAAGACTGTTATCCTCTCCCAGAGATTGATGTAAAGGTAGATGCCGTGGCCGGGTTCCGATTGAAGTGCTTTCTTGACGCCTATAAAGGCTACCACCAGATTCAGATGGCCGAAGGTGATGAAGATAAAACAGCGTTTGTCACGAACAACGACCTGTATTGTTACACTAAAATGTCGTTCGGACTTAAAAATGTTGGGGCTACCTATCAAAGACTGATGGATTTAGCCTTCAAAGATCAGATAGGAAGGAATCTCGAGGTTTACGTTGATGATGTGGTAATAAAAAGTATGACCGAAGACTCCATGATCGAAGATATCAAGGAAACCTTTGCCAAACTCCGGGAGATCAACATGAAGTTGAATCCCAAGAAGTGTTCTTTCGGCCTCGAAGAAGGGAAGTTTTTGGGAGTAATGATGGCTCGGGATGGTATAAAAGCCAACCCGGAGAAGGTCGAAGCAGTCTTAAAAATGCAACCGCCGAAGTGCCTAAAGGAGATGCAGTCCCTAAATGGGCGTCTTGTGGCCTTGCACCGTTTTTTATCAAAAGCTGCCGAAAAAACGCTCCCCTTTATGAATGTCTTAAAAAAGAGTTTGGGAAAAGAAAAATTTGAATGGACCCCGGAGGCAGATGCTGCCTTCGAGGAGTTGAAAAACTGCTTGGTAAATCTGCCCGTCTTAACCGCACCTGAACCGGGAGAAACGTTGACGGTATATCTCTCGGCTTCAGAAGGAGCAATATGTTCCGTCCTTATTGTCACCCGAGCCACGGTTCAGAAACCGGTATATTACATCAGCATGGCCCTCCGAGAATATGAGGTCCGTTATCCGATACTCAAAAAGTTGGCCCTAGCACTCGTCCACACCTCCCGAAGACTCCGTCGATACTTTCAGGCCTTCAATATTGAAGTGCAATCCGAACACCCAATACTAAACATCTTAAGGAAGCCAGAGTCCTCCGGCAGAATGACCAAGTGGGCTATCGAGCTCGGAGCATTTGATATTACTTACAAAACACGAGGTCCGGTCAAGGGGCAGGCAGTAGCGGATTTTCTGGTTGAAATCCCAAAAAACCTAATGATCGAGTCCATAACACCTTCGGAGCCCACGTGGTCTCTACATACAGACGGGGCTTCAGGCACAGAAGGATCGGGAGCGGGCCTGGTTTTATGTGAAGCCGAAGGACGAGAACTACTTTATGCAATTCGCCTAAATTTCAAGAGTTCAAACAATGAAGCCGAATACGAAGCACTCTTAGCAGGGCTGCGGCTGGCCAGAAAGGTCGGAGCCAAAAAGGTAAAAATGTACCATGATAATCACCAAAACTCCCTGCTAAATGCAAAGTATCATAAAAATCTAAAATGCATATGCCTCTTACAGGTTATTGCACATGTCGATTCTTTGCTGGTTGCAAACCAGATATCCGGGGATTATGAGGCTAAAGAACCAAACATGATTCTTTATTTAGCCGAGGTACGGGATCAATTTGAATCTCCTAAACTCTCGAGCCCCAGTACGAAATCGACTAATCATTGCTTCATAATGCAGGCTAAAAAACTGATGAAACAGTTTGAAGCATGCCAGGTGGTACACATTCCTGGAAGCAAGAACAAGAAAGCAGACACATTGAGTAAACTCGCCGCCACAACCACTGATATTGCAAACCAAGAAGTACACATGGAAGGACTACAAAGCCCAACGGTCCATGCAACTGAGGTCCTATCAATCAACTCACAGACAGACAGTTGGATGACCCCCATAATACAGTACTTAACAAATGATGTTGTCCCAGAAGATAAGGCAAAGGCTCGAAAGTTAAAAGTCAAAGCTCTCCAGTACCAGATGATTGACGACCAGTTGTACCGAAGAACATTCCTAGGACCACTTCTCAAATGCGTGGATTTGAACGAAGCTACATACATCATTCAAGAAATCCACAGGGGGATATGTGGAATACACTCCGGTCCTAGAATGCTGGTGGCCAAGATAATGAATGCCGGAAACTTCTGGCCGGGAATGCATAATAGCGCCGTATCCGAGCTCCAGAAATGCGATGAATGCCAAAGGCACGCGCCAGTTAGCCTTCGAGCCAAGAATAACCTGATTCCGGTAACAGCGGCATGGCCGTTCCAGCAATGGGGCATCGACATTGTCGGACCCTTTCCAAAGTCCATCGGAGGTATGAAATTCCTGCTAGTAGCTGTGGACTACTTCACAAAGTGGGTCGAAACTCGACCGCTCTCCAAAATTTCGGGAAAGGAAGTAAAAAAATTCGTCTGGGAGCAGATAGTGTGCCGCTTCGGGTTACCCCAAACAATAATCAGTGATAATGGAAAGCAGTTTGCAGACAACCCCTTCAAAAAATGGTGTCAAGATTTGCATATCCTACAATCATTCGTCTCGGTGGCCCATCCGCAGGCGAATGGTCAGGTGGAGCGCATAAACAGGAGTTTGGTCGAGGGGATAAAGAAAAGGCTGGGAAAAAAAAGAAGCGGTTGGGTGGATGAGCTCCCCAATGTCCTATGGGCTCACCGAACTTTCACTAAAACCAGCACGGGAGAGACACCCTTCAGCCTAACATACGGGACTGAAGCAGTCATACCAGTCGAGATCGGGTCACCTTCTCGCCGAATTCATAGCATTGAAAATAACGACAAAGAGCTCCGAATGAATCTTGACTTGCTAGACGAAAGAAGGGAAGCCGCAGCTGTCAAAGAAGCTCGGTACAAGAAGAAATTGGAAAAATTTTATAACTCCAGGGTAAAAGAAATCTGATTCAAACCCGGAGATTATGTGTTCCGGTGCAATGAGGCCAGCGGGGTGGAAAAAGGAAAAATGGCCGCGTCATGGGAGGGGCCATATATCATCAAAACCGCAGGAGCAAAAGGTGCCTATACCCTCCAATCCTTAGAAGGAAAAGATATACCTCACACCTGGAACGGTGTCCACTTGAAAAAATGCTATATGTAAGCATTACCAGCTAGTTCTTTAAAAAATATTTCGTCTTCCTATTGTAATGTGGGATGTGCCATTCCCCACCTTCCTTTTTTCCTGTAACTATCCGGGATGTAACATACCTCGGTAAAATATTAATAAAAAGCTGGTTTCTTTACTCTAAATACTAAGGTGCTAATATTAGCCGAAGCTCGAAAATGAGCTTGACATAACAAAAGCCACGTGGTATCAAACAGGAATAGCAAAAAGAAACGGACCAAAGTGGATAAGTTTTGGTCCGGATCTAAAACTAACCTAGAGAAAGGCACCTTATCTGATTCAAAACATAGTCATAAAAATAAAAAAGGGGAAAGCCTAAAACACCGGCACGCGGCATGGACAATAGCCGCGTTCCGGTAAGGAAGCCCCATAAACCATGGTTATCTAAATATATAAAATCTCGCGAGAAAAACTAGGACGTAGTATAAACGTGGACGCACGATCAACTAAGCTACGGACCTTTCTCTATGACTTAGTCATTTAACCAAAGGACTTTACCTAAAAACAAAACGCATCATAAAATAAGCACAACAAACGGAGCCCGAACCTATGATATGATTCGGGCCCAGCTTACGATCAAATAAAAGCTCGACCTTAATAGGTCTGAGCTAGGTGGTACTTGTCCCAAATAGTACAAAACAAAGTCCGGACCACACAAAGGTCCGGAACGAATAAAATTGTCTGAAATATAAAATGTTCAAGAGGGAAGCTTAAACCCCTCAAAGGCCTCAGGAATGGACTCCGGAGGACCAGTCACTTGATCAGCAAGCTTGGCAATCGGCGGGAAGACGAGAGTGTCATAAGTCTCTACCGCGGCCAGAAGTTGAGTGTTGGCATCAGGTTTAAATGTGGGATTCTTCTCCAGTGGGATCCCTTTAGCAGCAGCTGCATAGCCAGCCTTCAATCCCTCATTAAACCCGGCAGCGTTCATGGCATTAACAACCCCACTCACAACTTTCTTCATGATCGGACCCTTGTGAACGAAGCCCGTTAAGAGCTGAGCTCCCTCCGTAAGGAAAAATTTCTTGAAACCAAAGAGCTCGTCAATGTTGGCAACCAGCTCTGCCCGCTCTTTCTTCCAAGCCTCCTCGTCATCGGCCATCTTCTTCTCGGCCGCAGCACACACTTGCCGGGCCACCTTCTCCCCTCTCAGAGCTTCATCTCGTTCTGGGCCAAGAAAAGTTTAGTAACTAAAAAAGTAAAAAGGAGAAGAAGCATGCTTATGGGAGTACGTACCAGCTGTCAAGGCATCCGTCCCCTTCCGCAAAGACTCCATCGTGGTCTCCATTTGCTTGATCACGTCTTGAAGCTCCTTGGTGGACGAGGCATGGGCGGCTTCGGAAGACTTAAATTTTCTTTTCAAATTTTCTAACTCTTTTAGAGCTTTGTCTCGGGCTTCCGCCGCAGAGGCCAAGGCCTTCTGGGAAGAAGAGGCTTGTTGCTGGGCACTCTTCAAGTTATCTTGAAGTTGCTTCAAAGCCCCTGAACTACCTCCCGCGGCCACCTTCTTCCGCAGCCTGTCCCTATCTACCTCCGCATCCATCCATCTCCTATAGGCTTCGGCCACTAAAAAATTGGATTGGGCCTGATTCACCAACAAAGCTTCACATAAGGTCGGAGACTCCATGCCATGATAGTACTCACGGTCAGCCGGAGTATCCAGGTTGAAAAGCATCATCCGAGCCGAGAGGGCATCCACCACTCTATCCCCATTCTTCAAATCCCACTCCGGGGAAAACTTTTCATCAGCGGCCGAAGCACCTGCCCCGGCATCTCCACCTACCATCTCTGCAAAACCACATGTGGCAAACACCTCAGTCTCGAACCAACTTAGGGGGAAAGCAGCATCATTATCCCCCATGCCAGATTGAGAAAGAAGTGGGGATTGACGAAACTCACCAAACTGAACTCCCTTCCCTGGAGCCTTATCAACTACGGGACTTTCTAGTCCCAGAAAAGCTCCGTCTTCCTCTTCCTCTTCAATTGCCAACGTTTCACCAACTTGGTTAACCTGAGGATGATCTACCATTAGTACCGGGGCTGAGTCACGGGAGGATTGGCCTCCGTACAAGTGATTTTCAAGGTTATTCAAAAGATTAGAAAATACCTCATCAGGATGGTCTAAAAATCTCAACTTTTTCGGAGCTTTTGAACTAGCCCCGGTACCCTTCGTTCCAGCCCGTTTCCTCTTTCCAGAATCCTTGGAAATGGAAGTATCGGTCAAAGATCTATTCTCCACATTTCTCGAAGCACCGGGAGAAATAGACTTGGTAGCACTAGAAGGATGGGCAGTAGCATCTGGCGCCGAAGTAGTACCCTTAGGTGAGGAATTTGTTGAGGCAGGGTGAGGAACGGTAGAAGTATCTCTCTGGGCAACATCAGTGTTGACACCTTCTTCCAGGATCTCCGTGACTACTCCGGTAGTCAATCCCTCTCCCCCGGCCCCGCTGGCCCCAGCTGCGGCAACCAGGGCAGGACGGATGGGCTGCTGGGCTCGATGGATTTGATCCAGGATAGGCTCACTTTGTTCCAAGTCAACATGAGAGTATGATAACGCCGAATCATTAAAAGTGTTGAGCTTCAAACTATCAAGCAACGACATTTCTGCATAACAAGGAACACAAAGTGTTAGAAAATTAAGGCTAAAAAAGCTTTAAGGAAAGACGGTAAAGTGCAGACTTCTCACTCACCCTCGCCATCATATAAAACTACCGGCCACCGGTCATGCAAGTCCCAGTTACCACTGATACAGCCTAAAACGAGCACGTGCTCTGGATACTTCTGTATATTGGTTTTGTTCTCGGCAAGACTCAAATACAAGTCACGGTTATACCTAAACCTCTTGGGCAACTCCCAGTCAGAGGATTCATACCGTGTACACCACGTCATGTCCGCAGGTAAACACCGGTCATCAAGCCAGAAGAACTGATTCTTCCAGTTTTTTAAGCTAGTGGTTTGATAGTCATGACAGCTCTCCAGGGATCTCCGCTTCTCAAAACTGTACCAACTTCCCTGTTTGGTCAGCTTGTAAAAGCATCGGAACACATTCAAGTCCGCGCCCTTCTCCAAAGCTCGGCAAGACAACTCGAAATGGCTAACACGGCTAAGACCAAAGGGGTTCACTTGTGAAATATGCACCCCATGAAACCGCAGAACCCGCATCAAAAACTTAGTGAATGGGACGCGGTAGTTTGCAAAATCGCAGACCCGGGTATAAAACCCAAACTTCCCTTCACGAAAGGGATAAACGGGTTCGTTTGGTTCAGGAAGAACCGGGTTCAGACCACGAGGTATCCTATATTCATCTAAAAACTTAGCTAACCTATCCGAAGACAACTTCGAAAAGGTAGTACCCATATCGTCCTTCACCATCCTTAGGGAGCGATTAATCAGAAATGAAGCTAGGGAAAGAGGGAACGCACCTTAAAACGGTTGCAGATATTGGTCTTGCAGAGAAACGAGCGGAAACGACAGGGAAGCTCCGGCTTGGAAGAGAGTAAAAAGAAGAAGAGAAATTAAGTAAAACAGTAGAAAAGTAAAAGAAAAAAAGAAGAGGGTTATATATAGAGGGCTGAGACCGTTGAGATGGCAGAGTGGGAAACAGCTGGACAAAATAAACGGTCCAGATCATCTCGACAACCCAACCGCCATCACATCAACGGAACCATCACATGGCTATAAATGCGTCCACGTGTCCCCCCATGTTTAGACAGCTGGCGTGGACACGTGTCGAAAATCCTCACCATTTCCATGAAATGCCGTAACATAACCCGGAGGCCACAAAATACCTAAGTCCAGCAAGTTACTTGTAACTTGAGGACTTGGGAAGACATGAAGAGGTATAAGCATTTATACCGCGGCTCCTTCACCTGTGTTACGGTCATACCTTAGTCCAGCAAGTTACTTGTAACTTGAGGACTTGGGAAGACATGAAGAGGTATAAGCATTTATACCGCGGCTCCTTCACCTGTGTTACGGTCATACCTTAGTCCAGCAAGTTACTTGTAACTTGAGGACTTGGGAAGACATGAAGAGGTATAAGCATTTATACCGCGGCTCCTTCACCTGTGTTACGGTCATACCTTAGTCCAGCAAGTTACTTGTAACTTGAGGACTTGGGAAGACATGAAGAGGTATAAGCATTTATACCGCGGCTCCTTCACCTGTGTTATGGTCATACCTTAGTCCAGCAAGTTACTTGTAACTTGAGGACTTGGGAAGACATGAAGAGGTATAAGCATTTATACCGCGGCTCGCCCCAAAGTACGGACCAATGACACTAGGGCATGGTATGATACCTCCATACAAAGGATGTATAGCCCACCCCCGGAAGTCAAGAGGGTCCGGATAATAGTACAACAAGGGGTCCGAAGCAAAATACAACTTTTCTGACAGCTATAAATACCCCCCCTTCAAAGTACAATCAACACACGAATGCATACACTCCGAATCTCACTTTCTCTCTCTACTTTCTCTCACTAAACAAATACTTATCCTCACGCCGGAGGGTGGTTACAGAGAGGCCCTCCCTCCTCCTCTGTAACGAGCCTAACGGTCTTTTACCTTGTGCAGGTTTAAGCTTAGGTTCGGAGCATTCCAGATCCATCTCAAGTCGTACCTGTTTTAACTGTGATTGCAGGTTCGTCCACTTTTTGGATCTTCAATAATAATAAAATACTAAGGTTTACCTAATATGTTATATCAAAGTTAATAAAAAAAATGTATGATCGTAAATTTGAAACAGAGTGTTTGTGGATCTATAAATGTACATATATTTATATGTAACTAAATCTTTATAACGTTATTTTTTTTACTTTTAATTGATCATGAAATATTATAAACTTTTGTTTAGAGTAGGCTTTGCTATTCAAAAAGGGGTTGCGGCGCAGCTTGTTGCCCGTCTACCCGTGCCTCACTTGTAATTCTTGTTGCTTTTAGTATGAAATTAAATGTAAAAAAAAAAATTAGTGCTCTACTTTGCAAGTAAAAAAAAAAAGATTATCTAATCAACTACTATAATTAAATAACTAGATATGTATGGAAAAAAAATAATTTATTTAAAAATTGTTTTATAAAACAAAAATTTCTTCTGTGTAGTATTTCTTATAATAATTTTTGTTTCATAAATATTTATTATATCACCTTATTTATTTACATTAATAAACCAAATCTAGAGAGAGATTATTCCCAAATCAGAACTATAAATCCCTAGTGCCTATGACCCTAGATTGCCTTAGACTCGATTTAGTTTTCCCCAATTTTATGAGTTTATATTTTTGTGAACTGTTTAGGATAATCCTTCGGGATTCTCTCAACCGTATTTGCACTATTTGGAAAATTTGCTTGCTTTGCTAAGGTGAGTTTTACATAGCCCCACTTTTTAATGTTTTTATATTTTTTTTAGGGGTGGAACATGTTTACTTTTTGTCTTGCTTATATCTTTACGCATTAGTTTTTATTATTAGTTGGTGAACCCGCCTCAGTGTAGTCATTAACTTTGATCAAGCCAACTGTAGTAGATTATAGCGCTATAGGTTCGACAAGCCCATCCCCCGCATAAATTCAGGGATGATTGAAACAGTTTTTATACTAGCTCATTGAGTTACGTCATTTTATACTAGCTCATTGAGTTACGTCATTTTTATACTAGCTCATTGAGTTACGTCATTTTTATACTAGCTCATTGAGTTACGTCATTTTTATACTAGCTCATTGAGTTACGTCATTGTCATTAGGGTTGACTATACAACACCATGGTTTCCAATTAATATTATTACAAATTGTTTTGATATAGACATGACTTACAAAACTTTGCTAATTAATTTTTTTTAAACAAATGTATTACTCACCAACTATTTATAGTTGACCCCCACATTTTCCAACTTAAACATGTTTCAGGGAATAATGCAGCTTGAAGTTCTACGTGCTGTGGACGTTAGAAGTTGAAGTCTAGTTTTAATTTTATTTGGTTATTGGTTTAGTTTGATGCTGAACATTTAGTTTTGTTTTCTTTTTGTTGTAATAAATTCTATTATTGGAATATTTAATTAGTGGAACTTAAATTTTAAATACCATGTGCTTTTGGACAATCGTCACTACGTGACACCCTGATTTTTCCGCTATCGTTTGGGGTGTTACAGTTTGGTTTCTTGGCGGCAGATCATGGTGACTCGAGTAGTGGTTGATGTGTGATGAGGAGGAGGGTTAGGTGGCAAATTATTGTGGCTCGGCGGTGGTGGTGTGTGTGGCTGCCACTGCTCTAGAGGGGAGAGGAACTTGAAGGTTAGATAGGGTTAGTTTTAGTTTAGAAAGGAAATGAGGGTGGAGTTGAAGTAAGGAGGAAGCTAGGGTTTTGGTGAAGAAGATAAGAAGGAGAAGATGGAGATAAGGTGATTAAGTAGTTAGCGTTTTAGTGTGTAGGTTAGGTGGAGGCGTATCGCGTATACAAACCCGTTAAAATCACGTCTTTCTCTACAACTCCGTTCGTTTCGACGCTAAAATATTTGTATCACTTATTTTATTTATTTAAACCGACTAAAATCGAGTATTTGGACTACATATTTGTTATATATATTAATAATAAGCGTGTATATATAGGCGTGTGAACATTTATAAGAATTAATAATAGGAATAATCATTATTATTATTATTATTATTATTATTATTATTATTATTATTATTATTATTATTATTGAAATAGCTAAATCATTGTTTTATTTTATTTAGCGAATACGAATGTATTTCAAGTTAATGATATATCGTTGTCAATGAATATATATATATATATATAAATATATAATTTTATGAATATATCATTTTAAATAAACTTTTTAGAAAATAGCTGGGCGTTACATTGGTGGAATTGCATGAGCATAGTTGGGCGTCGGGGAATAAGAAAGCGGTGCTTCAAGGGATTATTTATCATTGCATGTTGGAGATTATGGAGAGCCATGAATGAAAAGGTATTCGATAGTAAGGCGCCTATCGCTACAGATATGGTCACGGATATCAAGACATTGGGGTTTTTATGGTATAAGCATAGATTCAAAGAGGGGGTAGTGGATTGGCGTAGACGGTGTTCATTCGATGTAATGTGATAGTTTAATTTGTTTTTATTGGTTTTCGGCTTCTTTCTCCGTCTTGGAGATAGTTGTCGGTTTTGGTTGGTTTTAATGAAGTTCAATTTTCAAAAAAAAAAAACAAGTTAATAAGTTTTTTACAAGCTTTTATAAAATAGTATTGCATTATAAATATAGATGCTAGATGTAATAACACTACATTATTAAATGCTAAAATGTAGAGGGACGATATTGTAAATGAGAAATTATTTATGCATTAACACTTGTACCAAATGCAAAAACAATGTTTTTATGTGTCTTAAAATTAAATGAAATTTACTATATTGTGACAACCTGCACCCTTCACTTTTCATAAATGTGCATAATTGGTTCCTCAACTATTTCAAAATTTTCATTTTTAACCCTCGTATTTTAATAGGACCAAAATTCACAATTTAATAAACTTATAATTTTTATAAGTAAAAGTATGCACGTTTTATACTCACATCTACACCCGAGCACGTATGTTTCAGACCTTGATACCCAAAGCCCTTAATTTTCTGTCCTAAAACAACTTAGAAGCCGAATAAAACAAGTCTAGAACTTAAAATTGATTAAATTAGAAAATTTGATTTTTTTAGCTTTCGCGGTCCGCTGAGATAGTCAAACAGTCAAAGTCATAGTCAAAGTCTCAGTCAAAATCCTAGTCAAAGTCTTAGTCAAAATCCTAGTCAAAGTCCTAGTCAAATTGTCAATTCATCTTAAAACCTTACTTGATTGTGTTGACTAATTTTAAAGCCTAATTGAATCCAAAATTAGTATAAAAACCCACCTATGACCCATTACACTTTGCACCACTAAATCGACTGTTTCAATTCGATTAAACTCTCCCTCATACCTTTGTTTTATAATATATTACTTCTACATTGGAAGCTTGATATTTTTCCTTATTCGGTTTCTTTTCTTCTAAATTGGACTAGTTTCGTTGTTGAGTCTTTGGATTGCTCGCATTTTCATGCTTGCTTAGTCATCTAGTTATTTGGCGAAAGTGAGTATATCTTTCCCCTTTTTCATGTTTTACACTTTTGGGGTGACTCATGTACGCTTATTACTTCACACACTTAATCATGCTTTAATCTATATTCACAATCGCAATTATTGTATGTGTTTTACTTGTTGATTCGCTGATAGTGTGTACTTATGACCTTAATCATTAACCCAGTGTGGGCCTAGCATAGCAATAAATAGTACTTGACTATTGTTATGTGTAAACTACTTGCTTTGTCGCATACTATATATAATCATACTATTGGGCGACTACTATACATATATACTAGATATCCCATTATTCTTGGATATCATTTCTACTCTAAATGTTTGATTTTGGGTGACATTTGTACATAGCTTGAACACTAAATTGTAGACAGTATAACACGTGAATTGCGAAACTCTTTATCTACTATATGTATTCAAAACAGGGTATGCTCACCAATACATTTTGTATTGACAAAATTATTTTCGTACATGTTTCAGGTTATTTATGAGACGACTTTTTAGCTTTTGGAATTTTTACTTAGATGTTGAGTTTATTGTATTTCAGTTTTAGTTTTCGCTTTAGAATTTTGTATCTTGTAATTTCTTTCAATGTAATAAACTATTCAGTACAATATATTCCAATTTACACTTTAGTACCATGAGCTATTGAGCAATCGTCACTATGTGACACCTCGATGTTTCCGCCATCGGTTGGGGTGTTACATATATTTCCCATCTAGAACCCATTATATAGTACTAGCAGGAACCCGCGCGTTGCGTTTAGTCAATCACGTTGTTGGTGTTGTACATTATACACACATCTTAGATGACTAATCAAATCTTCGTCTCCCTTTTTTGCTTTTCTATTTTTTTTTGTTTTGTAATGCAAATTTCTTCATGGTAGCCACCGAAGCATTCATCTTTTAATTTGTTTTTTTAATAGAAAGATATTGAAAGAATGCATTAATCATTTATGTTTCATGTCTGTTTTATGCAAAATACATTAACGAAGCCTAAAGATAACCCTTTCTTTCTCAAACCAATCTAGGTTCTAAACCGGTTCGGGTTTTTTAAGAAGGATTAGAACCGGTTTTCGTTTTTGGCCAAACATGTACAGGCTAGAAACCGGAGTGGGCCAAAAATAAACCGAAACTTCGAGAACCGATTGGTTTACCCGCGTGTTGCCGCGGGATCCAAATACAAATTGCAATACAACAATGTGATTATTTACAAAACGCAAAAATGCAGATTCAATAGTACACATTGGTACCCAATGTTGTGGTTCGAATAAGCCCTTCTGAAATAAATATTTATCTACTTGCTAAGTGTCAGGTTACTAAGTTAACATGTTAACTTCTATCAAGCCATAGTATATATTGGATCCACTAAAGCACCAATTTCTTGAGCATTTTCTAGGCATTCGTCTATTTCCCCTTTCAACACATTTCCAAATCTGAATAATAACCAACACATGACACAATGCTTAGAAAAAATAAATAAATGATGGTAGCAAGTATATGACATAGTTTAAAGCATACAAACCAATCCATGAGTACGTACCATGGCATAAGAATTAGAAACAAATACAATTTACAAATTGATTAGCCGATATGTAAGAAGAAAGGCAATTACATCACAAAAAACAAACGAAATCAAGCGCAAAGAGAATACTACCCTTTCAATATCATATCAGCAGCTCTTCTTTTCATAATTTCCCGCGCACGTTGCGGCGTGAACATGCTAAATCACAAAAGAAATCACCAAGCTAAAATCATCAAAACAATTTACTGGCAAACGACTGCGTGTTGCTGAAGACACTTTAAACTCGGGTGGTGCTTGTTTTCATACATTTAATTCAACATCCACAATGCAATTCCACTAATAATATATTACTTCTATTTCATTCTCTAACTGGTGTACCCAATTTTCCAATTTGTAGATGTACAATAATGAATTATGTAATAACTCATTGAAACTATCAAAGTAGTAATATGAATTTTTTGCTGCTACTTCATTTGTCGCTCTATTCACCAAGTTCAAAATCAGAACAGTGAGACTTACAACAAACAACTCCAATAAAAATAATTTCGAATTAGTGAATGACGATTTATCGAGACAAATTTTTAAACACTGCAACATAATCACTAAAGAGAAGGTTATGTAAAGTACCTAGAAAAATGTGATTAGCCTATAAATGGTAAGCATATGACCCACTTGCTTTATCTTCTAACTCATTTTCAACTATTTGAATAAGCAATTTCTATCACTTGCTTTCTCTTCTAACTCATTTTCAACCATTTGAATAAGCAATTTCTATGTTTCTGTTTTAACAACGTAGAGCATAAACACAACATATCACATTTTCTAATTAAAAAAAAAACAACCAAAAAAAATTAATAATAAGGAAAATCCCTGACATTACCATGCTAATCCCTGTCAAACATCAATTGATCTTAAGTTGCATAAAAAATAATCAAAGGGTTTGATAAAGGAATTGATTTTGAAGAATATAATTGATTTATAGAAAATTAAATAGGATTTCAATAAATATTGTACAATATGGCATAAAAGGAAGAAATTGGACAAAAATTATAGATTTATACTAAGATTCTTGATATGCAATCTTAAAAAAGATGTAAAATTTACCTTCTTATCCATCAAGCACCCATTATATAGTAGTATAGAAGTATAGATAGGACAGTCTTAAAGATACGACTTTAAGACCCATTCTAAGTTGTAGCATGTTTCTTCCATGTTATAGCTCGTTAGATGTTTTCTTACATCGTCGTTTTGTTATCAAACTTCTCAATTTTCAAACACATATATAGGCTTCTCCATAGGCACAAACCTGCCAAAGGGCTCTAATTGTTCACATTCTTTGATAAAATTTCATAAAAAAGTTTATCAATATCATTTTCTAAGATCATTGAGTGATAAAAGAGAAAATATAATGATAAAAGTATTATTAATTTAATTAGGAGAGAGAAGATTTAGGGGTGAAGTAGTGATTTTTAGTGTAATTTGATGGATGGATTTGGTGGAGGGGATGAGAATGCTCTTAGAGTAGGGCTGCAAACGAACTGAACTTTCAGCGAACAGTTCATGAACCGTTCGGCGGGAAGTTCGTTTGTGTTCGTTCTTTTAATAAATGAACGAACACGAACAAAAAAATTTGTTCGTTTAGTTAAACGAACGAACATGAACAGAGGCCGCGTTCGTTCGTTTATGTTCGTGAACGTTCGGTAACGTGTTCGTTTATGTTCGATAGTTTAATAGGGTTTATAATTTTTATTTTCTTTTATTTACCCAAATAAATAATATATGTGAGATAAATATGTTTGGATAATTTAGTTATATTTTGGGTGGATCTAGCTGATGTTTTAAGAGTTATATCTTAAACCAAAGTTAATATATGTTCATTTGTGTTTGTTTCTTTTCATGAACATTTCTTTGTGTTCGTTGGTGTTCATGAACACCTGTTTGTGTTCATTAATGTTCGTTTGTGTTCGTGTGCGATCATGAACAAAATTAACAAACGAACACAAACGAACACGAACACAAGTGTTTTCTTAACGAACGAACACGAACAAAAAATCTCGTTCGGCAAGTGTTCATGAACTGTTCGTGAACACATGATTTCCTTAACAAACGAACACGAACAAGGTCTTGTTCGTGTTCGTTCGGTTCGTTTGCAGCCCTATCTTAGAGCATTCACATCCCCTCCACCATTTTATACTCTATAATATAACAAAAAATAATACTTTTCAAAATTTATCTCTCATTTTAAAAAACCTCCCACATCCCCTCCACTATATTTAACTTTATCTTACTCACAAACGCTTATTTTATTATATTCTTCGTTAAAATACACTCACAATAATTTGATGGGGGTGAATAGTAGCTTTTTATATATAAAAAGCTAGAAGATAATTTTTTCAAAATATAAAGATGGGGTATAAAATGGTGGATAGGATGTGGGGTGTTTTTAGTAAGTTTTTTAAAAATTTTAGAGATAAGGGAGGTTTGATGGAAGGGATGTGAATGCTCTTAGAAGGCAAAAGATGATGCTTATTTCGGGGTAGTTATATGTTTGGAAGGAAGATCATACCATTTTGATGTTGTTTTATGGAGTTAATTGCTTAATTGTTCCGTGTGCTTTTCAAGTATTGCATTGTTGGTCCTCATCATTTAATAGTTACATAATTCATCCTAATAGTTGTAAACTTACTACTTAGGTAGTCCCTAACATTAAATTTTGAAATTATGATGGTCCTTACATGTATGACCGTTAAATTTCTCCGTCATTTTTTAAATGACTAATATACCCATATGTAAAAAGTTAAACAATTAAAACTATTTTTTTTAACGGCCAACGAATCAATTCTGAGCACTCTCGGACACCCTTTTGGCGAATCAGGTACTCGAGAGTACCCGGGCCACCAATTGCCACCAATTCCCGGGAAAACCCGACCAGTCACACGCCCGAAGGCACGACAGTGAAATAATCGGTAAAACCGGTCGGGATCAGGACTCGAACCCAAGCCAATGGTTGGGTCATCCCTCATTTCCTCTCAACCAATATCCTCCAAATGTAGCTAGTGGGAATTGAACCCAAACCTCCCATATTTTCTATAGGCCCTCAACCAATCACCATCCTTCACCATGAACCCTACTTCTATGCAACTACCAATGCTATGCCCAAACCACCATTAAGCCCACCCCCCGCCACCACCATATCTCATATCTGAATCTCAATAGCACCACCAAACCCTCTTTGTATATCAATCGCCAAAGGCTCCACTCTGTGAACACCCTCTCGTGAGGGGCACGTGAGGTGTATTTTTTGTTCAGTTTTAACAGCCGTTTGGCTTAATATCTTGTGTTGTACAAAAACAAAATCATAGGCATTTAACATGTTAAAAAATAGTATCTTAAGGTGAAACTTAGATGAAACCACAAGGACCATCTGTGTAGTTATCTCTAAAGAAAAGCTTCTAAATAGGCAACATCATCTTACCATTTCTTTTTTTTTAATGTCCAAAAGGGTTCGGCCCCGGGTACACCCATAGGCAAAATGCCAACACACCCATAATCGCAAACAAAGATAGTGCCCGGCCCGTCAATAATTCTAAGAAAAATCCACCGCTCAAAGGCCTATTATGATAAAACCCATGGCCCGCATCACATTTTAAGCTAACTATATGACAAATACAACTTTTTAGAACTAGTTAATAGTGGGTTAACTGGAAGCAATGCTCCTGCCTCCTGTCATGAACGGGCGAACGGGTGTTGGTTTCAACTTCCACATACACATACACATAGCCATGAAGACGGCCCATTGGACCTGAGCCCAAAGCCCAAATAGACGAAATGAGACTTTTTTCGGTCAAATGGACACCTCACGACTCGAGTCATTTTGGTGACATTTATTCCTTTTTAAAAAGGTATTAAATGTTTCTTTGAACACAATGTCAATGAGTTTGATTATAATTGCAAAAGGAAATACATTTAACATCAAAAAACTTTGACCATATTTTGTAACGTTAACGTGCTTTCAAACAAATGTTCATAATGACTTTTGAAGGATAAAACATATATATACACACACTGACACACACCTTATACGTTTTATCGTTCACTAGATCACCTAAGTTTTTTGTTAACATGGTATTCGACAAAAAGGCTTTTAGATTTCTCGTTACAAGTTCAACTAAACGAGTTTGAGCTTTCTCATAGACATTTGTAACGTATTAACTTGTTTCTACGTTTCAGTTAGTTAATCAATTATTCTTTTTTTTAACCTTTCAAAAAAAATCAATTATTCTTTTTATGGCATACTGTAAGTTATATTTCATATTAAAAACCTAAACGAAAAGAGAAAAAACACATATAGAACTTAGAAGACACTCAATCAAATAACAATAGGCTTTATAACTTTTAAGCAACCTGTAAGTTCGGTTGAAAACTCTTGAACCAACATTAATGTGGTTTAGACTTTGGATTGTTATGGCTCTAACCGGTTGAATCAAAAGACTATATCATTGTTTGGGCCGATTTTTCAAAATTTATTTATTTTAGAGTAAAGTCTTATTTGAGTCCCTGTGGTTTGTCCAATTTAACTACTTGAGTCTAAAATCAAAACTTGTCTCTGTCTGAGTCCTTAAAGTTTCTAATTTTAACTTCTTGAGTCCAAAAGATAACCTCTGTTAGATTTTCTCAGTTAAATTTTGAGAAATGACTTAAATGCCCCTGGATGAAACCCTAGCTATAAAAGCCCCCTTATCTTCTCCTTCCTCATTATCAACCACAAGATGAAACCCTAGCCACTCTATCTCTTTCTCTCTCTCTCCTCTCGGTCTCTCTCTCTCTCTCTACATCACGATCTCTCTCTCTTCCCTCCCGGTCCCTCTCCATCCTCTCAGTTGCAGCGGCCGGCCACCACACAACTTGGTGGTGGCGGCGCATTGTTTTAGGCCCAAACTGGGATGTGGTGTTTTCTGATTGTTCGATTGCGGATGGCTCGATGGTGGTGGTTATGTGGTTTTGCTGATAAGCGACGGTGGGAGTGGTTCGAGTGGTGGCTGGATAGGGGTCAGGGAAGGGTTCGCTAGTTAGGTGGGTTTTGGTCCGATGGTGGTGGTTGCTGCGGTTTTTGGTCTCGGGTCTTGATTATTAGTTGGGTCCCAGGTCTGGTACGGGGGGGGTTATGGTTATGGCTCGGTATGGTTATGGTTCAGCATGTGGTTGCTGTTTTGGAGGCTCGATCGTGGGTTCCTGGTTGGTTTGGTCATGGCTCGGGTCTGGTGGTCATGGCTCGGGTCTGTGTTCTTGAGTGTTTTTGTTTGTGATTTGTGGTTTTAGGAATTATAATTTGGATAATGATGATGATGATGGTTATAATAAAAACACACTTAAAAAAAACTGATGTGGAAATAAAAAAAATAAAGAAACAAAAATATAAATCAGGGGCATTTAAGTCATTTTCCAAAATTTAACTGAGAAAATCTAACAGAGGTTATCTTTTGGACTCAAGAAGTTAAGATTAGAAACTTTAAGGACTCGGACCGAGAGAAGTTTTGATTTTAGACTCAAGTAGTTAAAATGGGTAAACCACAGGAACTCAAATAGGACTTTACTCTTTATTTTAAATCTTTTACCATGGATTTTCAAATTTTACTTATTTTAAAATCTTTTACCAGTGTATTTACTGCTTGAAATTCCATAGTTCGTTTGTTTCGGCCTTCACATGCTAATAAATTCACACAATGATAAAGTAATTTTAACTTTGTTATACTTAAATATTAAATTATTTACAAATTTATTTGGTTTTTATGGAAACCCATCTAAATAATGGACCGGTAAATTAATCGCACAATCCAACAACCTGATTAACATTTCCTTGTGTTTCAACAAGTTTAATTTTAATTTTTTAATCAATATGATTTATGTTTGTAAGTGACAAAATGTCAAAAAATAATTTATGTTTGTAAGTGTGACAAAATGTCAAAAACTATGTACATTGTATTGTGACAAAATGTCAAAAAAAGACACTCTCTTTAAGTCTTAAGTCTCAATTATAGGGCATGGACTACCTTACACCACACAACTTGACATCAATAATTACAACTAAATTCAACTATAACGAACTAGACAAAACAAATATATATTATATTTAAAAAAAACATTTTTCATATCCATCTAACCCACAACTCACCCGGCCGGTTCAACCGGCAAACAACCACAACCGACCGGTTCGGTTCACCCGGTATCAAGACGCTACCTTGGTCACTCTATTCGTATAAATCAAGTTCGAAAAAACCGCCTTGAAGCTCCTCCAAACCCCACCCTTCCGTGGTTCAACGACCCGCATCGACCCGACTCGACCCACACAAGAAACCCTAGGAGAAACCGGTTCAGTTATCAACAAACAGTAGTCCTTCCCCGGTTCAGACCGGTTCCTAAACAACGGACATTTTCCACCTTATCCGTGTGTTTGGTTTTCCCATCCGTTTGATGAACCGGTTTTTTTCTGAACCCGATTATGGATAGTTTCGGTCTTTGGGCTGTTATACATACCGAGCGACGAGACGACGTCGTGTGGCTGCATGGATCTTGAGGCTTCGAAGACAGCTTGACGGAAGCGTTGCGTTCGATGAATGTGTTGTGGTATAGCCAGTCTGCTACTTTGGACCGGCAGACCGCGTATGACTCTGGTGGGTTATCCATACAGTTAAACGAGTCGTGTTCATCTTGATCAAGATCAGCAAGAGCATGACAAGGATGAGTAATGTTTAAGGTGTTTTGGTCATTCTTCTTATTGTTATCATGATCAAGAGTTTGATCTTGATGTTGAACTAGGGATTGTGGATGCATTGAGTTTAGAGAGAGAGAGAGGTGGGAATGGAGTTGAAGAGTATTTATGGATGATGAAGGTTTTAAAGGAAGATGGTCTAAGTTATATGACTTCAGACCGCGGATTAAACGTGGGTGATGTATGTTATATAACATGTTACGTTTGCATGGCTTTATTTAAATATTAAAATAGTAAAATAATATATGCTTTAATCATTTCCGGATTGAAATATTTTGACTTTGAGTAAAAGTTTAAAAGTTTAAGGGCTCGGAGGTGTCCCGGTCTATACCATTTTTTGGTTCAGTAGTATAAATTTATCTGTTTTTCTCGTAGAGTTTTGTACGTATTAAGTCCGCCCCTACCGATTATATAAATTTGAACCTCGTGATTTTCAGTCCATACCATCTTAAAATTCATGCTTTGTCACCGGTAAAAAACAATGAATATGCAAGTTTGTTACGAAAATTCGTGTACTAAAAAGAGACCAATAACATTTCTTATATAGGGGTGAACCATCACAATATTACAATTTGGTGGTTATAAAGACAATGTTCATTGGGAAAATCTCAACAAAAAGTCTTTTTCGACGAGCTAGCCCGGTAAACTATTTTTCCCTTCTTTCCTTTTTATTTTAAAGGTGTGCTATAAGCATGTTGGTATCCGTTTATTTTATATCTAAAAATATAAATGTCAATGTGCATGATATGTTTTAGCTACGATGTAGACATTAGTATGAACGGGTTGTTATACTACTGCTTGTTATGGTCTAAGGTTCCTGATTGCTTAACATTATAGGTCCGCCACTATGACCACACACACTCATATCAGATGGTAATAAATAATGTTCACATGTGTATTATTTTTGTTTTTATCTAATAATCAGTGCCGGCCCAACCATTTTGGAGGCCCTAAGCGAAGAAAGAATTCAGGTCCCTTTTATAAATGTTCTCGGGTTCTTAAAATTATATATGAAACTTATATAGCACCCAATCATGTTATAAACTAATAATGAATAAGAACGTAACCAAGCCTCGTGAAATAAGCAATAAAAAAAAGATATAATTACTATGAAGAAACAATTAGATACTAAGAGGAAATAGATTTTCATCATATAGCATAAATAAAAAAGTGTAAATAGGATGTATATAGAGAATGTATATTGCCTAATCAAAAGAAGTGATATCTGTTTCCATGTAGGGTAAGCTGTCTACAGCCTAAAACCTCTTCAAATATTGAATACAAACTTGGGCTAATATATAACTTCTTATAAAAATAAATGGGGCCCTTAAATTGTGGGGGCCCTAGGCCCTTGCCTCACTTCTCTACACTATTGGGCCGGCCCTGCTAATAATAATATTAGTATGTATTATTTATTTGTTTATTATTATTATTACTGTAACAAAAAATTTACTGTAATAAAAAAATGGCATAATGAATTTTAATAATCTCACCTTTTGTTGTTGGCCGATAATAAGCTTACCTGAGTTTTCCCTCCACCAGTATTTTGCTATCGTTGGTCATTCGTTAACTCTAACTAACATCGTTAGTTTTTTGCTTACGTGGGACTACTGACTGGGCTGTTGAAGTGGTAAAAGCTTTTAACGTTTTAATTCTTTCCTCTCTCTCATAATACATACCCTCTCTCTTATGTCTTCTCTCTCTCTCTCTCTCTATATATATATATATATATATACTATATTATAAAGCATTTCCCAAGGACTTCTTAAATTTTAAGAGGTATAAATTTAGATGCTTATGATACAACACATAATGCACAAAATAACTACTTTTGAGGGGCAAATATGTCTTTAGAACACCATATTTAATCAAAAGAAAGCCAAGAGTCAAGAGATGTTTATGAAACCTTACTACATTCAATTTTATAATTGCATTAAACATATTAAATAGAAAACATATAAAAAACAATTCATAATGCTACATCTTTTATTATAATATTTTATATTTAGATACTTTATAAAAGTTAAAGTTTTATAAACTTGATCATACTATATAGAAATCGAGAAATCAATACTGGAAGTTGTGTTTTCAATCATGAATTAACAGTTTGAATTCTGAAAGTATTATGTGTATGAATATTCATACATGTAAACATGTCTAATATGATCTAAACTATATGATCACCGGATTCAACGACCGAAGAAGAAAGTTTATGTTTAATTTAGTCATATCTAATTATCTATATTCATACACGTAAACATGCCTAATCTGATCTAAACTATATGATCACCGGATTCAACGACCGAAGAAGAAAGCTTCTATTTAATTTAGTCATCTCTAATTATGTCTATGCGGGTTAGGGATTAAGTTTCCTAAACCCTATATTAGAATTTATATATTGATGTAGTGTACTTGTAACTCCTTATAGCACCCAAATAATAAGAATCATTATACATTTTACACATTTTTTGTAGGTTACGATTTTAGTAAAGTCTGGCTCACAGTGCATCCTACTATCTTACTAATCGTTTTCAAAAGATGAGAATTTACAAAGAAAATTAATGAATATATATAGTTTGATACAGTTATTCTTTACTTGAGATGAGAATACTTATCTAATGTTGTTACAAGTATTTCTTTATCTTAATATAGCATTTAAACAAAAAGTTTTGGATGTATTTTACATCACAATGAATTGATACATTTTGATGCAATTTTTACTTTCGCCGCAACGCGCGGGTTACTCACTATATATATATATATATTATATATATATATATATATATATATATATATATATATATATATATATATATATTTCATGGTGGATTATTGTATTATATGGTGTAAAATAACATCGGTGTGTTTTTATCTTCAACAGTGTGTTTTATCTTCATCAGTGTTTTACATTCATATCGACCACTTTCTTCATATCACGATTCATAAGTGTGTTTATCTTTATAAGTATATTTTATCTTCATCAGTGTGTTCATCTTCATCAAATGTATTACATTCATATCATGAGTCATCAATGTGTTTTATATTTATCAGTGTGTTTTGTCTTCATCAGTGTGTTTTATCTTCATTAGTGTTTTTTATCTTCATTTAGAATAGTGTTAGTCGAACAAAATTATATATAATCACAGAAAAAATTATGTCAGATGTAACTAATTGATATTTATCAAAATTAAAGCATTGTCCAAATTACTCTATTACCCTTAAATTTAAATTTAATTGGTGCCATGTGTCATCACCCTACTTCTTCTTATCCTTCTCACAAAAACACCCCTTTGTACATGATCCTCACCCTATATATATATATATATATATATATATATATATATATATATATATATATATATATATATATATGAATAAGATCAAATAGGAACCAATACCCTAGTTAGGAACTTAGGAACAAATCTAGACCACTCATCTTATTGACTTTTATTTTTGAATGAAAATGGCATAATAGGAAGTTAAAAAAATTATTCCTTAATTATCTCTTTATTTGCTTTCATCTCTCTCCATAAATTAAAACTAAAATTAAGAAATCCCCAACCCTAACCATATATATATATATATATATATCAGTTACCAATTTGGATGTAACTAATTACCTTTTTTAGTCTCAAACGATTCAATATCTTCAAGAAATCATAATGTATGTTGTTGATTCATTGTGTGTCGTACGGTCGTACCTCACTAGTGTACAAGGTTAAGGTAAAAAAATTATTTTCAATCACTTAATTCATACACGATTTTGCAGGTTTTGTATTTTTATAGATTATATATGTGATTTTTTCATATTATACAATTATGTGTAATACTTCCATATCAATTCCATATCATAATTGGTCTACCAACCAAATTATAATCAAGACATTTTTTAATTTCCACTCACTTAGTTCATAAATTTATGTTTTATAGGTTTGTACATTTTACATCGTATATACGCTTTTTCATATTATGTATATCTGTGTTGATGATGTTAAATGAAAGAAAAAACTGATATACATCAATGTATATTTGTGTCAACGATACTGATGATAAATGAAAAAACGAATATACATTGTATATCTGTGTCAATGATGATGATAAAAAAAAAACTGATATACACCAATGTATATTTGTGTTGGTGATGATGATGAATGAAAAAACGAATATACACCAATGTATATCTGTGTTGATGATGTTGAATGAAAGAAAAAAACTGATATACATCAATGTATAACTGATGTACACCATTGTATATATGTGTTGATGATGATGATGATGAATGAATAAAAAAAACTGATATACACCAATGTACACTTCAACTTACAACATCTATATAGCTAAATAAAAATTTACCATTATATACACTTGTGTATAGGCATTTGGCTTTGTTTATCCTTATAGCGGTTACGTCTCTCATTCTCTTTACGTAATATACACCAACGTATAATATACACTAGTGTATAGGCATTTGATAATAATAAAGCGTCTCATTTTTTTTGACGTGATAATTACGTTTTGTAGGATCCAATTTTTTTTTAATATTATCCCTAAATCAGTAAATGGAGAAGGAGAAGGTTTTTAGGAGGTATACACCAATTTATATTTTGTTCATATACAAAAACGAAGAAATCTCAACATCTATTTATGGTGTACACTGGTGTATTTAACTTACATTTCTACAAAGATATACACCAACGTATATGTGTGTCCAAATTATAGTCATGTAAGCTAGAAAAAAATGGATATACACCAATGTATATCTGTGTTGATGATGATGATGAATGAAAGAAAAAATAGTAACTGATATACACCAATGTATATCTGTATTGTTGTTTATGATGATTAATGACAGAAAAAAAAGAAACTGATACACATCAATGTATATCTATGTCAATGATAATAATGATAAATGAAAAAAAAAAACAAAAAAGAAACTGATGTACACAAGTGTATATATGTCGATAATGATGATGAATGAAAAAAAAAGAAATTGATGTACATTGTGTACATTGTATACATGTGTGTACAAAAGAATTGAATTAAAAACAAAATAAAAAAAACGTCTGTAAAAAAGACTTAAATAACTAAATATATATATAATTAATTAAAGATATAATCTAATTAATTAATTAATTAACTTTCTATTTTGGAATAGTAGTTAGTTACAATGCATACATAATAACCTATTAATAATCATATAACAAAAGTCAATAATACCCTTTGATTTAAATAAAGAATTAATTAATGTTTTATTTATTTACAATCATGTCATTAAAGATTAATGGCTAAAATTGGTTCCTATGGTTCCTACTTAAGGTATGGTTCCTATTTGAACCCTACCCTATATATATATATATATATATATATATATATATATATATATATATATATATATATATATATATAACCGGTCACCACCACCATTTCCAGTTGCCTGAAAAAAATATCGAAACCCGCATCCACACCTGAAAACGCACATGTAACCATTGTCAAACCCTAGCCACTATCACCAAAAAAACCCGACTCCATGCCACTGTCAAGCCGGAATCCTAGCCACCATCACCAACAAACCGTGCAACTACAAAAGATCTTTCAAATCAGACTTTCATGGCCCCAAATCATCAAACCTTGGCCAGATATGTCAAATTAGACGGTATGGAGCTAATGGCACGTGGTAGTGGTCAGGTCCTGTAGTGGTACTTGTGAGGATGGTGTGATAAGTGAGGTTGTTAGTGGCAGGTGGTGGTGCGTTGGGAGACGTTGATAGTGACCAATGGTGGATCGTGGTGTTGATGGTAGCTGGTGATGGTGGGTGGTGGTTTCTAATAATCACGTTAACCCTTTTAGAGATTGGGAGATTAAAAGGGTTTTAGAACCTGCCACATCAACAGCTTAATCAACAACCACATAAACAAAAAGCTAACGAGGTTAGTTAGAGTTAACAGAGGACCAATGATAGCAAAATATTTAAAAGGTGAGACTGGTGGAGGGAAAAAAACTCAGATAAGATTATTATCGACCAACCATAAAAAGATGATATTATTAAAATCCATTATGCCATAAAAAAGAATGGGGCTAAGTAGTAAATTAAGTCGTCTATAATGTAGGACCTAGCTCGTAAGAGCACTCACATCCCATCCACCAAATGTATGTGAGTGTGTTCACCAAATTATATGGGGTGAGTTTAAGTGGTTGTGAGTGGAGAAGAGAGAAAATATTTGGTGGAAGAATTGTTCCACCCTAAATATGAAAAGTTACTGTTCACCCATATATATATTTTAATATTTTTGTAAGTAGTTGTGAGTGATGAGAGAGAAAATGTAATGATAAAAGTATGAAAAAGTATTATTATTTTAATTAGAAGAGAGAAGATTTAAGGGTGAAGTATTGATTTTTAGTATAATTTGATTGATGAGATTTGGTGGAGGGGATGTGAATGCTCTAAGCAGTTATTCAAAATGATTATGCTAAATTTTAGTACTATACATTTTAAATTTTACTGACTTAAGTAGTAAATATTGTTTAGTGTGTAAATTGTAATTGTATAAATCATAGTCACCCATATAGTTGAGTTTGGGTTGTTTTGGATTTAAAATTTGACCTTGTAGGTTAAAATGGGTTTAGTATAATTTTTAAGAGGGTTAGGATGGGTAATTTTAATTGTAAGGAAATAAGTAAGTGAACCATGATGGGTATGTCAAAAAAAACAAATGGGTCAGGATGGGTATTTTTAGATAGTCATATACAAATATAAATTAAAACTCACCCAACACCAAAAGCGTTGATGCCTCATAGAAATCAATGTCATTAAAAACAAAAACAAAATATATCTTTTGCATTTGTTGATCACCCTAATCGGTTCGAAACCGTTCGGGTCGTTAACGAACGACAATGTCGAAACAACACGGGTCGTTAACGAGACTGATCTCATCGAAACGGTTCGAGTCGTTAGCGGACTTGATCGAGTCCAAACGGTTTGGGTTGTTGACCGGCCCGTTCGGGTCGAAATGGTCTGGTCATTGACCGACCCGGTCTGGGTCGCTAACGGGCCCGGTCGGGTAGTAACAGTACGGGTCGATACGGGACGGGACAGGTCAGGTCGAAATGGTCTGGGTCGTTACCGGGCACGGTCGGGTAAAAACGGTCCGGGTCGCTACCGGGTCCGGCCGGGTCGATACGGGACGGATCAGGTTGAAACAGTCTGGGTCATTACCGCGCCCGGTCGGGTCGGAATAGTCCGGGTCGCCACGGGACGGGTCAAGTTGAAAAGGTCTGGGTCGTTACCGGGCCCGGTCGGGTCGAAACGGTCTGGGTCGCTATCGGACCCGGTTGGGTGGAAACGGTCCGGGTCGCAACGGGACGGGTCAGGTTGAAACGGTCCGAGTCGTTACCGGGCACGTTCGGGTCGAAACAGTCCGGGTCGCTACCGGGTTCGGCCGGGTCGCTACGGGACGGGTCTGGTTGAAACAGTCTGGGTCGTTACCGCACCCGGTGGGTCGAAACGGTCCGGGTCGCTACCAGACTCGGTCAAAATGGTACCGGTCGTTGACGAGCTCGGTCGGGTCATAACGGTCTGAGTCGTTGACGGGCCAGGGGGTCGAAACGGTCTAGGTCGTTAACGGTCCGGTCTTGTCGAAACGGTCCGGGTCGCTAACAGGCCCTAGTCGGGCCGAAATGGTTTGGGTCGCTAACGGGCACAGTCGTTGACGAGCCCGATCGGGTCGAAACAGTCCCGATTGCTAACGTGCCCGGTTGGGTCGAAACGGTTCTGATCGCTAACGGGCCCGGCCGGTTCGAAACGGTCCTGGTCGCTATTTTAATTTTTTATTGTTATTTTAATTTTTTTTTAAAAATTTAATCTATTTTAATGTGAACTTATCCTAATCCAAACCATCCAGACCCAAACCCATCTTGACCTAACCCATCCTAACCCATTTTTTTAATCTACCCATCTTGACCCAAACCCATCCTAACCCAACAACCAAACCAACCCAACCTACCCATTTTGCCACCCATAGTCACCAGCATTACACATGTGTATATACAACTTTCGCCGTGCAATTGTGATTCCGGATATTTCCAACATATTTGTAGACTGTTATGCTCTTAGGTTTCGGTACCCTAAAAAAATATGGTGACTCGTAGGCCTGTAAACGAACTGAACGAACCCAAATAAAGAAATGTTCGTGTTCGTTCATTAAGAAATTTGTCATGTTTCTATTCGTTTATGTTCGTTCGTTTAAAACCTAAATGAACAGTTCATGAACGAACATAAACGAACGTTCACGAAGATAATAAATGTGAACGATTTTGTATTACTAAAAAACCCAATTACTAATTTGTTATATTTATACAAGTAGTTAAAGCCCAATTTATGTTTATATTATATAAATATGGTGAAAGATCCTGTACAAAGTGTTTTTTGGTAAGAACTGTGAGAATCAAAGGAGGGTATTTTTTTTTTTTATTTTTTTTTTCGAATTTTTTTCCCATATTTTTAAACATGTATTATAGTATTGAAAACTAAAAAAAGAAATTTTTTTTTTGGTGTAGAGTAATTACATAATTACTCTAGTGTAAACTAGTGTATTTATTTTAATGACGTAATTACACTAATTTTTTTTTAATTTTTTGTATTATTCATCTAGAAAGTATGTTTAAACACATGGGAAAAAAAATTCTAAAAAAAATAAATTTTTTTACCCCCTTTGATTCTCACAGTTCTTACCGAAAAACACTTTGTATTTGATCTTTACTCATATAAATATAACTATTTATGTAATTAATAAACTTAAATGAACATAAACGAACGTTCACGAACATAAATGAACGAACTAAACGTTTGTTCATTTAACTAAACGAACACAATTTTTTGTTCATGTTTGTTCGTTTATCAAATAAAAGAACATAAACAAACGTCCCGCCAAATAAGTTCGCGAACAGTTCATAAACGTTCGGTTTGTTTACAGGCCAAATGACTGGTAAAAGGATCCAAATATTTGGGTATCCAGACGGCAACATATTTGGGATACTTTTACATTAGTTATACGTTTAAGTGATAGCGAACCAATAAACATTCTACTCAAGTCATTATGTTTCTTTCTTTTTAGTCGGTTAATACTAAGTTACCAAGAAGGCAAGAACCATTGATAGCCCAAAACCTCCTACACAACTCATGTAGGAGGTTTAATTTTCAACCTCGATCAAAGCTATTCCGATTACACCCAAACCAAATAACCCGAAAACCGATTATACCATACATGTTTGGTTTAATTTCCAAAGGCCAAAAACCCAAGGAACCCGAAACCCAGGTAAACAACCCGGATAACACCCCTAGGTTGAGTTTGGATTTTTGAGACGCTCACAAACCAACACCATTTTGCATGGGTCCTCTTAAGGGTTGTATCCAGAAAGGGATAGCGGCACAACTTGTTGCCCGCCTACCTGTTATTTTTATGTAATTTGCCCCATGTTTTCCAATCAATAATCTTGTTTCATCGTTAAAAAAAAAATATTATTGCAAATCATCCAAGTATATGTTATAGAGATTTTCTAGTGTTTTTACAAAATGCAAGGAAAAACATATATATGCAGTTACAACTCTATGTTATAAATTCACATAAGGCTATCCGTTGTCGGCCGCGAGTGAGCAGGCGCGAGTCACAAACTTCAATCTCAAGTAATACGGTCGCTTGACCCCGTTGTGGCTGGGGTGAGCACCGGCGTGACCAAAGCACCTCTCTCCCGTTAAGGAAACACGACCACCGTCGCTCGTGCTCACGCCGCCACTTTCGCGTGAGGCTGGAGGTGAGCATCGGGATGAAACTTTCCTCGCGCCAGAGCTCGCTCACGGCCCACAACGCACAATATACAAATTCACAAAAATAGGGAATCTTTAAGCTTCATTCACAAAAGGAACTAAACCAGTTTTTGTTCTTCAAATGCTACCAGAACATATATAATGCTCCAGTTTTACATCAACAAAAGAACACACAGTAGACATAATAATCCATAACTATAATCATGGAACTACTAACAACCAAAATTATCTAAGTTAATACGCATAGTTCAAATGTAATCATCTTCATCGTCATCATAATCATCCTCGTCCTCATCTTCGTCTTCGTTGCTATCATAATCGGCAACCCAATCCTCCAAAAAATCATGATCAATATCAACCGAAGGAAACTCTTCTTCATCTATCTCCTCTTCTTCTTCGTCGTCTTCCAAACCTGCATTTGTTACATTAACCCGTGTTGCGTCCTTATTTTCCAAAGCTCTATCTTCTTCCATCTTTCCAGTCAACCACTCATTACTATAATCAACGTCCGCCACAGATATAGGATCACGGACATCTTTTGTATGACGATTCTTGTGTGTTAGGTTGTGTTTGACGAATGTAACGTCTTGCAGCCTCTCATGCACCAATTGGTTCACTTTCTTGGAATTGATCTTTACAAATGATAAATTATAAATAGCTAACACAATAAAATAAGTTCATATGCTTAAGGCGACAATATACTTACATGCTCAAACGCGCTGCAGTTTCTTTCACAACACGACGAACTACATGCCAAACTAAGCACTTTGACAGCTAACTCTTGAACATTTGGGATTTCTTTCCCATATAACTTCCACCAATCCGCTGATAACAAAATTCGAAATTTCAAAGTTAGATATGTCCTAATGTACAACATATAAAGTATAATATAATTTGAAGTTAGAAAATTTACCGGGAGCTATTTTGCCACGCGCTCTAACTGCAAGATCATTACTGAAATGTCCCGCTTGGTTCACCCACTTTATCAACTCCGTCATGATCAAATCTTGTTTAGCATTGCTAGGGGCAAGCTTTTGAACGCACGCAAGTAACCCTTTCATCACCTCACTGTCTTTCTCAATATTTGGGTTTGTGCAATAGAATTCCGGGTTAAAGTAGTAACCAGCTGCATGTAACGGATGATGGAGTTGGCAAGCCCATCTTTTGTCAATTATGTCATACACGACCTTACAATCATCGTCCTTATCAAAAGCTGATCGGATTGCTTCCTTTGCCGTATCCAAAGCTTTATATATATAACCCATAGCGAGTTTTTTCTCGTTTTTTACTAGCCGTAGTGCTCGAATTATTGGAGCCATGACTTTGAGAGTCCAAACCACATTGTTCCAAAATAAAGGCATGGAAACAAGTTTCTTAGCCGTCTTTCCTTTAGCTTCTTTCGCCCATACGCTTTTCGTCCATTTTTCACTTGTGAACATTTCCGTCAAACACGCCTTTTGCTTGTACAAGCTTAGTAAAGAAAGATATGTTGTTGCAGAGCGTGTAATCCCGTTTCTTGTCAACTCTTTGTTCTTGGTAAACTCTCTCATCATATTTAAAACGCCACGACGGTTGTAGATATAACCAACAAGAAAAATTCCTCTTCTAATGGTTTTTTTGACTTTAGAAATATTCCCGATATCCTCGAGCATTAGATCTATGCAATGCGCAGCACAGGGAGTCCAAAACAAGTTTGGCCTAATTGCCATCAACATTTTTCCTACATAACAAAATATAAAAAAAAAAATAATTAATACTAAATAATGAAGTTAAAACATACAAGAAAAAAACTAAAACAACTAACCTGCGCAAACAGAATTGCATTCGCTATTTGTGATAACTTGAACAACATTAGTTTCTCCAATTTGATCCACAAACTTTTCAACTAGAGCATACATTTCTGACCCGGACATCGTGCTAGACGATGCATTAACCGACTCCATAAACACAGTCCCATTGGAACTATTGACCAAGATGTTGATTAACGTTTTTTGCTCTCTGTCCGTATAACTATCCAACATTATCGAACACCCATATTTTGACCACTTCTCTTTATGCCCTTCGATCCACTGATTCATGTCGTCTACCTCTTTCTTAAGAAACGGGCCTCTTAATTCATAATAACTAGGAGGCTTGAGATTCGGCCCGTAGTTTCCAATAAGCTCAATCATCTCTTTAAAACAGTCTAACCTAACAACATTGAATGCAATGCCTGCTTGGTAAAAAAACCTAGCAATTGCGGTTTTTGCTATGAGTTCTTTGTCACACGCTTCATCCATCACATTTGACTTCAATCTTTTCTCTTGTCCACTAAGTTGTACTCCGCTCCTCTTCTTTTCAAGCCTTGGAATCTTCACATCTTCGCCTCCCTCGTCATCCTCTCCAAAACGACGTTGGTCAGCAACAACGCCCTTCTTTGACTTTTCTTTTTCCGTGAACGCTTTTAGTCTGTCTTTAACAACTTTGGGACAATATAAACATGCTCTAATTTGATGCTGCCTTGCTCCGGAAATCCCTCCTCTGGTCACTAAGTTGCAGAAGTGGCAAGTGATACTATCGTCTTCTTCCAAGTTATTATACTCCCATGCGGGATCACTTTCCGCTGATTGCGTGGAAGCAGCTTGAGAAGCCATTTTCTGTGGGAAATAAACAGAGCAGAGCAGTTAACATAAACTTACAAAAACAGCAGATGCTTATATCGTAACAATGAACCGTATAAGCATAATATCAATAAAATTTAAGTAATTAAAGTGATAAAATAACAGATGTTTATTTTATAACATTGAACACTAAAGATAGGGCTTTGACGATGCCAATGGGTTAGGTTTAGGTCATCCCAACCCCAAACCCGATTGGATAGTAATGTCCCAAACCCGTTGGGTTTCTATCGGCTAATTACCCATCGGGTATTGGGTATACCCGCAAGGCCAAAACTTATTGGCTATCTATCAAGTAACTACTAGTTAATTACATTTAGCATTATCACTGTAAAAGTATGCCAAACAACTACAATGTATATAAATAAAATACCTAAATGTGTATAAAAAATAATTGATATTGATATGTATACACACACATATATATTTAGAAAATAAACAACAGCATATCGGGTAAAAAGGTACACTTTATTGGGTATAACACCAACTCTCAAACCGGCGGGAAAAACAAAAACTAATCCCAAACTCGGTCACATACCCGATAATCTGAACCTGTCCCATAAGTGTCGAGTTCGATTGCCATCTCATATATGTATTCATAGCAGTGAACACAAACTAAATACACACATCTTCAAGAAACCCGAAAAAGAAATACAAAACACTGAACATAAACTCATAACATGTTTATGCCATTAGTCAACAAGACAAAAACCAATAATAAAACATAACATTGAACAATAAACTACAAACCATCAAACATAAACTCATAAAAATGCAGAATTCCATGAGAAAAAAAGAAAACAGTAACAAACATCAACAAAAGAACCCATTTTGAATATATATTCTAATAATACAAAAAAAAAAAAAAAAAAAAAAAAAAAAAAAAAAAAACTCACATTGCTGCTAGTGATATGAACCATGAGAGAATCAAGAACTGATCTTAAAATTGTTGCTAATTTGTATCGATATTAATTAGAGAGAAAAAGAAGGATAAGAGAAGACTGGTTGGTAGTGACGGCTGTTTAGGTTAAAATATATATAGAAAAATGTGACACATTGTCCAACGGATAAAAACCCTAAATCGTCGCCTCGGAGGGATGAAAGCGAGCGCCTCGATTCGCCTGGAGGCGCGCTCCAAAGCGCTTCTGAAAGTGATTACATAAATATTTGAACCAGGGAAA
Organism: Ambrosia x helenae; assembly: GCA_030844895.1. NCBI lineage: Eukaryota > Viridiplantae > Streptophyta > Magnoliopsida > Asterales > Asteraceae > Ambrosia > Ambrosia x helenae. The sequence continues at coordinate 460,872 of JAUTDX010000118.1, read as the reverse complement.
TAAAAATATTGACCAAGGAGAATAATGAAGGATATGATAATATTATATGAATGCTACCCTGTATGGCTTTATGCTTGAAGAGACATGAAAGGACATGCTTAACACGATCTAGTAGAATAATATTTCGTTGATCGTTCAAAAAAACACGACCTGGTAATTTGCCGGTTTAATCATGTTGATATGGATTTGTTGTACTAGTCTGGATCATGATACACCACTAGAACATGCGGGTGAGTCTTGATCATGAAATAAATAGACACACTGCTAGCCTTGTCAACGAATGAGGTGTTTCGCGTGACTAAGGTTAGGACTTAGGAGTAAGGGTGCAAGGAGTCGTCCCGGATTTTTCTGTTTTCCTCGTCTGACACGTCAACGCCATATTAGCTTTTCACCCACTTTTTTAATTTTCCCCAAATTTCCTCAAATTGGGCGGTGTCATCCTAAATTTCCCCAAAAGTAAACCATTTCAATTAAAATAAAACCACTTAATTTAAAATGTAAAATACATAATTCAAATAAAAATACTTAATTTAAATGAAAAATACATAATTAAATAAGAAAGCAACTCAAATTAAACTAGACATGCTTTCTCATAATTTGTCTGGTTGAAACATGTTTAATTTATAGTTCCCATAGCGATGTTTGTATTTGACACACACCGCTTCAATTGCTTCCTCCTCTGGTAGCTCACCCTCGCCATTTATCACCAGCTCATTGAAGATGTATTTAAATTTTATAAGTTTTGCGTGGATGTCCCTAAACATGGAAAGAACTCTGTAAACTGTGTGACGAGTCTGACCCTAATGTTTGACAGAATTGTTCATAATACAATATTTTGTAATTAGGAAATGATTGTAACATTAATTGTAGATTTGTCCTCCAAAATAGGAGATTCAGTTGTGTATCTATATATGTGAATATTATCAATGAGAATGACAAGTTGAATATTCATTCCTTCATGGTATTAAACCACCGATCCGAACCTTACTTCTTACGATTATGAAAAACTCAATAAAACTCTTTGTCAATTTTGCATTTTTGTAAAAAGTGTTATATTACCGTTTTATGATTCAGTTAATTGTACTCATTTGCCTTTTTGATATTGGGCACAGTCGAAAGTTGGGGTCCAAAATGACCTCGATGCAAGAGGCGACATTTCTTCGTGGACACTCACCCAAGGGCCAAGCCGTAGCCAAAGCTATGTCTTCTTCTTCGATCCACGACCTCCATGCCATTAAATTAATTGCAAAAGTGATAGGATTAAAAGTTTAAAAGAATTTTTTAGGTTTTTTTTTTTTTTTTTAAATTAACGGTTTTGGGGTGAAAACTCCTGGGGCCGGAGTCCCCACTTGGTTCCCGGGCTTGACTCCGTGCCATTTAAGAACCAAAACTGACACCCATACTGGTTTGGACAACAGTCTTTAACTGATTTTTAGCCAACTCTATTAGTAACTATAATCGATTTTGAAGCTCAAGCTAAAGCTAACCTTGACTTAGACTTGACTCAACCACTATACTCTTAATCATAGTTGTTAAAAATCATCGCCTCTTGCGCATAGGCCTATTTTTTAGGCGAGGCGATGCATTTGCGCTCTAAGTCGAGGAAATTGCGCTTTAATTCTCTAGGTGATGGTTTTGGCGGAGATTTAAGCTAGATTCTCAAATTCCGGAGAGGTTTCAGGCAAATTCGGTAAATTATGGCTAGATTCTAGCTAGATTTCTACTTTTATATAAAAAAACTACTTCTATATACTAATGCATCAGTATTTTAAGACTTTTGATGTTAAATAGATGAAAAATAGTATTAATTTAATATATTTTTCTTTATTTTCTTTGTTTGCTTTTTTTATCTCAACCCATCGTCTTTTTTGCGCCTCGCGCCTAGGCTTTAGGCAAAGCCTATGCGTCTTGAGTGTCCCGTTGATAACATACTCATTAAAAAAATTTATCAACCAAGAATCAAGTACACCTACTAAAGTACCGAAGATATTTGTTTATTAAGAAAAGTGTCCACGGTATAATGTAATCGATAGATATAGCAAAGTTGGTTTTACGCAAGTGGTTGCAACTTTTAATTAATAATGCTAAAGTTTTATTATAAACAATGCTTTTTAAATATTTAAAAAACAAAATGCAATTATTTTATACAATTAAAACTTTGGTGATGTTTTAAAGATATATATTCAAGAATGATATACAACATTATCCATTTATCCTTGCTTAGCATCTAGTGATCATGAGTTTAAAATACACGTCAACATATTGTTCATTCAATAATTGAGTACATAAGGGTACACGCATAAAAAGACTTCACCTTATAATTATGATTAATTTGCTATTATATAGAAATAAAATCTGTTTTTAGGTTAAATCCAAAAGAATTATTGTTGCTGTTGTTGTTGGCAGAAACGTCTGGTTTTTATTAAATTAAAATCAACACATTACAAGTGGACGGCTGGTAAGCGAGCAACAAGCTGCGCCGCCACCCCTTTTGGATAGCAAAACCTACTCTATTAAAAATGAAACTTTGGTCACTGGCTATCGAACAATTACTATGCATCACCTTTTGCACCCTATCCAGAAACCGGATGGCTTCGGGGGCAAGGCCCCCAAAGGTATCAAAAGCAAAGAGTACGAAGACATGCTGATTTTCCATGTAGGCATTTTCATGTTTAGCGACTTTCTTAGATTCAGCTTTCAAGACTGCTTGCCCTGCTACGAACCCCGAATCCCAAAACCCCACTAGAGGAGACACCCGTTGAGGTCAACACACGCATTCCAAAAGAAAATATCAATATATCCATATGGTTCATTAGGAAATACCAAAAAGTAGGGTTAGATGAGGCATGCAAATATGACAATAGTCTGATATTACATTTATGTTTGGGTTTCGTTTAAACAAAGAGTTAATTGCCAATTTAGTTCGTGATGTTTGTCAAAAATTGTCACTTTCATCCAAATTTTTTTTTTTTTGTCAATTTAGTCCAATTGGTTTCATTTTTTGTCATTTTAGTCCTGAGGTTTGTCAAAAATTGACACTTTCATCCGAATCTTGTTAGTCCACAGGGACTAAAATGATAAAAAAAATAAAACCACGGGACTAAATTGACAAAATAAAAGATTTGGATGAAAGTGACAATTTTTGACAAACCTCAGGGACTAAATTGGCATTTAACTCTTAAATAAATTTAAGGTAATTTTTAAGTGGAGCTCGTGAACACGTATAGCTAAAAGTTTAGCTAAAAGTTACATGTTCGCATTGACCTAATGGGTTTGTGGTTTGCTGATCCGTTAACCTATTCATTTTCATCTATTCTGAGATACGGAGTATGTTTATGTTATAGCTAAAACTTAACTATTTTTTATATACTTGTACTTTTTTGGATTGTGTTTGTGTCAACTCTTGAACAGTGGCGAATCTAGATCTGAAACTTCAGGGGGTCGGAAGTCATCAGTTTTGGGCAGTCGAAACCTTATATAACAAAAAAATTCTATACGAATACTATATAAACGGAACATCTTAATGAAAATTCGGGAGAGTCGGCCGCCCCTCCCCACCCCTTAAAAGAATCGCCCCTGCTCTTGAAGACTTCTTGTCATGTTCGGAATCATGTTTGTGTTCGTACCGAGTGTTCGAGTTTGTGTAGGCAATGGGGCGCAACTCATGAATCATTTTTTTATACCATATAAATGTAGCAATATAAACCACAACAAAAACAACGCTTACGTTAAAAAAAAAAAAAAAAGAGTTAATGAAGTTGGAAATGGAAAGAAAATGAAGGACAATGAATCAAGTTACTATACATAAAGTGGAATAACATAGGTGTTTGATGCTCAAATAACACATTTAGTTGTTTATTATATAAAATTGTTGATGTAATATATTAACTATATAAATGAATATAATATAATGAAATAGTTTCTCAATGCTAACAAAAGTCCAAATATATGTTTAATTATCATATTCATTACCACTCATCTTGGTCCAAACAAGTACTGGTATGATCGACAATGGTGGTTACCGAAGGGGGCCATGCAAAAGTTAGTGAGCATCTATTTTTCTTTTCTTTACTTTATCATGATTGGCATTTAGCAACTGGGTTCTTCTTAATATGTTTAGGCAAGCTTCAATTCTTTACATGTTAAAAAATACTCCTTAAACATCATTCTTTACATGTTAAAAAAGGCTCCTTAAGCTTTCACTACAACACAAATGGACATTTGTGACCGAAAAACCGCCACAGATATAACCATCAATTTACACACGAAATTATTTGGTTAGCTTTAGTTGACAAGTCTTTTAAAACAATAAATCAATTGGCTTACACGTGGTGTGTGCTTTTTGTGTCAACATCCACTTCTCTGTAGGGCTGTAAACGAATCAAAGAACACAAATAAAGTCTTGTTCGTGTTTGTTTGTTAACAAAATGACGTGTTTACGAACTGTTAATGAACACTTACCGAACAAGATTTTTGTTCGTGTTCGTTTGTTAAGGAAATAACGTGTTTACAAACTGTTCATAAACAGTTACCGAACGAGATTTCTGTTTGTGTTCGTTTATTAAGGGAATGAGCGTGTTCATGTTCGTTTGTGTTTATTTCTTATTTTAGGTTTCTGACAAAAGCGAATACAGATGAATGTAAACGAACACAAATAATCATTAATGAACAAAACCAAGCACCAACTAACACATATTAAATTCCGAATAAAATCAACATTTTTCATCACAAACATTTTCCGCTCAAAATATATTAATCCAATTATAGATAAATACTTGACCTAATCTTGATTACATAATTTCTCATAAAAACACAAAATTATCATATTAAACTTGAAATCCTCATTTAATCCACCAAAAATAATAGATAATCAAAATAGGTAAAGTGATAATAATATGTAATACTAATATATATTAAATAATATACCAATAGAAAATGTGAAGTACTTAAATTAAAAATAAAAAAGTTAAAAACCCTAATGAACTATCAAACACAAACAGACATAAACGAATATGTTACTGAACGTTCACGAACATGAATGGATGAACGCGACCTCTGTTCATGTTCGTTTGTTTAACTAAACGAACATAATTTCTTGTTTTTGTTCGTTTGTTTATTAAATGAACAAACAGAAACGAACTTCTCGCCAAACAGTTCACTTAACGTTTGGTTTGTTTACAGCCCTACTTCCCTATAATACACGCAAGTATTATTATTATTATTATTATTATTATTATTATTATTATTATAGAAAAAAGAAATAATTTTACATGATTTGAGTTTAAGTAATACAAAATTTGAAACATACGATACATACATTTTTTTAATTCGTGTATGTCTCTTTCTATTAAAAATAAAAATTAACGTGTTATATGATTAATAGTGTCTGTATTCTTTATCACATCACCAGGGACGGATCTAGAGAAGGAGCAGGGGTAACGTCCGTTACCCCTCAACTTTTTTGGCGTAGTGTATTTTTAGTATATTTTTAAATTTTTTTACGTGTTTTATATTACGTTACCCGTGAAAATTATGTAACGTTACCCCTGAAATCTTGGTCTAGATCCGCCACTGCACATCACCTTTATATTTATAGAATATATATAGAAGGGGAAAGGAAAAAGAAGCTTGTACTAGATAAGAAGGTGAAGCTATTTAAGATCATAATTAATTAAAGGAAGGAAACATGGGTGCTATGAAACTGATCATGTTACTTCTCTTGGTTCTTCTGAACTTCACTTCTCCTCTATCATATGCTCATGTTGCCAACTACTCAGGTCTTCTCTCTCTCTCTCTCTCTCTAGTGTTTATCTTTCTTACAGATGGGATAAAACATGTTTGATCGAACAGCTTAAACTTTTAATTCATCCTCGATTTCAATTAAATTTTAACTTAAAGTTTTGCACATGATGTCTGTTTCCACTTATCTGTTTTGAATATTGAAGATTCTGTGGTTTGTCTGTTCTAGATCAAACTCTACAATTTTCCTTTCAACATGTCAAACATATCAACTTGAAGGTGTAGTACGTTATGTTATTTTTTACCTAACTTTATATTCCAAGTGTTAGTTTATTACTTTTTTTAGGAGGTAACACACACCCTATAATCCTATTCCTAAGTTTACTTTCTTTATTTGTTATGGGACTTAAATCCTCGCAACCTTACTGAGATAACATTTTAACACATCTTGATATGTATCACCAGGCTACGTGCTCTTTCGTGTTTATATATTACATAAACGGTGGATGGGGACGGATGCTGAATCCACCGGCCAACTAACATTTTTGCCCTCTCTTCTTTCACTCACCTCTTCTCTAACACTCATTCGTGTTATCTGAAATTCCGAATAACTTCCATCTTCTATATAAACGTCACATCATATTGAAGATGCTCCGATTTGAATTTTTTTGCAAGTCACAAACGGTGTTATAAACGGTTTGACCTGATAGTAGTATTCCTTAAACAGATGAATATAGATATAATAGAAAACTAGATTCTTGACCCAAAGTTTGTTGTCGCCAATATTCTAGTTTTACCAAATAGTTGTTGGATAGACATGTTTTAATACAAACTTACAAACTTTTATAAATGTACATATCCCGACATTAGACGTCCCAATCAATTTTATCCCTTAAAAATGAAATTTAATTTGTAGAATTTATTTATAAATAACTTTTAGCCTAGCTAACAATTTAATTTATATCATACAAATTGTTTAATTAAATTACACAATTTTTTTTTATTCCTTTACAACATATAACTAACATACCATTGTCTTTTATGAGACTAGAACAATCAATCACTTAGAGAAGAATACGTTACTAATTACCATGCACCTTGATATACCACTTTAGTGTATAATATACTATCTAGTGGTTTTGTAGGTATGAACGACAATGGAGTTGTAAACCAGAGCAAATTTGCCCATCCCGGTGCAAGAGGTGGTGGCGGTGATGGTGGTGGTGGGCGCTCAACTGGAGAAAACAACAATGGAATTGGTGGTGACTCTAGCTCCTTCCGACAAGGAGGTGGCGGAGCGGTCATACCCGTATATGCTGCTTCAGGAGCCGCTGCTAAGCCCAACAATCACCACAATGCAGCCAACACTTGTAGCATGTATTGGAAACCTAGGCTTCTGGTTGTTATTTCTAGTGTCTTAATTTCATTTTTACTACAAAAATGTATTTAAAAAGTTGACTTTAATTTGATGTTGGTACCTATTCACGTCTATGCGGACTAATGTAATATTTGTTTATTGAGAAAGAAGTTTGTTTTACAAAAATTCATTATTTCATTTCATTAATAATAATCGCCAATGTCCATAGAAATTGTGAATGGTGAGGGTGAGGGATGCTAAAAATAGGACACCTGAAGGGATAGGGAGCCTAATTTGAAGGGCGTCCCTATCCCCAAGAAACAATAACTGTGCCAGGTCACGGCGCAGAAGCACACCAGAAGATACCTGATACGCGCGTATAACCACGCGCGGAATCTTCCCTTTGCACCTCTCATATGAAGTTCAAGGAATGACAAAAGGAAGATTCATAAAGATCCATGCCAGAGCACGTACCAACAGGAGAAGGACATGTGGCAGATAGTACAAAAGGTGAACGGCTACACTGTGCACACTGTCATGAACAGTGACCCGCAGGCATTAACTCGCCCCCGGTCAGACATCACGTCAGACGGCAGAGGTGGCCTGAATACTGTAGCAAGTACGATGTTACTGCACACCATCAAGAATCCGCCACGTGTCCAACCACAACAACGACTACACTGTAGCGTGGCGTCATCAACAGTAATCCGTCCTTTCCCGCCATTTCAAGGAGGACCTTGGACTTGGGCCTCGGTTGGGCCCAAGTCAATGAAATCGCTTGTGGGCCTCCCATGCAGCCCACTATCAGGCCTATAAATAGGATCAGAGACAATCCTTGTATTCATTCGGAAATATAGTCACAACTACCACATACTTAACTTGTAATCTCCTTCTTAGTAATAATATTCCGGTGTGCTTGCAGTGGACGTAGGTCATTTACGACCGAACCACTTAAATCTCTTGTTCTCACACACACATCACTCACATTAACAACCTCTTGGGTCACCATTACGGTTTGGGTAAAGGATTAACCTTGTAGTTACATAAGTATTAACCACCCGGGGGTTACACGTAATCTCCGGTATACTTATTGTTTCTTCATTGGCGACATCCAACGGTTAGAACAGCTCTTTTCACTCATCTTTTAACCCCACCCATGGCTGAACCCAACCCTAACACCTCCGGCATGCACCAAACCGGAGACGAAGACCTCCGACAGTCGGATAACCAAACCACACCCAACACTGTCGTCAAGCAGACGACGTCTCGGCTCGACTGGTCAGCCGTTGAAATCCGTGACGTCGAATCCGACGACGACAGTCAAGAGCTCTCCGAAGAGGATCCGGACCGCTGGCTCCTCCGTCAGAATGCCAAGAGTGCTGCAATCTACCAACGCAAACTATTGCAGCAAGCGAAAAAGAAAGGTAAGACACTTGCTTTCGATACTCCGTCGAAAACAAGGTACAAGAAGAAAGATACGGCCAACCACGGTGAGGGTCGTAGCGGGGAGCTCGGCGGAAACGTCAGAGCTCGGGGCTACGCCAAATCACGTGAAGAGCCAGACGGTTACGAATCGTCAAGCAGCGACTCCGATCACAGAGGAAAGAAACACACTCACACGTCGCGAGACAGTGAGATAGACGATGACTTAGTCAAACCATTTCGACCAAAAGCTTTTGCTGAGAAGTCCAAGTTCGTCGCTCGCATAGCGGCTGCAAAAGTACCAAGAAAGGCCAAACTCCCAAGCAGCATCGGTAGATACGATGGCCTGCGTGACCCAGATGACCATGTGCACGACTTTGAGTGCGCAGGTGTGTCCGTGGATTGGCCTGTTCAGGTGTGGTGCCACCTTTTCGCTCAAACCCTCACGGGTGTCGCCAGGGTATGGTTTGACAGCCTCCCAGCGGGAAGCGTAAAGGATTTCGACGACCTCACAGAAAAGTTCGGCAGCCACTTTTCGCACCTACGTAAGCATAAGAAAGACAAAGCGGACATCCTGCTATGTCGACGGTATGACAGGGAAACGATTGAAGATTACATAGTCCGGTTTAACAAAGAAGCACTGCAAATCGGATGCGGGGAGGAGCTCACACGGGCCGCGTTCATTCACAATGTGCGCAGTCCAGACCTCATGAAATGCCTCACCGGCAAAGATGGCATCCCAGAGTCCTGGGATGAGCTCATACGCTCAGCCAAAATATACGCCTCCTCCGAAAAATCTTTCAACCAACAACACGGTTTCCAGCCACAACACCATAATAATAATAATAATAATACTAGACACAAAAACAAATCCGTCTGGAACCGCATCACAGGCACCACCGACGAAGGAAAGTATTCCCCGGCCGGTGATGCCCGCCCGATCATCAGCTCCAAACAAACGCGGGACCAACGCGGACACTCCAAGAAAAATCACGACTGGACCCCGTTAACAAAAACACCATCTCAAGTTCTGAAAACCGAGCAGGTCACCCTGAAAGAGCCCAACCCTCTAGGGAAGCGCCGAAACGTGGACCGCAACAAGTTCTGTGAGTACCATAACGACTACGGCCACCTCACGGACAACTGCTACAGTCTAAAAATGGAGATAGAGGCAGCGCTGAAATCAGGCCAGCTCGGCCACTTGGTCAAAAATGTTCACCGAGCTGGCAGAGGGCAAGGCAACGAAGAGACCCAAGGCGAAGGGTCGCGGAAGAAGATCCGGGACCTAAACACTCATGCTGCAACTCTAATCCCCCGCCACCAATGCAACATGACATGGCGGGGCAAGAACACCCAACATGGGAAGCGCACCCGGGTACAGCCGCTAGACGACTCATGGAAAGAGGCTGACATCCTCATGCCAAGGGTCAGAGGGGGTGCCTCCTGCACAGCTCCATTAGTGATCACTGCCGTCTTCGGACATTACCGCACGCGGTATATGTTTTTAGATGGCGGCAGTAGCACGGATATCATGTATGACCAGTGTTTCCAACAACTCGATGAAGAAGACAAAGCAAAGCTTATTCCCGTCAATGAGCCAATTTCCGGTTTCATCCATGAAACCATCATGCCCCGCGGCATGCTTTCGTTGCCTGTAACATGGACCGACGGTACACACGAACGCACAGAGATATGTGACTTCATGGTCCTACCATCCACATCAAACCATGACATACTTCTAGGGCGAGAAGGCATTGCTCGCTTCAACGCCAACGCCTCCACGGCGCACGCAATGGTGGGGTTCCCCACCAAAACAGGCGTCGCTTTCATCCGAGGAAACAAGGATTGCCACGCCACAGATACAGCCAAGCCGTTAAAGATGGTCAAAACAAACGCCCGCACAGAGCCGGAAAAATGGACGCTCAATCCCAAATTTCCGGAGCAAACGGTGATCATTGGCCATGAAATCTCCGAGTCCATACGGAACCATTTAAAGCAACTACTGATCAGTAACATGGACATTTTTGCATGGCAACCGGCAGACATGGTGGGTGTTCCACGGGAAATAGCGGAACACAGGCTTAACGTTTATCGCTCCGCAGAGCCAATCGTACAAAAGAAAAGAAGTATGGGCCCGGAGAAAACAAAGGCCATGAATGAACAAGTCACCGAGCTGCTCAATGCGGGTATCCTCCGCCCCATTAGATACCAGACGTGGGTGGCCAACCCCGTCATGGTCGCCAAAGCAAATGGGGGATGGCGCATGTGCGTAGACTACAAAGACATCAACAAGGCATGTCCAAAGGATTGCTATCCTCTACCAGAGATTGACCTGAAGGTGGATTCCCTCGCCCCATACCGATACAAGTGTTTTCTGGACGCTTACAAGGGATACCACCAAATACAAATGGCCAAAGAGGATGAAGACAAAACAGCGTTCCGCACAGACGCAGGCATCTTCTGCTACACAAAGATGTCTTTCAGCCTGAAAAATGCGGGCGCAACGTACCAGCGTCTGATGGACACGGCCTTCGTAAAAGAAATCGGCGTAAGGCTCGAAGTATACGTCGATGATTTAGTGATCAAGAGCAAGGAAGAAAGTGACATGTTACGAGATATCCAGCAGACATTCAATCAACTGCGAAAGGTCCGCATGAAGTTGAATCCAAGCAAATGCTCATTCGGGATGGAAGAGGGGAAATTTCTGGGCGTTATCGTTACGCGGGATGGGTTCCGCGCCAACCCAGAAAAAGTTCAGGCAATCGAGCGGATGCCGTCACCAGCCTCCGTCAAAGAAGTACAAACACTAATGGGCCGCTTGGTTGCCCTAAACCGCTTCCTATCCAATTACGCTTCAAAGTCATTTCCATTCGTGGACACTTTGAAAAACTGCCTGAAGAAGAGCAACTTCCGTTGGACCCCTGAAGCAGAATCAGCTTTTCAGCAAATGAAGCAATGCTTGATGAACCTTCCTACACTGACAGCCCCGCTCCCCAAAGAGCCACTCACGCTCTATCTCTCGGTCACGGAGCGGGCAATAGGCGCAGTCCTGATGGTCGATCGTAAAGGCGTGCAAACGCCTATCTACTACATCAGCCGCACATTGTTAGATGCGGAAACCCGGTACACCATAATGGAAAAGCTGGTCTTAGCTTTAATTCACGCATCTCGAAGGTTGCGCAGATACTTCCAAGGCCACCCGATAAATGTAGTTACAGACTATCGGATAAATGACATCTTAGCCAAACCCGAGTTGTCGGGAAGATTAGCGAAATGGGCTATCGAGCTCGGAGAGCATACAATCAACTACAAGCCCCGACCCGCAATCAAAGGCCAAATATTAGCAGACTTCGCAACCGAGATCCCAGCTGATAAGATTCAAGAATGCCGAGAAGAAGAATCACCCGCGCCAGCACATGATCCATCACAAAAGTGGTCATTATACACTGATGGAGCTTCAAATGGAGACGGTGCTGGCGCCGGTTTGCGCCTCATCAGCCCAGACAAACACGAGTTCACATACGCCATCCGCCTCGAATTTAAAAGCACAAACAACGAGGCGGAATACGAAGCGTTGCTGGCAGGCCTCCGCATAGCGGAAAAAATGGGGGCCAGGCACGTGGAGGCACATGTAGACTCATTGCTGGTAGCACGACAGATCAACGGGACATATGACGCAAAGGATGAAACCATGGCTCTATACCTGGAACAAGCCAGGCAACTCATGCGCAGGTTCGACACATGCACAGTCGAACACATCAGGCGCAGCGAGAACAAACCAGCCGACGCACTCAGCAAAATGGCATCCACGGTTTTCGAGCACATGGCAAAAGAAGTCCGAATCGAGGTTCGAGACAAGCCGTCAGTCTCCGCGCGCCAGGTCAATGTCACCCAAACAGGCAACGCGTCATGGATGACGCCAATTAAAGCTTTTTTATCTTCGGGAATCCTGCCTAACGACAAACTAGAGGCCCGGAAGATAAAAAACAAGGCCCTGCAATACCAACTGGCGGGTGGCATCCTGTACCGTCGCTCCTTCCTAGGACCACTCCTGCGTTGTGTAGACCCGGCAGAAGCATCTATTCTCCTCAAAGAAATACACGAAGGAACATGCGGGTTGCACGCAGGACCAAGGATGGTAGTGGCAAAATTGATGAACGCAGGATATTATTGGCCTGGCATGCATGTCGACGCAGTCAGTGAGCTACGCAAATGCGACAGCTGCCAACGTCATGCTCCAAACACCCTGCGCCCCAAGAACAATTTAGTACCAGTCACAGCAGCTTGGCCTTTCCAAAAGTGGGCCATCGATCTGGTCGGACCGTTCCCAGCAGCGCCGGGTAATGTGAAATATTTGATTGTCGCTATCGACTACTTCAGTAAGTGGGTCGAAGCAAAACCTCTAGCCAAGATCGATGGCGCACATGTCAAGAAATTTATATGGGAGTTTATTATCTGTCGGTTCGGGTTACCGATGCAACTGGTCAGTGACAACGGAACACAATTCGAAGACCAGGCCCTCCAACAATGGCTGGCTCAAATGGGAGTCGCACAAATCTTTACATCCGTTGCGCACCCGCAAGGCAACGGCCAGGTAGAAAGAGCCAACCGTACTATAGTTGAAGGCATCAAGACAAGGCTCGGAATTAGAAGAACAGGGTGGGTAGACGAATTACCGCACGTTCTTTGGGCCTACCGCACCCTCACAAAAACGAGCAACGGCGAAACACCATTCAGCCTAACATATGGATCCGAGGCAGTAATCCCCGCAGAAATAACTTGCCCCACAGCAAGGGTACTGATGGCTGACACAACCGATAACGATAAAGAACTCCGCATAAACCTTGATCTGCTAGAAGAACGCCGCGACCTCGCGGCAATAAAAGAAGCCAGCTACAAAACCCAACTCGAACAGTACTACAACAAGCATGTCAAAGAGCAGACCTTCAAGATTGGGGACTATGTATTCCGCAACAATGAGGCTTCCAACGCCGAAAAGCCTGGGAAGCTCGCCCCAACCTGGGAAGGCCCTTACAAAATTCAAGAAGTGCTAGGAAAGGGCGCTTACGCGCTAGAAAGGCTCGATGGCACCCCTATTCCGCGATCATGGAACGGCGCTCAGTTACGGCGTTGTTATTTGTAATACAAAATGGCTACACATGCCATATTATTAATGAAAACGTTTCCTATATCTGTGTTTCTACTTGTACCTTCCGCGCCAGGGTCTTCAAGACTTAGGCAAAATCGCGTCGGACCAAACACACTAGCAAGGCACGCCTTCAAGACGCGCCACGTGCACGTCGGGTTCGTACTTGGCTAGTGTAGAGTCTTCAAGACGGATTTACTCGCCGGACCTACAACACCGCACAGCAATGACACGCGCACCAACTCTTGTCTTCTAGAGTCATTGCAACTCGGACATCAGAGTAGCGCGCAGCGTAAACGCGGTAAAAGGTCTTCAAGGCAAGGCTATCGCGCACCTGAGTCGGACTCAATGGCACAAGTCGCCTCCGCTACAATCTTCAAGGCGAGAAAGTGTTGACACTTAGACGCCGGATTGTCTAGCTGAGCGCGCGCCCTAACTCTTACTTACACACCGGGTGACGACTTGGTTAAATAAGTAAATTGGGGACGAGACAACACGATATAACAAACAAAAATTTCATTAAACAAAGGGACTTAAAAACCCTTTTATATTTACATCGAAAGTTAAAATTACAAATAAACAAGCCCAGCGCCTACTGATCGCCCGCCCCAGAGGTCTCCCCGCCAGTAGCCCTTGTCAACGCATCAGATGTCTCTATGAAGTATTTTAAGGCTGCAGGTGGATCCGCATTCTTATTGCAATCCGCAAGCACTTGGAGGATGGGAAACTCTATTTGCTCGAACTTCAGAAGTTCCGCTTCGTATTCCTCCTTCAAAGGCTTGCCATAGTGATCTGCGTCCACTATGCGCCCATCATTTTGTGCGTGCAAGAAACCATCCTCATAACCCTCGCTATAACCATAAGCTTGGGCGGCGGCGGCAATAGCAGCAATCTGGTCGCCCAGCAGAGGCTCTTGCCAAAACCTCTTAAAGACCTGAAGACAAAACGAAAGTTAATATGAGCTCGAAAGACAAGTATCAAAAATAAAGAAAGCGCGAAGACTTACCCCATTTATTCCATCTGTCATTAACCACTTGATGGAATCCTGCATCTGGGTCTGGGCGGAGACAGCCTCCTCCAACAACAGCTTCGACGCCTCGCTTTCCTTCACAGCTTCGAGGCGAGCCTGATCACAAGAGTCCAGGTCTCGCTCCAGGTCCTCCTTTGCACTAAGGACCTGGATCCTCTCCTGCTCCAGGAAAGAGACGCGCTCAGTAGCTGCGACAAGAGCCTCATCCTTAGACTCAAGCTCCTTGCGCATTTCTACATACTTAGCCGTCCGCTCCGTGAGGGCCCGGCTCTTTTCCTCCAACATCTTCACCGCCGTCCGCCGCTCCTCCCGCGCCACTGACAGAAGATCCTTAAGGTCAGAAATGTCAGTATTGGCCTTCTTCCAGGAATCAGACCAGCGACGCCTTTCGGAGGCCGCATCCTCCTCAAGTTTGGAGACTTTAGCCTCCGCGTCATGAGCACGGCGGCGGTACTTAGCAACCTCCGCCTGGAAGGCAGCCTCCTTTTCAGCAAGGCTGGCCTTCTCTGCCTCTACCTGCTGCATGTCCCGCCACAGCGCCGAGTCGCGGCGCCGCAGCGAGTCCATCATAGATAGTTGAGTCGCCTGATTAACGCACAAGGCGGCAATAAGGTCTGGACGACTCAACGAATCCTGGTAAGTGCGCTCATAGGGAGGCACCACCTCGCTAACGAACTCCTCGGCGGCTAAGGAGTTGGAAAACACGGTGTTTTCCCTTATTGCCCAGCGAGGGCGCCAGATGGCGTCACCACCAGACCAACAGGAGCCGTCATAAACTCCTCCTGTTGATCCCCCAACCCGAGAAGACTCGCGCCGATACCGACGCGAGCCAGCAGCAGCAGGGGCACCCTGCTGAAACAGGGCCCTCTCAAAACCGTCTTCATCATGAGCCAACTCCCGGCTCTCCACATCAAGGCGTTCCTCGGCTGCGCGCTCCTTTGCCTCAGCCACCTTCTTGGCCTTCTCCTCCAGGAAACTTTGTTCCTGGAGGCGAAGGCGTTCTGCCTCAGCCTTCTTATCCGCCTCAGCCTTTCGTGCGGCTTCATCGGCAGCAGCTTTCTTCTCCGCCTCAGCCCGACGGCGGGCTTCATCGGCTTCCGCCTGCTTGGCAGCAGCGGCCTTCTGCTCAGCCTCCAACTGTCTACGAGCAATTTCTTGCTCCTGCCACAATCGCTCCTCCTCCACACGGGCAGCCTCCGCAGAAGGAGACAAAGGAGGAGGAGTGGGAATCAACTTGGGCGACACTGCGAAAACAAGGAAAATGATCAAAGGGAATTCAAAGTTAAGATCAAAAAAAAAAAAAAACAGCAAAAAAGTCACTTACCAGCCGCCTTCTTCTTAATCAACTTTTGGAACAACGGCTGTCTGCTAGGGGCAGCACGAATCCCAACAGAAAAAACAGGGGCACTCCCTCCCTGCCCCTCAGCAACGCCGGATTTCTGACTACCAGCAACATCAGTAGCACCTCCGGAGGCGGTCACTGGTTCAGTCAGAGTAGCAGCTCCCCTCTCGTCCCCGCCTATGGGGGCAGTAGAAACGTTCTCTGTAGCAGCTGCAGCGCTGCTAGTGGCGGCGCTATCAACGCGCGCCCTCTTCCTCTTCTCCAACTGAAAAGAGTCAGCTTCTTCCTCATCATCAGACGGCGGGCCATCCTTGCGCCGCCGACGCCCTTTCACAGCCTCCCCTGCTGAGACGGAAGAACCCGAGTCAGAAAGAATAACTTTCGCTCGGTACCCATGATTCCGCGGCGCGTGTTTCCAACGACCACGCCCCGCGGATGAGCTCACAGGCGGGACACTCCCTACTGAGAATCCAGTGGTGTCATCCCCAAAAATGCTAGAGCCGAAAGGATCGGGGAACTCACCGGTTGTGTAATAAGGTTTGGGCGCAGTGGTCAAATCCGGGTAGTAGAACCGGTCAGCAAGCGCGTCCAAGCAAGAAGTCTGACCCTCCGCCAGAGGTCTCCACTTAATGCCCTTCTCCTGGCGGGCAGCATAAAACTCAAATTTGCTCACACCTGCAACATAACAAACAATAAAGAAAAAGCGCGGGAGATACTAACAATGAGAATAATAATGACGACACTTACCCTCCTGCGCAATATAAGGCTCTTTACCCGCCCGAATGCCATTTCGACTCATCCCCAGAAGAAAGAAAATGCCCTCCGTCAGATTTTGAAACTCTAGTTTAGTGGCATTGGCGGTGAGGGCAAGAAACCACGCCTGCTTCTTGAAGTCCTTGGGCACAGGCATGTCAGCCACCCGCTGCCCATCCCCTATCACCTTCCAGGGGAGACTAATAGGGATCACACCCCTCTTCACGAAGAAAAATGTCTCCTTCGCCCAATGCAGGGACTTAGGAGTATGGGTGGCCATGGGCGGCACCTTGGGGCGTGGCTTGAAGGAGAACCACATCTCATCCCGCGCCATAAAGTAGAAGACATTGAACCGTTCAACGGTGGGTTCAATGTCTAGGGCGCGGCAAGAAGCTTCGAAATGAACTAACCGCAGCATCCCAAAAGCGGTTAGTTGTGTAGGGCCAACACCATAAGCCACCATGGTGTCAATCTGAAAGCGGGTACACGGCAGGCGGAACCCACACTTAGCAAAGTGGGCCTCGTACAATGCCAACTGGCCGGTACCGGCTGAGAGAACAGTGCTGGTCGGAGTTGGAAGGGTGGGCTCCCACTCCGGCAAGATTCCATACATAACAAGAAACCGGTTGAAGGCTTCCTGACTCCAAACGCAGCAAGTGTTAGACATCAATTTCCTCTTTTTGATTTTGCCATGTTCAACGGTAATCTCCTGCACCACCTCCTCCGGCTGCTCGCCTACAACCTCCTCAGACGCACTAACACTCTCAGACATGATAATGAACAGTCAAGAATTCTGGAAATCCCACCGGAAAGTTTGAAGATCAGACGGAACCTTCAAAGAAAGTAAGAAAGTAGTTAACAGATCAAGCAAACAAACAAGAAGATGAAGAAAGAAGACACCAGCGTAGAAGAAATATGAAGTTTCAAATGAATCTTCAAGATCAAAATCTTTGAAGATTAAACGGAAACTTCAAACGGAAGTTGGCCGGAAAACAAAGAGAAAAGAAAGCAAAGTGGAAGAAGATTAGAGAGCATAACCGTTCAAATGAGCCACAATAGGGCTTATATACTCATCGCATTTATGACAATGGGACCCACCTGGAAAACACGAACCGTCAACTTTTCAAATTCAAGGCACAAGATGACGACACGTGTCCACAGCAAAAATGAGCGGCTTGGATGATAGTGTATGACAGTTATACACTACACACACGCCGGATGATCGACACGTGTCGACAGATCTCACAATATCAGCAATACAAGCGCGTGAAAACTCACGCGCCTGACAGACAACACGTGCCCAACGACACGTGGCACAGTCTCAGCCAAGAAGACAATACGTCAGACGCGTGCCAACCCACGCTCCTGACACGGACGAGATATTGGTAACTGCAACAATGATGTGACGTGCCTCGGTCTGCACAAACAGACAATCACTGAACACGTCAGCAACCATTAAACTTCCAACAGAAGCAACTGATCGTTAGAATTCCAGGCGCATTTACTCCAAATCATGAGAGACAAATTCAATGCCAATGATTTAGAATTTATTACAAACTCCGGACCCGCATTAAACCACTCCAACAGCATTCAATGTCTCGGCGGAAACTTGACGTAAAATTTCAAAAGACGTTCCCCGCCCAACTACTGCAAGGTCAGGGCGGAGAACGTCCTGCTCGGCGGTAACTTGACGTAAAATTTCAAAAGACGTTCCCCGCCCAACTACTGCAAGGTCAGGGCGGAGAACGTCCTGCTCGGCGGTAACTTGACGTAAAATTCCAAAAGACGTTCCCCGCCAAAAATCCCCAGAATCCACGCAGAACACTTTCAAGAGCTACAAGCAGATGAGCTCCCATCCGCGGCTAACATTTTTTGAGTCTAGCACTCCACCTGCTCATCAGCGACCAGGAGAAGTCCTAGACTAGGGGGACTTGAAGGGATAGGGAGCCTAATTTGAAGGGCGTCCCTATCCCCAAGAAACAATAACTGTGCCAGGTCACGGCGCAGAAGCACACCAGCGCGGGGCAGGCAATCAGCATGCCTCGCGCGCCAAGATGAATGATAAGCAACAGAAGATACCTGATACGCGCGTATAACCACGCGCGGAATCTTCCCTTTGCACCTCTCATATGAAGTTCAAGGAATGACAAAAGGAAGATTCATAAAGATCCATGCCAGAGCACGTACCAACAGGAGAAGGACATGTGGCAGATAGTACAAAAGGTGAACGGCTACACTGTGCACACTGTCATGAACAGTGACCCGCAGGCATTAACTCGCCCCCGGTCAGACATCACGTCAGACGGCAGAGGTGGCCTGAATACTGTAGCAAGTACGATGTTACTGCACACCATCAAGAATCCGCCACGTGTCCAACCACAACAACGACTACACTGTAGCGTGACGTCATCAACAGTAATCCGTCCTTTCCCGCCATTTCAAGGAGGACCTTGGACTTGGGCCTCGGTTGGGCCCAAGTCAATGAAATCGCTTGTGGGCCTCCCATGCAGCCCACTATCAGGCCTATAAATAGGATCAGAGACAATCCTTGTATTCATTCGGAAATATAGTCACAACTACCACATACTTAACTTGTAATCTCCTTCTTAGTAATAATATTCCGGTGTGCTTGCAGTGGACGTAGGTCATTTACGACCGAACCACTTAAATCTCTTGTTCTCACACACACATCACTCACATTAACAACCTCTTGGGTCACCATTACGGTTTGGGTAAAGGATTAACCTTGTAGTTACATAAGTATTAACCACCCGGGGGTTACACGTAATCTCCGGTATACTTATTGTTTCTTCAACACCGTTTGCAAGTATATTCCTTGAATCCCCCATTTCAATGTATAATAAGATGTGCGACTTAACTCATTATTTCATGATGAATGTGGATGGCGATAATTGGAATTAACTAAAACAACTTAAAAGAAAACGAGTGTAAGCAATTATGGGAAATCGTGACCTCTCTAGGATCACGGTTAATCACTATCGCCGAGGGTTATACGAATTGCCAATTGAAATCATATAGACATGATTTGTGGTTTAATATGATTAATATTGTAAGTTGATTAATGACCTAACTGACAGCTAATAACTAGACCGCGACTATTGATTTGGTTGATTATCACTTAACAATGTGTTAATTACTAATAATATTGAAAGACAAACACTTAAATGTTACTCAATGACCATCGATAATAAACCGCTATGGTTGATGAAATCCAAACAAGCAAATCATTCAAATAACGTTCAAACTAATTGTTCATACAAAGCCACACTTGAAATTCAGAAATAAACAATCACAAATTCAATTCATTGTTTGATAAACGATAAACCCTTGACTAGGCAACTAACCATTCACCCGGAGAGGATCACAGGTGGTTTAGCCGCTCTTCTTAGTGAAATACGCATCCATGGATTAATTAACGCTTGAAATCATGATGATTTGGGTGAAAGATTGTATCGAATGATGTTGTATAAGGTTGTTTGCAGCTGAAAATTGCCCAAAGAAAGTCCTAGATTCGACCATAAACGTTGCCCTCGATCATCTTTGAATTTTCCTTTTTATATCCAACTTTAACAAACTTCCCAAATTTGTGAGATTTCCTGCCGTAAGCTACGGGAAGAAATCCGTAGCTTACGGTCAACTCTAACCAGCTTCTATAATGTGTTGAACCGCCCTGGCGGTCAAGTTGAGTCTCAGCACCACATGACATTTCCTCGTACATGTTACCTTGGGTGACTGAAGTATGTTGGGCCTGGAGGATACGATCCTGAAGATCAGTACGAACTCTTGCACAATGAAGTTTGATGCGCTCTTTACGACTGAGTGCGTCTGCCACGACATTCGCTTTGCCAGGATGGTAGCGAATCTCACAATCATAGTCCTTAAGTAACTCAACCCAACTTCGTTGACTCATGTTAAGATTTTTCTGGTCGAAGACATGTTGGAGACTTTTGTGGTCTGTGAAAACCACACATTTAGTTCCATAAAGATAGTGTCTCCAAATCTTAAGAGCAAAGACGACGGCGCCCAATTCAAGATCATGGGTGGTATAATTCTTTTCATGGGTCTTGAGCTGTCTAGACGCATAAGCAATAACCTTGCCTCGTTGCATGAGAACACAACCAAGACCTTGGTTTGATGCATCACAATAGACCACGAAATCATCATTACCATCAGGTAGAGACAGAATAGGAGCTTCACAAAGTTTCTGCTTAAGAGTCTCAAATGCTTCCTCTTGTTTTGGTCCCCACTCATAAGGTTTACCCTTGTGAGATAAGGCAGTGAGAGGAACGACGATCTTGGAGAAATTAGCAATGAATCAACGATAATAACCAGCTAAACCAAGAAAGGAACGAACTTCAGTTGGAGTTTTAGGAACACTCCAATTTTTGACAGCTTCAATCTTCGTAGGATCAACATGAATTTCGTTCTCATCGATGACGTGTCCTAAAAATTGAACTTCCTTAAGCCAAAATTCACATTTCGAGAACTTGGCATACAGTTGTTCTTTCTTTAGGAGGCCCAAGATTCAGTGAAGATGTTGTTCATGATCGGATTTTGATTTAGAGTAAATCAAAATGTCGTTAATGAAGACGGTCACGAATTTGTCAAGGTAGGGTCTACAAACCCGATTCATTAGATCCATAAACACTGCGGGAGCGTTGGTCAATCCAAACGGCATGACCATGAATTCGTAATGACCATAACGCGTACGAAAGGCCGTCTTGGGAATGTCTTCCTCATGGACTCTAAGCTGATGACAACCAGAACGAAGATCAATCTTCGAGAAGTGGGTTGCTCCTTGAAGTTGATCGAAACGATCGTCAATCCTAGGCAAGGGATAACAATTCTTGATGGTGAGTTTATTAAGCTCACGATAATCGATACACATCCTGAGGGATCCATCTTTCTTCTTGACGAATAACACAGGGGCTCCCGATGGAGAAGAACTGGGGCGAATGAAACCTTTATCAGAGAGTTCCTGCAGCTGACTGGCAAGTTCTTGCATCTCAGAGGGTGCAAGACGATAAGGAGCTTTGGCAACTGGATTTGCATCAGGAACAAGATCGATCCTAAATTCAACTTGACGAGCAGGAGGCAAACCACGTAAATCCTCTGGAAAGACTTCAGGATAGTCCCGAATGATTGGAATATCTTGGATACTCTTACCCTTGTCTTTCTTTTCTATCACGTTAGCCAAGAAAGCCATATACCCCTTTCATAAGTATTTTTGAGCAGTCGTACAAGACATGAGTTTAAGCTCACCATAAGGCTTCTCACCATAGATTTTCAAAATGTCACCAGATTCAAGAGGAATGCGAATAACTTTCTCAAAGCATAAGATTTCAGCACGATGGGTTGACAACCAATCCATGCCTACTATGACATCAAAGCTTCCAAGATGCATAGGAATGAGGTCGATAGGGAAGGTATGTTCATCAAGGTTCAACACACAGTTACGTATAAACAGAATCGATCGAAATAGATTTCCCGTTAGGTACCTCTACCACTAGGGGTTCCTCTAGGTTAGTTTGGGGTAAGTTAAGTAAGGGTTCAAACTTTAGTGACACAAACGACTTATCAGCACCCGAATCAAATAGTATAGAAGCATAGTGGTTATTAACAAGAAACGTACCATTAACCACCTCATTGTTGTTGCAGACCTGATTAGCATTGAGGTTGTACGCGCGACCACGAGCACCTTGATTTTGGTCACGGTTCTGGTTTTGGTTGCGATTTTGGTTCTGGTTCTGGTTGCGATTGGGGCAGGCATTAATATAGTGGTCTGGGCTGCCACACTCGTAACACTGACCACGAGCAGGCCTATTGTTTTGTTGGTTGGGAGCAGGGGCATTTCTGGCTGGGTTATTTTGGGCAACAGGGGCATTAGCAGGAGGAACTCGACAGATATTCACAAGGTGTCCATACTTTTGACAATTAGTGCAAAAACGACAAGGCACCTGAGCTGGGTGGTGGTACTTGTAGGTGTTGCACAGGGGATGAGGTCCGGTGTATGGTTTCTTATTGGGTGCGGGAGTGGCAACCACTGCAAAGTTTCGGGCCTCGCGTTTCTTGTTAACAGAGTGTTCAGTCTTAATCTCCTTAGCTGGCTCTGGTGTAGCTTTGTTCACATATTTCTTAGCACCTTTGCGAAACAGAGTACCATTCTTCACGTGGTTATCAGTCAGTGTAGCCGCTAAACGTTTGGCTTCCTCCAAGGTGGCAGGATTCCTTCCCCACACCGTGTCCTGAATTTGCATAGGTAAACCACCGATATACTTCTCGATGGCTACTGATAGGGAAGTGACCTTATGGGGCAACAACAGACTGAGCTCATGGAAGCGGGTATTATAAGCAAGGTTTTCCCCACTATCCTGAGCAAGGGTGTGGAACTCATCCTCCAATTTCTTGACCTCGTTACGTGGGCAAAACTTAGCTGTCATTATCTCCTTGACTTGATCCCAAGTCATAGCAAGTGCAACTTCAGCTCCGCGGGTGCGCTTTTCCTCATTCCACCAAGTGAGTGCTCGTTTGTGAAGAACACTCATAGCATAACGGACCTTAAGGTTATCGGGACACTCACTATTTATGAACGTATTCTCGATACCCTCGAACCATTGAAGGAGACCAGTAGCTCCTTCGTCCCCGCTAAACTTAGGAGGATTGCAGGTATTAAAGTGTTTAAGGGTGCAGACTGGGTGACCATTCCCGTTCCCATTGTGATTCCCATTGCCATTTCCATTTCCATTTCTATTGCCGTTTCCATTCATTTGGATGACTTAAGCCAGCAAATTAGGAACCAGAGTTGCTATTTGTTGCGCCATTTGTTGGGAAATGATCACAGCCAGTTGGGCATCACTTCCATTGTTGTGGTTAGTGTTGTGGTTATGGTTGTGGTTGCTGCTCCCTTCATCATGATTGTCGCCACTGTTAAGGCGAGTGCTGCGACGTGGAGGCATGATCTGTAAGAGACACAATGAAGGTTCAATGAGACATGAAATGAATGAGGTAATATAAGGAATGTAATCATTTATCCGTTAATTAAAACGAATAAACGAAAACGTTGACTTATCAAAGATTCTAGATTCTAATAACATAGTGAAGACATGCTTTAGCCTATAAGTGAACACTCATCCCGAGAATTCCCAGGTAGGCATCCGGGTCCCTCGTCTGATTGGGATATATGCGCAATGCCAGTCCTAGACAGAAAACTCAGAATACATGCGTACACCCTTTTAGATTGCACGTGTTCGTTATTAAAATCTAGAAATTCGACGAGATCTCAAGGTGGTTCAGGCTAAACCTGAGGATTTTGTCCTATTAATCTAAAGGTGGATCAGGATTGCAGCAGACGAATAAGAGTAGTCAACTTGTAAAGGCTTAGGGTTGTATAGGGTGTAGGATAGGGGTAAGAATAAGGAAGCAAGTAAGAAAGGCAAGTACTGTTTTAAATCCCTAAGGTTATAGTCTAGATTATTTTTCTAATAACCTAATTCCCTATAACCAAGGCTCTGATACCAATCTGTAACACCCCAACCGATGACGGAAACATTGGGATGTCACATAAATATCCAAATGAAACGATGTCTAAAAATCCCAAAATATCTAATACATAACATCAAATAAAACAAATAACTTCATAGAATCCATCAAGCATACACTAAGCCTCAGCTTCATTGTTACCTGAAACATGTTAATTTTGAAAATATTTTTGGGTCAACAAAAGTTGGTGAGAATTACACAGGTTTGAATAAAAAAAATGTTGTACAGTTCGAGTGTCATGCCAAGTCTAGTCCATATATGAAAACAAAACCATCGGGTAAATCGAGTGCATAATCAAACCTTGTGACAAGAATATTGTGGTCCATCCCATACGCTCATGGTTCACTCGATTATGTTATAATTCGATAACAATCACCCACGCTACCTATGTAGGAGGTACACGTATCCGGGTGGGATTGTCAGTCCAATAGATCTATCATTGTATACCGTCGGCTGATCAATGTTAATGATTATGCTAGAATAATGTGCTTACCCTAGTAATGTTTAAGACATAATGCAACATAGAATAACATATAGACACTTATGATTGAATTGTAAATTGAATGTTGTAACATGTTTCACCCCAAAAATAGTGAATGGAAAAGGAGCTATGTAAACTCACCTTAGTGTTAGAATGGAGACCCTTGTTATATAAGTAAATGTGGCTCGTGTGTATCCAAATATCACCCTATTTCAAGGTAATAAATAAGTGTTGGGGAAAACTTAATAAATCTAAGTTTTCTAGTCTAAAATGTGCTAGGGTTCCTAATTTGGGGATTAATAATTAATTTATGATTAAATTTGAATAATTTGTTAATAACTTAAATAAATAAAGAAATAATTAATAAAAATATTTCTGACCAACATTAACTAAAAGTAGTTGAATTATAATGTAATAACTGTGAAAATAATTTTTATAAAATTATTTTCATAATTAATGAATATTTATATATTAATACTTATTTGACAAAATATAGACTTGATATTTAAAAATATTAAAATTTACAAATTTCAAATAAAAAATTTATATTTCCGATCTAAATGATTAATAATAATTTATGTGAAATTTTGATGTAAAAATAATGAAAAATGAATTTATTATGATTTATTTATGATTAAAATAACAAAAATCGATTAAAAATATTAAATAAATGATTTTTCTGAAATAAAATTTATTTCAAAAATGTTTATTGATTAATAAACTTAGAGATAATTTTTGTGGAATTTTATAAAGTCGTTTTGGTATTTTTATAGAATTTTATACTTATAATAGAATAAACTTGTAATATTTATTATATATAATAAATAAAAGATTTTTGAAAAACTAAAAATTGTATGATAAACTTTATTATCAGAATACCGTAAAATATTTTTTTGTAGAATTTATAAACCATTTTTAGTATTTAAAAACTATTTTAAAAGATTAATAGTTTGAATATATATATAAATTGAAGGGTAAAAAAAAGATTGCAGCTCATGGGAATCGAACCCGGGCCATAGGCCGGTTCGTGATCTTGAGCAAATGAGCATAACCAACTGATCTGTGGATCAGTTGGTTAACATTCTCGTTTCGTAAAGTATAAATAGGATGACTATAGACAGTCATCTTCCCCAAATAAAGGATCGAACCCTAGTTTTTCTAATCAGCCACCATACGCGATTACAGGCCAATTAATTGTGACATTCGTCACTTTTTATTTTTTTATAATAAGAATAATAATAATAATAATAAAAAATTCAGATTATATATATATATATTTTTTACACACTCACTTGAAGACCCATTACCAAACCCAATCCATTAATCCTCCTTCTTTCCCACTCTTGGGCCCAGCCCACGCGTCAGCCCACACAAACCGGCCCGCTAGACAAGCCCAACAGCAGGCCCAAAGCCCAACAGCAGGCCACTAGCCCAAGCCTTGTATCTGTTTTAAAAAAAAGGAAATCCCTCTGCTGCTTGCGAGAATCGAACCGGGGACGAGCCGCACACACAACACACGCCATAACCACTGAGCTACAAGACCATATCTGATCTTATCCCAACTCTATATACATATATACATTCGATTAAACTACTTCTTCCCTTTCTCCTCCTTTGGTCGATCGCTGCAACAAAGGAACAACCAGAACATTCAAGCTGATCGATTTCTTTGGAAACAAAACATGCCATTTACCCCGTGAATTACTCGTGTAATGAATGGACAACTATTTACGCGTATTAACATGGTCAAAACATTCCAAAATTTCACTCAATCACGCGTCATGATCTTTAAAACGGGTCAAAACCTTCCATCTACAATCCAACCCTTGCCCTATAAATTGAACGCGTCTAGACCATCATTACTCGCCGATAATCTTCCCCTTACCTTCAATTTCTGTTTTAAACCCGTTAATCAAAGCTTATTGAATCGAGTTGACTTTCGTTTGACTCAACTAATCGAGCCGTATACGTGTCTGCAAGTTTCGTTTTCTTCGTGGGTTTTGTTAATCGGATATACACGAGCAATAGCCCCAACATTACAGGGGCTATTGCTTGTTAAATCGGCTAATTGATAAAGCTAGGGTTCATCATATTGAATTGGGGAAGAACACATTAATCTGATACGTATATAATTTTTATGAAACGAAAATAAAACAAACTACTTGTCCAGATCAGATGGTTAACACAACTCTTACAAAACGAGGGGTCACAGGTTCAAGCCCAAGGGTGGGCAACCATTTCATTTTTTTTAAAACAAACTCCCTTTTCTTTTACATTTTTGCTATTAACTTTTAAAAATCGTTTTAAAATACTAAACGTGTTTTATAAATTCTACAAAAATTATCATATGATCTTCAAATGATAAAGTTCATCACTCAAATTTTAGTTTTTCAAAAATAATTTATTTAATATATATTATTAATAATACAAGTTTAATCATTTATATTTATTAAATTCTATAAAAATATCTAAACGATTTTATTAAATCTTACAAAAATTATCCTAAACTTGTATATTCTTAAACATTCCAGAAAATATTTTTATTTCAGAAAAACCGTTTATTTTATATTTTTAATTAATTTTTGTTAGTTTTAATAATAAATAATTCATAATAAATTCATTTTTCAATATTTTTGTACCAAAATTTTACATAAATTATTTCTATTCATTTGGAACAGAAATACAATTTTTAATTCAAGAATTCTCTAATTTTAATATTTTTAGATATTAAAGTCATATTTTGGCAATTTGAAATAATTAGATTAAATATTCTATTTTCAAGAAAATAATTTTATAAAAAATTATTTTCATACTTAAAACCTTATGTTGTGACTATATTCAACTTAAAATTTTACCAAGAGACTTTTATTTATTTATTTATTAAATTCCTCGTAATTAATAAACAATTTGTTTATAAATCAAATAAACGTTTATCCCCAATTCGAAGCCCTAGAAAAATACTTATAGACAAGATAGACTTAGACTTATTTGTTACATTATACATAGGGTGATACTTGGCAACGTTGGATACACTTATTCAATTACACAAGACTTAACACCTTGCTAAGGTGAGTATTACTTATCCCTTTTTTCCACTTTTACAACTTTTGGGGTGATTCATGCACAAGTATACAAAAGTTTCATATTCATTTACACATACATTTTTATTCATTTACAATTCATATACGTGTCTTGATTATCTTCGTGCTTATGCTTGAACATGAACGTAGCTTACATACAAAATCATACATACAGACATAACTTTGTGTTATGGTGCTCTTTACATACAGACATAACTTTATGTTATGGTGCTCTTTACATACAGACATAACTTTGTGTTATGGTGCTCTTTACATACAGACATAACTTATGTTATGGTGCTCATTACATACAGACATAACTTGGTGTTATGGTGCTCATTATCAAATTCATTGTACAACTTTACATGTGATCTTTGTCTTGTTTGGTTACTTGCGTGTTTACATAATGCCTTGGTGATGCTAGACACATGAATTGTACTACCTTTTCAAACTTATACTATATGTACAAAACTAAGTAGTACTCATCAACATCATATGTTGACAAAATTATTTTCGTGCATGTTTCAGGATAAGCTGCTTGACGCTTCACATAGGACTTTGGACTTAGACTAAATCAATCAATTATCTTTATTTTTGTTGTATTGTACTTCATTTCACATGTTGTAAAACAATACTCAATAATCATATATTTACATTTTAGTACCATGAGCTTTTGAACAATCGTCACTACGTGGCACCTCGATGATTCCGCCATCGGTTGGGGTGTTACATTAATCATGGGGCTTATGATGTACAAGGCCCGATTAACACTTAGGAACAAACAATTGATGCTTACAGTGGGTAATTGAGCTTTATTGATGCGATAAAGCTTGCAAATAAAAACGCGATCGCAGGGGGTTCAATCGTGTTTCAAAACAGAAAATGATGGTGGGGAAAGGTTTATCGGTGCTATGAGCTTGTAAGGGTGGGTTCAATTTATACTAATTGTTCCTCCTCCTAAGTTTGGTAATCTTTGACCCATATTAATGTTATACGCGTAATAATAACAATAATTGGTATGTTTTGATTGCAATTGACGTGTCTAGCACACATTATGAACTGTCAATCACTCTCGTTTACCATAACAAGATCAAATGACGCGGATTAGTGCTTGATTATGGAATGATTGACTCACAGTTGACTTTCCAAGTCAACTGTGATGAAGTGAGGGATGGTTTAAATTTAATTATGTTAGGATATGATCACCAAGGAAGCGGGTAGCTCAGCTGGTTGAGCAGTGTTGTGGTGTGAGCCGGCCATGGGCACGGGTTCGATTCCCGGCCCAGGCATTTATTTTTTGACAAATATTTCACCATTTTATTGTAAATATATGATTATAGTATGGTTCTAGGAGTCCAAAAGTGTCACAAAAATATTTTTATGATGTACAAGAAAGATAAAAATGCTTCGTTTATTGATTTAATAATAAGACGTACATAATTTGTAATACGAAATGTTACACTTAGATCATCCTAATCGACCAAGAGGCCCCATAACCTACGGCCATAGGCCCGTAGGCTCCGACATGATATTGCTATTCCCCCAACATTCATTCTTCCATTCCACATCTTCATCCAAACACACCCGAGCCTCGTTCCTTCTGACCCGTGACCATTATTATCCTCATTTCACCACGCGTGACACCCCGAATTCTTCAAGATCTTAAATTCCCATCCATGCTCGATAACGTATGCATTTTTAACCTTTAATTCGTTCCAGTTTCGCCATTTACCTACAATCACACATCCCTTCCAGTTTCACCATTTACCTACAATCACACATCCCTGCGTAGTTGTCTTATTCATGGCAAAAACCACATCTAAAACACTTTAAAAACCCACAATTAAACACATTAAACACCATTTTCCACCCCATCCATTAGTGACGTTGGTGTTACCGACCAGTAAGGGTAGCTGAGTAGCACTATTTGTGACACCGTCGAAATCACAGTTCATATCCTGTAACACCCCGAATTTTTGTATGTTATAGTTTTCTAATTATATATAAAAATAGTAAACATTGTTAAAAGTTCCATGATTTCTTTCCAAATATATATATATATATATATATATATATATATATATTGCAAAGGGGCAAAGGGATTAATCCTACATGTCATACTCTTATGCAATCTCTCCTTTGAGAGATGCCACATAGGATGTGATGTGGCAACTATAAACCAATTAAAAAAAAGAAATAAATATGATTTAACATAATCTATTATAATATTTAACCTAATCTATTAAATATCTAATCTACTAAATCTAAATATTAAACCTTTATTATTTTATCTCTCGTGTTTCCTACTATAACTTTTAAACGTTAATATCTTTTATATACGAGATTTTTAAAAGAAAAAAATTACATCAAATTAACGAGCGCTTTATTATCTTTCCAACGAGTACCATAGTGCTATATAAAAATCGGAGAAAAAAATGACTATTTTTTGAAACCCGACAAGTATTGTGTCGGGTTTGGGATTAGTTTAAAAAAATGGGGGTTTGGGTCGGGTCTGGGATTAGGTGATACCCGACCCGATTACCCGAAACAACATACCCAAATACCCGAACTACATACCCGATCATATACCCATGAATTTTTTAATGCATCACATAACCCTTAGACTAATGCGTTCGATATTTCAATATTTAACTTTTTTTTTCTTATTTCATGTTAGTTCTTTTTAAAATGATCGATTACAAACTTCCGAATTCATTTGTAATGGCACTAGATTTATACCCCAGCGCAGAGATTCGTTTTTTTATATTTGAATATGATAACTTATGGCAGAGATTTGTTTAAAAATAATAATAATAATAATAATAATAATATATTTTATTATGTTATATTAGATATTTCAACCCGTGACGCTCCCGGGATAAAAACTAGTAAGTTAATATAAAGTAATTACTTAAATACATTCATGCGTTCAAAATTTTAAATTATTTAAATTACAAATTTGTTAAGTTTAGAATTAAAAACATATAATGTAATACCCCGTTTTGTGAACGAAAATAAATTATATAAATTTCTATTCTATATTGTTAGACGAGTATGTCAGGTGTACAATAGCTTCCCGAAATATATGGCAGCTACACGTAAAGTATATCATAACATTGACATAAGAATATGGTGCGCATGTGTGGTGCAATGGGGAATTGTAGAAACTAAATTCAACGTCATGACTCGGTTCCATCGTTGTGTGTAATAATAATAATAATAATTGAAGGGGTGGGACTCAAATTTACGTGGGCCCCTACCCGGGCCTTGGGCCCAAAGATCGGAATAGGGTCAGTAAGCCCAAAAGACACCAGTAGATTAATCAAAAGCGGGTCTATCACGGCGAAGCGTGCCCGTCACATGGCGGGCATGCTATCAGTGACGGCTTCACCTCAAAGGGTGAAGCCGCAAAGGGGCACGTGGTGATACCAAACACGTACATACAATATGGTACGAGCCAATCAAAATACAACGACGTGTGGCAAGGAGCATGCTGCACGATCAACAAGCAGGAGGATTACACGTGTCTCGGATAAACCCGCAGGGGACAAAAAGTACAATCCCTGCACGCGGCAGCCAATGAAAGGGCAGGGGACCACCTCAACAAAGATCTCCACTAACGAGAGGCTGCAGAGGAGACAACAGTACACTCAGCAGCCAATCATATTCGACCAGACCTGTGACCAATCATACGATGCCACGTCAAAGGAAACGGTACGAACACTCTCTACGATTTACTACCTGTCGAATATATTGTCATATTGGGCCTAATATTGGGCCGATGTGGAGGCAAGCCCTTAACTGGGTCCAGGCCTATTGGGTAAGTTAAGGGTAGATGTTGAGGCCTGTGTGGAACCTATTTAAGGAGCACTTCGTCTCCTTGGATAAACCATTCAGAAACCCCTGAAGAACACATTAAAGACCGATAACGTTTTTGTGTCTGCTAAGTAGATTCCTCCGGGATTCGAGGCGGTCGCCCCACATCGGTAAATTGTGTGTTTTAGGTCTCCAATCATCAGGAAGTCATTCATTCTAGCGAAGGATTAGATTTGTGAAAACATGTTTAACCCCCTACCATAAGGTTAGACTTTTGTTTTTTCAATAACAATAATAATAAAACTAATGTAAAAAGAAATAATAATAGTAACTATAAAGTGCACGTGTGTGCATTATAATTCTTCTAAATTGAAGGAGTAGACAAAGTATGTATATCTGATTTTATTCAAAACCGACGTATTATGCCGGTTAAAAGTTTGCCTATAAATACTAATATAACTTCACTTAGATATGCACATTTCAACTTCTTTCGTTGGTCGCAACCAGGTATGTAGTTTATTATTATTATTATTTTTTTTGAAAGGTTTAGTTCAGTGGAAATCCTTGTACAAGTCTAACCTAGCGGTCCCAAGTTCGAATCCCTACCCACACACCGGTATCCTCCTTGCCTAAGCTTAAACCGCCATGAATATTTTTTTTGTGGTGTGCATGGATTGAACCTGTGACCTACCCCCAGGATGGGAACCCCTAAGGGAACCCGCCCTACCTCAAACCATCTGGGCTGGAGATCATTGGCCGGGTAAAGTTTTGAATAATAATAGAAGTAAGGTTAGGGTCATAGGCCGGGTAAGGGTTAGGTGACTCAACTCTAGTCTAGGCGTGGACCAAATACCCGTGCCTAGACTAGGTAGGTTGCCCAAAGCCGATCATGGGGACGGCTAGCTAGTATGGTATAATTAGACTATTACTTAAGTTTGTCTTGGTACTTGTTCAGGGTTTGAGTTCTGATCAATTAATTATTGTATCGCTTAAAGCTAATGTGAGTTTTACGAATGCTTTCCAAATGTGAGCATGTTTGTCCTAACTGGTAATTGCATGACTGGATGTACGCATGTGATATATCATGGATAACTCCCAGGCATGCATACACATGCATATATACGTGCCGCTACGGCGGGACTGATTGGCGAATTACACCAAGTAGGGTGTAGTTGAATCTGCTTGTATGTGGGGCTAAACACCAAGGGTCCCGTAGTGATCCGGTGTAGGGAAACATCGTGAATATTGCATGGGCGGGTACAAGTCATGAAAATGTTAATGTGTTTTTGATAAACTGTTGATATCCGTGAACTCACCAGTGTATACTGACGTCCTTTTTAAGCATGTGTCACAGGTAACGAGGCTTGAGAGCTAGTTACCATAGATTCCGAGCCTGCGTGGCCAAGGGAACTGTTGAATACTAGTCCCGTAGTGACTAGTAAAGTTTTGAATATCAGATATGACTAGTCTGATGAAATGTTGTATCGTTTAAGTCTCCAACTTTTGTAGTTTAAGTTAATGAAATAAAAGTTTCCCTTATAAGTATTGGTATCAATTGTGTACTTTTCATCCTTATCTGGGTGAGGTGTCACATATGATTTGTTTAGAGGTATTTTTTTAAATATTTTTATTCTTTACTTATATTTGAAATATTTTAAATGGGTGGTCAAAAGATGAGTAAATGTGCAATCATTACAACGTTATTTTTTTTTTATTAAAGTCCAATTCATAACTCCTCTTGCGACAATTAAGTGATATTTAAGTGAATACTAAATGAGCCATGGGGTATTAACAGTAGTTAATACGTTAGTGGGTTATAAATGGATTTCAATCAACAATTACTACAATATTATTTTTTATCTTCCTCTACTCACTCATCTCTAATACGGGAACAACTACGACCCATCATGAGATTAAACCTCAAAGCTGATCATGATAAATCATTTTTATTCTAATTTGTCTCGGTGTTCAAGAAAACTACCAAACATCTAGAGTAGTCAAGCTTCAATACACACAATAAGGTATAGACTCTAAACAACATTGCATGACGGGTTTGGGTTCTTTACTACTTCGTAGTCCAGAATTCAAATTCGATATTGATTGATATATTACATAGTATTGTTTGTATATGAATATTGACCGTACCACTGAAACCACTGATATCACCGAAAGGTGACCACTGAACCTGTAAGTCCTTCATATACACCGGTCGAGAGGGAAACGAAGCCTTCCTTATAAAGGGGTTGATACCCTTTCATATTAGGATGCGTTTCACCTGGGCGAGCAACTCGTCGGGTGAGCCGTGAGCTTCTGGATGGGCAACCCATCGGGGGCAAAACGGTAGCGTCCTAAACCGGTTTACGTGGGATGTTACAGAAAAGTGATCATCGAACTATTGCACCGAAAGGTGACCACTGATATCACCGCAAGGTGACCACTGAAACTACTGATGTCACCGAAAGGTGACCACTGAATGTGCAACTGAATGTGTTATGTGAACTACTGAACGTGCCACCGAATGTGCTACTGAAAGTGAACTACTGAATATGAACCACTGAATGTGCCACTAATTGATTATATATGTATATATAGATATTGTTAGGAGCTGTATTGTTGTTGTCCCACTGAGTAAATTTTACTCAGGCGTGCATATGTGTTTTATGTACGTTAGGTTCAGGAATTCAAGAAGTCTTTAAAGAGTGGGCTCAAGGGAATAAAGATCATTGGATTCGAGACTCAATAATATATTTTTTTACAAGACTTAATGATGTTTTTTTTGTAACTGGTGTAAATCATTGTAAAGTTTTATTAAATTTGGATTGATGTATTGAATTCTGATCACTGTATATTTGACACGTCAGCCCTAAAACGGGCGGGGTGTTACATATCCGTACATCTAACTACATGTGAATACATTGTGCATAGCATTCCATGTCATCTATTCTGTCATAATTGGATCACACAGGGTTCCAACGAGACAATCCCGAGACATGCAGTCTAACAGTACACACATTAGTTAGTACAAGGCTTCAGTTAGTTAAATATGTCTAGCCGGACTATAGGAAATCCATGCAATTGAACAAGAATTCCCAACTTGTTACCCGACAAGGACAAAATCAAACAATGTTCATAAACAAAAGAGGTTACTAACATGTATGTAGTAAACTAGTACGTGTACAAACAAACGTCCACTTGTAACCTTGAACTTGATCCATCTAAACTTACATGAACATGAGGATCAAACAAATACACTAACACACATACATGCATGCCTACGGCCATACATACACATATGCACAACAAGATCCCATCAAATCCAAGACCATTGCTTTAAGGGGATCTAGTCCACCTTAGTGAACAACACTTACATATGTTGACTTGCTTAAAATGTCTTGTTCTTTCCCTATGAAATTTGCGGCTCACTTATTCCCAAGGAAAAAAGGTGTGCATTGTTTTGGACACTATCTAACTAGTACAAGACACACTCACATATCTATACATACACACATATACATGACACTATACACACACATACATAGAGTGGAGAAATGACTAAACTATCTATACACACACATATGCACACTCGCATATATACACACAAATGTCTATTTCCCTTCCTAGTCACAAGCCTATCTACTTACACATCCATCCATGCTTACACCAACAAGGCATGAACTATTCACCTCTACATTTCTCATGAGTTTTGACCATCCAAATATATCACAAACATACATAAATTTCGGCTAGTGCATTCCCAAGACAAACCACTATTGAGCCAAGGTCAACTCCTTACACCAAGATAGCACAACATAGAACACATGAGATGGATTATTATGTCAACCTTACCACAATTACAATGCCCCTTCCCCATGTCCATTTGCGGCCGAAGCACCCCAAGCCCCTACAATACATTACAAAGCTCTAAGTCAACTTCTTTCCCAAGCAATCCATCCCACTTTAGCACTCCATGAAAGCATACCTTTGACTTACCTAGTTTGTGAACCAATGAAACCACACTCATCCTCACACCACTCGCCTATAAATAGAGGAACTAGAACACACTTGGATCACACCACAACCTCTCAAGAACTCACTAACACTTGAAACCTCTCTTTTCCTCTCTTGTTACCTTCGGCCGAAGCCCCCAGGCACCCAAGGAACACTTTTCGGCCACACTACACCATCACTAGTGTAACACCCCGTTTTGTGATCAAATAAAATAGAAATGTTTATGAAATTTATGTCGTGTGTATTATATGATCTAGGCGTGAATAGTATGATTATTTGATATATAAGAATCTAGTCGAGCCAATAGTATTATAAGAGACCGTTTAGTTAGATTAACAAAAGATATTATATTTGACCCTACTCTATTTTAATGAAACTTAGATCAAAGCGTAGATAAAAATTAGCTCGTCTCAAAAGTATATCTGAAAGTTCGTAAAATGTTATAGTTTTAAAGTTATATGAGAAAAACGAGTGAAGCAGCTGAATTGTATGATAAATGAATTTAAGAATTCATCTCAAAAGAGGCAAAGCGTGCATGTTTATTAAGACCTTAGTTCCTTTCTAAAGAAAATCATGGGTAGTAGTGGCTAGTTGCTTCTTAATCCCCTTTATGTATGCCAGACAGAATGAATGAGAAAGTAGTGAGTTTAGAATAAGGTTTAACTCAATAAAAGAACATGGCATAGCTGATGCTAGTGGACTTAAGAGACGTGTATGGGTGCTTGCTTAATTCTAGTCCCACATCGACGCAAAAACAAAACTAAAGGGTTCTACTCCTTTATAAATAAGAAGCTATAGGTTCTATTTATATTATAAGTTTTCTTTGGGAAACACTCTAACTCTAGTATAGAGGATCCCGAGCCTACGATACCTCGTTGGGTGTTGTTATTAGCCATTTTTAGAGCACGGGTAGGAGCATGAGTAGGGGAGACTCTACACCAACTTGCCGTAGATAGTGTCGAGGTATGTTTCCGTTTAAGTTATGTTTAGTTCATTATTATTTTTATTAGTATTATTAGTGGTAGTTTAGTATTATTATTTTTAGGTATTAGGATTATTATTAGGGGTGGGTATTGGGTAACCTAGTCTTAGTTAGGCATGGACTGATCACCCATGCTTAAACAAGGTAGCGTTAACCAATATCCAACCATGATAATAATTAGTTAGGCGTATCAGTACCTAACCTAGGATTATATAATTGTATCAGGACACTGAGATAGTACCTGATTGGAATAGCAAGTATTAAGCAATGGTTAAACAAGTGAGTTCTATGAATGTTTTCAAATGTGAGCATACTTGTCCAAACTGGTAATTATTAATATTGCACTCATGACTGTTAGTACGCATGTCAATAATCTGAATTTGAGCATTCATACACATGATATTTGTGGAACCCTTATACGTGCCACTACGGTGGGATTTGTCGGTATTACACCTGTGTGTAATGGGCATTTACTTGTATGAGATGTTAGTCACAGGCCCGGTGAGGGAGGCACCCAGTGAGTGTGGAGTGACTGTCACAGGCCCGGTGAGGGAGACACCCAGTGAGGGTGTGGAGTGATATTGGGTTATGACATGGGCGGGTACAAGTCATGAATGATAAATGAATGTGTTTTGTAAATTGTGTATTTTCATGAACTCACCAGCATTGTCTGACGTCATTTTAAGCATGTGTCACAGGTTGTGATGGCTAGCCCTTGTGCATACTGTTTATTATGAAGCTAGGTGGCCAGAGGAATAGGATATGCTAGTTTGTGTGCTTCAATGGAAAAGTAATATATTCAGCTAAGAATAGTTGATCAAGCTTTGTACTTTTTAAGTTTCCAACCTTTGTACCCTACAGTCTATATGAATAAAATAAGTAGTTCCTTTGTAATTTGGTATCAATTGTGTATGGTGCATCCTTATCTGGGTGTGGGCGTCACAACTAGGGAGTTCCAAGCCTTTAGCTAGCATTTAGGAGCTTTCTTGTGAGGAGTTAGCTTATTATTTTCTTGTTTTACTCGGCTATACACGTGAGGTATGATACCCGAACTTTAGTCTTGTTTACATGATCATTTAGTTATGCATATTGGCCACCTGAAGCCTACATGTACTCGCACACTCCACAAAACATTTATTCTTGGAACTAACTAACTTAACAACTCAAGTTTTGATGATAAAAGTTCAATGTTCTAGTTATGTATACACACATGTTCACATTGATGCATGCACCTTGGAAGACATGGATATGGACATTTACGAGCACACACACATGCATATATGTATGCGTGCGTGTGTAAGAGGCCAAGACCCGGCCCACAACATATTTCACCTAAATCATACAATATACCATGGTTTGATTTATGAACATGTGTTAAGAATAATAAAACATGTGTTAACTAGCTTAACACATGCGTTTTCTCGAAAACATAAAGTTTGCACGTATAAACAAAGGCGAAACACTTGGATGTGTTATTTTTATACAAAACTGTCACAAGATGTGTCCATGTGCCATCCTAAACTTACTTAACTGAGACATAAGTAACACTCGGTAACATTTAGGGAGTCACCACATATGTTTTGCCAAAAAACAGGAATAAAACATAGTCACCAGGATAACAAAACGAACAATTATTAACAAATACAGTGTGTGACACCCGTTGATAGTGGCTAAGTAGTTAACTCGGCCGATATATCGGTGATATATCACCGATATCTCGGTTATCGGTCATCAACCGATATATTGGTATCGATATATTGGTACCGATATTTTGACCGATATTTTGTACCGATATTGGCCGATATTTGACCGATATATGACCGATATTCTCGATATTGGTGTTTTTCTTCTTTGTTCTTCCATTTTTCTTACTTCTTATAGTTGTTAGTATTGTTTTAAGTTTTAATTGTTAATAATTAGTGTTAAATATTAGTGTTTTAAGTCTTAACAAGTTCCCACTTGCTATAATTGTTAGCGTTTTGCAAGTTTAAAAGGTTAATTTGTTAATGATGGGAGAGTATATTGAATTGTTAGTGATAAATTGCTACATGTATGGATTTTGCATGATATAAAAATTGCCGATATCCCAGCAGATATCTCACCGCGATAACCTATATCTCAAATATCGGTCCTTCACCGATATCCGATATTTTACCGCATTAACTGCTTAGGATAGTGGTACAGAAGCCCCTAGTCCATAGGTGATACAGCCGGGTGAACAGTTGCATGGTAGTTAGAGCTAAGCATAGACCTAAGTTGCTTTTGAATGCATTTAGGGTTCCTAGACCAGACACACAGTGCCCGATTCAGTTCAGCCTAGCATTCAGACACCAAGTGAGTATTTTACAGGCCCTTTTTACAGTTTTTACATTTTTTCAGGGGAAAAGCATGCGTACAGTTTTCAGTTACAATACATGACTACTATGTGAACATGAGACTGTACAGTTCAGGATCCATTAAGCCCTTGTGTCATTCATCATACCATGACCATTAGCTATGGACTTAGCCATGAAACACCGGGATAGATCTATTGGGTTGACACCCCCACTCTTTGTCAGTCGCTTTGACCGAATGACAAATATCGAAAAAGTGCTTGTATTTTACATTATTTCATTGTCTTTAGTGTACAATGGGCGATGTGACACCCGGCAAACTCAGGTTAGTAACGTTGACTAAACTAGTAAGTCTACCTTAGCGAGTCATGCATATTAACGTCCTTAACGAGGTCAGTCGAGTCGGTATGATGATTCTGGGAATCATCGGGAGTCGTTATGATGATCCGCGGGGTCATCGGGAGTCGGTCCATAACTATGGGTACAAGGATCGGCGATTCGTGGAATCGCCGGGTTTAATGCACACACGAGTCTCGGGTCCCGGGAATTGGTGAACGGATGTAAACGTGTTAGTTATCATGCATTATATGTTTGGAATCATTATGTGACTTATCGGTATGTGAATACGTGTTTATATATGTTAAAATAGTGTTTAACGCGCCAAAAACCCATTCCAGAACCTTATAGGCGATTAGGAGCCTGGGGGGACTCCTAATCGCGTGAACAGGGGCGAGTAGGGGCTCTACTCGCCTGTATATAGGCGAGTAGGAGTCCTACTCGCCTGAAATCATCTGCTACTCGCCTATACTGCTGAACACGAGTCAAAACACCTATAAATACAACCCTTGACTCCCCAAACACCATTTGTGCAACCTTAACTGATCCTAAGCCTCCCACACACCTTGAAACACCTCTGGAACTTGCTTTGCCTCAAAACACACCATCACCAAGCTTATACACCCTTCTTTGATAAAATCCAAGGTGTGTTCTTCATCCTACACCTTTGTAAAGTTGTTGTTTTGATTCCCCAAAAGTCCAGACCTTGTTTTGTTAAGTTTATGTCTTTAAAACCCTTTGAAAAGAGTTCTAAAACAAGTCTACACCATGATACTTGCTATATGTGAAGTATTTGTGCATATGATGATTGTTGGTAATTATAACATGAATGTTTCCATGAATTTGTTGTACTTCTGATATGTAGGTGGTGTTAGGATGATTATCTATGAGTTTAAGCCCTTGATATGATGTTTAGGTGCAAGTATGCATTTTGACCCATTTGGGTAATTCTTGAAGAATAGGATGTATGATGTGATTCATTGCTTGTTTGTGGTTAGAAATCATGTTAGGATGATGATATAACATAGGAATGATGAATTGCAACTTGTAGGAGATGAAACCTGATTGTTTCCATTTAAGGAAAGATAAGGTTGGTTGGTGAAACCTAGTACTTTGCCATTTTTGGAAATAATCGCACCGAGCCCGTTAGAGCAGAGGTAAATTGGGGGTTTTTGCTTGAAAAGGGTTGGTTAATAGTTTAGTTTTGATATTGGGTGTTTTTACATGTTTCGGATCTGATTTGGAGGGTTTAACGTGCGAAAACGCGCAACAGCAGAGCATCAGGCGAATAGGGCCCTACTCGCCTATACCCTCCCTCCTACTCACTAGTTGACTTTTCCTAATCGCATGAAGGTTTCCTAATCGCGTGTGCTGCTGTCGTAAACGCGTTTTGACATCCCGGAACATGATTTGACACCTAGGAACATGATAGGAACCCCGGGATACACCCAATGACTTAGTGAGACGTATTCGGACCTGATTATGCGTTAAACGAATGTTATGCTAGACTAGGTGAATTGTTGCGCGTGCTAAGTGTTTAATTGCATATGTTGCATGATGTCTTGCATTTATCTAACACGTGGGATGTCGAGTCACCAATGGGATGTCGGGTCTTGTCTGGCACGGTCGGTTTAACAGTCAAAGGTGTTTTCAAACGTTTTTGGTCATGGTCTGGACATTCGGGGACTAGTTAACCTACGGGTTATTAGTCCGGTTACTTACATACATTTTATGATAGGTCGCCGCTATTTGGGGCTATCATAGCACACTGATTTAACTGTTTTCAAGTAACGTGATCTAAGGTGAGTTCACGGCCCCATACTTTATTAGTTTTGTTTTCGGG
Source organism: Ambrosia x helenae (assembly GCA_030844895.1). Classification (NCBI taxonomy): domain Eukaryota; kingdom Viridiplantae; phylum Streptophyta; class Magnoliopsida; order Asterales; family Asteraceae; genus Ambrosia; species Ambrosia x helenae. The sequence goes on along the minus strand of JAUTDX010000118.1, from coordinate 419,644 downwards.
GTGAGAAACATGCGTATACATTTTGGATCACACATTTACATGTTATAAGTTATAAACACACGTTTTCATGTTATACTATGGCTCACATCTTATTACTATACGGTTCATCTAAGTCCCTTAGAAACCACTAATACGGGTATGTAGCGGGGAAATATGGATAGCGCTATTGGGCCTGACAAACCCACTCGACGGCTGGAGGCCGGGCGGGTGCATGTTGTCTCAATCACACTAGGCTTACCGAAGATGAGGTAGTCTGTAAACGAGGGTATCACACAGTCAGCAATGGTTTCGCCCGTATGAGTAACACACTTGACGCCTAGCTAGCGTACGAACAAGCATAGTATGAACAGTAACAATAACGGTAACGGTAACAGTTTTCAAAGGATTAATGAAACTATTATTGAAAAAGAAAAACCTGTGAACTCACCAGCATTATATGTTGACATTTTTGGCATGTTTTCTCAGGTCGCAAAGGTAGCGGTTAATGGTTAGGCGCGCACGGAGTCCTGCACGGCGTCTAGAAGTCTTGTTGCATATTAAACTGTGATTTGGAAAAACTGTAATATGTCTTTTGGTTGTAAACAAGAAATGCTTCTGCTGCTGGTTTATGGCTCAAAGCATAATGTTTTGGTTGTTTAATGAAATGTCTTACGTATCTTCTTACATTTAGTTGTCGTTTGTTGTGACCGTTGACTTGGATCCTGGTGTGTCACGCGCCTCGCGGTAAAACCCCGCATGTGGAAATTTGAGGGTGTGACAGGCGAGGCACAACATGTCAAGGTTTGATTATGGGCTCATGTCAGATTACATATTGATTATTGCCCTAGCTAGGCAATGATTTAGTCGGTTTTGGATTACATGTCCACCATATAGAAAACCCGTGAACTCACCAACTTTATGCTGACTCATACATTTTACATGCACGTTTTTCAGCAAATTAGCATGGACAATGGAACTTGCAGGGGATGCGTGCGAGCATTTATGGGATTCCTTCTTTTGGACCGTTGTGTTGTCATAATAATTTTAGACATTTACATACAATGGTTTTAGAATTAAACAATTAACTTATGTTGAACGGATTTGGTTGTTTAATGAAAGTTCCTACTTTGTTTTAATTAATGTTCGTGTGACCTTTTGTGCCTGAAAATCTTTCGAAGTCGCACCTCGCGTTTCCGCCTTGGCGGGGTGTGACACTACCCGAATAGTACCCCGTTGCCCCTTATCATTTTAACTAGAGCTATCCTAACTTTTGGATTATCTAACTACTTACAAAAAACCATTGGAACATTTTTTTTTTTCACCTTCATTGTTTAGGCATATTTAGATTTTTCAGATTTTACTTCCACCGTATTATATGTTGACCCAACGTGAATGTTCTATTTTTACCGTCTGTAGAATATACCCAAGAACAATGCTTGCACAGTTGCACCTACCTTTTACATCCTCTCCCGTCGGTGGATTTATCGAAATGGTCCCAAATAAGATGTGAAGTATTTTTTTTATTTAATTTTCTTGTCCCGACTTCTTTTTTTTTCGTTCTCTTGTTGCCTTTAGCTATTTTCTATCAATTGACATGTTTCCAAATTGTTCACAATCCATATACCATAAATGTTTAATGAATTCATAACAAGCATACATTTAATATTCAAGCTACTTATAAAAAACTGTCTTCGTAAATAATTTAAAAAAAAAAAAAAAAAAAACTATTGGGAAACATACTCAACTAAACTTCATAAACTTAGACAACTAAATGTATTCGTTCACCCATGTACTTTATATACCAGATTATGTTTGATTTTTTATAATCCAGTTCATGTATTCTTACCCTTTCATCATGTTTCTCTTGGGTTTGGAGTGAACGATCCAGAAACCGCTTATATTTATTTCCTAGGACCATGGAGTGGCAAATCCATAATTTATTTTCTGAGAGGACGATCAAAAGAATTTAACCGGACTTTTAAGGAGGTCATCAATGTTATGCCTATACCCACCACAAGTATATGTCCAGTAGTGGATCCAAAATTTTTTCCTAATGAGTTCACTTATTTTCCTAATGGCCGATCCCAATGGCTATAGCCCACTGATAACACCTTTGAAAGAAGCAACCCAGAATTGAACATGGTGGTTAGGGCTGACAATTTAAACACGAACACGATAACCTGACATGAACCTACACGATTTTAACAGGTTTCGTGTCTATAACAGGTCGACACGTTAAGACCTGTTTATTTTCGTGTCGTGTTCGTGTTTACATGTTTCGTGTTCGTGTCTTATCGTGTATGTGTCTTAACAGGTCTTATCGTGTTTCTTATCATGTCTTGTCGTGTCTTATTGTGTCTTGTCGTGTCTTGTCGTGTTAACTTATTTTACTAGGTGTTCCTTATCGTGTCTTGTCGTGTCTTATCGTGTTAACCTGTTATACACAGGTTCGTGTTTGAAAAAAATGACACGATTAGATTTCGTGTCATGCTCGTGTTTAAAAGTTTTGTGTTCATGTCTTAACAGGTTCGTATAACCTGTTATGACAACCCTATAATGGTGGTTTGCAACAAAAAAGGAGATATATTATGAGGGTGTAAGTTAAAAAAGGGAATAAAATTAGCGGTTAAAGAAAACACATTTAATTCAGTCATGCCCTAAATAGATCTTCCCAAAAATATCTTTACTAAAAAAGCATACATTGATAGACTTGAAATGGAAACATACCCATACGTGGCATAACCAGGAGATAAATATAAAGAGTTGAAAACCGGCCCAACCGGGCCCAGTCTTTCATCACCATCTCTATCTCTATCTCTATCTCGATCTCGATAAAGTATAAATAAAACACTGCCACGCTTATTATTACCAGTGTTGACTCAGCAACGACCGAAACCCTAGTTTTCAAAATTAACGATGGCGATGAGATCCACCATGACCACACGAGCCTCTCTACTCCTTCGTGCAATGGATTCTTCAAGTTCTCGTTCATCCTTCAGGTTTTTCAGCGATCAAGGTCGTGTTCTAAGCGAAGAAGAACGCGCAGCTGAGAATGTCTACATCAAGGTATTTGACTCTTTGTGGTTGAAAATATGAGTACATGAATCTGTTGTATCTGTGGTTGTAAGTTACTAAGTTAGTGGTTGTTGAGTTGAGTTGATTTACGATTGAAGAAGTTATATGTACAGTTGGATGATGATTTTTTTTGAAAGAAGAGAAGGTAATTGATTGGTTATAAGTTAGTGATTATAGAGTTAGGTTGTGATTTTAGTACGTATGTCTGTGTTTGTTAATTTATGATTGAAGTTTATAAGAGTTGGATGATAGTTGGTTGACTTTCTGTATTGTTACTTTGTTAGTGCTATAAAATGAGGGAGAGAGAGAGAGAGAGAGAAACCGTGTGGTTATGAATTAATGATACAGAGTTTGGTTGTGATTTGAGTAGTGTGTCGGTGTTTGTTGTTTTTCGATTGAAGTTATCTAGAGTTGGATGATGATTGATTGACTTTGTATAGTATGACTGATTTAGAACGGAGAGAGAGACACTGTGTGGTTATAAATTAGCGATTACAGATTCATGTTTTGATTTGAATGCATATGTCGGTGTTTGTTGCTTATCGATTGAAGTTATCTAGAGTTGGATGATGATTGATTGACTTTGTATAGTATGACTGATTTAGAACGGAGAGAGAGACACTGTGTGGTTATAAATTAGCGATTACAGATTCATGTTTTGATTTGAATGCATATGTCGGTGTTTGTTGCTTATCGATTGAAGTTATCTAGAGTTGGATGATGATTGATTGACTTTGTGTAGTATGACTGATTTAGAACGGAGAGAGAGAAACCGTGTGGTTATAAATTAGCGATTACAGATTCATGTTTTGATTTGAGTAGTGTGTCGGTGTTTGTTGTTTTTCGATTGAAGTTATCTAGAGTTGGATGATGATTGATTGACTTTGTATAGTATGACTGATTTAGAACGGAGAGAGAGACACTGTGTGGTTATAAATTAGCGATTACAGATTCATGTTTTGATTTGAATGCATATGTCGGTGTTTGTTGCTTATCGATTGAAGTTATCTAGAGTTGGATGATGATTGATTGACTTTGTATAGTATGACTGATTTAGAACGGAGAGAGAGACACTGTGTGGTTATAAATTAGCGATTACAGATTCATGTTTTGATTTGAATGCATATGTCGGTGTTTGTTGCTTATCGATTGAAGTTATCTAGAGTTGGATGATGATTGATTGACTTTGTGTAGTATGACTGATTTAGAACGGAGAGAGAGAAACCGTGTGGTTATAAATTAGCGATTACAGATTCATGTTTTGATTTGAGTAGTGTGTCGGTGTTTGTTGTTTTTCGATTGAAGTTATCTAGAGTTGGATGATGATTGATTGACTTTGTATAGTATGACTGATTTAGAACGGAGAGAGAGACACTGTGTGGTTATAAATTAGCGATTACAGATTCATGTTTTGATTTGAATGCATATGTCGGTGTTTGTTGCTTATCGATTGAAGTTATCTAGAGTTGGATGATGATTGATTGACTTTGTGTAGTATGACTGATTTAGAACGGAGAGAGAGACACTGTGTGGTTATAAATTAGCGATTACAGATTCATGTTTTGATTTGAATGTGTATGTCGGTGTTTGTTGCTTATCGATTGAAGTTATCTAGAGTTGGATGATGATTGATCGACTTTTTGTATAATTGCGGCTATAAAAAATGGAGAAAGTTTGGTTGTGAACTTGTGATTAAAAAATGTGTATATAATATATATGTGTGTGTGTTTGTGGTGTTTGTATTTGTTGCTTATTGATTAATGTTGTATACAGTTTGGATGATGATTGATTGAGTTTTGGTATTATACTGTTATTGTTGCTGTGTTTTGCAGAAAATGGAGAAAGAGAAGTCGGAGAAGCAGAAGCGGAAGGAGGAAAAGGAGAAAGCCGAGAAAGAGAAGGCTGAAAGGTCAGATGATGATTCAAGCTCTATGATGTTCATTATGTATTGTTACATCTTTATATTGACGAAAATATTGTCTGATTGCGATATGATTGGGTTAGAATTTATCATGCTGTAGATTCTATTTGTCAACTAGAGTTAGCTTGATGAATTGATACATAGATTTAGGGGGTTGTTTAGATGTGTGTTTTATAATCATTCTAGACGACTAGACTTGAAGCTGCATTAGTCATTGTATAGGATGTTGACAAAATTGATTATTATTATTATTATTAGTTTGCAGTTATTTAGGGACAGAATAGCATGTAAGGTGTTTGCTGAATGAAAATAGATAATGTAGCTAAACTGTAAATAATTTGGTTATCAGTTGATTCAGTTTTAGTTTCGCCTACATCCCATCCTTTAGGAAGCAGCCTCTCTGTTCCAGGGGTAGAGGTAAGGTTTGCCTACATCCCACCCTCCATAGACGCTACCAGTAGCTTAGCTATTGGTGGGATTTACCGGGTATGGTTGTTTTCTAGTTTTGATCCTTGAAGACTCGGTAATTACTTTGAAGACACACATCCAAACATCCTCTAAAATGATTGTAATAACCTGATAATTGCAAAAGAAAACCTAGAAAAGTCTGTGTTGGGCTGATGAGCTATATGCAAATACACTTAATGTAACACAATTTGCATAGAACCTCCCCTGCTATCGACTAAAGATTAATTGAATCTTTTGACACTTCTGTAAACCTGTTTAAATTAATGAGAATATGCATATTTGAAATGTACTGAATTTGGGCACTTGTTTGTGAATGCTTTGTTGTCCCTGATCTAATCATTTTATTGGTGAACCTTTTTTGTTCCAGAAGCCTTAAGGACCCAGGAGATGCTCACATACGGCTGACCCAGTTTGTTGTTATACTTGCTGCTGCTAATTACCTGCAAGCAGTTCTAAGAAATAAATGTATGTGTTTTTTCATGATGTTTTCTTGTGACTCATCTCTGTATAGAGTGTGATGGTACTTCTGGATGGTTCAACTGTAATGCTGGTTTTTATTCTCTTCTAAACGGTTATAGCATCATATTGGTTGCGTGAATCGATGGCTAAAACTTTTATTTCTCTTCTAAACAAATTTTAGCAGCTCCCCATGAATCGATGGCTAAATTCCCACCTAGTCCCCACACACGCCCTCTGGCGTCTAATCATTCGAACCTGATTTTCGGTTTTTTTGAAACTTGGGTTTGTTCACTTTGTTGATATTACTGATGAACTTCATTCAGAGCCGTTCAAAGTTTAAACAGCTGATATGTTTTTGTAATCTTTGGTAATCTTTATGACTAAATTACTTGGTTAAGGTGCGTAACTATTTGAAGTTACGCATAATTATTAGGAATTTTGTAGCAGGTTTTGGTACTTGTACCAAAAGACGTTGAAATTAGGTGAAATACAGAGTTTTCATTATAGAAAAAAGAAACAAAAATTGTCCAACCTCCTTACCTCATCTTCTCTTATTAGACAATCAAAAGCTCCTACTAAACTGTTTACAAGACGCTTGTCTGTGTTATCAATAAGTGGTGAAGCTTGGTTTTTAAATCGGTGGGGGCCGGAATCAATTTTTTTCGATCGGTAGTGGTCGGAAGATTAAATCGGTGGGGGTCGGATTCAACCCGGACTCAATTTACCTACGAATATCGTAAAATTCCACCACTACGCCAAAAAACAGTGTGGGCCGGGGCCCCCTCAGGCCCTCAAAAAGCTACGCCTCTGTTGTCAACGTCACCATCGAAATTCAATCTACAAAGGATCGTCATTCATTTCACCTGCTAAAGGGTTACTGATTTGAAGCATACGACCTTAAGTAGATATTTGGTCTTTAATTACCTTCACCATGTATTAATGAGATAACACGGTTTTACTTGGAAAGGAGTGGATCTGTATGGATCCGTTGCATGTTGTAACTAAAGTCAAAGCAAGTGAATACAAATGTAGATGAACAGGCCATTTGTAGATGGCCTCTCTAGATAACTTGTTGGTGAACCTTCAAACGAGGACACGGAGGATCCTGGGAGGGGTGGTGGACGTTTGTGAACTGTGATGGCTATAAGACTATGTGTTGTGGCTCAAGGTGAGTCACAACTGACAACTCTATCCTCATATATTGTGCTATGTAAGAGCTGACATGGCAGTGTGATAAAGCTGTAGTTCACTCACTTGATCATGTTGTGGCTCAAGGTGAGCAGTGGCTTTATCCAGTTTTTTTAAACATTATTATATTTAAAATGTGATATAATATATAAAATTGAAAGACAAATTAAATAATAAACATAAAATATTAATTAATAAAAAAAACATTGCATACAAATAATTAATAAAAAAACATAAAAAACAACTAAACTACTCGTTGTTTTGTTCGTCTTCGAATTCCTTTGTGACACCCTCTTGTTCTCGTTCAAGTATCGTTCGATGAGGCATTGGGAGGCTTCTAAAGTCCTTCGTTAGAAAGTCCGCGTTCCTCAATCTTAATTTAGACGCCTTCACTTGCGCCGTCATCTCCATGATACTTATTTTGCTAATCTCCGTTGAGAATTCGATATCAGCTTCATTAGCAACTTGTTTATTTCCCTTGTCCCTTCCAATTCGTCTACGTAGAGACGGGGTAACACCCTCCTCAACATTTAGGTCAATCCCTATGTTAGCATCCGAGCTTGTTGGGGAGACGACCCCACCCAGAGAAGTAGTTTTTGTCCGCATTGATAAGCCTCCTTTCGCTCATTTCTTCAACGTAATTAGCTCGATCCATTTGGAGCAATTACGAAGAATTCTCCACAAGTAGTCCTCATCCCATGTTTTCGAGGTCTTGTACTTATGAAAACATCATCCTTCCACTCGTCGCACGTAAACTTGTAGATATCAAGATTGCTACTATTACTTGCTCGCATTCGATTAGTATTCTTGTTATGAATATTTGTAAATAGGCCCACGTATTTTCGAATTTCAGCCCACCGGTCGGAAATCATATCGGAGGAACGACTTTCACTCCCTACTTCTTTCTAAAAACTTTCGCGGATTATTTTCCAAAAAACTTTCGCCCGTTGATAGTCGGGTACAAAAATAATAACACAAAAATTTTAAAAAACTTTTTATTAACAATAAATATATATGTACATAAAAAATATACCGGCTTGTCAATCATCGGAAACTTCAACCCACGCACGACACAACACTATTTTCTCATCTTTCTCCACTACTGAAGAAACACGGATCCTGGATCACCGAATAGGCGCTAATCTAGTATGTGATTCTACGGTATTTTGCAAAGAGAGTGTGTTTGGAAAATATGTGAGGGTCCAAGGACAAGACCAGGGAGTTTAGGAGACTACCGATTAGAAGAGCCGAGCCTCTAAAAGTTAGTACAATAAACAAGGGGTTGAAGAAGGTACGAAAGAGTTCGTATTCCTCTTGAGTGAAAGTATGAGAGATTTTAGATGCCAATAAAAGGAGAAGGAGCTTCTCCTTTTATAGTACCTAGATACCACGCTTTCTCAACCCATCCTCTACCCTTGATGGGGCCCGGCCCAGGTAGAGGTGTCTCCAAGAATCCGGCCCAAGTACTCAAGCCCATTTGGTGCAAGTGGGTTTTGATAAAAAGGAGAAAGTAAAATGCTAAGGGGGATGTTACCGTCCTGACGATTGTACACGTGGCGTCCATCGAGTGGACGCTGATGGTCGACGGACACGTGGCGCCCACCTATTGGTAAATCGAGGGCGGTGGATGATCATACTTTTTCTTGGACCTCGAGACAGGTTGAGAAAGCCTGCTGTCAGGAAGATGTCTTGGCTAGGAGGCTGCCACGTCGTCGTCCTTTCTGCATGTCAGACTAAGAGCAGGCTCTGATTGGAGAGGAACTCTGACGGGCAGCCTGTTGCGTCAGAGATATTTTGTCTAGGGCAGGGGTGTGTCCCTAGACTGCCCCAAAAAGGCATCTTCCAGTTGTGTTGGTGAAGCTTCCTTTGTCTTGCTGAGGAAGCTTTGGAGTATGCTGCGTCCGCCGACGTAAAGCGGGCGGACAATGTTGCGCCTGGCGTCGATTGGACGCCAGGGTGTACTGCTGACGTAAAACGGGCGGGTAGTGCTGTATCTGGCGTCCGTTGGATGCCAGTTGCATCGCTGACGTAGAACGGGCGGTTGGACGCTGGACGTTCCGCTGACGTAAAACGGGCGGATGGACGCTAAACGATCCGCTGACGTAAAACGGGCGGATGGGCGTCAGGCGATGCCGGTTCTAGTTGGGCGATGGTATGATATTTATAATGTTTCAATACCATATCCCTTCAACTGCGTTGCTTGCTTCTTTTGCCCTTGCTTTTTTTTGGGCTACATCTTGTGGATGTGTATCCGGAATAACAAAATCCGGAGACGGGGGTGGCATTTGGCTATGGTTTTCTTCAATTTCGGTGTTCGTGCCAACCCGTCTTCCGTAAGTAACTCGAGCGCGGCGTGTAACATCCTTATCATTGTGTGTGATCCATTTCGGTTTGTATTTTGAAGGTTTGAAGATTTGCATTGTTTGTGATATTGGTGTAAAGGATTAAAAATGTTTTTTTTAAAGATCCTAACTAGCCGTTGCCAACGACTAAGTTTCAGCAAACGGTCATATTTTGCTCGCTAGCTCACGCGAGGCTTGTAGCGTGGGCTCGCTCGCGCCCACGTTCATGGACTTCCATTGTGGTGCTTGCGATCCAGGTGGATCAGCTGGTGGCTCGCGCCTGCTCGCTCAGGACCCACAACACATAGTCTAAGAGGGTAGCGGTTTTCTAAAATGTTTTTTTAATGAAAAAAGTAACAAGCTGTTTTACCTTGTTTCTGGATTCAATATTAAATAGGTTTGTAAATGAACCGAAAGAACACGAACAAGTCATGTTCATTTTTGTTTATTTAAGTTTACCGACGAAACGAACGAATACGAACAATTAAACGAATATGGTTTTCTTGTTCACATCCTTTTATTAAGAAGATGTACGTGTTCACGTTCGTTTATGTTTGTTCACTATTAGTATAAACAAACGGTTCTCGAACGTAAACAAAGAAATGTAACTGCACATAGATGAACATACAAAACAGAGCTAACACCAATTACAAGTTAATATAAATAAAATGTCATGGTCCTAAAAAAAATACTAAAACTAGAGTAATTTGTAATGGGCGACACGTTAATTTTATAAACTACACTAGATTGTAATGTGTATAACAATGCTAATGAACGAAAATAAACAAATAACCTAAATTGAACATAAACATACGAACACCCACAAACATAATGAACAAACTTGAATAAACGTTTATGAACATAAATGAACAAACGGGACAAGTGTTCATGTTCGTTCGTTTAACTAACTAAAAAAATGTTTTGTTCATGTTTGTTCCTTTATAAAATAAACGAACACAAACGAACGTCCTATTGAACGGGTGACAAATTGGTTATTGAACGTTCGGTTCGTTTACAAACCTAATTTTAAACGGGGCTGAGACACAACTTGTTGTCCGTTTACTAGCCACTATTATGTAATTTTCTATGGATTTTCCAAGGGGTGCAAACGAGCCGAGCTCGATTAACTTATATGAGCTCAAGCTCGGCTCGATTCCAGCTTTGTTTTCAAAGCTTGAGCTTGGCTCAGGCTTGGCTTGTTTAGTATTTATTAGTTAATACGTTAAATAAAAATAAGAGAAAATTGCTCGAATAGTCCCTGTGGTTTGCCCAAATTTCACCTATAGTCCCTAAGTTTTCAAAATTACAGGCTTAGTCCCGAAACAGTGAATTTTTTGCACTCGGATAGTCCCTGGAGCTAACTGAGGTTAAATAATCCAGTTAAGTGGGTGTGAAATTACAAAACTACCCTTACTTTAATAAAAAAATAATAATTTTTAATGTGGGTCCCACACTTCATCTTCCCCACTTCATCTTCTTCACCTCATCACCTCCACAAACCACCACCACCCATCTCCACCCTCCACCACCACCGACATCCACCAACCACCCACTTCATCCTCCCCACCCACCACCTCCACAAACAATCACAACCTCCCCAAACCATCATCACCACCCTTTCTCTGCCACACCACAACTATCGTCTTACACCCACGTCAATTTCTGATATTTTACACTCTCCGACCATCTTCATTCCATCAAACACAGAAAGAAAAATCTATAAATATAACAACACAAACATTTCCTTAAATCAAACCAACACCAATGAAGCATCACCATTATTAACCCTCTTCAAATGTTGTATCTTCATCATCTGCAGAATCAATTCCATCACCACCGCCGCCACCATCCGTACAGCTACACCCCGACCAATATCCACCTCCCACCCTACCACAATCAACAACCACTATTGCCTCCCACCACCTCCTTATGGAAACATTCAGCAACAATTCGAACCCTAAACCCCAGCTACCGCCGCCGCACCTCTTCCAACCACCACCAGATCCGCTGCCGTCATCTTCTTCTCCACCGAGACACCAGCTCTCTTCATCTTCTCCTTCGGTCTCTCTCTCTCTCCTCTGATATTTCTCTCAAGATAATCGGGTCTCTCTTTCTCTTTGTGTCGTTTCTCTCTCTCTAGATAGTCTTCTCTCTCTATCTGCTTGTCTGGTGTATGTGTTGGTTAATTAGGGAAGAAAGGAGTGGAGGTTTGGGGTTGATTCACCGGAGCGATGGCCAGAGCTCCGCCCTGGCGGGTGGCAGGAGTCTCGGCTCCTTTCTCTCTCTCTCTCTGCTTCCCTTCGTGCCTCTCTCTCTCTCTCTATATATATATATATATATATATATATATATATATATATATATATGCGTATAGTGTGTGTGTGTTTGTGTTCCCACGGAAGAAAAGGGTTGGGAGGGTGGTTATTATGAAGTGGGTGGGTCCACATTGATTTTTTTTATATATTTTTAATAACAAGGGTAGTTTAGTAATTTTACACCCACTTAACTGGATTATTTAACCTCAGTTAGCTCCAGGGACTATCCGAGTGCAAAAAATTCGCTGTTTCGGGACTAAGCCTGTAATTTTGAAAACTTAGGGACTATAGGTGAAATTTGGACAAACCACAGGGACTATTCGAGCAATTTTCTCTAAAAATAATATAAATAATAGTTCATTTAGGCTCGTGAGTTCGAGCTCGGGGCTCGTTTACTAATAACTTTAAATGAGTGGTAAATATTATTAAATATTAAAAAAACTAATATTACAGTAGGCTTGATAAGGCTTGACGAGCTTCATATGCCAGGCTCGAGCTCGATAAATAAACGAGCTTTGTTTTAGGCTCAAGCTCGGCTCGAGTAGCTCGCGAATTGGTCGGCTCGTTTGCACCTCTAGATTTTCCAATGGAAAACAACAATACGCTGGACCAAAAAAAATAACTAAAATGTCACAGAGCTAATAATTAGTGATAGGGCTGTAAACAAACCAAACGTTCGGCGAACATGTAACACCCCAAAATCAACTGTTTCGCTTAATTACGCCATTAGGCGTGATTAGCAAAATAATAAAACGAGACTCGAACAATAAGAACTTGGGTTATGTTCTAATATGGAACTAACCTATTTAATGTTATCAATCTTATAAATGAGCAAATAATACAAGAAAAAAAAACTAGCTTGATTAGCTAAGTTTCACTAGAAAATGACATTCGGGGATTTTGGAGGGACCATAGTTGCCAAATTGGCAAACTTGTGTGTTAATAATAATAAAAAGGGGAAGAACTTGTGTGTGTGTGTATGTGTGTCGTATATCATCAAGATTAACACTCTCCTTCACTTCCAAACCCTAAACAACAAATCCTTGTTCAAATCCAAGCCAAATCAAGGGTGTTTAGGGTGCATGTGGTTTTTCTTGATCATTTAAGGCCTCCTCTACAATATTTAAGTGTCAATTTTCAGTTTCAAAGCCTCTAGGTGAAGTTATGAAATATGTAAGAATTGAGCTAGGTTGTTGAATGTTGAAATTGTTGGCATCTAGATGTTATTTGAATTCATAGGAACCTTCCTTGAGAGGGTTTTAACATAATTCATGCTAAACACATAAATAATTGTGAAATTAGTTCTTAGGAGAAGTGGGTTTTGCCCTTGAAGGAACCCCATTTATCTAAATGAGTTCTAGGATGCCGTGAGACAAGATTTTGTTAACTTGAATATGTGTTTGGCCAAATTGTGGCATGAGATGATAAATGAGTTGAATGGTAATTGTTTAGACATGAATTAACCATGAAAATCATACAAGAAAAAGGATGCACACCAAGTGTTCGATGAAATGTCTAAGTGACCAAATTGTGGCTAGACATTATCATTGGATACGCTTGGGTGCAAGCTTTAATACGAGGGGTCAATGAACCTTAAGAATATGAACTTAGGATTGATTTAACCCACTCCTAATGATATAATAAAAATTGTCCAAATAGATGTTTCAAGTGGATCTCCGGGAGGTCAAGATGCCAGGGTAATTGAACAAAAAGGGACGCTTTTTAAGGTAAGTCATCTTATGACTTAAAATATATGAATTGTAATTATGCGTATGAGCATGTCCATAGTGAGTCATTGAATCACTTGTGTTTATATTAAGTTGTGTTGAATTGTAACCATCCTAGTTGAGAGTGGATGCAAAGTTGATTAAGCAATGAAAGTCAAACGGGTCATATGCGTAAGTCATTTTATGATTTAAGCTTGGCAAGCTGTATAATATTAAGGTAGGCTTGGCAGTTTCTTAGAAGACTCTATAATTGTGTCTACACTAGGTTGTAAATGGACTTGCACTCACCTTAATTGAAGGTGGATGCATGATAACAATTAAAAAGGGGCTCATTAGTAGAGTATTGGTGAGGCTTGACCTGGAGTTGAAGGTTATGGTGCACCAAGAAATCCAAATGGGTCTTTTGACATGATTGTGGAGTCTTGGTATATAAGACATCCTATGACTAAGATAGTTATATTGTATGTTAGATGGGAAATCGTCCATATTAATTGTTAACTAGTTGTATTAGTGTTTTGTTATTGTAAAACAAACAAATGAATGGCCTTGATGAGTGTTGGCAACCCCATCCTTAGTTGGAGGATTGAGGTTGACCAAGAATAGTCAAATGGGTCATTTGTTGTAATTAGGAAATTTGATGAGTATTGGCAACCCCATCCTTAGTTGGAGGATTGAGGTTGACCAAGAATAGTCAAACAGGTCATTTGTTGGGTATATGTGCTATTAGCTAGAATTGGTGTTTATTAAAGGATCATAGAACCCCCATTTAGTTAGTAGGACTAGATGGTGTTCCTTGAAAACCATGAAATGAACACGATGATAGCAATGCTTGAAATTGACCTGCAAACGGTCAACTGGACCGTTGGCGGGTGGAACATGAATCCGTTACGTTAACAACCTTATTTGAAGGTGTGCAAGCTACATATATGGTTATTCAGATCGTATGTATGGCATGTCGAGGAACAAACCTTAGTTGGAGGTGTCACTTGATTATGCAAGCAAACGGGTCGCTTATGCGATACTTGTTATGTGTGACTAATAAGTAGTAAAGCGGATTTATTATAAGGTGGGAAGGTCTTGGTTATTGGTTGTATGCATGCCAATAGAGCTGTAAACAAACCAAACGTTCGATGAACAGTTCGTAAACCGTTTGGCGGGAAGTTCGTTTGTGTCCGTTTATTTAATAAATGAACGAACACGAAAAAAAAATTTACATTTGATTAACTAAACAAACAAACACGAACAAATGTCTCGTTCGTTCGATTGCGTTCGTGAACGTTCGACAATGTGTTTGTTTATGTTCGTTTATTTATACCCGTTCATGTATGTTTGTTTATGTTCAATCACTAGTTAAAACTTAGGATAATTATGATCTTTTGAATTAGGAATATCATGTATTCATGCCTATGCCTAAGTAATTTTAGATAATTATGTCTAAGTTAGTTCAATTTGACTTATCGACATCCTTTAGTAGATGTACTTTGTCTAATGGTTAATATTAACAATGTTTTTTTTAGTTAGTTGCATATTAAATGTTTGTTTTTGTTTGTTTGTGTTTAAGACCCGTGTTCACAAACAGTTCGCAAACAAGTTAATTTCTTAACAAACAAACACAAACATAGAATTATGTTCGTTAGTGTGTTCGTGAACGGTTTGTTTGTCCAAAAACCTTAACAAACAAACACGAACAAAGCCTTGTTCGTGTTCGTTTGGTTTGGTTCGTTTACAGCCCTACATGCCAATCTTCATATATGCAAATCTGTGGTGTGAAATGAAATCTTTGGTATATCAGATAAAGGATCATCTGGTCATCAGATGAAGGATCCTCTAGTAATCAGATGAAGGATCCCTTGGTCACTAGATGAAGGATCCTCTGGTCATCGATGATCGATGAAAGATCCTCTGGTCACCGGATGAAGGATCCTCTGGTCACCGGATGAAAGATCCTCTGGTCATCGGATGAAAGATCCTCTGGTCATCGGATGAAAGATCCTCTGGTCATCGAATGAAAGATCCTCTAGTCATCGGATGAAAGATCCTCTAGTCATCGAATGAAAGATCCTCTGGTCATATCCTCTGGATTTGTAAAAAAAAAAGGGGGCGGAAGATCCTTGGGATATAGTAAAATCATTGGTATATGCGAATTTGTCGGTACATGTAGATTTGTTGTGCTGTAAGCAATTCTTAAACCGTTTAACCAACTCGTCAGTTCAATTGCTAATCGACTAACCATGTTTAATGTGGTTAATGCTAGGTTCGGACATAGTAGGGGTTGAAGCAAGGATCATGGCCGCGCGAAGAACCGAACGCAATGCAAATTTAAACTTTTAACGCTTCCGCTAGACTTTTAAGAACTTTGATAGTTGTGATGGGTTTCTAAACATGTATCAAATATTTTGCACTTAGAATTTATGAAACGTAAACAGTTCATGGGCTTGACACACTAATGGTCAAGCATATGTTTGTGAAAGTTTAAGTTCTTTCGTAAATTTAATCCGACTATTTATCATTAAGTTTGAGTTAAGATTTGTCTAGTCGGGATGGGTTTTACAGAACAGTTTGTGAACTGTTCGGCAGGAAGTTCGTTTGTGTTCGTTCGTTTAATAAAGGAACAAACACAAACAAAAAATTCTGTTCGTTTAGCTAAACAAACGAACATGAACAGAGGCCGCGTTCGTTCGTTTATGTTCGTGAACGTTCGGTAACGTGTTCGTGTATGTTTGTTTTTGTTCGATAGTTCATTATGGTTTTTAATTTTTTATATTTAATTTAAGCATTTCAAATTTCCCAGTGGGAGATTATTTAACATATATTAGTGTATCACATGTTAATATTACTTTAACTATTTTGATTAACTGTTATTTTAGTGGATTAAACGATGATTTCAAGTTTAATATGATACCTTTGTGTTTTTATAAGACATTATGTGATCAAGATTATGTCACGTATAATTGGGTAATTGGATTAGTATATTCTGGGCGGACAATGTTAGCGATGAAAAATGCGAATTTTCAGAATTTAATGTGTTAGTTTGTGCTCGATTTTGTTCAGTAATGCCTATTTGTGTTCGTTTGCATTCATTTGTGTTTGTTTGTGTTCGTTTTTGGACGACACCTAAATTTAGCAAATAAATACAAGCAAACACGAACAAAAATCTCGTTCAGTAAGTGTTCATGAACAGTTCGTGAACACGTTATTTTCTTAACAAACGAACACGAATAAAAAATCTCGTTCGTAAGTGTTCGTGAACAGTTCGCGAACACGTTAATTCCTTAACAAACGAACACGAACAAGGCCTTGTTCGTGTTCGTTTGGTTCGTTTAGTGACGAGGTTCAGAATAACTATTAACACAGATCGGTCTTTCTAATATTGTTAACAACGCTTCAATACCAATTATTATTAGACTCGACTTAATTCATTCAAACACTCGTTTCAAAAATTTTAAATTAGCATTATAATCCACACAATAAGGAACCCGCATACCAAAGTGTTTGTAGAATGATTCAAACAAAACAATAACATGAAACCTGGAACCGCTAAACTCACTCGACCCATTCAAACCTTGTACACTAACACAAATAACCTATCATCATTAGCTACAGCCATACCCATAAACAATCATGAACCCATCTGGACAAACCCGGAAACCCCTTCATCATACCCGACCCATTTACCAATAATACACCAAATATTACAAAAATGCGCCAAACAAAACCTTCCAATGAAGGGTATGGCTATTCATACCCATATAATCCAATACAGACTATGGAACAACACATTAACATCAAATATACTAATAAACATGTATTCTAAATGTGGGTTATTAAATTATGCACGTAAAGTGTTTGATGAAATGCCTGAAAGAAGTTTAATTTCTTGGAACACAATGATTGGGTCATATACACAAAATGGGAATGAAAGAGAGGCTCTGGATTTGTTTGTTATGATGCAAAGAGACGGGACGGAGTTTAGCGAGTTCACAGTTTCAGGCGTTTTGTGCGCGTGTGCTGCTGAGTTTGCAGTGTTTGAATGTAGGCAGTTGCATGGTTTTGCGCTTAAGGCGTCGATGTTAAAGAATGTTTTTGTGGGTACTGCTTTGCTTGATGTGTATGCTAAGTGTGGTTTGGTGGATGATGCGGTTAGGGTGTTTGAGTATATGCCAGACAGGAGTGCAGTGACATGGAGTTCGATGGTAGCGGGGTATGTGAAAAATGAGCTGTTTGAGGAGGCTTTGGTTATGTTTAGGGAGGTGCAAGTAAGTGGGGTTGAGTTTTAATCAGTTTATTGTTTCGTCGGTTCTTGCTGCTTGTGCTGCTATAGCTGCTAAAATTGAAGGGGTTCAGGCGCATGCAGTGTTGGTTAAGACGGGGTTTATTGTAAACTTCTTTGTGGCGTCTTCTCTTGTGGATATGTATTCGAAATGTGGAAGCATTAGTGAAGCTTATTCGGTGTTTTCACATGCGCAAGATAAAAACGTTGTGTTATTGAATGCGATGATTTCTGGATTTTCTAGACACGGTCGGTCCATGGAGGCAATGATATTGTTTGAGAAAATGCAGCAAATTGGATTACAACCAAATGAAGTTACGTACGTTTCTGTGTTGTCTGCGTGTGGTCATATGGGATTGGTCAAAGAGGGTAAGAAGTACTTTGACATCATGGTGAAAGAACATAATTTGTCGCCTAATGTGTTCCATTATTCATGTATGGTTGATGTTCTTGGTCGAACGGGTTTGCTTGATGAAGCGAAGACCTTGATTGACAAAATGCCGTTTGAAGCCACTGCTTCAATTTGGGGATCACTTTTAAGTTCATGTAGAGTTTATAACAATGTCGAATTGGCTGAGATCGCTGCTAAACATCTGTTTAAGCTTGAACCCGATAATGCAGGAAACCATGTCTTGCTTTCGAATATATATGCTGCAAATAGACAGTGGGATGAAGTTATACAAACGAGAAAGCTGCTCAAAGATACAGAAGTAAAGAAAGAGAGGGGAAAAAGTTGGATCGAAATCAAAGATAAAGTTCACGCCTTTATGGTTGGAGAGAGAAACCATGACAGAATCGGCGAGATTTATTTAAAACTGGAGGATATAATCGAAGAAATGAGAAAGTATGGTTATAGATGTGAGACTCAACATGATTTGCACAATGTTGAAGATGATAAAAAAAGAGGAACTTTTAAGGCACCACAGTGAGAAACTTGCGCTTGTTTTTGGATTAATGAGCTTACCTTCTTCTGCTCCTATAAGAATCATGAAGAACCTCAGAATCTGTGGGGATTGCCATGTGTTTATGAAGCTGGCTTCCAAGATTACAGGAAGGGAGATTGTTGTAAGGGATACAAATCGGTTTCATCATTTTAGAAATGGTTTTTGTTCGTGTGGAGAGTTTTGGTAATTGAGTATTAGCTTGTACAATTGTGACCTGACTGCTTAGTACTTTAGCATGCAAGCTGACCAGAATGATTGTCAATCGAGAAAATTTTGGCGATATCGATGGTCTTGGAATGCTACTCATGGCTCAAGAGTATGCTGTAAAGAATCACACAAGGAGGGTGTGCAGGCTTGTAAGGTAATTTTTCATCAATTTTAATGTTACAGATTAGAAATACAAAAGAGTTAAAAGAGAACATGTTCATTCATTTTATATATGGGAAAATTTTGTCTATGTATTTGATGTTTAGTGCAGAAATGATAACCATAAGAGCATCCGCAGTAACAATATCAATACACCTCACTGTCGTATAATTTCTCTGTACAACTTGTTTTCAAACCTTTCATCCCTTATTTTTATTGTGTTTGAGTCGCCAAACATACTTAACCAAATAAGCTCAAAGGTCGTGCTATGTTTTTTTTTTAACGGCCAACGAATCAATTCCGAGCACTCTCGGGCACCCTTTTTGGCGAATCAGGTACTCGAGAGTACCCGGGCCACTAA
Organism: Ambrosia x helenae; assembly: GCA_030844895.1. Classification (NCBI taxonomy): domain Eukaryota; kingdom Viridiplantae; phylum Streptophyta; class Magnoliopsida; order Asterales; family Asteraceae; genus Ambrosia; species Ambrosia x helenae. The sequence goes on along the minus strand of JAUTDX010000118.1, from coordinate 400,229 downwards.
TTGTCACAATTCCCGGAAAACCCGACCACTCACCCGCCCGAAGGCACGACGGTGAAATAGTCGGTAAAACCGGTCGGGATCAGGACTCGAACCCAAGCCAATGGTCAGGTCATCCCTCATTTCCCCTCCACCAATGTCCTCCAAATGTAGCTAGTGGAAATTGAACCCAAGCCTCCCATAGGAAACTTTAAGCCCTCAACCAACTGGGCTACAAGTGTTGGACTCAAAGGTCGTGCTATGTTTGATTGTTACATATTGCTACGTTATATTGAAGGTATTGTTGACATTGTTGGCCTAGTGCAGTGTTGTAGAACTCGCTAGGCGCTAGTCGGTCCGGTGAGGTGGGGACTAGCGATTAATCGGGATTAATCAGGATTAGTCGGGATTAATCGGATTGAGATGTTTATATGTGATTTTCACTTTTTTATACATATACATACATTTTTATAGGTAAATATTTTTAAATAGACATGTTTTAACCCCTCATTGACCCATTTTTTATGTATACATGATTAATCGCCATAATCTACATGGTTTGGTTTGAAACTTGCCGGAATTTACAAGTTTTGCCCAAAATTTGGCCGGAAGTTGCCTAGAATTACAGATTTTTGCCTAAATTTTGTTGGAATCGTCGATTTTTGACAGGCCGACTAGGGCCGATTTGGTCTGACTAGGCCGACTACCAATTAATTGACTGATTAACGAAAAATTAATCAGTAACATACCGACTAGCGATTAATCACCGATTAATCCTGATTTTTACAACACTGGCCGGAAGTTGCCTAGAATTACAGATTTTTGCCTAATTTTGCTGGAATCGTCGATTTTTGGCAGGCCGACTAGGGCCGATTAGGTCCAACTAGGCCGACTACCGATTAATTGACTGATTAACGAAAAATTAATCAGTAACATACCGACTAGCGATTAATCACCGATTAATCCCCGATTAATCCCGATTTTTACAACACTGGCCTAGTGACACATCCATTAGAGGTGCATTATCTGACTAAGCACTTATGGAATATCCTTTGTGTTTTACAGTCATATTACGCAATATGATGTATGCATAAGTTATAACATGTATTGTTTCCTTGGTTTTAAAAAGCGCGCATAAAAGCGATGATGTCTAAAATCTGTTAGATATTATAAACCAAACTTTAATAGTATTATTATTTGTATTTAGTTTGTATGTATTTAGTTTGTATGTATTTATTAAACATTGTCCTAGATTAGAACTATACTTATCTAGGATTAGTTATTAAGTAATGTTAGTATTATTATTATTAGATATGTGCAGCCGGTTGAAATGACCATAAGAGGTGCAACAAGTGGGCATCGGGACTGTTTGTTTATTTCAAAAAGTCACAACTCTTGGAAGAAAAATGTCACACCCTCAAATTACCACTTGCGGAGTTTTACCGCGAGGCGCATGACAAACCAGGATCCAAGTCAACGATCACAATAAACAACTCTATATGAAGATTTATGACATTAAAAAAGACTTAGTTTTCATAAACTTAAAACCAGTAGCGGAAGCATTAATCAAGTTACAAACCATAGACCAAAGTACCAAGTGTTATTACAAAATATGAACTAAGCCTAGACGCCAATGCAGACTCGTGCGCCTAGTTCCATTCGTTGCTACCTTAGCGACCTGAGAAAAACATGCCAAAAAGACGTCAACATATAATGCTGGTGAGTTCAAAGGTTTGTTCAATGTGTTACCAAGTGTTACCAAAATGTTACCATGTCCATACTATATCAATGTTACCAAGTACGCTAGCTAGGCGTATGTTTTGTTACTACTACGATTGGAAAACCACTACTAGACTGTTACCATATGTTCAGCCCGATGTGTTGTAGCCACGCTACGAGTGTTACCAGTTTGAGACAATATGCACCCGCCCGCCCTCCAAGCCGTCGAGTGGGGTTTGTCAAGCCCAATAGATCTATCCACATTTCCCCCGTTGTGCATCCCCGCACATTCATGGTTTTTCCCGGGACTTTAAAAGATCGTATAGTACACAAGTTTAAACCATAGTATGACATATGTTACCAAAATAGTTTAGCGCATGTTTTCTCCCCCAAAAGTTTAAGCAGTAAAAGTGGGGTAGTGAACTCACCTTAAGTAGCGTTCTTCGATTACAAGTAAAAATGCTAAGCCCTTGATAATCCCTTTACCGGAGATCTATCAAAATGTTCACATAAGTGTTTCCGACTAATAACCATAAGGTTATCTAGTCCCCGATTGTCCAGATCGTAACCAAGTATGTTTTAAAAACGTGTTTAAATGTTTAACCGACACACTAGACCGACCCGACATCCCGTTGGTGACCCATTACCCTAACTAATCAAGTACACATAGGTTACACACAAGGTTCAAGCATAAAACACTTAGTTTGTATCAAAAATCTCATTTCAGCATCAGAACGGTCGAACCAATCAGATTAAGTCTCCTTCGCCCGTTTTAAGTCTCCTTCGCCCGTTTTTGTGTTTCGTTCGACCGTTTGATGTTTCCTTCGTCCGTTTTACCACGTTCGCCCAAACATAACCCAGGTTCGACCCTGGATTCTCTCCTTCGCACCTTCGATCGGTCGAAGGAGTCCAGGTTCGCCCCTGTTGTACAAATTTCCTAAAAATGCTTCAAACACATTCGAAACACCTCGAAACATCATCAAACACAGCAGTCAAGTATGAATAACTTATCCCTACAAAACCCCACCGATTTCCCCTAATAATTCGTCCATTTCAGCCCTTTCCCAAAATGGTAAGAATTATGGAAACGTCACTATCATGCATGGATTATTTACCCAATTTGGAAACTTTTGAAATCGATCCATATTCAACTTAAAATGCTCAGTTTGTCGAGTGTTCGATCTTTCCTTATTAGTTCTATTGATCATAAATATCATGCATCAAGTCTAGATTCGTTAAAACCCCCAAAATACCCATCTATCCCTCATTAACCCTAAACAACAATAAACTAGCATCAATAACAATTCCTATATCATGTTTCTATCATAGATACAACAGCAAATCATTAAACAACACATAACACCACATAGTACATAATTAACACATGTTTATTATTATGAAAACCTATGTTTAAATGATAAGGTTTTGATTTAGAAAGATGTTTAAAAGGTTTTTAATCATAAAAACACCCCTAGAACAAATCCGGACAACTAGGGTTAGATGAAAACGAATTAAAATGCCTTAAAAAGGTTTAGGATCAAGAACACACCTTGGATTCTTGTTTAGATGTTGTAGATAGGTTAGATTATGAAAAAGAAGAGCAAAAACTCCTTCCTTAGTGATTAAAATCGTTTGAGAGTGTTTTGAGACGGTTAGGGTTTCTGAAATGATGAAAAATGACAAAGTTTGGTAGCCTCCTTCGACCCTTCCACAGGGTCGAATGAGCCCTATCCTGGTCGAAGGGAATTCTTTCAATTCCACATCCCAGGTTCGCCCATTTACAAAGGGTCGAACCAACAAAATTTCCTCCTTCGACCACTCGAAGTGGTCGAACCAGAACTCATGTTTACCTAGTTTTCCAGTTTGTCGTGTTTAACGCATTCTAACACATCTTAACACATGAGCATGCAACCTTAGTCTATGTTTAACATATTAAAGCACAGATAATCATTTACACATCATAATCTACACATATACTTAATTAGTTCATGTAATGTCACCAACAACGAAACCCGGTACTAGTATATTCCCAAAATGACTCCCAATGATCCTCCAGATCATTGAACCCTGGACAATCCTAACTTGACCCGACTCAACTAACCCAGTTAAGTCCGTTTATAAACATTTCCCGCTAAGGTAGACTTAGATGTTACTAGAATGTTTAAGCCAAATATGCCGGGTGTCACAAAAAACGGTTATGGTTCCCTCCAAAGTTAACCAACTTTTACCCGCCAATAACTGCTTTCAAACCGCCGCACATTAGGGTATAAATATGCAATCCTTGTTGATTTGTAAATTATCAAGATAATCAAAGCAATCCTTTGTTTGTCCATATTTGTGAGTGTGTGTATTATTATCATTCATACCAACAGAATCATTATTGATCTGTTCTAGTGTTTGTGTGTTTGTTTATCATCAAATCAAGACATTGAAACAAATATCATTATTTTCTGTCCAAATATCCGAAAGTTTCTTTGCATTCAAAATCATCATTTGATCTTTATTGTGTGTGTGTAATTCAAATGCAAGTGTAGTGTTTTATCAATCATCGATCAAGGGACAACAAAATCGAGGTGCGAAGTGCAAAAGCCGTGGACTTTTGGTACCTGAGGCGCAAGATGATTATATATATTTTTTAGAGTTAATAGCCATTTTCGTCCATGAGGTTTGGTCCAGTTTGCCACTCCAGTACAAAAGTTTTTTTTTTTTTTGCAATCTCTTACCTGTGGTTTGGATTTTTTTGCCAAATTCGTCCTTTTCACTAACCCAGTTAAAAAATCTCGTTAGTGTCAGGGGTAGGGTTGTCTTTTTACCAGTCAGGAACGAATTTGGCATTTAAAATTAAACCTTACCTCAGGGACGAATTTGACATTTAACTCTTAATTTAAAATAATTGTTAATTAAATAATTTATTATGAATTTTTAAATATATTTTATTATGAATTTTTAAATAATTTATTATGAATCGTTAGTGACGAATTTGCTTACCATCTTTGTGCCATGGTGAGCTTTGATTTGTGGGAACTTAAATTCAGTGTAGTTTGGATTCATGCATTTGATTTCTTCACGGGTTGGTGTACCAAGGACCTACAAACACAAAAATCACCAATTTCAGAAATTACATTTTTTTTTATTTTGTGTTAAAAACTGAATGTGACTTGCCTTGATGATTTCTACAAGTTGGTCAACTCCACTCTCACCTGGGAACAGAGGCTAAAGAGTGCAAAAAGGAACAAAGGAAAAAAGTAAATATTAATAAGAATTAAAAGAAAAATCCACAATTAAGAGGGTGGTGTTATGTGTAAGAACCTGTCCTAGAAGCAGTTCAGCAAGAACACAACCAACTGACCATACATCAATTGCAGTTGTGTATTCAGTTGCCCCAAAAATAAGCTCAGGGGCACGGTAATATCGAGAACATATATATGATATATTTGGTTCACCTTTCACCTATTATTGCAGACAAGCCATCAATAATAAAATCAATTTCTTGCAACTTTATATCTATAGCATTGAAATTTATAACCAAACAAACTTATTACCAAAACGTTTGCCACTAACGATTTCAAGATTGTAAGCAAATTCGTCACTAACGATTCATAATAAATTATTTAAAAATTCATAATAAAATATATTTAAAAATTCATAATAAATTATTTAATTAACAATTATTTTAAATTAAGAGTTAAATGCCAAATTCGTCCTTGAGGTAAGGTTTAATTTTAAATGCCAAATTCGTCCCTGACTGGTAAAAAGACAACCCTACCCCTAACACTAACGAGATTTTTTAACTGAGTTAGTGAAAAGGACGAATTTGGCAAAAAAATCCAAACCACAGGTAAGAGATTGCAAAAAAAAAAACTTTTGTACTGGAGTGGCAAACTGGACCAAACCTCAGGGACGAAAATGGCTATTAACTCATATTTTTTATATATCCCATATATATCCATAGGTTTTTAGATAAAAAAAACCAGGTTACAACATTTTTCTGCATAAAAATGCCTCAGGCCAAAAAGTCCCCCCAAACTAAAATCTTCGCCTTTTGGGTGCTTCTTGTATTTACTTTAGACGCTGAGCGAAAAAGCCCACCTTGCGCCTCAACGCGCTTGAGGTGCGTTTTTTTAAAACCAAGATTGTTTCTAAACTCCAACATCTTGTTAGAACTTGTGCAAGTGGCCACCAATGAGCTTGTAAGACACCAAATGCTCGCTTCGCATCCTTTCTAGCTAATTCTAACGCTTTCAACCTTTTTTCCTTTTACCGTGTACCGGTTGTGTAAAATTCATAACAAATGTAGTGGATATATCCTGGAAATGAGAGTATATCATTTCATATATGATATTTTCTTGAGTGTAGATCGATACTTATGAATTTCACCTTCTAAATCATCGTTGAATAACATAGATTACTTAAGTATGTTAAGGTCGTTATTAGACTCGATGATACAAAAAATGCATGTCAAATACTTGTCGGGATTGGGTTGTTTGCCATCTCTATTAAGGTCGTTTTTTCCCATCCCATACCCGAAAACCTATCCCTGTACCCATCTCAGATGTTTTTTGGGGCATACATGTCGAGCTTGGGTTGTTTGCCATCTCTATCAAGATGTGACTTCCAACATCATTGTCCCACATCCAGTGACAAGGTTTATTGTCATGTTGCCCATATGCAATAAACATCCATCATTTGTTTAGACAAGTGTCTTGAATCAATTTTGTTATCAGCATACATGACTAATTGTATGAGAGTCACCCATCATGCAATATCATCTTAGTACGCATAACATTATGGTACACCACAATTCTTGATAGAAATAAAGTGAGTTTATGTAAACATACCTAGTTAGAGATCTTGGTCTATAGACCCTTTCCTTACACCACTAATACTTATTCTTTGTGTCGTTTTCCTACACGACACACGTAGGGGTGTAAACAAGTCGAGCCAAGCCCGAGCCTGACTCACTACTAGAAATTGTGCCATTTCTAACGCACTTTTCCGTCATAAATGTGTCACAAATTCAGATTTACTACACATTTGCAACAAAATCTTAATGTTAGAAAAAGCCCCGTCGCAAATCATTTACTACGCATTTGTTACGAAATTTTTAACGTATTTGTAACGAAAATTTGGTGTCAAAGATTTGCAACTCATTTCCTACGCAGTATCTTGATGACCATTTTATTGTAATTTGCTACACATTTGTGACAAAATTAATTAGTAAAGTTATTAACACATTTGTAACAAAACTATTAAAAAACTGATTTTTTTTGTGACGCTTTTGTGACGAAGTACCTAAAACAAGAAAAAAATACAGCACATAATAAAAAAAACCTGATAAAATCCAGCAGAAAATTAAAAAAAAAACTGACAAAATGCAGAAAATAGCACCAAAAACAAAATGCAAAAACATCAACTTTCAACAGGTACTACTAGTATGTTTAAACCATAAAACCAATAGACTTTTACAAGTTCTAATATGTTTAAAACAATACCAACAAATGATCAAATGATCACCAATTATTAGCACGCCAATTTTTCATAAAGTTTTGTAATTCTTTTTTTCACTGCTTCATTTATGTGTTGTTGAAGGTCTTCTCTTGCTTTTCTCTCGTTTTCAAGATGAGCTCTAAGATCTTCCCTCTCCCTCGTCTCATTATCAAGACGAGCTTGAAAGTCCGCCACTTGTTTTCGCATAGCCTAAAATATAACAGGTAAAGATAGTATCAGCCTAAGATGTTATTTAACTGATCACTAAAACTGAATCAATTTACTTGACCCATTCACAGGTAATAAAACTGAATCATTAAATGTTATTTAACTTAATTCAAAGGTAATACATACATTGCAATAGAATGAAATTTATCCATTCACAGTTCACTGTAACAGTTCACTGATCACTAAAACTGAATCAGTTTACTTGACCCATTAACAGTTCACTGATCGCTGATCAAATTATGTCAACAAAATAAAAAACACAAAACAAAACCAAGGCGTTGTTTGGCAACCTCTATGCCATTAAGTGCCGCCTAACTAGGTAACAGACTCTCAACAACTAATAAGACTTGCTGTCTGATTCAATGTACCCTTCTAATAAACAAAACACACTTTATACCGACTAATTCAAAGGTAAGCTCTTCACATAACCTAAAGTTAACACAAAATCTAAATCTAAATCAAAGCCAGATCCATAAGCTCAATGTCACCAGCATATTAACCCATTCAGACATGTAACTAGAAACCCAACAGGTGATGTTTAACCACCTAATAATGCAACCAAAACTCACCCTAAACCCAGCCCTTTATGAAGCATTATATTGACCTATTCAGACATGCTATACAACAGATAATACCCTAACAAGATCAAGGGACCCTTACTTCTAACCACTCTTATCATGACCAACACTAACGACGAAACAAGATAATAATTCTATTAGAGGTAATAATACATGTACTGATAGAGAATATATGATGTTTATACTCACAATACCTCTTCTAGGACCGTTGGTACTCAACGGATGCTGATGCACACCCGCTGGAAGAAGATGACGTCCCGGTCACCATGTACTCCAGATCCGAAGATCCTACCTCCTAGAAATCAGCATATAAAAACTTCATTAAACTAAGTTAATGTATTACAACCGGTTGAAATTATGAAATATTAACCATTAACTGTTTTTTTTAATTCTACATATAAAGTAACATAAAGACGTCCATCTTATTATTTTGGCCCTCTTTAGTCAACACAAACTGTATGCAGAAGTTGTTTTAAATACCTAGCCAAGGTAAATACTCATTACAACACCTGTTTATTGATTATGGTACTTTTAACTGTGTAACACACTAAAGACATTGTCCTATACTCAACCAAATAACTAAACAACATTGAAGTAATTAACTTGCTTACCGACTACTATCCCCCCGTCCACGACCACTATCTCCCCATCCGCATATACTATCTCCCCGACTACTATCCCCCCGTCCACGACCACGATCACTATCACCACCACGACAACGTACCATAATATATACACCTGCATTTAATAAAACAAGAATTGTCAGATAAATAATATAAATTTGACTATGATTGTATATAATATAAAGTTGACATACCATATGATAAATAATTTAAAGTGTATAACATTTAACAATGTTCCTAAAAATCGTCTTCATCTGAAGAGTGGTCAGAGAAAACTATTTGATCATCGTCATCATCAGATGTATCCTCTTCATCTTCAAATTCTTGCTCTTCAAATTCTTCATTTTCTAATATTTCATCCTCCTCACCAGTCGTTTGCTCTGTTGTGTTTGTATTTGTAACTAGGCACATGCGTTTACTACTAGTTACTACACTTGGTAACTCGAATCGTTCATCAATCTGAAGGAACCCATGTTCTTCTGTGTTATCATCATTCAGGACTTCAATTTCAGGTAGGGCGACTTCGTATATGTGTCGAGATTTTGTCTTGACAACCGCCCATAGACCTTTTGTATCACTCCTCATGGCAGGGTATGAACATTGACCCATGTCTTGGGTACGAAATGACTCGCCATGCACATACCATACCTTATAATCTTCCACGAACCCTTTGTCATATAAATGACCCTCAACATCATCTCTGCTCATGAAACGAAGATTTTTGCATTTGCCACACGGACATCTAATTTTAAGAACTTCAACTCCTTCTATAAGTTCTCTTTGAATGTTTGGTGCGTTGGTGAATGCAAAATCCAAGAAATGATTGACATATATTTGAAATGTTGGATTAAAAAGACCATTACTAGTGATTCTTTTAGTGTACATCCAGTCTCTATCAGGCAACATTTTGTTGATCTATAGCTAAGATTAAACATGCGTATATAGTAAAAGATCTAGAATCCAAACAAATAATAAAATAACTTCAGAAACAATCATAACAAGATGCTCTAACAATAACAATCATAAAAAGATGCTCAAACATCAAACCACTAATCAATTAAAACCACCACACACTTGCATTACAAACGAACTAAAAACTACACAATATTCAATAATCACAAGCAACAAAAGCAAGTTTGCATTACAAAAATAAACCTCTAGACAAAACTAAATTGATCAATAACAAACACAACATGATGCTCTAACTTCAAACCACTAATCAACTAAAACCACCACACTCTTGCATTACCTATAGACCTAATTACAAAACAACTAAAAATGACACACTGATCACAAGCAGCAAATGCCTATCTACCTGACAAATACAAACCTAAACTGATTAATAACAAACAACAAAAGAAGAACAAAACGTACCACAATCTTCAATTGCAAGAGTATTTCGTCAACTGATGACCTGCAACAACAACATTATAAGGAAAAAAATAGGCGATAAAATTCAATAGAAGAATATTATTGAAAATCAACCTCAGCGCACAGAATAACATAAAATACCTGAATCTGCAAACAGATGAATGATCGAGATTAAGGTACAAATCAAAACCCTAGACTCGAGGCTTCGTGATGCGATCTGTTCTCTTCGAAGACCTAAACCGTGACTCGATATGTGAATGCAGCGATGCGATGCGATCTGTTTTCTTCAATCAGAAACCCTAAATGTTTGTAAAGGTATGAATCAAAACCCTAGCTAATGAAGAACAATTAGTCGATTAAATAATTAAGAGAAGAGATGAACAGCTCGAGTAACAGTGAAAATGAATTCGAATGGAATGATACCTGTTGAAGATGCTGTTGAGATGAACAGAGCTCGAGTGATTTTAAAGTAAAAAAATCACGGAATATTAGTGATTTTTATGAACAGAGAGCTCGAGTTATTATGCCTTTACAAAGCCATAGAAACTTCCAGAAAAGAGAAGATAGGAAGGGCTGTGATAAAAATAATTTATGACTTTCATTTAAATGCATAAACAATAATTTTTGACCCACCGAAAATAAAAATCACGAATTGGGCTGTGATAAGTATAAAGTATTGGGCTGTGATATTTTATGAAACAAATACTGAATTGGGCTTTGATATTTTACGTAAGTATAAAGAATTGGACATGTGGAACTATTGGTTGTGATAAAGGAATTAGGATATTTAATGTTTTAAAATTTAGTCAATCAAAACTAAAGCTAGTGTTTTGTAGCAAATGTGTCACAAATTGTGACGCATTATGACGGAACAACTTATAATGTTTTGTATATTTATAAAAAAAAAAAGGTTCCTATAAATTTGTGACTAAACTGTGACAAAATTAGGGTGGTTTTCGTTTTTGTCAGTATTGTGTAGCAAAATTGTTTCAAAGATTGGTGGTTTTTTTTGTCGTCGGAAATGCGTCGCAATTTTGTCAAAATTTGTGACGCATTTTTTTTCGTTACAAAATTCCGTAATAAAATGATCACTTTTCTAGTAGTGACTGGGCTCGAGCTCGGCTTGTTATGGTTTTATGAAGCTCGAGCTCGGCTCGGTTCGGCTCGAGGTGATTTGAGAACAATCTCAAACGAGCTCAAAGCTCGGCTCGAGATTGCAAAAGCTCGGCTCGCGATTGTTATTAAATGGGCCTATGAAATAAGGACTTAGCTTTGGAGATGTGGGCAATAAATTATAAGAGATATATAAATAACTTATAATTATGTTTGGGCTCGTTTAGGCTCACGAGCCCAATCGAGCTTTGTATCTAGGGCTCGATAACTAAACGAGCCATATTTCAGGCTCGGCTCGTTCGGGCTTTTTACCGAGCCGATCCCGGGTAGCTCTCGAGCCGCTACGTGTCATTTACACCCCTAGACACACGACAGTCGGTTTTCAAATGTCTAAGCTTCTACTCTTCCAACACGTCATCGTAAACTTTTTATTGTTTTCAATGACATTAATATCACTCTTGAACATGTGTTTAGTAGGTTTGGAGTTCTTTCCTTTCCATACCATACCATACCATGTTGACATTGAATATCCTTGGGTTTGCTACTTTCCTCCTCTCATAAAGCTTCCTAATTAACGCGTGGTTGGCTCTCCAATTACACAAGTGAAAGTTCGTTCTTCTTGTGCTTCAGCATGTGCTTAAATTTCCTCCTCGAGTAGGCGATTTGTCAACAATACTTGAAACTGAGATGAACTCATCCATCTTCATGTCATATTGAGTAAAGCCTACACTTCACGACAAGCCTCGAAGAATCCTCTATCATATGTAATCATCGTTCCCCCATTTACTCATGCGTTTGGGACTAGACGTGCTCAAAGCGTATCAACAGTACTTTCTGTATGGAAAGCTCAGAGTCAGAACGAAGTTTCTTCTTCCATCTCCTAAACTTGTTGATTTTAAATTCCTCCACCTTCCTAAATTTGAAACTCAATACTTCTTCACTTGTTGGAGAATTTGATGTTCATAATAAGATCGATCAAATATTGGAGGATATCAACTTGGCTAGTGTGTTGGACACTTTACAAAAGAAGAGTTTCAATACTGTCTTTATTACAATATGAAATCAACACTAGGCACTAAACTTTGAGCAAAATCACAGAGTCTGCAGGTAGTATGCTAAAGTTATGAACCAGCCTCAAATGTGATAAGACTAGTTTATAATGGCTTGCTCCTGTTGTGAGTAGTAGCCAATAAATTGTCAGTGTTTACAAAAACTTAGAAAATGGTCAACGTTTACAGAATCTTAAAATATATATTTACCAACCTTGATCTTGATATGACATTATGAACATGTACTTTTTCATTTTTCTTTAAATTGCCAACAAAAGTTATGCTTTAAAGTTTCGACCAAAGTTTTCTATTATTTAATTTTTGAATAGAAAGTCCCCTCAATTTTGACCATAAAGTTTTTATTTGGGAAAATGACCAAAATAGCTCGTTGACCGGACGTTTTGCATAAATAGCCCTCTTCACCGTCTTTGGAGAGACGGGACAAAACGGCTCCCAACGAGCCTGAACCGTCTCCGAGACCGTTTGGTTTTAGAGCCAATTGCCAACCAACACGTGGCGTCTCTGATCCCGAGGCTGTACCGTCTCTCTCCAGACGGGTCAGAACTCTCTCCCAGACGGTTCACGTTTCCCATGCCGGCGGGCTGCTCCTTCGGTTCAACCGTCTCAAAAGACGGTTCACCTTTCCCCATGCCGGCTGCCCCTTCGGTTCAACCGTCTCAAAAGACGGGTAACATTTCCCGTACCGGCTCGCCTACGGTTCAACCGTCTCTCAAGACGGTTCACATTTCCCAACTCCGGTGAGTCTCGATGACCGGGCGACGCTTCGGTTGTCCAGCTCAGCCCTATAAATACCGTTTCTCCGTCCCATTCCCGTCACCCCAACACCGTCTAAACACTATCCACCACCGTCCAACACCGTCTAAACACTATCCACCACCCCACCACCACCGTCCAACACCGTCTAATTCATCCAAAAATGGCACCGCAAAGATGGACCGAAGAACAGGAAATTGCCCTGATTGCAGCATGGCGTCATGTTGAAGAAACCACCCACCAAACCAACAAATGGTTCCGAATATTGCACGAATACAATCGGCTCGTTGGAGGGTCAGACCGAACAACCGAGTCCCTTAGCCGGAAGTTGACCGATTTGACCACGAAGTGTCAAATCTTCAACGGGTACCACAACCGGACACTTCATGACGTACCCTCTAACTTTCCCGAAGACGTGACAATTAGACACAGTCAAAGACAGTATAAAAACAGGGAGCGCAAAGCATTTAAACACGTGTCTGCCTGGCAAATGATGAGGGATCGTCTTAATTAATTTGTAGTTTATTAAACTTTTGTAGTAATCTAAGTTTTTTTATTAATGCAATGAATGTTTATATTTTTATTAATGCGATGAATGTTTAAATTTTGTTTTTTATATTAAAGTAAATATTTCATTAAACAAACTATACTATTACAATCACAAATAAACAAACTATACTATTACAACAACAATAAAAAAACTACACTATTACAACAAACTTCCTAAATTTACTTCCAGAACTAAGAACTTTGTTTGAAGTAATCGTAGTGTCTAACCAACTATTGAAGACTACATCCTAGTGTTAGATGTTTTGTCCTCCACAGCGGTGGTAGTAGCAGTGGTCTACATAGACGTTGTTTCGAATGGTGTATGTGCTCTACACAGACAAGTCCGAGACGTTTCCTCGTTTTATGTAACAATAGTTCTCAGTGAGCACACGTCGAACATCGAGACATAAATTCGGAAAGCGAACAAACTTGCCTCAAATGTAGACCACCACATCATCGATCCATTCTACACGGGTTAAACCACGCGCAGATGGAACAACAATCCAAGTAGCCGTACGCAGATGAAACAACAATCCAAGTAATCGGACAATACTTTCGTAAGCCGGTAGGCTTCGGCTGGGAAAGCAAAAAACGTCATTGGTTTGGAAGATGAAAGCTTTGAGGAGAGCGGTGGGTGCAAATTTCGTTAAGTGAATTGGGGTATTTATATACACTCGTGAGACGGTTCAGACGGTAGCACAAAACGGCTTAAGACGACTTGGGAAATGTGACCCGTCTTTTAAGACGGTTGAACAGCCGGCATGGGGAAAGGTGAACCATCTTTTGAGACGGTTGAACCGAAGGGGCAGCCGACATGGGGAAACGTGAACCGTCTGGGAGAGAGTTCTGACCCGTCTGGAGAGAGACGGTACAGCCTCGGGATCAGAGACGCCACGTGTTGGTTGGCAATTGGCTCTAAAACCAAACGGTCTCGGGGACGGTTCAGGCTCGTTGGGAGCCGTGTCCCGTCTCTCCAAAGACGGTGGAGAGGGCTATTTATGCAAAACGCCCGGTCAACGGGCTATTTTGGCCATTTTCCCTTTTTATTTTTTAGTGTTTGAATAATTACTATATAACCTCCTCAACTTTAATAAAACTTATTAACTATTAAATTCTTTGTATTTTTTAAAAGTGGTTACAACTTGTTAATTTTTATCTACGTTTTATGGATTTTGACCGATGTAAAACATCTGCCGACATCATTTTGATCACATGATGACTTTAGGGTTATTGAATTTTATTACTCCTAACTATATGGTATTGGTCGCTGTCACTCCCAACTATCACTTTGACTTCTGTCACTCCCAACTTAACACTTTTTTGTTGTGTCACTCCGGAGGTACTTGTCACGTTAGATCCACGTTAGATCCGGAGTGACACAACAAACAAGGTGTTAAGTTGGGAGTGACAAGAGTCAAAGTGATAGTTGGGAATGACAACGGCCAATACCATATAGTTAGGAGTAATAAAATCCAATAATCCATGACTATATATCCTTTTTTTTTCTTAGGCTTTGACTCTGTCGGAGAGGACGGTAACCACTTAGGCTATGGGTGTGGCCATTAGTAGGTGGAGTGAGCCTCCACCTCTGTGTTACATCAGCACCCCGTGCCACTAACATGAGCTATAGTGACTACCCTTCATTATCCTAACAATTTTTGTTTATTTTTTTTTTCCAACTCATTTAATGTTAAACAACAAAACAAACATTTCATTAATATTAAAAATACAAATATATAACCTGAATGCAAATTAAAAACAACATAAATAAAAAACATTACTACAAAACACACAATTAAACTCAAAAAAACATAACTAAACTAGAAAATATAACTAACTTAATCTAGGCGTTAACACCTGCCATGTCGAAATATGGTCAAAAATCCCGTCGTACCTACTTATATACTTAACTTGGGTCAACGAAGATCCGTCCACTTTCAGTTTACTGAACCAACAGTGTGATGTGAGTCACCGGCTAGCTGTTTAAATTTTGCTAGAATGTTATTCCAAAAGGAAGACCTAACTGGTTTATGAGATTCTTTCACGTCTATCAAGCCATTACCAAAGCAATTTCATCTTTTTTCGGTCCAACCAAGTCATGATAAAGATTGGATGAGAAGGGTTGTAGAATAATAAAGATTGGATTAGAAATGGTTAAAATGGTAGTAGAAGGGTTGTAGAATATTAAAGATTGGAGGAGAAATTGTTAAAATGGTAGTAGAAGGGTTGTGGAATGATAAAGATTGGATGAGAAATGGTAGTAGAAGAGTTGTGGAAAGATAAAGATTGGATGAGAAATGGTTAAAATGGTAGTATTTGAAAAAAAAAATTAAATATGCGAAAATGTTATAAATGTAAAAATGGAATTTTCCTTTTTAAGATCTGACCACCCCCTCCCTCCAACGGTTACACCCCTTTGGTGGAGCTCATGGCCATAAAGGCCAGCATAGCCCATGAGCCCTCCCCTTTGTCCTTTTCACTTCTTTTTAATCTATATATTTTCCTCCTTGATGTGATTATAAATTTTATTCAACATTTCAAATCCATCATAAAATAAAGTAAAAACCAATACTAATTCAGTCCAGAAAACAACAACAGCTTATAATCCCTAAGGAAACAACATGAAAAATGAGAACATTATTCCTAGCTTTCTTCATAGCAGTCTCAAGAACGGTACATATCAAGCAAACCATCTCCCTTGCGACACTTAGGACACTTTGGGTTATCATCACACACCATCACATGCAGGTAACAGTTGAGACAACTCATGACAATCAACTCAGACTCATGACCTCTTTTAGCTTCAGGAGCAGAACCATGGGCTGCTTCCTGTTTAGTTCGCAACGATGACTCTTCGTGGTTGCATTTTTCATCCTTGTTCTTGCTATCACATGGAGAAAGTATCGACCCTGGTTCTTGACCCGAAAAGTTTCTCCTGAAACGTGGTCGTTCAGATTTGGTACGACGGTTGTTTTTTAACGTGTTTGCTGTCTCAATCTACAAAATAACAAGCAGAGGCGAATCAACTTAAAAGAAAATAAGCTAAAGCTTTAGACCCTGTATTTTTTTCAGTATCATTATACAAAAATGTGTGTATGAATTGATATATAGTGTATAACTAGGTGCCGCGTCCGTTGCTGATCAACTTCGCGCGCGTAGTGAAAATTAGTGGATAATTTGTTTTTTTACGAAAATTGGAAAACGTAGCTACTAAAATGAAAAACGTTGCTACTGAAATTCATTTTTAGATCCGCCACTGAATTATATGTTAGGATCCAAAGAAAAAAAATTAACTTTTTTTTAAATGAGTTGATTTTAGAATCTGCTTTACGTCCTTAAAAAAGTTTGAGCCAGCCCTACACAAAAGCTCGCTAGGATACGTACCTTGATTAACTTGCCCTTCTTTTTTGAGTCTATCTTATCATGGGACTCGGGTGATTTATCCTCGACAAGATTTTCGTTCAAATCTAAAAGACACATAAAATTTCCATTGGACTGGTTGATGTTTACATCGTTTAGAGGATGTCCATCAGGTTTTACCATTTCTCTACATACAAATTTTCAAACCACATTAATTAGAAAATATAGATGATTAAAAAAAAACAATCAAGACAAGTAAATACAACATTACTTGTAATTAACAATGATTTGTTTTAATCTTAACTTTATAGAAGATAGCATAAACTACATCATTAATAAGGTTTTTTCTTTTAATTATTATTAGTATTTATATCATATGCTCGCTCACATGATGTAAGTTGTTTAGTTTGATTGTAATAAGATTTCATGACATCTGATACGATGGTATACAAATAAATGCAAGAGATTTGTTATTAATTAATATAGCTTAAGTTACATACACATATGACGTCTTATATTTTTATATCATATGTATATACATTGTACATGCAACCATGACCTGTTGGTCTAGTGGTATGGTATCTCCCATTATAAATGTGAGATTGTGGATTCAAATCCTTACAAGTGCAAGGTAAGGCGGAATTTAAGGTGTAATAAAATTTACCGTTCAAATTAAAAAAAAAATATACATTGTACATGCTAATTATATTAGTAAATAAGGAGAATCCTTTTTTTTGATATAACACACATACACATTTTATAGATGTACTATTTAAAGCAAAACGAAAATCATATATATATAAGCATAGTAAAATGTATTTTAAGAAACAATTAATATTAGTGATAATGATTATTAAAACAAATATAAAACCTTAATAGTTATAATTTTTGTTGTAATAATAATAATAATAATAATTTATTGAGAGATTAATAAATAAATATACAGTGATAACTTAGCAAAAGAAAGTAAAATTAAAATCTCGTTATTATATCATTTAGGAAAAGAGTTCAAAAAAAAAAAAAAAAAAAAAAAAAAAAACACTCAATTAGGAAAAGGAAAAATGGTTTTTGAAATGATATAAGACAATGTCAAAAACAATATCATCTGACATGTGGTGTAAGGTGGGTGAAATTTACGCTTTCGATGTTCGGGATATATTATCTCTACATGAATTCACACCCGGTTCGAAGAAGTTCAAGAAGACGTTTTACGCCATTTGTTTGATAACTCTATGGGCTATATGGGGTTGCAGAAACGAACTTGTCTTCAAACATTTGCAGCCGTCTCTGCAGCGTTCCATTGGCGAAATCAAGACGCGAAGTTTCTTATGGGTGAAGGCTAGGGCGAAATGGAATACACTTGATTGGGAGAATTGGCGCGATTTTAATCTATCACATGTCTTGTAAAGTCTTTTGTGTTTGAAGTGTATTGTATATGGGTGACGTCCTGTGCTTGTCACATGTTTGTATGTCGGGCGATTTTGCTAGTTTCCCGCTAGCTTGGGTGTTTAATAAAGTTTGTTCGCCGTTCAAAAAAAAAAAAAAAAATATCATCTGACATAAATTTGTGTTTTCACATGAAATTTTGCAACTATTCAACATGCTAACCTTGTTCTATTTCTATATTTCCATTTCACAAACATATCATTTAATATATTCATGTAGTGTTCACTTTATACTTTAAGAATGCATAAAATGAAACAAAAAAGGTCTATACCTTTAAAATAGCAAGTGCAAAGATACCTTTAAATATAGAATAATTAAACATAATCAAATTCATTTTGGTTTCCATATTTCATAAATTCTGTAAATTAATGTATGAAAGCAAAATAAAAGAGATAGACAAATATTAATTACGCATTTTGCATTACAAAATGTCATTTTCGAAAACAACTTCATTAATCAACTTTATGCATGGACGATGAATGGTGCATAACTCAAATCAATTTCTTTGAACACCAAAAGAATCATTTGTTCAAGCAAAAAGGATTCTACTAATTACAAGAAGAATGCTAAGAATTCTATTGCAAAAAAAATAAATAAATAAATAAAAAAGTTGTTCGTGATAAGAAACGATTCAGGAACTTACATGGAGATGTGTTTTTTCTTGCGTTGTCCCTAATATCGCTTAAAAATGATTAGATGTGTATACAGTTAAGCAGTGGTTATTTTTCTTCATATATATAGATGTACACACACATTTAACCGATTATTTACAAGATATGATATGCATTGTCGTTTAGTGCTTAATTACTCTAACAGAATTAAAACATATATTTTGTATGCCACTTATATTGATTAAAATTAAATATTTATACTATTAGTAAGTGCAAAAATGCTAATATATAAAATAGAAAATTAATACAAAATTAATTATTTTCCAACATCTCTTTATATTGAATATAGATATTTAATAAATTAAAAGAAGAATCCGATTCTTGTAAAACAAATTCAAATCAATTAACCTCATGTAATCATGTTTACAAATACATAGATGAAGAAGACTAACATGAAATTCTACTGAGTCCACTAACTCTTTATGGTTAATTACGATTAGCGATGGATTTAATAATTTGTAAGGTGCTGCTATAGTTTATGAATCGATATCACTCTATTGTTAAATACGTAAAAAAAATATGAAAAACAAGTATAGCAAACTATATATAATATAAACTTTCTTTACGTACACTTTACTATTATACTATATCTACGTGGCCATGCACAATCTATAATTTTTTTAAAGGCTAATTTCTTTTTTATCTTATGGTCTTTAGATCTTGAACCTAATACTTCCCATAATCTAGGTGTATTAACAGTTTTACTTTTGCCAATAGACCACTACCCCATTAGTCACGCACAATCTATCTATATCTATACTATATTATAATGTATGAGTGAGGGATAGTTTAACATACCCAAAAGTTAAGAACTTATTTTTTATTAATAACCCTGAAATGAGGGTAAAATAGTCATTCATACATTATTTACATTTTAATACCCTATCTTAGCTACACTTTAATTCCTTAAACTTACTTAACTTTTGCTTATTTAAATTATAGTTAAACTTTTTTTTTCCTTATTTTAAGGAAACCATCTCCCATAACTTTTAAATAGTCATATTTTTTTTGCATACGTTTATATTTTTATAAAAAAATATTACATCGTAATAATGAGCATTTTATTATCTTTAATTTGAGTATAGTATTACTATTTTTTTATTTTAAAAATCTTTATGTGCTACGTGATTAACGATATCTAGGAGTGAGCAATAACTAAACCGTTCACCGAAGCCAAACCAAAAAATTGACAAAACCGAACCAAAATCTATTGAAAACTGAAAACATCCAATTTAACTTATAATTGGTTATAGTTTTTTTTTTTTGTACCCTTAGTTAACCCAAATTAGTTAAACTGAAACAGACTCATTAATATATTCACATAACAGCATGCCCGCATGATGTGGTAGGGAACACAGACACTTCTAATGGTTCATGGTTGGGTTAGGTTCAGTTCGGTTATAAGCCTCAACCGAAACAAAAATCGACATTATCGGTTTATCAATCTTGTTAACCAACTGGTTAATTGGTTCAATATATTTGGTTAGATTGTCGTTTTCAGTTCGGTTTAGTTAATTTTGATTAATAACCGAAACCAAACTTTGGTTAAAAGTTTTCTTAGAAGCATATGAAATGAAAGTATAAATACATGTAATGGATGTATAAAAGGTATAAATGTTAAAATGTATGAATGGTTCAGTTTTGGTTTGTTAATTTTGGTTAGCTTAGGGTACAATAAAAATTGATATTAGATTAACTCGGTTTTGGTTAATTTTGAGTTCGGTTTTGTATGTTTTTGTTCAATTTCAGTAGAGGTTCAATTATTATTCACCTCTAGATATTGTTAATCACGTAAAAAATCAAATTTTTAATTAAAAATATATAGAAAATTATACTCTAATATGGTTTGAAACTGAGTAGACAGGTTTATAAATTGTAGTGGCGGTATAAATAGAGGGGGTTTTGAAATTTTAGCTTTTATATCTAGACCTATAAACGAACCAAATGTTCATTTAATTTTAACCGAACACGAACACATAATCAAACACATTTTTGTGTTCATGTTCGTTTATTAAGAAATTTGTCATGTTCTTATTCGTTTATGTTCATTCGTTTAAACCTGAATGAACAGTTCACCAACAAACATAAACAGACGTTCACGAACATAGTAAATGTGAACGATTTTGTATTACTGAAAAAACCCAATTACTAATTCGTTATATATTTATACAAGTAGCTAAAGCTCAATTTATGTTTGTATTTATGTAAATATAACTACGTATGTAATTAAATAAACGACATAAACAAACTTCCCACCGAATAAGTTCAGGAACAACTCATGAACATTCGGTTCATTTACAGGCCTATTTTTTTTACCTCTATATCATGTATTTATACCTCCATTTCATGTATTTCAAGGCAAAAAAACTTAGCCAAAGTTTGTTTTTGTTATTCACCAAAATTAACTAAACCGAACTAATAACCGATAATCTAACAATACTAACCGAACCAAGGAACCAATTGTTTAATAAGATTGATTAATTGATGACCTTTGATTTTAATTTCGGTTAAGGCTAATAATCGAACTTAACCAAACCACACACCCTTAAAAGTGTTTGTGTTCCCCGCTGCATCGTGCGGGCACTCTACTAGTATATATAATAAAAAAAAAAAAACTCTCTTTTCTTTGGTGACATAACATTCATTTAAGTCAATCCCTTTTTGAGTGTGTCACACATTTTATTATTTTCATATTAGATTTGTCTTAAAATAAGTTTCCGGGATATAAATCTAATTAATATAAAAATTAATGAGTATAAACTATATTCAAAATTTTTCCTTTATATAAAAAAAATTAATACTAAATTACTATTTCTCTTCATTATAGGCACAATTCGTTTTTAACATAACTTGTTTAATTATAGCATTTAATTAAGAGAATAAATTACCTAAAATACTGTTGTGAATCATAACAAAAAGTTGTCGATACAATCAAAGTGCATATAATGGAAAGAGATAACGTATAAATCTTCCTTAATGTGAGAAGCGTAGAAAACATTCTCAGCACTTAGATGTAGGTGGTGGCATGATGGTAATTAACAACTCTAATCATAGTCGGCTTAATCTAACCAAGGGTAAATTAGTAAAAAAACATTCAAAATCATTTCTTGAGTTCAACAGAGGCTTAACCAAAGATTAATTTAAATGATTTCAAATCGATTATACATTTTGAAATATTACACAATCAAAGAAACAAATAAAAAGTAGATTACATTCAACGAAAAACGTTATAACAGAGTTTGAATAAAAAAACAGAGGATTGCATACATAGACGATTAAATGACACGATAAACATATGATTATGAATAAACGCTCGTTATATTTGTGAAATACTTTCGATTGTATTTCAAGAAGAACGATTAAACATAAAAAAATAGGTTAATATAAGTTGCAGAATAAAAAGAAGTTGGAAATAACAGAGTGTGTTAAACACACACATATGTACTTTCAGACCCATGTTATGCTTTTAAAATTGTTTGGATTATAAAACAAACTCACGTTTACTGTTTCTAACGCACGTTGTAAGTTTTTGGAAACACGTTATGTAGAATTCAGACGCACATGAGTTGCAAATTAACAATGTTTATTTTTTTTATTGTTTAAGTACATGTAATGATGAACCATGCTGAAAAATCACAAGTTAATAACTTCAACAACCAGGTTATCTTACTTAATTAATGGTAAAAAAATCAAAATATCCAATTACATGAATATTTTAACATTTTATTTCACTAAATGACTTTATATATGATTTGATTGGTATTGAATACAGTTAATTTATGAAATTCAATATTCAACTACCACATATCATATGTAATTAACTTGTTTTGTCTATAAATAAACACTATCAATGTCAAAGCCTCATATACCCACTCAAAAAATGGCAGTTAACTACGAAAATGAAATCAACAATATTCAAGTGAAAACTCTGATCATGGTGGATTCCATCTCTGAGGTCAAAAATGACATCAACTCTTCCTGTGTGGTTTTAGGTGTACAGAGTGAGGTCCTCAGGGAGTCTATGAAGAACATGGATCTCCATGAGAAGCTACACAGAGAAGAAAAATCTCCATTCAAGGATGCAACAATGGAGCAACTCAAGACCCAAGCATCTTTTGATAATCTCATTT
Source organism: Ambrosia x helenae (assembly GCA_030844895.1). Classification (NCBI taxonomy): domain Eukaryota; kingdom Viridiplantae; phylum Streptophyta; class Magnoliopsida; order Asterales; family Asteraceae; genus Ambrosia; species Ambrosia x helenae. The sequence continues at coordinate 377,155 of JAUTDX010000118.1, read as the reverse complement.
GTCAGACACTAAGCAACACAGAGAAATGCATCACGAGGAACATGGCAGGGAAACAGAAGGCAAGGGACAACATCTTGGGTGGCAAGTGATGGATGGGTCGGGGTGGTTTTTGTGGTAGAGTTTTAAGTTTGTAAATACTTTTTTTTATTATTATGGTGGTGGTTGGGTAGTGGTTGTTTTTAGTTGGTTTAAGGTGGTCCTTTTGTGGTGGTGAATGGTTGTTTTTTTATGGTGGTTGTGATGGTGGATGATGATTGGTGGTGGTGTATGGTGGTGGCTATGTAAGTTTTTGTTATGACTTGAACAATATAAACACACTATATATCTACTTTAAATGCACTTGTAGTTATTATCTAAATGCACCTTCTGTATATTCAAACTCACGTACAAAAAATATTAAAAAATACTGTGTAGCAAAACAAACTTCAAACGCACATTACAATGTTTTAAATGTATGTTGTATAAAAATGTAACTACAACTATTCATGATCATCAGACTCTTCTACTTCCACATCTTCATCATCTTCAAAGTCATCTTCAACATTTTGATCCTCTTGTTCAACCTGTGGCTGAGTTGAACCAGCATCACTTTGATGTTTACGTCGATCATGGCCTTTCTCTCCGCAAATCTTGCACGTTCTCTTCCTTTTACCGATCTGACTAACTGTTTTTTCTTTGCTGGACTTGATACGCTTCTGTTTACCACGACCTTTGTTCTTAATCCCATTAGGTAGTCAAATAGTAGATTCAGACTCGGATGGTTTATCTTAACCAAGAAGAGAAGCATATATGTCATACTTCTTCTGACTAGGTCTCTTAAACTTGCTATGATCAACCTTTTCCACCATACCTTTCATTTGTTCCCTGACCAAAGATAACTCAGATAAATCAGTTATTAAGGTGTTTGCAAGATATTCACCGGCCAACACAATCTCCATAGCAATCTCTCTAGCTTGTTTATTCTTGTCATCATCAAATTCCCCAGTTTCAAATAAATATTTTATTTCATTTGGAACAATATCTTTTGTCCACCTCATCAGGATATACTTTTTCAGGAATCAGTTAACTCTAAACATCCTTAGAATAAAAAATATATGCCTACACAGCAACTCATACTGCTCAAACCTCCTACAAGTACATTGTGAAGTAACATCTTCGACATCCTCATCCAATTCCCTCTTGAAAAGCACCTATAAAATATAAAAAACAAATTTTCTGATTTTGAATGCACATTGTATAAATTATAAACGCACGCTGTATAAATTATAAACGCACATTGTATACATTAATAACGCACTAAACACCTCAATAAAATCTTGACCATGTTCTTGTAGATCTTCAACATAAATCTTTAGAAAACCTTCTTCAGCTCTTTGAATATGAATACTTATTAATCCTTCATACATGGCATATATCTCTTCTTGAATATCAAAGAAAATAGTCCTTGTAAATATTTTGGGTGTCTCTTCTTCAATAGGATTTCTAGTCCAAAATCAGGAACATAATGCCTTGAATCATGGTCATTCTTCCTATGGTTGAATCTCTGAGCTTGAAGTGAAGTTTCAAAATGGTTGAAAAATTCAACAAGGGTCAACTGAGAATTTGCAACCTGGCAAAAAAAGTGATTTTCACTCTCAGATCTTGATGTTGTCCTCATTAGGCCAGATAAAGATTCATCCCGGTAAAAAGCAGGGATCCACATTGATCTCATGTTGAACATGTTGATCAACCAATTGTTCTATGTTAGTTTAAAATCAACCACAACTACACCCCATTCAAAATCAAACGTCTCTAGGCTGATTGAGTCAGTCCATACAATTGCACAAATTTGTCTTTTAAACTCATCCTCACTGCATAATTCACTACCCACCTAAAAACAAAAAAAAAGATGAAAATAAACGCACACAGGTTAATATTAAACGCATTCATTGAATTATTTTAGCTTATATAACACGGTTTGATATGGCAAGACAATTTGGAACTTGTGGATTTGAAAAGAATTTATGTCCACTTATAGTATCCCTGAACCATTAGAATAACAAAACAGTAAAATATGTCAAAAAAAAAAAAAAAACTCTAGTGAGGAAAAGAAAGACATTTGGCATTGTAACTGTATTATCATCAAGAATTTAAGGTAAATATATCCAGAAAACCTTGAACTGTTTTGACGGTTTGAGTCAAAACCAATGACCTAAAAATCAAACAAAAACCACGGTGAAAAATCAATACTAAACCCACATGAGAAACTCGTTAGGAGTAAAGATAGCAACGTGGATGGGTTGAATAATATGTCAAAATGGTAGGTTTTTTATAGGGTAACATTTTATCCATTTGACCTGTTTCAATGCTTTCACAATCGGAATATTGTGTCTCGAACAATTCTGATCGAATAAGTCGGATTTATTTATATAGTTGAATTATAAAAATGGAAGGATTGGTAATTTACGTGATTTGGTCAACGACGCTTAAATTAGCACAATTATTGCAATCATGATGATAGTTAGCGTTTCATGACAATTGATTAAAGAAAAATTCTTTGTAAACATAATATGATAACGTTAATCTGTCAAATATATTCAAAAAATAGTAATATAAATTATTTTAATCTCATTTATCTAATATTATGATAAGTATTTGTATAATAATCAATGATATTATTTATTCAGTCAAAATAAAATTAAATACAATCATTAAGATGTTAATCAAAATTCGGTAAATTGTTAAAAGAAAATAATAAATGTCATTAATTTCGGTCAACATATAAATTAATGTCATTAACTTTGTATAATAATCAATGACATTATTTATAAAGAATTTTTTCTGGATTTAAATAAAATTATTGTAATTTGCATTCAAAAACACATTTATCACAAATTTAGTATTTGGTAAATTGACGCTCAAGTTTAAATTTAGTAGGAAAAAACAACATTTTTTACTTTCAAGTTTAAATTTAGTAGGAAAAATCAACATTTTTGACACAATGACATTATTTATTCAGTCAAAATAACATTAAATAACAATCATTATGATGTTAATCTAAATTCAGTAATTGTTAAAAGATAATAATAAATGTCATTAACCTCGGTCAACATATAAATTAATGTAAATATTTACTGTGACACCCGGCATGTTCGGCTTAAACATAATAGTAACATCTAAGTCTACCTTAGCGAGAAACGTTTATAAACAAACTTAACTGGGTTAATTGAGTCGGGCCAATTAGGATTGTCCAGGGTCAATGATCTGGAGGATCATTGGGAGTCGTTTTGGGAATACATTAGTATCGGGTTCCGTCGTTGGTGACATTACATGAACTAATTAAGTATATGTGTAGATTACGGGTTGTGTGGTGGATTGTATGCTTACACTTGCTTAAATGATGTACGAATGATTATACGTGCCTAAACATGCTAAGTATAGACTATAGATGCTTGTTTATGTGTTAGGATGTGTTAGAATGCGTTAAACACGATAAACTGGAAAAAGGTTAACATGTGTTAAAAGTGCTGCTAACATGTGTTAAAAAGTGCTGATGACCTGAATGTGGAAATGGGATCTGACAAGTGGGCGAACGTAGAACAAAGTGGGCGAATGTGGAAGAGTTCCACATTCGACCACTAAAAAGTGGGCGAATGTGGAAGATTTCCACATTCGACCACTAAAAAGGGGCGAATGTGGAAAAGTTCCACATTCGACCCCACGAAACGGGCGAACGTGCAGATGGTATAAATACCATCCTTAGCCATTTTTCACCATTTCACAAACCCTAAACGCCTCTAAACACTCTCTATCAGCTATTAACATTGGGGAAGGAGTTTTTGAGCTTGTTTTTCATAACCTAACTCTCTAAGTCATTACAAGTGAAGATCTAAGGTGTGTTCTTCATTACAAATCCTTTTTAAACAATTTTGGCTTGTTTTAATCTAAACCCCAATGGGTCCAGATCTGATATCAACCTATTTTATGAATAAAAACCTTTCCTAACCAAAACCTATTCATAAACAATGAGTTTTTATGCAAATAAACATGTGTTAGTATGATAGTATGCATTGTTTGATGATTACTTGTTGTATAGATGATATGACAACATCTTAGGGCTGTTATTAATGATGGGTTATGATTGAAATATGTTACCTTTGATTGTTGATGGTGTTTTGATGATTAAAGGGGGTTTTTAGTTAGATTTAGGGTTGTTTTGGGATGATTATGATAAGGTTTTGATAGGGGTTTCTTGTTCATAATGATCCGAGTATGATAAACTGATTATTGATCGAATTCAGAAAGTTTCCTAATTGGGTAATATCTTCATGCATGGTGATGTGACATCTCCATAATTTACCATTTTAGGAAACTTGTAAAACGGATAGATTTTGGGGTAAAATTGGTAGGGTTTCGTAGGAATATACTAATGATGCTTGACTGCAGTAACTCGTGATGTTTCGTGATGTTTTCGGATGTTTTTCGACGCGTTTTTGGAAAAATCTGACATCAGGGGCGAACCTGGAATACCTTCGACCAGTAGAACGGGCGAAGGTGGATTCCAGGGGGCGAAGGTGGATTCCAGGGGCGAAGGTGGAAGACAAAGGGGCGAATGTGCTACAAGGGGCGAAGGTGGAAGGAAAAGGGGCGAAGGTGGAATTTCAGGAACACCTTCGACCAAACAGAAACACCTTCGACCACTTACAAGCCACCTTCGACCACCCGGAACTACATTCGACCCTACGTTGACAAAAATGAGATTTTTGATACAAACTAAGTGTTTTATGCTTGAACCTTGCGTGTAATCTATGTGTACTTGATTAGTTAGGGTAATGGGTCACCAACGGGATGGCGGGTCGGTCTAGTGTGTCGGTTGAACATTTAAACACGTTTTAAAACATACTTGATTACGATCTGGACAATCGGGGGCTAGATAACCTTATGGTTATTAGTCGGAACACTTATGTGAACATTTTAATAGATCTCCGGTAGAGGAATTATCAAGGGCCAAACATCTTTATTTATAATTGAAGAACGCTATCTAAGGTGAGTTCACGGCCCCACTTTTACTGCTTTAACTTCTGGGGGAGAAAACATGCGCTAAACGGTTTTGGTAACATATGTCATACTATGGTTTTAACTTTATATTGCTATACGATCTTTTGGAAAGTCCCGGGGGAAACCATGAATGTGCGGTTTGCGCAACGGGGGAAATGTGGATAGATCTATTGGGCGTGACCTGCCCCACTCGTCGGCTTGGAGGGCCGGGCGGGTGCATATTGTCTCGAACAGGAACATTATTGTGCTGAACATTACGGGCTGCTAAACATGCTAAACATTGCTAAACGTGTCCAGTAATGGTTTCCAATCGTAGTAGTAATAAAATATACGCCTAGCTAGCGTACTTGGTAGCATTGATATAGTATGGACATGGTAACATTTGGATAACATTTTTTTGAATAAACCTGTGAACTCACCAGCATTATATGTTGACATCTTTTGGCATGTTTTTCTCAGGTCGCTAAGGTAACAACAACTGGATCTAGGCGCACGAGTCGGCACGGGCGTCTAGGGTTTAGAGCATGGTCTTCATTAAACATTTAAACTATGTCTTTTGAGTTGTAAACATTTAAAGCTTCCGCTACAGTTTATGCTTTATAATTATATCTTTTGGATTTTGTGTTATGCATATAGTGTTGTTTATTGTGACCGTTGACTTGAATCCTGGTTTGTCATGCGCCTCGCGGTAAAACCCCGCAAGTGGAAATTGAGGGTGTGACAGATTGGTATCAGAGCCAATGGTTATAGTGAACTAGGACTGCATTTAGAGTCTAGTCTATAGCCGAGTCGCACACACTAGACGGTCACATACTTGTGTCGGTTTGGAACATGTACTAACTTTGTCGGGGTGTCGTTACATTATCATCACACTTCTCTGTTACATCATCCGTTTTTATTTGGGTTCTTACCTACTCTTGTCCTCTTCTTCTGGATTGAAGGAGGAGGGGTTGATTTGTTGGTTCTTGCACACACATGCCTTCTTACACTTGCACCTATTGCCACATAGGCGACAATGTTCGGTGACTGGGGTCTAAATTAGGGGTACATCTGGAGGACCATGTAGAGCAGTTTATCATTTCGGGTGCACACGAAATAATAAACTGGGATGCATGAAAATCCCGATGGACTTCGAGTTCGGATGAATAGTCCTGAATTTGCCCCTAGGTTAACTCTTGAAAATTTCTAGTGGTTGACACTGGAAGTGAATCTGAATCTCTCGATTTCTTGGTTTGTTAGATCATGTCTGGTGCTCGTGGTGGTGGACGTCGTGGTGGTGGTCGTGGCGGCGGTGGTCGTGCCGGAGGCGGTGGCCGTGGGAACATCAACATGACCCAAGCTGAGCTGAACAACTTGCTCCAGCAGCAAGTGAACATGGCTATGGCTAATTTCCAGGCCGGGATTAATGCCATGGGTGGTGAGTTGATTTCTGTCGACCTTGCCTCATTTTTGAAGTTCGTGTCCTTTCGTTTGTGTTTTACTTGTGTACCGTGTTTCAGGTGTTGGTGCCAATCCACCCCCACCTCAGTGCTCTTATAAGAAGTTTAGGGACTGTCAGCCCCATAACTTCGCTGGTACTGAAGGGGCAGTGGGACTGCTCCGATGGTTGGAGAAGGTTGAATCTGTGTTTGTCATGTGTAACTGTCCTGCTGGGGACCGAGTGAAGTATGCTACTGCGACATTTGAGGGGCCTGCATTGTCGTGGTGGAATGCTACTACTCAGAATATGGGACTGGGAGAGGCTATTGCTATGCCTTGGGCGGAGTTTGTGCAGCTTTTGAGAGGAGAGTACTGTCCGAGGGAGGAGATACAGAAGTTGGAACATGAGGTCTGGAGTTACAAGATGGTTGGGTCGGAGGTTGAGGAGTATACTGTGAGGAGGAACGAGCTGGCAGTGTTGTGTCCTGACTTACACACACCCGAGTACAGGAGGATCGAGCACTATGTGTCTGGACTAGTGCCCGAGATCGCTGGGTTGGTGGCTGCTGGGAATCTTCCCACTATTGCTGAAGTTGTCCGATCAGCTCATCGGATGACTAACCTGAAGGTGGCGGAAGGCGTTTTGCCACCCAAGGGTACTACTGTGAAGGCTGCTGAGGGGAACAAGAGGAAGTGGGAGAGTGTGGGGAAGAGTGTGGTGCCAGCTCAGCCGGCGAAGAAGTTTGATACGTCTGGGTCTTCTTCTGGGGCGAAGACGGGTGGGTATGTCGGGAAGCATCCCAAGTGCAACAAGTGTGGTTTCCATCATTCGGGAAGTTGTGATCGAGCTCGTTGTCATCGGTGCCAAAAGTTGGGACACCATGCTAAGGATTGCAAGGTGGCGCTCACCCCAACTCAGACTCCTGCGGCTACTCCTGCTCCTGCTGCTCAGGGGACTCAGGGGAGGCAGGGGTGTTACAACTGCGGTGACACGGGGCACTTCAAGCGTGATTGTCCCAAGCTGAAGCAGGGCGATGATGGGAGGGGCGGAAACGGTAGCGGTAACGGGAATGGCGGCGGAGGCAGGACTGCGCGTGCTTTCGTCATTGGGTCTGCAGAGGCCAGGCAGGATCCAGACACAGTTACCGGTACGTTCCTTCTCAACAATCGCTATGTTTCTGTTTTATTTGATTCTGGTGCCGATAAGAGCTTCGTATCTGTGGATGTTAGTCAGTTGCTAGATATAGTACCCACACCTTTAGAGGCTAAGTACTTGATAGAATTGGCTAATGGTAAGAACATCGAGGCAACTCATATCCTTAGGGAGTGTCACTTGGAACTGTCGGGTCTGTCATTCCCCATTGACCTTATGCCTGTACCTTTGGGTAGTTTCGATGTCGTTGTGGGCATGGACTGGTTATCGTTGTATCGTGCGGAGATTGTTTGCTTTGACAAGGTTATTCGGATCCCTCTCCCCGATGGAGAAATTCTTTCGGTTCATGGCGAGAAAAGCGGTGCTCCGCTGAGTATCATTTCCAGCATGAAAGCCCGTAAGTATCTTCGGAAGGGCTGTTCGGCTATTCTGGCACTTGTTAACGTTTCTACTGACGGTGAGAAGAAGATCGAGGATATCCCGGTGGTTCGTGACTTTCCTGATGTGTTTCCTGATGATTTGCCTGGTCTTCCTCCCCATCGTCAGGTTGAGTTTGGTATTGATCTTTCTCCGGGCGCAGCTCCTATTGCCCGAGCTCCGTATCGTCTTGCACCTCCCGAAATGCAAGAGTTGTCCAGCCAGTTGCAGGAACTCTTGGAAAAGGGTTTCATCCGACCGAGTTCTTCCCCGTGGGGAGCTCCTATTTTGTTTGTGAAGAAGAAGGACGGGAGCCTTCGTATGTGTATTGATTACCGTGAGCTGAACAAAGTGACCATCAAAAATCGTTATCCTCTTCCTCGCATTGATGATCTCTTTGACCAGCTTCAGGGCTCCAGCTATTATTCGAAGATTGACTTGCGGTCCGGTTATCACCAGTTGCGCGTCAGGGAAGCTGACATCCAGAAGACTGCTTTTCGCACTCGCTATGGCCATTTTGAGTTCTTGGTCATGCCTTTTGGTCTCACTAACGCACCGGCGGTGTTCATGGATTTGATGAACCGCGTTTGTAAACCGTACCTGGATAAGTTCGTCATCGTGTTCATTGATGACATTCTGATTTATTCCAAGAACAAGGCGGATCATGAGGAACATCTGCGGTTGGTCTTGGAACTTTTGAGACGGGAGCAATTGTATGCTAAGTTCTCAAAGTGTGATTTTTGGTTACGTGAAGTTCAATTCCTAGGGCATGTGGTGAATGAACTGGGAATTCATGTCGATCCGGCTAAGATCGAAGCTATTAAAGACTGGGAAGCACCAAAGACGCCATCTGAGGTGCGGCAATTCCTGGGTCTTGCAGGTTACTATCGGCGTTTTATCGAGGGATTTTCGAAGATCGCTCAACCCCTCACCACTCTCACCCAGAAGGACCGAAAGTTCGACTGGGACGAACCACAGGAATCAGCATTTCAGATGCTGAAGCTTAAACTTTGTTCTGCACCTATCTTATCCCTTCCTGAGGGTACGGATGATTTCGTTGTGTACTGTGATGCTTCCATACGGGGTCTTGGTTGCGTGTTGATGCAGCGCGGGAAGGTTATTGCTTATGCTTCTCGTCAACTCAAAGTTCATGAGAAGAATTACACTACTCATGACTTAGAACTGGGTGCAGTGGTCTTTGCGTTGAAAATCTGGAGACATTACTTGTACGGTACCAAGTGTGAAGTTTACACCGATCACAAGAGTCTCCAGCATATTTTCGACCAGAAGGTGTTAAACATGCGGCAGCGTCGTTGGGTTGAACTCTTGAACGACTACGACTGTGCGATTAAGTACCATCCTGGCAAGGCAAACGTTGTGGCGGATGCCTTGAGCAGGAAAGAGTCGGCGAAGCCTCGGCGTGTCCGAGCCTTGCAGCTTACCATTCATTCCTCCTTACCCGACCGGATCCGTTCGGCTCAGGTGGATGCCTTGAAGGAGGAAAACCTTAAGGCCGAAACGATGCACAGTGCGGACAAACACCTTGAGCTTAGGTCTGATGGCCTACACTACTTCGCTGGGCGTGTTTGGGTTCCTTTACTCGGGGGATTGCGGGAGCTTGTCTTGGACGAGGCTCACAAATCCCGGTATTCTATTCATCCAGGCTCCGATAAGATGTATCAGGATCTGAAGATACTTTATTGGTGGCCGAACATGAAGGCTGATATAGCCTCCTATGTGAGCAAATGCTTGACCTGTGCTAAGGTCAAGGTGGAGTATCAGAAGCCGTCTGGTCTCCTACAGCAACCTGAGATTCCAGAATGGAAGTGGGAGCGGATCACGATGGATTTCGTCACCAAACTACCAAGATCACCAAGTGGCTGTGACATGATTTGGGTGATCGTCGACCGGTTGACGAAATCGGCACACTTCATACCTATTAAGGAAACGGATGGACTCGAGCGGTTGGCTCGGCTCTACCTTAAGGAGGTGGTTTCTCGGCACGGGGTGCCTGTTTCTATCATTTCTGATCGTGACTCCCGCTTTGCTTCGCGTTTCTGGAAGGCTCTTCATAAGGCCCTGGGTACTCAGCTGGATATGAGTACGGCTTATCATCCGCAAACTGACGGGCAGAGTGAGCGGACGATACAAACACTGGAGGACATGCTGCGGGCATGTGTCATCGATTTTGGCAAAAGTTGGGAGATTCACCTGCCGTTGGTGGAATTCTCCTACAACAACAGCTATCACTCTAGCATCAAGGCAGCTCCGTTCGAGGCTCTTTACGGACGGAAGTGCCGATCACCACTTTGTTGGGCCGAGGTGGGCGAGAGCCAGCTCACTGGTCCGGAACTCGTGTACGAAACTTCGGAGAAAATCGTACAGATCCGTCAACGTTTGGCTGCTGCACGGGATCGTCAGAAGAGCTATGCCGATCGCCGTCGAAAACCTTTAGAGTTCCAGGTTGGGGACAAGGTACTTCTGAAAGTTTCACCATGGAAGGGCGTCATACGCTTTGGAAAGCGTGGCAAGCTTAACCCTCGTTATGTCGGACCGTTCGCAATCCTGGATCGGATTGGACCGGTGGCATATAGACTTGACTTACCGGCGGAGCTCGGTAGTGTGCACAACGTCTTCCATGTGTCTAACTTGAAGAAGTGTTTGGCTGATGAATCTCTCATTGTACCACTGGAAGAGATCAGGGTTGATGATCGTCTTCGCATTGTGGAGGAACCTGTTGAGATTCTCGACTACAAGATTCGTAGCCTTCGTCGGAGTAAAATCCGCATCGTTAAAGTCCGTTGGAACTCGAACCGTGGACCTGAGTTCACATGGGAACGGGAGGATCAGATGAAATCTAAGTATCCTCATCTCTTTCCGAAGCGCGCGTTCGAGTCCAGGCATGTTACTGCTGAAGCAGAGTGAATCTCGGGGCGAGATTCCCTTTCAACGTGGGGATGATGTGACAACCGGTAACCTTTCTTTTCGTTTACTTTCTTTTCGTCTTTTTCATTTTGGGCTTCGTGCAATTTTCGGGACGAAAATTCTTTCAACGTGGGGATGATGTGACACCCGGCATGTTCGGCTTAAACATAATAGTAACATCTAAGTCTACCTTAGCGAGAAACGTTTATAAACAAACTTAACTGGGTTAATTGAGTCGGGCCAATTAGGATTGTCCAGGGTCAATGATCTGGAGGATCATTGGGAGTCGTTTTGGGAATACATTAGTATCGGGTTCCGTCGTTGGTGACATTACATGAACTAATTAAGTATATGTGTAGATTACGGGTTGTGTGGTGGATTGTATGCTTACACTTGCTTAAATGATGTACGAATGATTATACGTGCCTAAACATGCTAAGTATAGACTATAGATGCTTGTTTATGTGTTAGGATGTGTTAGAATGCGTTAAACACGATAAACTGGAAAAAGGTTAACATGTGTTAAAAGTGCTGCTAACATGTGTTAAAAAGTGCTGATGACCTGAATGTGGAAATGGGATCTGACAAGTGGGCGAACGTAGAACAAAGTGGGCGAATGTGGAAGAGTTCCACATTCGACCACTAAAAAGTGGGCGAATGTGGAAGATTTCCACATTCGACCACTAAAAAGGGGCGAATGTGGAAAAGTTCCACATTCGACCCCACGAAACGGGCGAACGTGCAGATGGTATAAATACCATCCTTAGCCATTTTTCACCATTTCACAAACCCTAAACGCCTCTAAACACTCTCTATCAGCTATTAACATTGGGGAAGGAGTTTTTGAGCTTGTTTTTCATAACCTAACTCTCTAAGTCATTACAAGTGAAGATCTAAGGTGTGTTCTTCATTACAAATCCTTTTTAAACAATTTTGGCTTGTTTTAATCTAAACCCCAATGGGTCCAGATCTGATATCAACCTATTTTATGAATAAAAACCTTTCCTAACCAAAACCTATTCATAAACAATGAGTTTTTATGCAAATAAACATGTGTTAGTATGATAGTATGCATTGTTTGATGATTACTTGTTGTATAGATGATATGACAACATCTTAGGGCTGTTATTAATGATGGGTTATGATTGAAATATGTTACCTTTGATTGTTGATGGTGTTTTGATGATTAAAGGGGGTTTTTAGTTAGATTTAGGGTTGTTTTGGGATGATTATGATAAGGTTTTGATAGGGGTTTCTTGTTCATAATGATCCGAGTATGATAAACTGATTATTGATCGAATTCAGAAAGTTTCCTAATTGGGTAATATCTTCATGCATGGTGATGTGACATCTCCATAATTTACCATTTTAGGAAACTTGTAAAACGGATAGATTTTGGGGTAAAATTGGTAGGGTTTCGTAGGAATATACTAATGATGCTTGACTGCAGTAACTCGTGATGTTTCGTGATGTTTTCGGATGTTTTTCGACGCGTTTTTGGAAAAATCTGACATCAGGGGCGAACCTGGAATACCTTCGACCAGTAGAACGGGCGAAGGTGGATTCCAGGGGGCGAAGGTGGATTCCAGGGGGCGAAGGTGGAAGACAAAGGGGCGAATGTGCTACAAGGGGCGAAGGTGGAAGGAAAAGGGGCGAAGGTGGAATTTCAGGAACACCTTCGACCAAACAGAAACACCTTCGACCACTTACAAGCCACCTTCGACCACCCGGAACTACATTCGACCCTACGTTGACAAAAATGAGATTTTTGATACAAACTAAGTGTTTTATGCTTGAACCTTGCGTGTAATCTATGTGTACTTGATTAGTTAGGGTAATGGGTCACCAACGGGATGGCGGGTCGGTCTAGTGTGTCGGTTGAACATTTAAACACGTTTTAAAACATACTTGATTACGATCTGGACAATCGGGGGCTAGATAACCTTATGGTTATTAGTCGGAACACTTATGTGAACATTTTAATAGATCTCCGGTAGAGGAATTATCAAGGGCCAAACATCTTTATTTATAATTGAAGAACGCTATCTAAGGTGAGTTCACGGCCCCACTTTTACTGCTTTAACTTCTGGGGGAGAAAACATGCGCTAAACGGTTTTGGTAACATATGTCATACTATGGTTTTAACTTTATATTGCTATACGATCTTTTGGAAAGTCCCGGGGGAAACCATGAATGTGCGGTTTGCGCAACGGGGGAAATGTGGATAGATCTATTGGGCGTGACCTGCCCCACTCGTCGGCTTGGAGGGCCGGGCGGGTGCATATTGTCTCGAACAGGAACATTATTGTGCTGAACATTACGGGCTGCTAAACATGCTAAACATTGCTAAACGTGTCCAGTAATGGTTTCCAATCGTAGTAGTAATAAAATATACGCCTAGCTAGCGTACTTGGTAGCATTGATATAGTATGGACATGGTAACATTTGGATAACATTTTTTTGAATAAACCTGTGAACTCACCAGCATTATATGTTGACATCTTTTGGCATGTTTTTCTCAGGTCGCTAAGGTAACAACAACTGGATCTAGGCGCACGAGTCGGCACGGGCGTCTAGGGTTTAGAGCATGGTCTTCATTAAACATTTAAACTATGTCTTTTGAGTTGTAAACATTTAAAGCTTCCGCTACAGTTTATGCTTTATAATTATATCTTTTGGATTTTGTGTTATGCATATAGTGTTGTTTATTGTGACCGTTGACTTGAATCCTGGTTTGTCATGCGCCTCGCGGTAAAACCCCGCAAGTGGAAATTGAGGGTGTGACATTTACTAATTATGAGTAAGAGAATAGTTTTATTAAAATTATGACTTATAAATATTTTACACTGTAAATTAACGTGTTAGAATTTATATTAACATCCTAATATTGTAAATGTTGTAATTTAACGGTTGGTGTTGATTTAGGATTTATGAGAAAACCTCACAAATTCTGGAAGTGTAAATAATTTTTTAAGGATTTAAATAAAAATATTGTAATTTGCATTCAAAAACACATTTATCACTAATTTAGTATTTGGTAAATTGACGTTCAAGTTAATAACAATCATTATGATGATAATATAAATTCGGTAAATTGTTAAAAGATAATGATAAATGTCATTAACTTCGGTCAACATATAAATTAATGTAAATATTCAGTCAAAATAACATTAAATAACAATCATTAGGATGTTAATATAAATTCAGTAAATTGTTAAAAGATAATAATAAATGTCATTACCTTCGGTCAATATATAAATTAAAGTAAATAAATAACAATGATTAATATTCAAATTCTAGATTAAATGACATTAACATCAGTCAACTATTATTATTGTAAGTAAATAACAATAATTCTGAATTAATGATAATAAATTCGGTCATATAAATAAATGACATTAAACAGAATTTCAAAAACCATTGAATTATTTCAATAACATTAAAGATAAATTCGAAATATAATAATTCAAATAAAATATTGCTTAATTGGCAAAAATAATGTTTTTATTGTTATTTACTATTATTATTGTAAGTAAATAAAAATAATTCTGAATTAATGAAAATAAATTCGGTCATATAAATAAATGACATTAAACAAAATTTTGAAAACCATTGAATTATTTCAATAACATTAAACATAAATTCAAAATACAATAATTCAAATGAATTACATTAAAAAAAATTAAAAATTGATATGTCAAATTTGAAAATCAATGACTTCTTGTGGTGCAATCTTAGTAACAAACAGCCTGCGCTGGATTGAACACCATTCATAAGACATAATAGCTTTTGCGTGTTCAGATCAAATCCTGTGGTAGAATATGTAAAAACATATATTATTAACTAAATCTGATAGATATATATGAAAAAAAAAATCTTGATGATAAAAACAAAATTACCACAAAAACCATTGAATACTAAAGTATATGTAAAACAACAAAACATATAATATTGTGTCTCTATCTATTGTTATATATTATAGAATGTATGTTTGCATTTGATATAATATCAGTTAGTACTTACAAAATTTAACAACACTTCCTTATACAATGACTAATTCCGATTCAATATATTTAGAATGATACAACTGCTTAAATCGATGATATACCTGCATAAATCAAAAATAAAACTGCATAAATCAGAAATCAGAAATAAAAAACAAAAAAAAAACGATGACATAACTGCATAGATCGAAATAAAACAAATCAGAGATCAAACACAAAAGATGGGATGACATAACTACACGATTTAAATAAATCCTTTACAATCTATCTAGGATGATATAAGTGTTTAAATCGATGATATAACTGTTCAATTCAGAAGTAAAACTGCATAAACCTGTTCCAAAGAAAAATAAAATTGCATAAACCAGGAATTATCGATTCAATATATTTAGGATGATATAAATGCTTAAACCGATGATATACCTGCATAAATCCGATTCAATATATTTAGGATGATTTAACTGCTTAAATCGGTGATATACATGCATAAATCAAAAATAAAACTGAATAAACCAGGAATAAAATAAAATACGATTACATAACTGCATAGATCTGAAATAAAACAAATGAGAGATCAAACAGAAAGGATGATGATTTGAAGAAATCAAACGTTTGATGTATTATAGATAGATGTTAAGAATAGGAAATGAGAAAAAATGATGCAATATTACCTTGAATAAAATCGAATAGAAGAATGGAGAATGAAAATTTGAAGACTTGTCAAGGAAGAATGAAGATTGAACGTAGAATGAAGAAAAAAACGGCTTTTATAGATAAATTGATGGAGCACCATATACCTACTTGGATCCCAGAGGCCCTCTTTAAGGTCTTCATTCGACCCGAGAGCTACTCAATTATTATATAGGTAGATTTCGTTTTAATTGTCGTAAACGTTTTACATATCAAATGCTTTAACAAATTCAATCAAGTCAATACGCACAGTAACATTGTCATTTGAGAGCAAAGTTTTAGGATAAATATTTAGGGGGGAGTTTTAGGGGATAATTTTGAAAGTTTGTAATGTTAACAGTGGACTATTTTGAGATTGAAGTTCCATCATGTATAGCCACATAAAATTTTGTAATTTTGATCGTGACGATTGTCTATCATTTGTTTTCCATGACATTTGCTATTATTTTGTCACTCACCAAAAAAATGACGATGGTGTGGCTAATAGTTATATAAAGCCACACAAAATTTTATAATTTAAACTGTACTATTATCTAACATTCGGCCACACATATTTTTTCCATGACATTTGTTATCATTTCGTCACACAATAATAAACAATGACAATAGTGTGACAATAGTTATGCAAAGCCACATGAATTTTGTAACTTTAAATGTGGCTATTGTGTAACTTTCGGTCACACATATTTTTTCCATGACAATTGCTATAATTTGGTCACACAAAATAAACAAAGTGATGATAGTATGACAAATGTTTATGTAAAGCCACATGGAATTTTGTAATTTTAAGTGTAGTTATTGTCTAGCGTTTGGTTATACAATAATATATGTGGCCGTATGTATTAGCTTTTAGTCATACCATCAAACAAATATTGTGGTTGTAAATCACATTTGGCCATACCTTTCTTGTGTGGCTACTAAATGTCACATTTTTGTTCTTAAAGTGAGGCTAAAAGTTTCAAGTTGTTATGTTTTTGGTCACATGAAACAAATATTGTGGCCATATAGCATAATTGGCCACACATTTTCACGTGTGGCTATGAAATGTCATAGTTTTTTCTTAACGTGTGGCTAAATTTTTTTAACTATTCAACAATAGTCACATGAATACATAAGATGAGTGGCTAGAAGTAGGCTAGATGATTTTTAAATGTGATAAATGACCTTTAGCCACACATTTAAACAAATATGTGGCAGGGCGATTTGAGGATATGTGTGGCCGTAACCACTTTTTCACGTAGTGAAGTGATTAAGGAATCAGACAAACAACTAATAATGTTTTAACCCATTTGACCTAGGTCCCTTTAACCTTTAAACAACCATTTTTACTCCTTTAACATGTCAGAGATAAAGCATAACCCAAACTTAACCATTCATAGGCAACCTCTATAAATAAATTCAATCCTAATTGACAATTTACCTTTCATGTTGAAATCAAAATCAGCAAAAGTATTTGAATAAACCTGTAATTTGCATAATTTGAGAGGTGAACTTAAAGTGACACGGGTTGGACCAAAGGGTCTATGTGCCATAGCTGCTGGATCAAAATTTTCCAATTCTAGTGGCCTTAGAAGCATGTCAAGGGAACAAAATTATTTTGTTTTATTATAATGTATAGATATAGATTTACAATTCATAAGGTTTTTCAACAAACAAATTTTGAGGATTGATGCATCATCTATTAGTTTTTTATTTATTTTATAAAAATACACCAAAATTGTCTGTTAACATAGCATGCTTTAGCTTTAAAAGAAACAATCACAAAAAGAACTAAGCAAAGAAAATAAAATGCATTATCACTATCATACATACACCAAACGGTGACTATCGTAGCATGCTTTAGCTTTAAAAGAAACAATCACAAAACATTCATCATATGCATTTCAGTTGTACAGTAGCGTGAAAATACATAACTGGTCATAATACATATCAATTATAACTATAATAATAGACCTTCCCATTTGAACAGTGATTATATTATTTTTTTTATTTTTTTGTTATATTAAATACCTAATGTGTTTGATCATTTAACAAACGAGTGTTTGGTGCAGCTGGTTTGGGTTGGATTGTGACTGGTATCCTGCTCGGTATTTCCTTATATTATATTAAGTATGTGTCTTCTTCTTAGTTACCTTGGCAACATGTGTTTCATTACCCTCTACAAACACACTCCTCTCATTCTCTCTCAGACTTTCCATTTCTCTAACCTGTTGCCTCAAACCTGCTCTCTCTACTTACTCAAGCTCACCACCGCCTCCTGATCCGCACCTCTCAGCACTCCCCTTTCTGTCTATACTCCTCGTCGGCTACCCACTCTTTACGAAGGCTGTATATGGCGGCCACATCTTGCTATGTCGTGGTGGCATGTGGCTTTATGGTTGTGCGCTAGCAGAGGAGGTCGTGGTTGATGTCGGGTTGTGCGCCGGCAGATGTAACACCCCAACCGATGGCGGAATCATCGAGGTGCCACGTAGTGACGATTGTTCAAAAGCACATGGTACTAAAATGTAAATATTATTGAATAAACCAAAAACTGTCTTACATTGAAATGGAAATACAAAGTCTTAAATGAAATGTAAATAATGAAATAACTGATTTAAAATAATGCACTAAGTATCCCTTGCTAAAGCACTATATCAAACTGTGACATCCGTCACTTTTTCATTATATATATATATATATATATATTTTATAATAATAATAATAATAATAATAATGATAATAAAAATATTAGTCTAGACTAACCCTTAAAACCAAACCATTACCCTAAACCTACAACCCAACATAACAAACCCTTATTAATTCAGAGCCCAACTCCTGAGCCCAATCCAGAAACGGCCCATCAGCATGGCCCAGTCCACACGCAGGCCCAACAGCAGCAGCCCACTCCCCTTTCCCTTGTATTTTAAAAAAAAATAAGGATTTTGTCACTGACCGGACTCGAACCCGAGTCAGTCCGCGCACACACACACGCCACAACCAATTAAGCTATGACTCACATCTGATCATATTCCAACCCAAATTATATATATACACCCCCTAACTGTTTTCCTTTTCCTTCTCTGCTACTGTGCGACGGTCAAAGCCAAAGAAGAATCAACAAGCTGAATTCATGGCACCATAATCACTCTTTAATGTTTCTTTTGACCAAAAAAAAATTAATACACGTCAATCCTTATGCACCATCATCGCGTATTAACAACTAAATCATTCCTTATTTGAAGGTTTTAGACGCGTTTATATTAAAACGTTGGTCAAACCTTACCATTTTGTTCCTCCAAGCATTTCCCTATAAATTGAATCCTCTCCCACAACCTAAACTCGCCGAACACCATCCTCTTACCATCAATTTTTGTATCGAATCAGTTATTCTTGTATTTGATCGCGTTTGACTTCTTGGTTGACCGAGCTAGAATCAAACGAATTCGTCATTGTAAGTCCGATTCTTTTTGTGGGTTATGTTAGTCGCACGTATACGAACAATAGCCCCAACATTACAGGGGCTATTGATTGATAATTAACGCGATTGAAAAACTAGGGCTCGAACACTTGTAATTTGGGGAAGAACACCTCTTGTGCTATTATCTTATATTTTAATTGAACCAGAATCAAACACAACCACTGATCTAGATCAAGTGGTTGTGTCTGATGCTTGTTTGGCAACTCACGCGGGTTCGATTCCCAGCTTCTACAAAGACGTTTTTTTTTTTTTCACCTTTTAAGCTTTATTTTTCATTTATATCTTTAAAATTCGTTTTAAAATACTAAAACTATTTTATAAATTCTACAAAATTTATTTTATGTTATTTCAATGATAAACTTTACTGTCCAATTTTTAGTTTTTCAAAAATCATTTATTTAATATATATAATAAATATTACAAGTTTATTCATTTAAAATTTTAAAATTCTATAAAAATATCTAAACGATTTTACAAAATTCCACAAAAATTATTCTAAACTTGTGTAACAATATACATTTCAGAAATAATTTTTATTTCTGAAAAACCGTTTGTTTAATATTTTTAATCAATTTTTGTTAGTTTTAATCATAAATAATTCATAATAAATTCATTTTACAATATTTTTGTACCAAAATTTTACATAAATTATTTCTATCCATTTAGAACAGAAATACAATTTTTAATTCAGAAATTCTTTGATTTTAATATTTTTAGATATTAAAGTCATATTTTGACATTTTGAAATAAATAGATTAAATATTCTATTTTCAAGAAAATAATTTTATAAAAATTATTTTCACACTTAAAACCTTATATTGTAACCATATTTGATCTAAAGATTACTCAAAGACCTTTTGTTTATTTATTTACCAAATTTCTCTTATTTATTAAACGTTTAATGTATTAACCAAATAAATACTTATCCCCAATTCGAAGCCCTAGAAAGTACTTATAGACTAGATAGAATTAGACTTATTTGTTATCATATACATAGGGTGATACTTGGCAACGTCGGATTTCACTTATTCAATTATACAAGACTTACTACCTTGTTAAGGTGAGTATTACTTATCCCCTTTTTCACTTTTACAATTTTTGGGGTGATTCATGCACAACTATACAAAGCTTTCATATTCATTTACACATACATTTTTATTCATTTACAATTCATATACGTGTCTTGATTATCTTTGTGCTTATGCTTGAACATGAACGTAGCTTACATACAAAATCATACATACAGACATAACTTATGTTATGGTGCTCTTTACATACAGACATAACTTATGTTATGGTGCTCATTTAGACGTAACTTATGTTACGGTGCTCATTTAGACATAACTTTGTGTTATGGTGCTCTTTTAGACTCACACGTGTTGAGGTGCTCATTATCAATTACATTGTACAACTTTACATGTGATCTTTGTCTTGTTTGGTTACTTACGTGTTTACATAATGCCTTGGTGATGCTAGACACATGAATTGTACTATTTTTCAAAACTTATACTATACGTACAAAACTAAGTAGTACTCACCAACATCATATGTTGACAAAATTATTTTCGTGCATGTTTCAGGATAAGCTGCATGACGCTTCACATAGGACTTTGGACTTAGATTAAAGCAATCAATTATCTTTATCTTTTTGTTGTATTATACTTAATTTCACATGTTGTAAAACAATATTCAATAATTATATATTTACATTTTAGTACCATGAGCTTTTGAACAATCGTCACTACGTGGCACCTCGATGATTCCGCCATCGGTTGGGGTGTTACACAAACTGCACCTGAAACATGTACAAAATAGATTTGGTCAACATAAGAAATGTTGGTGAGCATTCCTAGTTTTGATATATATATAGTAGGTTAAAAGATATACAATTCAAGTGCAAGCTACAGTGCAATTATGTAAACTATGTATCATACAAATGAGCGAAATCAACCCTGTGACTGTATAATGTACTGTATGAACTGTAGTGTACTTATCCAATAAATGGATAAAAACTTAACAATGGCCACGGATTCTCCGATGAAAAAGGGGGAGAATCAATCTAGGTGGGTTGTCAATCCAAATAGCGCTATCCAATGTTAAGGTCGGCTTGTACCATGTTAATGATTTCACTAAGTACAAATGTAATCCACATGTATTGTCTAAGCATAAAGCACGTTGTAAGCAATGCACATAGTACTAGAATTGTATTGTGAAAATGTAAACTTGTATTTGAAATTTGTAATAGTGTACATGAATCACCCAAAAATGTATAAAAGTAAAAAGGGGTAGGAATACTCACTGTTCACGTAATAACTTGAAATTGAACTGGACAACGAAACATGCGTTGGAATTATTCCAAAGAATCAACCTAAAGAATTTGATAATGTGTAAGGAATAACTCTAGGTTACATGAAATTCTAGGCTTCGAATTGGGGATAAACGTTTATTTGTTTATTAAACAAATTGCTTATTAATTATGAGAAATTTAATAAATAAATAAATAAAAGTCTCTTGGTAAAATTTTAAGTTAAATATAGTCACAACATAAGATTTTGATTATGAAAATAATTTTTATAAAATTATTTTCTTGAGAATAGAATATTTAATCTAATTATTTTAAATTGTCAAAATATAACTTTAATATCTAAAATATTAAAATCAAATAATTTCTGAATTAAAAATTGTATTCCAGTTCTAGATGGTTAGAAATAATTTGTTTAAAATTTGGTGCAAAAGTATTGAAAAATGAATTTATTATGATTTATTTATGATTAAAACTAACAAAAATTAATTAAAAATATAAAATAAACGGTTTTTCAGAAATAAAAATATTTTCTGGAATTTTTAAGAATATACAAGTTTAGGATAATTTTTGTGAGATTTAATAAAATCGTTTAGATATTTTTATAGAATTTAATAAATTTAAATGAATAAACTTGTATTATTAATAATATATATTAAATAAATTATTTTTGAAAAACTAAAAATTGGGTAACGAACTTTATCATTTGAAGATCATATAATAATTTTTATAGAATTTATAAACCACGTTTAGTATTTAAAAACTATTTTAAAAGATAATATGTTAAATATATATATATATATATATATAATATATATAAGAAAAAGGAAAAAAAATGATGTTGGTTGTGGGGCTCGAACCTAGGCCCTTGGCCGGTTCAATCCCTTAGCAAAACACTCCAACCAATTGTTCTGTGAATCATTTGGTGATACATTCCATTTCGTTTTAAAGTTAAACATTACGCAACAAGCTCTTCTTCCCCAATTCCTAACCATTCGAGCCCTAGATTCCAAAATCAAACAATTCGTGTTCAATAGCCCCTAAATCTTTGGGTCTATTGTTCACCAAGTCCCGAATATTAAAACCCACAAAAAAAGGAACTTACAAAGACTCGTGATCGGGATTAAGCTTGGTCAACGAAAAAGTCAATCGCGACTCAATGCTTGTTTGCAGGTTGTTTAGACAGAAAATTGAGAGTGAAGAGAGGGTTATCGGCGATTAGGGATGGTGTAGTGATGTTCAATTTATAGGGTACAAGCCCGGATGTTGATTTGGTAAGCTTGACCACGTTTGAATGTTTATGCGTGAAAATAGTGATAATTGGCTCAAATTTGGGAATGTTTAATGATAATTAACCGTGTAATGGAGGCGAGTTGATCAAGGCTAGCATCAGTCACGCATTAACAAAGATTAAGACATGTTTGAATATTATTTAGGGAAGTTGACTAAGAATTTGGGGTGTGGTAGTTTGCTGTTCGCGTGCAGCAGAGGGAAGAACAGATTCGTTTCTTCTGTAAGGGGTTAAATATAATTAAAGCTGAGATTTATTCAGAAATGAGCTTTGGCTCAATTGGTGGACGTGTGTGTGGTTGTGTCTCACCCGGCTCGTGACCGGGTTCGAATCATAGCAGCAACAATCTTTTTTTTTAAAAAAAAAACAGAGTGGGATGGGAAAGTGGAGATGGGCCAGCCTGATGGGCCTTGTGTGTTGGGTTGGTTGTAGTGGGCTTCAAGGCTTTAAAAGAGAAGGGATTTGGGCTTGGTTTGGTTGTGGGTTAGTTATGGTTTAGGAGTGGTAAAAAGAAAAAAAATATATATATCTAATCTGAATTTTTTATTATTATTATTATTATTATTAAATAAAAGAATAAAAGGTGACGGATGTCACAGCATCCCCTACTTTTAGAAACTTCGTCCCGAAGTTATTTAGAAACATAGGGTTATGGATGCTTGGGTAGAAATTAAGGTAGCAGTGGTTTGGAAAACTCGAATGATTTGGGTAAGAGGTTTGGTAGATGCGAGTTAAGGATTGGGTTAGGTTCGTCTCGAATAATAAGGAAAATAAGGATCTAATAATTCACTAAGTTTCAAGTTTTAGGAATCCTATGATAAATGTACGAGTTGATTGACTACAAAAAGATTAAATGAACTACCAAGTAAACAGAGTTTGTTCCTGGTCTGACTTCCAGTCTCACTTTCAATGCATCATTAGTGTTTGTATACAGGGTGTACCGCAGCTAACCCACCACACCTTTGATACCTTGAAAACATACTGGACGCCTACCAAAAACTCAAATAGAATTTCACACTACCCTAACGCACCTGTAAATTCATGATTACGTTCCGGACCGGAATCATCAATTTACCTTACATTAGGGTTTTATGTCCTTCTATGATCGTAATCTAACACACATTAAACAATTAAGTTCCACAAGAAGATGACACAACAAACACGTTGAGTTACAATGAGATGTTATCAATGAAATGAGGCCAGGTGATAATGAGGTCAATTGCATGGGTTTGCAATGACTTGTAAGCATAAAAGTATTTAAGTATGGGCTACCACTCGTCCGAGGAGCCCTTTAAATGAAATGTTTATCTGAGTTGCGTGGATAATACACACATGCAAGCAAGTTTGTAAGCATTACAACCATTAAGTGTAAGTGTTGTCTTAGTGGCCTATAGGAATAGTTTACGAGTATCATGAATAGTTAATTTATGGGAAAAATCAAGTTTCATGTGACAAACAATGATGTTTTTAGAAAAGCTTTGTAGGATTAAATAAGTATTTTGGTTCCATGGAAGTCAAGACCAAATGTTTCAATAAAATGTAAGGTAGGGTCTGAAACTTATACGATATAAAATAAACGTAACCGAATTTGATAAGTTTCCAATCTATGTTCGTACACAATAGTATGCAAGGAAATTTCTAGATGTTGTATGCTAATGAGTGTGACAAAATTGGGTACAAAATGAAAATAGAATCATGAAAATGAAAACACAAGTTTTGGATTCTCGAGTCTTGGGAAGATTTCATCCATGGCTTAACCAGTGGGATTAACGTCATCCTGATCGTCTGCTTCGTTGATATTGATATTGAAAGCTTGTCCATGTGCCACCAGGTTTACATTGTTCAATTTGGGACATTGAGGTAGCATGTGATTAGGGTCTCTACAATGATAACATGCCCGACCATTAGTAATCTGTAGTGGTCCCTGGGCAGCTGTTTGATGATTACTCTGTGTCCCAACCATTATCCGACAAGTGGTAACAAAGTGTCCAAACCTTCCACATCTGGTGCATTGACGGCATGGAAGGTTTGCAGGGTGATGATATTTGCAGGTGCTGCATTGAGGATGGGTTCCCGTGTAGGCTTTCTTGATAGGAGGCTGAGCCACCGGATCAACAACAGCATGGTTCTGATTATCGCCCATTCGTTTCTTAGAGTTCAAAGCAGTAGTGGCGGCCTTTGCTAAAATAGTCTTAGATTGTTCAACTACATTGGTGGTTTTCTCAGTAGGTGTCTTAGTGCCCTTCCTAACCAAGTTTCCTTTCCTTACGCGTTTGTCTGTTAATGTGGCTGCAAGTTGGATGGCTTCTTCTACCGTAGTGGCTTTGCCTCCAGTGACAACGTCTTGAATTAGGTCAGGTAATCCCTCGATATATTTTTCGATTGCTCGAGAGACTGGGGTGACCATGTGTGGAACCAGTATGCTAAGTTCGTGATATCGAGTATTATACGCAAGATTCTCACCACTGTCTTGTTTCAGTCCATGGAACTCTTCCTCCAGTTTCCTGATTTCGTTCCTAGGACAGAATTTGGCGATCATGAGTTCCTTAACATCTGCCCAAGATAATGATAAAGAAATATCAGCTCCTCGATTGCGCTTTTCACCATTCCACCAGGTTAGCGCCCCCTTTTGAAGGACACTAGTAGCATAGCAAACGCGGAGTTCATCAGGACAGTCACTGTTCACAAAAGTACTCTCCATGCTTTCAAACCATTGGAGGAGGCCAGTAGCACCCTCCTCACCAATGAATTTTGTGGGGTTGCAGGAGTTAAAGTGTTTGAAAGTGCACCGAAATTGAGTCGTACTCCCTGTGTTGGCACTGTTACTATTCTGGGTTATCTCACTGACAAGGTTTGGGATCACTGTAGCAATTTGCTCGGCGACTAAAGATGCGAGGCGACGATCAGAACGTCGTCCAGAAGCACGAACAGAGCGTTGGCTGGCATCACGGAGCATGCGGCGAGCAGACATCTATGAGGTAGTTAATTAATAATCATGAGATTAGAAAATGTAAGTGTATAATCGTACAGATGATTATGAAGATATGATCTTGTAAGCAATCATGATATGCAAAGTATTGTATATGAAACGAGAGGGTATTATTGGAAAAACTTGTACAAAATGCTTGGAGTGCCCTTGTCTAGCTGTAAAGCCCAACAAGAACGTTGACTTTTAAAGGAATTGAACCTAATGGTGATCAAAGAAGACATGCTTTAGCCTATAAGTGAACACTCACTCCAGGAATCCCCAGGTAAGCATAACAGGTCAGTTATTGGATTTATGCGCTATGCTTGCCTATGCCAGAAAACCCAGTGTACAGGCGTCCACCCTTCCAGATTGCACGTGTCCTTATCACACTCATTAAAGTTCAACAACTTTGAAGGAGTAAAATAAGAGTAGGTATTATGTCTAAGAGTGTCTTCATAAAAGGTACTGCTCCCGTTCTATGATGATGTAAACTTTCCACTCCCTGTAGGACACCATCTCTATGCACCATGATGAAAGATGAGAAGAATGGAGAGAGAGAAGAAGAAGGGAAAGATGGAAGAAGGAAAGTAGAGGGAAATGAGGGGTAGGGTAGTTTAGGAAATATAATGCATGAAAGTTGCAGTTCGGTTATAGTCTAGGCCTTTTTATCTAATAACCTAGTTCCCTATAACCATGGCTCTGATACCAATCTGTAACACCCCAACCGATGGCGGAATCATCGAGGTGCCACGTAGTGACGATTGTTCAAAAGCACATGGTACTAAAATGTAAATATTATTGAATAAACCAAAAACTGTCTTACATTGAAATGGAAATACAAAGTCTTAAATGAAATGTAAATAATGAAATAACTGATTTAAAATAATGCACTAAGTATCCCTTGCTAAAGCACTATATCAAACTGTACCTGAAACATGTACAAAATAGATTTGGTCAACATAAGAAATGTTGGTGAGCATTCCTAGTTTTGATATATATATATAGTAGGTTAAAAGATATACAATTCAAGTGCAAGCTACAGTGCAATTATGTAAACTATGTATCATACAAATGAGCGAAATCAACCTGTGACTGTATAATGTACTGTATGAACTGTAGTGTACTTATCCAATAAATGGATAAAAACTTAACAATGGCCACGGATTCTCCGATGAAAAAGGGGGAGAATCAATCTAGGTGGGTTGTCAATCCAAATAGCGCTATCCAATGTTAAGGTCGGCTTGTACCATGTTAATGATTTCACTAAGTACAAATGTAATCCACATGTATTGTCTAAGCATAAAGCACGTTGTAAGCAATGCACATAGTACTAGAATTGTATTGTGAAAATGTAAACTTGTATTTGAAATTTGTAATAGTGTACATGAATCACCCTGTAACACCCCAACCGATGGCGGAATCATCGAGGTGCCACGTAGTGACGATTGTTCAAAAGCTCATGGTACTAAAATGTAAATATTATTGAATAATCAAAATTGTCTTACATGGAAAATGGAAAATACATTGTCTAATTGAAATGTAAATATTGAAATAACTGAATTAAAATAAAGCACTAAATGTCTCTTGCTAAAGCACTAGATCAAACTGCACCTGAAACATGTACAAATAGATTTGGTCAACATATGAAATGTTGGTGAGCATTCCTAGTTTTGATATATATATAGTAGGTTAAAAGATATACAATTCAAGTGCAAGCTACAGTGCAAATATGTAAACTATGTATCATACAAATGAGCGAAATCAACCCTGTGACTGTATAATGTACTGTATGAACTGTAGTGTACTTATCCAATAAATGGATAAAAGCTTAACAATGGCCACGGATTCTCCGATGAAAAAGGGGGAGAATCAATCTAGGCGGGTTGTCAATCCAAATAGCGCTATCCAATGTTAAGGTCGGCTTGTACCATGTTAATGATTTCACTAAGTACAAATGTAATCCACATGTATTGTCTAAGCATAAAGCACGTTGTAAGCAATGCACATAGTACTAGAATTGTATTGTAAAAATGTAAACTTGTATTTGAGATTGTAATAGTGTACATGTAACACCCCAAAAATGTATAAAAGCAAAAAGGGGTAGGAATACTCACCGTTCACGTAATAACTTGAATTTGAACTTGGACAACGAAATATGAATTGAGATTACTCCCAAATGATTAACCTAAAGTAATTGATAATGTGTAAGTGAAATAACTTTAGGATACATGTATTTCTAGGGCTTCGAATTGGGGATAAACGTTTATTTGATTAATAAACAAATTGTTTATTAAATATAGGAAATTTAATAAATAAATAAATAAAAGTCTCTTTGTAAAATCTTAAGTTGAATATATTCACAACATAAGGTTTTAAGTATGAAAATAATTTGTATAAAATTATTTTCTCGAAAATAGAATATTTAATCTAATTATTTCAAATTGTCAAAATATGACTTTAATATCTAAAAATATTAAAATCAGAGAATTTCTAAATTAAAAATTTTATTTTAGTTCTAAATGAATAGGAATAATTTATGTAAAATTTTGGTGCAAAAATATTGAAAAATGAATTTATTATGATTTAATTATGATTAAAACTAACAAAAATTGATTAAAAATACTAAATAAATGATTTTTCAGAAATAAAAATCATTTCTGAAAAGTTTAATGTTATAAAAACTTAAGATAATTTTTGTGGAAATTTATAAGATCGTTTTGATATTTTAATGGATTTTTATAAATAAAATAGAATAAACCTGATTTAATTATTATAAATATTAAATAAATAAATTTCAGAAAACTAAAAATTGTAAGTTAAACTTTTTCACTAGTTTAACATGATGTAATTTTTGTAGAATTTATAAAAATGTTTTAATGATTAAAAATGAATTTATAAGATATAAATAACATATATGTATATAGTTGATAAACAAGGGAAAAAAAAAGACAAAAAAATGTGGCAGCCGGGTTTCGAACCCGCGTCTGCTGGGAGTCCAAGCATCAACACAACCACTTGGTCTAAACCTGTGGTTGTGTTAAGATTTAGTTTGTTTAATTCATATATAAAAACTGTGTTGATGTTCTTCCCCAATTTATATGAAATCGAGCCCTAGTTTTACAATTGATCGAATTACACAACATTAACCCAATTAATCATGGGGTTAATGTTGTGCAGGTTCCGATTAACAAAACCCACCATAGTAATCGTACTTACGAAGTTGATTTGATTAAGAACGATCGGTCAAGCCAAAAAGTCAAACGCGATCAAAATGATAATTTTTAGATTGATTGGAAGAGAATTGAGGATTGGGAAAAGAGTATGAGCGAGTTGTAATGCTTCGTAGATGTCCAATTTATAGGATTAACACTGAATTGACGAAATGGTAAGGATTGACCATCATTGAATGTCAAAACGCGTATGTGGTTAATTGATTAATGATTGATTGATAATATGCGTGTTGCTTAGTCATGATAGGCCGGAATTCGTGTAATGTTGCCATATGTGAAACAATTACAATTAATTGTGAGGATTTGGCTTGGTCAAGAACAAAAGAAAGAAGAAAGAGAGAAAAAAAAATAAAAAAAACTTACAGCTGCTGCTGCTGCACGTCGAGGGAAAAAAAAGAAAAAGGAAGGCGAAAATGTGGTTAAGTATAATTAGAGTTGGGTTAATTCCAACTGAATGGGGTGGTCCAGGTAGTGAAACGTGTGTGTGCGTGTGTGGAGTTGATCCGGGTTCGAACCTCGCTGGGAACACACTTTTTTTTTCCTTTTTTTTTATACAACAGATGGGCTGGACCAAGGGAGGGGTGATGGGCCTCAGCCACTGGGCCGAGTTCTGGTGGGCTTCCAGAATGAAAGAAAGGGAGGTTGGGTTTGGGTTATGGTTTGGTTTGGTTGATAATGGGTAATGGTTTAGTTGTGTTTGGTAAAAAAAAAGACTAATATATATCTATATTAAAATCTGAATTTTTTTATTATTATTATTATTATTATTATTTTTATTATTATTATATATAAAAAAATATATATATATATATATATAACGAAAAGTGACGGATGTCACAGCATCCCCTACTTTTAGAAACTTCGTCCCGAAGTTATTTAGAAACATAGGGTTATGGATGCTTGGGTAAAAATCAAGGTAACTGTAGTTTGGAAAATTTGAGTTAAGGCACGACGTAATTTTATGGGTAATGGAGAGAATTGTTTTGAGAGAAGTGAGTTAAGGTTTGGAGTAGGTTCGCCTCGAATAGTAAGGAGAATAAGAATCTAGTAAATCAATAAACTGCAAGTTTTAGGAATCCCTAAATAAATTTACGAATTGATTGACTATAGAAAGACCAAATGAACTACCAAATAACCAGAGTTTGTTCCTGGTCCGACTTCCCATCTCACTTTCAATGCATCATTAGTGCTTGTATACAGGGTGTACCGCAGCTAACCCACCACACCTTTGATACCTTGAAAACGTACTGGACGCCTTTCCAAAAACTCTAATAGAATTTCACACTACCCTAATGTACCTGTAAATTCATGATTACGTTCCGGACCGGAATCATCAATTTACCTTACATTAGGGTTCTGTGTCCTTCTATGACCCCACTGATTGTTGAGCAGGTTCGATAGCCTCCACCAGCCGTGGAGTAGGTTGTAGGGCCTCTCCCGACTGTTTGAAAAGGCATAGTGACCTCTACCAATCGTTGAGTATGTTTGATAGCCTTCACCAGTCGTGGAGCAGGTTGTAGGGCTCTCCCGACTGTTGAAAAAGGCATGATGGCCTCTATTAAGTGCAGCAATTATTATCCACATAGATTGCAAATTGATAGCATGTTTATGCAAGCAAGTTTGTAAGTACTACAACTATTAAGTGTAAGTGTTATCATGAATAATTAAATGTTTACGAGTATCATGAATAATTAGATGTTCAATGCGTAGTCAAATTAAGGAAAAAAATCTAGTTTCATGTAATAACCAATATAATAAATTCCCAATCTGTGTTAATACACAATAATACGCAAGGAAATTTCTAGATGTTGTATGCTAATGAGTGCGACAAAATTGGGTACAAAATGATAATAGGATCAAGAAAATGAAAACACGGGTATTGGATTTCTCGAGTCTTGGGAAGATTTCATCCATGGCTTAACTAGTGGGATTAACATCATCCTGATCAGTTGTTTCGTTGGTATTGATATTGAAAGCTCGTCCATGTGCCACCAGGTTTACATTGTTCAATTTGGGACATTGAGGTAGCATGTGATTAGGGTCTCTACAATGATAACATGCCCGACCGTTAGTAATCTGTAGTGGGTTCTGAGCAGCTGTTTGATGATCACTCTGTGTCCCAACCATAACTCGACAAGTGGTAACAAGGTGTCCAAACCTTCCACATCTAGTGCATTGGCGGCATGGAAGATTTGCAGGGTGATGATATTCGCAGGTGTTGCATTGAGGATGGATTCCCGTGTAGGCTTTCTTGATAGGAGGTTGAGTCACAGGATCCACAACAGCATGATCCTGATTATCGCCCATTCGTTTCCTAGAGTTCAGAGCAGTAGTGGCGGCCTTCGCTAAAACAGTCTTAGGTTGTTCAACAACATTGGTGGTTTTCTCAGTAGGTGTCTTGGTGCCCTTCCTAACCAAGTTTCCTTGCCTTACGTGTTTGTCTGTTAATGTGGCTGCAAGTTGGATGGCTTCCTCTACCGTAGTGGCTTTGCCTCCAGTGACAACGTCTTGAATTAGGTCAGGTAATCCCTCGATATATTTTTCGATTGCTCGAGAGACTGGGGTGACCATGTGTGGAACCAGTATGCTAAGTTCGTGATATCGAGTATTATACGCAAGATTCTCACCACTGTTTTGTTTCAGTCCATAGAACTCTTCCTCTAGTTTCCTGATTTCGTTCCTAGGGCAGAATTTGGCGATCATGAGTTCCTTAACTTCAGCCCAAGATAAAGATAAAGCAACATCAGCTCCTCGATTGCGTTTTTCGCCATTCCACCAGGTTAGCGCCCCCTTTTGAAGGACACTAGTAGCATAGCGAACGCGGAGTTCATCAGGACATTCACTGTTCACAAAAGTACTCTCCATGCTTTCAAACCATTGGAGGAGGCCAGTAGCACCCTCCTCACCAGTGAATTTTGTGGGGTTGCAGGAGTTAAAGTGTTTGAAAGTGCACCGAAATTGAGTCGTACTCCCTGTGTTGGCACTGTTACTATTCTGGGTTATCTCACTAACAAGGTTTGGGATCACTGCAGCAATTTGTTCGGCGACTAAAGATGCGAGGCGACGATCAGAACGTCGTCCAGAAGCACGAACAGGGCGTTGGCTGGCATCACGGAGCATACGGCGAGCAGACATCTATGAGGTAGCCAATGAATAATCATGAGATTAGAAAATGTGAGTGTATAACTGTACAAATGATTATGAAAGTATGAACTTGTAAGCAATATATGAAAATCATGATATATAGGATATTGTATATGAAACGAGAGAGTATTATTGTAAAACTTGCATAAGATGCTTGGAGTGCCCTTGTCTAGCTGTAAAGCTCAACAAGAACGTTGACTTTTCAAAGGAATTGAACTCAATGGTGATCAAAGAAGACATGCTTTAGCCTATAAGTGGACACTCACTCCAGGAATCCCCAGGTAAGCATAACAGGTCCGTAAATGGATTTATGCGCTATGCTTGCCTATGCCAGAAAACCCAGTGTACAGGCGTCCACCCTTCCAGATTGCACGTGTCCTTATCACACTCATTAAAGTTCAACAACTTTGAAGGAGCAAAATAAGAGTAAGTATTATGTCTAAGAGTGTCTTCATAAAAGGTACTGCTCCCGTTCTATGATGATGTAAACTTTCCACTCCCTGTAGGACACCATCTCTATGCACCATGATGAAAGATAGAAGAATGGAGAAAGAGAAGAAGGGAAAGATAGAAGAAGGAAAGTAGAGGGAAATGAGGGGTAGGGTAGTTTAGGAAATATAATGCATGAAAGTTGAGGTTCGGTTATAGTCTAGGCCTTTTTATCTAGTAACCTAGTTCCCTATAACCATGGCTCTGATACCAATCTGTAACACCCCAACCGATGGCGGAATCATCGAGGTGCCACGTAGTGACGATTGTTCAAAAGCTCATGGTACTAAAATGTAAATATTATTGAATAATCAAAATTGTCTTACATGGAAAATGGAAAATACATTGTCTAATTGAAATGTAAATATTGAAATAACTGAATTAAAATAAAGCACTAAATGTCTCTTGCTAAAGCACTAGATCAAACTGCACCTGAAACATGTACAAATAGATTTGGTCAACATATGAAATGTTGGTGAGCATTCCTAGTTTTGATATATATATAGTAGGTTAAAAGATATACAATTCAAGTGCAAGCTACAGTGCAAATATGTAAACTATGTATCATACAAATGAGCGAAATCAACCCTGTGACTGTATAATGTACTGTATGAACTGTAGTGTACTTATCCAATAAATGGATAAAAGCTTAACAATGGCCACGGATTCTCCGATGAAAAAGGGGGAGAATCAATCTAGGCGGGTTGTCAATCCAAATAGCGCTATCCAATGTTAAGGTCGGCTTGTACCATGTTAATGATTTCACTAAGTACAAATGTAATCCACATGTATTGTCTAAGCATAAAGCACGTTGTAAGCAATGCACATAGTACTAGAATTGTATTGTAAAAATGTAAACTTGTATTTGAGATTGTAATAGTGTACATGTAACACCCCAAAAATGTATAAAAGCAAAAAGGGGTAGGAATACTCACCGTTCACGTAATAACTTGAATTTGAACTTGGACAACGAAATATGAATTGAGATTACTCCCAAATGATTAACCTAAAGTAATTGATAATGTGTAAGTGAAATAACTTTAGGATACATGTATTTCTAGGGCTTCGAATTGGGGATAAACGTTTATTTGATTAATAAACAAATTGTTTATTAAATATAGGAAATTTAATAAATAAATAAATAAAAGTCTCTTTGTAAAATCTTAAGTTGAATATATTCACAACATAAGGTTTTAAGTATGAAAATAATTTGTATAAAATTATTTTCTCGAAAATAGAATATTTAATCTAATTATTTCAAATTGTCAAAATATGACTTTAATATCTAAAAATATTAAAATCAGAGAATTTCTAAATTAAAAATTGTATTTTAGTTCTAAATGAATAGGAATAATTTATGTAAAATTTTGGTGCAAAAATATTGAAAAATGAATTTATTATGATTTAATTATGATTAAAACTAACAAAAATTGATTAAAAATACTAAATAAATGATTTTTTCAGAAATAAAAATCATTTCTGAAAAGTTTAATGTTATAAAAACTTAAGATAATTTTTGTGGAAATTTATAAGATCGTTTTGATATTTTAATGGATTTTTATAAATAAAATAGAATAAACTTGATTTAATTATTATAAATATTAAATAAATAAATTTCAGAAAACTAAAAATTGTAAGTTAAACTTTTTCACTAGTTTAACATGATGTAATTTTTGTAGAATTTATAAAAGTGTTTTAATGATTAAAAATGAATTTATAAGATATAAATAACATATATGTATATAGTTGATAAACAAGGGAAAAAAAAGACAAAAAAATGTGGCAGCCGGGTTTCGAACCCGCGTCTGCTGGGAGTCCAAGCATCAACACAACCACTTGGTCTAAACCTGTGGTTGTGTTAAGATTTAGTTTGTTTAATTCATATATAAAAACTGTGTTGATGTTCTTCCCCAATTTATATGAAATCGAGCCCTAGTTTTACAATTGATCGAATTACACAACATTTGTGACACCCGGCAACTTCCGATCTACACCGACGTGATTTT
The DNA here is from genome assembly GCA_030844895.1 of Ambrosia x helenae. Lineage (NCBI taxonomy): Eukaryota > Viridiplantae > Streptophyta > Magnoliopsida > Asterales > Asteraceae > Ambrosia > Ambrosia x helenae. The sequence continues at coordinate 342,620 of JAUTDX010000118.1, read as the reverse complement.
TATTATTAAAAATTAAATATTTATTTTAAATATTGTTAATTATCAAGTTTCGGAAGTTTACTGACTGTTTTTATGATCGAAACTGCGACCGGTTAAATTAACGCGATTTAAACGCGTGTTCTGAAAACACGCGTCGGACATCAAAATATTTATATTCATGCTCGGTTTTGTATTTCGAACAAAACCGACTACTTTTTATAATTTATTATTGAGCCTAGAATAGAAACCGAGGCATTTTGCGTTAATACGGGTTCGATACGCGGTATCTACCTACCTAACCCTAACCCTAAGTATAAAAGGGGCAATAATCTTCTTCTTCTTCATTTGGATGCAGCCGTAACCCTCTATTTCTCTCTCTACTCTCTCTCTAAAACCATAGACCTCACACACACTCTCCCTCATCTCGTGCTCCTCCTATCTTCCCTTTTATGTGAATCGCCGGCCGACCACCACGACTGCAGGTGGTGGCGGCGTGAAGCTTTAAAGCCAAAAATGGGTTGCGATAGTCGAGTATGGTGGCTGACGAGGGGGATGGTTTTCCGATGGGTGAAAAAGACGGTGGACATGGCCGCTATGAGGACGGAGAGTCGCGTGGGGTTGTCACCGGCGGTGGTTCGTGGTTCAGAGTGGTGGCGGCGCGGTAGTATTTGGCCTGAAAGGTCGAGGGTTAGAGTTCCAGTGGGTAGTGGCTGCCAGACGACGGTGTTTCGGGGTTGGATTTCAGGTCGGCTATGGTTGTGATTTTAGTGGTGGGTTGTTCCGGTTGTGGCGTTGGTTTAAGCCGGTGGGAGCTGGAGGTTTTGATGACGGGATTTAGGGCTGGTTATGTTGGCTGAGACAGTGGTGGTTGTGTCACAATAAGGGTCGGATGGTGATTATTGCTCGGGAATCATATGGTTATGGTGGTCCTGAAGGTTTACTGGTGGAGCTCAACGGGGACGGTGGCCCATGGTGGTTCACGACGGCCTGACAACCGATTATGTTTTATTTGGGGTTTGAGCTGCTTTGATGCGTTTCCGGTCCAGGTCAGATCTGGGTCTGGTACGAGTTTCTTTTGGTCCAGGTCGGGTCACGTTCCAGTTCATGTTATGGTCTCGGTTGGGTTTGGAGCAGGTGGTGGTCCGGTGGTGGCTGTAGTGTGGTCCACAGGTTGGTCAGATCCGAGTGTGGCTATGGTTTTGGGTTCGAGCCACAGGTCCGGTTTTAGTCGGGTTGATTTTGGTTAGATTCGGGTCCGGGTTACGAGTCAACGGTTTGGTCAAACCTGGTTAGCGGGCCAGATCTGTCAAACGTTCCGGTCTACATAGTTCGAGGCGGTTTCGGATTACGCGCGTGTGATTCGGTATACTTTAAATTCGTATTTATTAGCATTTATATATATTATATATATTTATAAATATTGTATATTTGTAAATATTATATATTTATGAATATTATATATTTATAAATATATTGATATGGATGAATAGTTTTAACTCGCGAACGGACCGAATAATAATAATAAACGGTAACTACATTATATATCGAACGACTTGGTAAATGGTTAATTTAACGTGACTTATGATATTGAACATCGGACTAAATAACATTGGACTATATTGTCGGACTATATTTTATATTTATATATATATATTGCTATATATATAAGTAAGTATACATGGTGACGAAACGTATAGTCTCGTGAATCGGAAATGTGAATAAAAGGACTTGATGAATTGTGTTTGAAAGTTGATTTTGGGGAAAATTGTAGACAACGGGTGTTGTCTGGTTTGTACAAAAACAGAGGAGACTCTGCCCAAATTTTTATAAAATCAAAGCGTAACGAACTGCTATTTCTATAAATAAATTCCCTTTAGTGTTTTGGACAAATGCATTATTATATACAAAATCGAGGTGTTTTCAGAGACTAATTATTTATAACAGTGAAGATGATTTTCAAGCGATATTTGAGAAAAAGTAACAAATGTTATTAATCGGTTTTAATAACTAAATTTGTTTTTCCTCAAAGAGTATTTTCTAAAATGATTTACGAGACGATCTTCGGCTCAGGATAGTTATACGTTTCGGGGTTATAGTCCAACAAGGTTTACACACGAATAGTGACAAGTGTGAAACTTGGGTACTATGTTGTATGTAACTCGTGAATTAAGATAAGTCATTGTCGGTTCGTCGAGTTGAAACGTATTTAGACTCGTGTTGGTACACACGAGTCTAGACAGTCGAGTAGACTATCTTGTAAGCGGTTAATAAGCTAGGCTTATGTGTGATAGACGGTTAAGGTGTCCTTTGTTGGTAATTAGGGCACGAGGAAGTCGGTCGAGGTTTCAGGCTTGTTTGCTAGCTTAGCATGGAAATTAAGGTGAGTTCATGACCCCACTTTTTATCGTTTTATAAATGCTTTCGGGGGGAAGACATGCTTCTTTTATGAAAATCTGATGAAATTAAAGTGATCAAGTTTTGGGAAAAGTTTAACAATTCAAACACTTTGAAAAATCGTACATGGGAAATCAAATGGGTTGCGTGAGTTTCACGGCCCCACTTTACGTTTTTATATTTCGGGGGAGACACATGCTTTATACATATTTCATAAATTATCATGTTATACTAGTGTTAAATTCATTTGTGCTATACGATACGTAAAGTCCCGGGGAAACCATGAATATGCTGGATAGCATAACGGGGGAAATGTGGATAGATCTATTGGGACTGACAGACCCCACCCGTCGGCTGGGAGCCGGGCGGGTGCATATTGTCTCGGTCATAAGCTTAATCGTTTCGGGCAAAATCATATATCGTTGTCTGTAATGGTTTCCGGTCGTAGTGGTATTATTCATGCGTCTAGCTAACGCTATCATTTCTAACATAGTGATAACATGATGGCTTTCAAAACTTATGGAAATGTTTTCGTAAAACTTTATTTCCTGGTTTGGTATAACATAACTTTATTCCCTGGTTTGGGGTTACGCAACTAGTTCCTAGATTTGGACTACTTAGATTTCGGGTTTAAATGATTTTTGGATTAAACTTAACTTTTGGTTTCGCAAACTTATGAACTCACCAGCTTTATGTTGACTTTTTAAGCATGTCTTTCAGGTTTAAACTTTGGTAACGGCACGGTTGGAGTGGGCGACGTCTTGGGATCGGGGATCCTGGAGGGTTAGAATTGGCGTTCAGGAAATAAGAGTCTTAGATGCAACTTTCCGCTGCGCTGGCAAAGGCACCAAACGTCGCAACCGACGAGGGAAAAGTCGGGGTGTGACAACATTAACCCAATTAATCATGGGGTTAATGTTGTGCAGGTTCCGATTAACAAAACCCACCATAGTAATCGTACTTACGAAGTTGATTTGATTAAGAACGATCGGTCAAGCCAAAAAGTCAAACGCGATCAAAATGATAATTTTTAGATTGATTGGAAGAGAATTGAGGATTGGGAAAAGAGTATGAGCGAGTTGTAATGCTTCGTAGATGTCCAATTTATAGGATTAACACTGAATTGACGAAATGGTAAGGATTGACCATCATTGAATGTCAAAACGCGTATGTGGTTAATTGATTAATGATTGATTGATAATATGCGTGTTGCTTAGTCATGATAGGCCGGAATTCGTGTAATGTTGCCATATGTGAAACAATTACAATTAATTGTGAGGATTTGGCTTGGTCAAGAACAAAAGAAAGAAGAAAGAGAGAAAAAAAAATAAAAAAAACTTACAGCTGCTGCTGCTGCACGTCGAGGGGAAAAAAAAGAAAAAGGAAGGCGAAAATGTGGTTACGTATAATTAGAGTTGGGTTAATTCCAACTGAATGGGGTGGTCCAGGTGGTGAAACGTGTGTGCGTGTGTGGAGTTGATCCGGGTTCGAACCTCGCTGGGAACACACTTTTTTTTTCCTTTTTTTTTTATACAACAGATGGGTTGGACCAAGGGAGGGGTGATGGGCCTTAGCCACTGGGCCGAGTTCTGGTGGGCTTCCAGAATGAAAGAAAGGGAGGTTGGGTTTGGGTTATGGTTTGGTTTGGTTGATAATGGGTAATGGTTTAGTTGTGTTTGGTAAAAAAAAAAGACTAATATATATCTATATTAAAATCTGAATTTTTTTATTATTATTATTATTATTATTATTATTATTATTTTTTATTATTATTATATATAAAAATATATATATATATATATATATATAACGAAAAGTGACGGATGTCACACACCCCAAAAATGTATAAAAGTAAAAAGGGGTAGGAATACTCACTGTTCACGTAATAACTTGAAATTGAACTGGACAACGAAACATGCGTTGGAATTATTCCAAAGAATCAACCTAAAGAATTTGATAATGTGTAAGGAATAACTCTAGGTTACATGAAATTCTAGGGCTTCGAATTGGGGATAAACGTTTATTTGTTTATTAAACAAATTGCTTATTAATTATGAGAAATTTAATAAATAAATAAATAAAAGTCTCTTGGTAAAATTTTAAGTTAAATATAGTCACAACATAAGATTTTGATTATGAAAATAATTTTTATAAAATTATTTTCTTGAGAATAGAATATTTAATCTAATTATTTTAAATTGTCAAAATATGACTTTAATATCTAAAATATTAAAATCAAATAATTTCTGAATTAAAAATTGTATTCCAGTTCTAGATGGTTAGAAATAATTTGTATAAAAGTTTTGTGCAAAAATATTGAAAAAATGAATTTATTATGATTTATTTATGATTAAAACTAACAAAAATTAATTAAAAATATAAAATAAACGGTTTTTTCAGAAATAAAAATATTTTCTGAATGTTTAAGAATATACAAGTTTAGGATAATTTTTGTGAGATTTAATAAAATCGTTTAGATATTTTTATAGAATTTAATAAATTTAAATGAATAAACTTGTATTATTAATAATATATATTAAATAAATTATTTTTGAAAAACTAAAAATTGGGTAATGAACTTTATCATTTGAAGATCATATAATAATTTTTATTGAATTTATAAACCACTTTTAGTATTTAAAAACTATTTTAAAAGATAATATGTTAAATATATATATATATAAGAAAAAGGAAAAAAAAATGATGTTGGTTGTGGGGCTCGAACCTAGGCCCTTGGCCGGTTCAATCCCTTAGCAAAACACTCCAACCAATTGTTCTGTGAATCATTTGGTGATACATTCCATTTCGTTTTAAAGTTAAACATTACGCAACAAGCTCTTCTTCCCCAATTCCTAACCATTCGAGCCCTAGATTCCAAAATCAAACAATTCGTGTTCAATAGCCCCTAAATCTTTGGGGCTATTGTTCACCAAGTCCCGAATATTAAAACCCACAAAAAAAAAGGAACTTACAAAGACTCGTGATCGGAATTAAGCTTGGTCAACGAAAAAGTCAATCGCGACTCAATGCTTGTTTGCAGGTTGTTTAGACAGAAAATTGAGAGTGAAGAGAGGGTTATCGGCGATTAGGGATGGTGTAGTGATGTTCAATTTATAGGGTACAAGCCCGGATGTTGATTTGGTAAGCTTGACCACGTTTGAATGTTTATGCGTGAAAATAGTGATAATTGGCTCAAATTTGGGAATGTTTAATGATAATTAACCGTGTAATGGAGGCGAGTTGATCAAGGCTAGCATCAGTCACGCATTAACAAAGATTAAGACATGTTTGAATATTATTTAGGGAAGTTGACTAAGAATTTGGGGTGTGGTAGTTTGCTGTTCGCGTGCAGCAGAGGGAAGAACAGATTCGTTTCTTCTGAAAGGGGTTAAATATAATTAAAGCTGAGATTTATTCAGAAATGAGCTTTGGCTCAATTGGTGGACGTGTGTGTGGTTGTGTCTCACCCGGCGAGTGACCCGGGTTCGAATCATAGCAGCAGCAATCTTTTTTTTTTTTTTTAAAAAAAAAAACAGAGTGGGATGGGAAAGTGGAGATGGGCCAGCCTGATGGGCCTTGTGTGTTGGGTTGGTTGTAGTGGGCTTCAAGGCTTTAAAAGAGAAGGGATTTGGGCTTGGTTTGGTTGTGGGTTAGTTATGGTTTAGGAGTGGTAAAAAGAAAAAAAAATATATATATCTAATCTGAATTTTTATTATTATTATTATTATTAAATAAAAGAATAAAAGGTGACGGATGTCACAGCAGAGGAGGCCGTCGTTGATGTCGGGTTGTATGCCTGAGGCCGAGGGCGCGATGATTCAGATTCATCCAATCCATCGTTCACCCAATCCATCGTTCGTATCCAGGTTTGTCTATTCAAGTTTTTTTCTTTTTGGAATATATAAAAACTAGGAGAAAATAATGAAGATATTATACTTGATCGTGTTTTAGTTTTTATCCTTTACAATATACTTACAGGTTAATATTGCAATTAGTATTTGTGTAGGTGATTAATTTATCAACTTATTTTATGGATGATTGAATCTTTAAGTTGTTTATGTTGATAACTAATGCTAATAAAAGAGGACAACTTGATGTTGGGAATGCTTTGATTTATGAAAGATATCTTGCATATTTGATTACTAACCTGCTGCTATAGAGGACTATTCCCTAAAATGGATTCTGGTATACACGAGGCTATGATGAGTTATTAGCTCAGTAAGTTGTTGTAGCGTGGCAAATATAGAGGATGGCAGGTTATTGCCTGCAACCCCTATTGCAGCCATGGTGACTTTGTCTTTATGCATTCTCTGGGCCTCCTGAATCTGTTAACTGATAGCTTTGACCCTTTAACTTAGAACTTGGGTTTGCAATGTTGGTTTGGTCCTTTTGAGAGGAACAATGTAGTCGAGCATTTCGAGCCGGTTTCTTGATTGTTTAGCGACCATCCCAGTGTTTCAAGTTTGTTTAGGATTAATATACAGTTTGATGGCTTGTCTGGTGGTTTGTTTGGTTGTTCGCTGGTTTGTATGATGATGGCAGTGATGAGTTATAGTTTTTATCGACAAATAGTAGTGATGGCGTGGCGAGGATGGTGGATGGCAGGTTTACACTTGCAACCCTCCTTGCAGCCAATGTTCTTAGCACACTCTGAGCCTCATTAAGTTTTTTCGGATTATGTTATTTTCATATTCTTGATGTTAGATGGCGGCGACTGTGGTTCTCGCGTAGCTCGCACGTTCACAGTCATTCATTTGTGGCTCCTAAATCATAGTTGTTGTTAACAATCAAACTGATTTGAACAGTATTCTATCCTAATTTATGTTATTGTGTATGATTTGGTTTAGGATTAATATACAGTTTGACGGCTGGTCAGGTGGTTTGTTTGGTTGTTCGCTGGTTTGTATGGTGATGGCAGTGATGGGTTATAGTTTTTAGCGAAAAATGGTGGTGATGGCAATGTTCTTAGCACACTCTGAGCCTCTTTAAGTCTTTTCGGATTATGTTATTTTTATATTCTTGATGTTAGACTGCGGCGACTGCGGTTCTCGCGTAGCTCGCAGGTACATATTCTGACGAATGAGGTTACACTTCACAACATTCATCATCGGCCTTATAATGGGGTGTAAACGAGCCGAGCCCGAGCCTGACTGGGCTCGAGCTCGGCTCGTCATGGTTTTATGAAGCTCAAGCTCAAGCTCGGCTCGGCTCGAGCCTACAATCTTGAGCTCGAGCTCGGCTCGCTAGCAAAATCAAAAGCTTAAGCTCGGCTCGGCTCGGCTCGAGGTGATTTGAGAACAATCTCACATGAGCTCAAAGCTCGGCTCGAGATCGCAAAAGCTCGGCTCGCGAGTGTTATTAAATGGGCCTATGAAATAAGGACTTGGGCTTTGGAGATGTGGGCTATAAATTATAAGAGATATATAAATAACTTATAATTATGTTTGGGCTCGTTTAGGCTCGCGAGCCCAATCGAGCTTTGTATACAGGGCTCGAGCTCGGGCTCGATAACTGTAACACCCCAACCGATGGCGGAAACATCGGGATATCACGTAGTGATGATTGTTCAGTAGCTCATGGTGAATAATAAATTTCATTAAATGATTTAAATAAATTACATACAATTGTTCTACAAAAATTCGTACATCAAAATGAATAATACTATGTACACATCTTCAAGCAATAACTCAAATCTTCAAGCAAGTAGAACCTGAAACATGTTAAGTTGAAAATATTTTGGGTCAACAAAAGTTGGTGAGAATACATAGGTTTTTGAATATAATTGTTAACAATAGTTTGTACAACAACCACAGTTGTATGATGATAGAGTATGAGACCGACATGTAACAATGCGTCTTTGTACAACCAAACCTTGTGTCGACTGAGGCCTAACTCGCAAGTTAGTCTAATGTTGTTACTGTTTTCGATCATCCCTGAATTTATGCGGGGGGATGGGTTTGTCAGACCTATAGCGCTATAATCTAAACAGGCGGCTTGATCATTGTTAATGATTGTACTGTGTCTTTTTGTTACAGTCAAATGATAGAATGATGATGTACTTGAATCACAAGTAAATATGAGTAAATGATAGTATAAAATGTTTAAACATGTTTCACCCCAAAAATAGTGAAAATAGAGAAAAGGGGCTATGTAAACTCACCTTAGCAAAATGTTATGTCTCGTGAAAAATAGAATATTGTGTTGCTCAAACAATGCCAAGTATTACCCTAAAATCAAGATAATAAATATGTCTAAGTCTTTCTAGTCTACAATTATATTCTAGGGCTTCGAATTGGGGATAAATGCTCGGTTGTTTAATAAATAAAATGTTTTGATAATTGAGAGAAATTTAGTAAATAAATAAACAAAAATCTTTTTATAAAATTTAAATCAAAGATGGCCACAATAATGAATTTAAAGTATAAAATAATTTTATAAAATTATTTTCTTTAAAATAGAATATTAAATCTATTTATTACAAATTGTCAAGATTTAACTTTAATATTTAAAAATACTAAAATTAAAGAATTATTAATTTAAAATTATATTTCTGTTCTAAATAATCAGAAATAATTTATATAAAATTTTGGTGCAAAAACATTAAAAATTGGATTTATTATGATTTAATTATGATTAAAACTAACAAAAATTGATTAAAAATATTAAATAAATGATTTTTCAGAAATAAAAATCATTTCCGAAAAGTTTATTGTTATAAAAACTCAGAATAATTTTTGTGGAAATTTATAAAATCGTTTTGATATTTTTATAGAATTTTATAAATAAAATGGAATAAACTTGATTTATTTATTATATATATTAAATAAATAAATTTTTGAAAACTAAAAATTGTATGTTAAACTTTTTTATTAGTTTAACACAAAATAATTTTTGTAGAATTATTAAAAGGGTTTTGGTATTTAAAATGAATTTTAAAGAATATAAGAAAATATATATGTATATGAGTTTGTTTGTTTTCTTTTTAAAGAAAAAAAAAGAAAAAAAAAAGAGTGTGGCTGCCGGGTATCGAACCCGCGTGGACGGTTCAAAAGCCACCAAGCACAACCACTTGGTCCAGACCAGTGGTTGTGTTTGGTTTCAGTTCATAATAAATATAACACATATCCGAAATCGTGTTCTTCCCCAATTTGATTACACGAGCCCTAGATTTTCCAATTGATCAAATAACACAACATTAATCCAATTAACCATAGGGTTAATGTTGTGTATCAGCCGATTAATGAAACCCACAAGAAAAATCACACTTACAAAGATGATTCGTATACGTATGATTAGTCAAAGCCTCGAAGTCAAACTCGAACAAAAACCCAAGAACAGAAGATCGTTAATAGAAATTGGAGGTTTAGAAAGAATGAATGGCGAGTTGTGAAGGTCCAGAGGGGTTCAATTTATAGGGAGGTGGGTTGGATGCTCGAATTGGCATGTTTGACTTCGAATCAATTGGGTTTCGTCAAATTAATTATAATTGTTATGAATTAATGAAGATTGTATGTGAGTTTGACTTGAAGAAGGCCGGTAATCACGAAACAAAACAATTGATTCCAAGTATATGCTCAATCAATAGTCAAACAAGGGAAAAAAAAAGAATTTCGCGTCTGTTTTCACAGCAGCGCGTAATAACAACAAAATAATAAAGTAATAAGCCCTTAAATACAAATTGAATCGGGATTAAATCATGAAATGAGCTCTGGCTCGGCTGGTTTTGTGTGAGTGTGTGTTCCGGACTGACTCGGGTTCGAGTCTGTCTTGGGGCATTTTATATATATATATATATATATATATATATATATATATATATATATATATATATTTAAAAGAAACAAACATGAGGGGAGTTGGGCCAAGCTGATGGGCTGCGTACTGTTTGGGCTGGACATATCTGGGCTCCGAAAAATATAAAGAAAATGAGGGGTGGGCTTGTATAATCTGTATAGTTATATATATATATATATATATATATATATATTGCTATTATTATTATGATTGTTATTATTAATACTATTATTATTATTACAAAATATAAATAAATAAATAACTAAATAAATAATTAAAAGAATACATATGTATATATATCATCATACAAGTATATATAGTGGGTGATTTGATTAACTCAACACTTGGGGAAAAATGCGCGATGTTACAATAACTAAACGAGCCATATTTCAGGCTCGGGCTCGGGCTCATTAAGGCTCGGCTCGTTCGAGCTTTTTACCGAGCCGATCCTGATCCTGGGTAGCTCTCGAGCCGCTACGTGTCATTTACACCCCTACTTATAACAGTCCACATATGAAAGTTGCAGATGAAGGCGCAAAACTTGTAATTAATTATCATGTATTTATTGATTGCCATATATTTGTTTGTGATTTGAAGGCCTTCTTGGTTTAATGTACTACAGGTGGGATATTGATATGGAGAACCTGTGTTGGTGGCTGTGGTACAACGGTTCAGGACAAGAAGCCGGTCAACAGAGGTCAACCGGGTCTGTCGTCATCACCTAAAATACAATCCGAATTTGAGTTATAACCAAACCCGAACCTTGATAATTATAGACATATATATATTTACTTATGTGAACCGTGTGGGACTTGACAAGCTATTGCGAACGTTGCTTACTTCTAAGGTTAGACGAAAGTTGTTTGTTACACGATGCAAGTCGTTTGTTACACATCTTGTGATCTATATGCTGATGTTTTCCACTTTTTTTATAGGTTTATAAAATGGTTTTTTTATACATTTTCCGTGCGGATAATATAACTTAGGTCCGGGTGAAAACAGACGCATTTATATGTACATTTGGATTGAACACTTTGCAGGTACAGAGTGCGATTATGGCATTGGATTGCTCTGGGCAGACACTTGGAACCCGACCAATCCGGTTAATTTCAATACATATAAATATATTCAATTATTGATTATAAAATCTTGAAAAGCAGTGACTTGCTTAACAAACATAATTTGTTCATTCTTAAAGGGTGAGTCCTTCCAAGTCATGTGTGAGGGGTCGAGTGGCTCGCTCTTCTCCAGCCAACTGATCAAATATCATCCCTACTGTATGCACCCATGCATCTGTGTGGTGGTGATGGAACTTTATGTTCGGTAATTTTCGATCTTTTTGTTTCTTTATCTTCCTAAAGAATCCGGCATTGTGGCCTTGGCTACAATAGTTATATGAACCATAGAGATGACAGTCAGAGGCCCTCCTTCATTTAGACGCATTTGAGTCATGGAATTAGAAGCACTGATGGAATGATGTGGATTTAATACGAATGGGAAAGTAACTTTGAGGATGAATGCCTCTGTTATATATTATTTATTGTGTTTTGAGCTTACTATACTTCATTATTATGATGAATAATTTTAAATAAATCATCACCTTTTCTTTATGAAACAGAGGAAGTTGCACTTATGGAACTCCCTAATTAGATGGCTTATATAACTACATCTGATACGAGTGTAAATCTCATACAATATTCGCCGTGTTATGTTATCTTGACATATGATAATGTATAGAAATGTTTGGTCTTTTGAATGGGCGTTGTGTCATTATTTAATTATTTTCTAAATCGGATTGACGCCGCCACAACCCGCGGCCGTATAAAAACCTAGTTAATATAATATCCAATAATCCAAATACAACCAATAGTTTTGTTTAGCAAAATAACACAAAAAGGTTAAGAGAAGTCCAAACCGAAAGCTATGACATGTCCAAAACAACAAATATAGCCTTATGTTCAAAATTAAAAAAACAAAATTCTCTGCAGAAACATCCTACTTGGGAGTTTGGAATTACCGCTCCGTCCACATTGTTCAAAAATAGAGCGTTGTGTTCAGAATTAAAAACAAAATCTTTGTCGTTCAAGAAAGTAACTAATCTTTTAACTCAATAAATAATTAGTAGATGGTGTTTCATTGTTCATACATAAAGAAATAATCAGAAAACTTAACTAACCTTGAAGAGAGTCAGGCGAAGACAATGTTGGTGGGATCGATTTCCAATCAAAACCCTAAAAAAGAAAACCCCATGTGTGCATATATAAGAACAATGATGGATTAGGATTTAGATTGAATGAAACACGTACATTTGAAAATGATACGATTCAGAAAATCATGAGGATAAACATCAAGAATATGAAACGATTCAGGAGATGATTGCGATGGAGATGAATTGGTTGAAGCTCAACTCCATTTTTTATTGCATTGAGAGATTGTAGAGGATCTTTTTGGGATGTATAGAGCAGGAAAAGGATGAATAAACAAATGGTAGGGTTTATATGAGTTGGGTTATAACAATGAATTGGGTCAGGTCAGATTCCCGTGTGTTTTTCTCTAGTGGATTTTGGTGATGACACTTAAAATCCTAGTTGGAGATGATACGGCACTACTGTGGCACCTCTAGTAAAGGGTCATGTGTCGCCTGAGTTACTCCTTTATTAGGTAGGGTAGATTTGTGGTTTTTAATATTTTAATGTTACATTCTTTTTGTGATATAGCCTTTTTTATGTTATGTATTTTTTTAATGCTATGTATTTTCTTTAAAGGTATGCATTTTTATATGTTTTACTAGATTATACCCCGGGAGCGTCCCAGGTTGAGAAATTTAATATGATACATCAATTTTACATATGAAATAGACTGATGTATAACTCTAATGTTAATATCTAACCTAAAACAAATTAACAATGTACAACTCCAATACTAACACCTAACCTAAAAAGAATGTAGAACTTTAATATAACTCTAATATTAACACATATCCTAAAGACTAAACAAATGTACAACTCTAACATACTAATATTGATACTTAACTTAAAACAATGTATAACTATATTAACCTATTCGGCTCTGGTTGAAAAAACAAATTCATATTTACTGATTTGAACATAATTAGTGACTTGCCTATACATGATTAATGATTTACCTGAACACTTTGTGTTTTTTTTTTCTATATGAACAAAACCCCCACAAAAAATTCTCTCTATTAACCTATTCGGCTCTGGTTGAAAAAAAAAATTCATATTTACTGATTTGAACATAATTAGTGACTTGTCTATACATTATTAATGATTTACATTAACACTTTGTGTCTTTTTTCCTGTATGAACAAAACCCCACAAAAAAAAAAAAAAAAAAAAATTCTCCGTTTTTTATATAGCACTATGGTACTCGTTGGAAAGATAATAAAACGCTCGTTAATTTGGTGTAATTTTTTTCTTTAAAAATTCTCGTATATCAAAGATATTAACGTTTAAAAATTATTAGAGGAAACATGAGGGTGAAAAATCCAATTTTGTTTTCAAATTATTTTTTTCCTAAAATATCTCAATGCTACATGGGATGACACATGACACACTCAAAGAAGAGAATGCCTCTTTAAGTGTCATGTCATTAAAATGGCTTTGGTTTATTATATGTATAGATAGATATAGATAGATAGATAGATGTTAAATTTAAAAAAACACAAAAAAAAAAAAAAAAAAAAAAAAAAAAAAAAACTAATGAAATGATTGGGTAATGATTGAGGGGGCTTTTTCTATTTTTTTTAGTTATGCATTTTTATTATAACACTTTTTAACATGGAGCTTAGGTTGCACTGAGATAGCAGAATGGAGGGATCCCTTATAGATGCTCTCGTAGTATGAAGTGTCCTAAAAAAATTTATTTACTGTTTTTTCTTTTTTAAAATACAAAACTCAGTTACCCTTGAGCTAAGCAAAGTGCTTATAAGTTTGTTTTGCAAAAGAAGTAATGGCAGGGATCTCCCATGGAATTATTTTGATGTCCATGACGATTAATAAACTTTTCGAAGATCTTACCAAAAAAGATAATGTTTTAGTGTAAAAGCTTATGTTAAAGAAAAACACGAATGATGATTACAACTCTACAGCCCCGATTTGGGTAGATATTAAGGAGTAGACACGTAGATGCAAAAAATAACACACAAAAAATGTAGTAGATCCGAGTATTGCGTAGAGTACATAATCGATATAAATCTGGTTGTTTATGCCTAGCACAAAGGGCGCGAGACATTCATGCGGGTTAGAATCCTCGGCCCCACAGTGAACGCCCCTTGTTGATACACCGAGAATCCGGGCCAGGATTTATGCTAGGTAGAATCGTATCTAGCACTCCGATCTTATACTCTAATCGTATCTAACAACAAAGAAGGATAAAAGAAGATGAAGTAAAATAGTACAATATATGATATTGAAGCAATAGGATAAATGATAAGTTGGTAGAACACTTGATTACTCGGCCAAGAAGTTGGTCACCTGAAAGGGGAAGTGCTTCGGTAGCTAAGGGGAAGTTGCTCGTGCTTGGCTCGTTTACAACCCAGTCAGAAACTGAGCGAGCATTTTTCGGACAACCATAAATTTGGGATGTTTTCTTTAATGTTTTCGTTGCCTAGTGATTACTGAGGTCCGACCGTCTGAGGATGACACTAAGTCTAAGGTTCGGTTGTCTAAGAATCAGGCTCAGATTGAGGCTATGAACATACTACATAGAACAATTGTCGCATTGTGGTGTAGATTGATAGCGAGAGACGATTGATGGTAGACAACTAATGGGAATAGGAAGTCAAGCGTGTCTTTTCACGACTTAGTGTTTTATATATAAACTTAATGTTAAGTTATAATTGGGTTGACCGAGCCAGTAACTATACATAAAATTGTATATATGCATATATTGAGCTAAACCCTGTCCATGCTTGGCTCGTTTACAAACCGAACCGAGCCGATCGGCTCGTTTACAACCGAGCGGGAAATCAAGCGAGCATTTTCCAAGCAAGCAGCGAGCGCCGAGCAATTTGAACAACCCTAACGCTCGTTCATGATCTTCTACATTAGTCGATTGAGAGACCGCCATAGCAAATTATGAAATGTTTGATCCCGTGTTGATTTATCTAGCAGTAGACTATAACCTCCTATTAGGCTATTACAACCTGACTTTAGTTTGACTTTAGTGTTCGACATGGCTTTTGCGTTCAGCTACAAGACCGTTTAGGGACCGGTATACTTAACTTGGCTGCACCAACATCAAGCGACGAGTGACAGTTACAATTATGTTAGCCTAATGAAGTTCATTCATCCAAAAAACCGCTCTTCAAGCAAGCAAAATTGAACCAAGTAGATGGAAACAAACGGATCAAAATATCAAAACATTAAACAACTAGTCATGTAACTTGTTCTACTAAATCTATACACAATTACAAAAGAATAGTTCACAACAGCAGTAACATCAACTAAGAAAAATTAATCCATACCCAAATATATGCTCTCTTATCATTGACTACCACAAGTGTAAAAGAGTAATTCAACTCTACCGTCTGGCTTCATTCGAAGTCTTACCCTCAAAAAACTCACCAAGCATCCGGTCAAGATCCTCCGCTGTATACCTGATGTATTTATGAGGATTCTTCCCATTCTCAACAAGTGCCCTGCAAATTATTTTTTATTTTTTTCTATAATTTTATACGGAGGAAGGTTCTTGTACAAATGGTTTTTATCCTACAAACAACCCTTAACGTGAGAAGTGAAGGATGCTTTTTTTTTTTTTCCATATTGTTATACATGTACTTTAGTATTGAAATCTTAAAAAAAACAAAAAAAAAATTGGTGTAGAGTAATTACGTAATTACTGTTGTAGAGTAATTACGTAATTACTCTGGTGTAAACTACTATAATTACTTTAATGATGTAATTACGCTTAAAAAAAAAATTAATTTTTTTTTTTGTATTATTCATCTAGAAAGCATGTTTAAGCAGATGGGAAAAAAATTCAAAAAAATAAAATAATTTTTTTTTTCACCCTTCACTTCTCATTGTTAGTAGGTTAAGCCTATTTGTATTTGATCTTTACTCTTTTATATGATTAACAAGTTGGTGAAATATGGTTATTAAAGTTATATGATGTGGGAACTCTACCCGAAACGTTTGATAAAGGATCTGTACGCAGGCAACAAGACTTCAGCAACCGCGAGCCTTAATGATTCTCTAAGCTCTGTGTCGGGAACAGTCCACTGAGATTGTCGTTGATGTAGCTCCTCAAATTGAGTGTTAAAGATCTTCAACCTAATACCGCCACATTTCAGTTTATTTATTATCAGATTAATTTATTAACATGTTTTTAACATTTTCAAAAATATAATTTGATCTGAAGGAACGTACCGATCTTTTACAAGTGCTCGTGAGGCTCCGCTACTGTTTCCTCCATCAGCAGCCCCGACTGAACTACCACCTCCAGATGAGGTCAACCCTTGAATTGAGAGACACTGCAGGATCTGTTGAAGAGACCAATAAATTTAATTATTTAATATTATAACAAATATTTGAAAATATTATTTTATTGTTTGAAATGATCTACCTTTGCCCAGGCTATCCTCTTGTACTGATTAGCATGTTGTTGCACAACCCTTCTGTGTCGTTGCACCCAATCATCCCCCAACAAATCCTTTGCTTCCGACCTACACCAAACATAAAAAAAATTAAAAAAAATACAAATATAATGAATATAAAATAAATCACTAAAAAGTTACAGAAGTTATAATAAAAATTAAATATATCAAACCTGCGTACGGATCTGACCATGTAGTGAATATTATTCATAAGAAACAAGTTGGTCAAAGCAGGATCTTTATACTGTTTGGATTTTCCTTCTAAATTGATTTGAAGGGCCTGCATGATTCGCATGGTTACGGATGCCAGCTGTGAATTTGAGTCCTCTCCGTTTTCAAACTCTTGAAATAGTTGTTTCAGAGTTGTCTGGTAGCTGAGTCAACAAAGAGATTATGTCCAAACAATAGGATAGTATTAGTAAGTGAATAATTTCAATTACAAAGTTGAAATACACTAATACATAGTGTGATAACACATACTCGAACAAAAATTTCACATAGTTGATCACATAGCTTGTGAGAGGATGAACCGTTCCATCTGAGACGGCTGTTTTTGTTGCGTCTTTTTCAACAGCTTCCTCAAAATCCCCAAATGTTTCTTGAGCTGTTTGGGCAAGTCTTTTGGTTAGACCTAGAGCAGATTCTCTAATGTCTTTGCAAGCTTTGCCTCTAAAAAGTGATTCAATCTGCAAAAATTCAATGTATAAGAACTAACCGGAGCATTAATTATATAGTTTTGACTTTTGATAACCGTGTCAACATGTTACAATGTAAACTTGTTGAAGGTTAACATTTATCGAAAGACTAAGAAAGTAAAAATATAAATTATAAATATACCTCAGCGTGAAGCTCACGCATTATCTCATACATGTCCAAAAGCACAAATAGTTTTTCAGGTGATCTCTTGCTTTTGGCAATTGCATCTCCAAAACTAAGTAGCATGGCGACACTGCCAGATGTAACTTCAGCAAAGCACTGATCTTTTAGCGAGTCAATGCCATCAAACATTTGATCACAAACTTTTCTTTCTGCGGTAAATATTAATTTCACCTGTGTTTAACATAAGATTAGATACAACCAAGTGCATGTTTTAGTAGTTTTTTTTTTAATTAGTAAAACTTACTGCAATACGCATGAAATGAATCCAAGTCCCAATCTTGAGTTCCAAAACCTCCCACTGCATCTTTTGGACATCATCTTTACTAAGCTTCTCAACTCCCAATTTCTGAAGGGTTTCTTCCAAGACTACAGAACGGGTATCCCTAATCAACAAAAAAAATCATAAATACTTCATCTATATCTATATCTATATATAATAAATAAAAAGGGGTATGCCACATGGCACTAGGTGAGGCCTTGACACCCCTTGATTTCCCTACAAAAGTCTTTTTCTCTCTATGTGCAAGCCACATGCACTTCCCCCGTAATTTTTAAATGTTAACAATTTTTATATACGGCATTTTGTAAGAAAATTACACCAAATTAACGAGCGTTTTATTATTAAGTTTGTTGTTCATGCAGAGAAAAAAAAATACAATGTGTTCAGGTAATGCATTAATCATGTTTAGGCAAGTCACTAATCATGTTAAGATAGTATACATGTTTTGAATCTACTATTACATATAAAAACCCGCTAACTACATATATATTCACAGAAGTAGTCAGTTTGGTACAATTACAGTTTGGGCGACTTTCAGCCCGTTTCACCACTTAGATCCATTTGACATGTTCCCCTTTTCGCTTTAAGAAAACAATTTTCTCTGGTAATGAAAAAACATAACCCAAATGGGACCCACTCACAGCTCACAAGTAAATCTGTAGAAAGTACCATACAAAACCTGGTGGTAATTTTTTTACAAATTAAGAGGGAAAAAGTAATTACTTACCTGTAAATTACAAGGCATTGTTGTACGTGACCAGCTTGGACCATGTGTTGCGCTAAATCATGAAGCAAGGGTAGGACCCGTGGTGGTATGAGAATTAAGGGAGTGAAAACAGCATTTTCAGCAGTGATATGACCCGCATGACTATTAGAAGGATTCTTTGAATCAGGTGATCCAGAGGATGGTCTTAGTGAACTAGGTAGGCATTCATATAGCCGATCAGGTTCCACCGCTTTGCTGAAAGGTAAAGCCATAAACAAGATAGTTATGACACAAGTAACATGTGTGTGTAAACACCTTGATGCCTAAGATAAGAAAACCTTCTGCCAAAAGCGTACGTGTGAGATAATCTAGACAATTCATGAAAATGTTAAAGATAGAGGTGGCAAAATACGCAGACCGGATAACGGGTTCCAAACAGGTTTCTATTTTACAGATTGAAACAGGTAGGTTCAGGTTGGATTGTCAGTTGTCACAATATGATTTTAAAAAATATTTAATTTAATTTTCATCTAATTTCCAGAAAAAAAAATGATTTGGGGGATTTTATGCATTTGTTTCTATTTCTAGCAGAAGTTTAGTTTGACTCGTAGAGAAATACATAACTCGAGTGACCCATTTTATAAGTGAACAGGTTGTAATTTCCACCTCTACTAAAAATAATTAAAAGAAAAGAAAAGGTTAAAGTGAATAAAAAGAACCTGTATGAAGATAACAATTGTTTAAATTCTTGTTCAAGCTTCGATATAGCCTTGGAAAGTAAGTTACTCGCATGGCTAATAACTCCGTCACTACTTCTAAAGCTTTTATTGTTGGTAAAAAAGACAATATTGCTTCTTAGCTGCTCAATAGCTTCTAGATAGCTCTCAAGGTCTTCATGTGGCCCTTTAAGAATTTTAGCCTCAGCCTATATATTTGAAACATAAATATTCTATTAGATTAAAAAAAAAAGGAAATAAAAAACAAGGAATATCCATAACAATCCATTACAAGTAACATTACGGGTAGCTCCAACAAGATATTACGTTATTCTAGACAGTAGCGCTAAAGACCATACGTTCGAGTTTTACTAATCTACAGAAGAATAAACTCACAAAATAAAATAAAGAAAAGATAAAAAAATATAGGAAATAACAACCAACCTCACGAGAAAGATCAAATCGGTCCAATATAACATCAGCAGCCTTCAAAGTCCTATCGATGTTCTCATGAGCTCTGCGTATAGCATGTGTCCTGATCTAAAGGAAATAAATAGCATAAGTTAATATCAAATGTATAACTAACTACACTCTCTTTCACAAATAATTGCCAACTTTTGGCCCAATACTTATATAATTGAAGCATCCAACCATAAGTCAAATATCTGATATACCCTTCACTATAACAAAGTAGGGAACCTTCGGCTTCAAGACCAAATCAATCAGTGATATAGGGTGTGTAACAGATACCAATTCCAAACACAGAAATTGTTCCAACTATATTACCGTATGGGGGCTTGGTTTTAAAATGGCGAGCCTGAGGTGGCGCTTCATGTACATGTGGGTCAAACTTGGTCAAATACAGATTATGAATGGTTTGCTTGATCAAAAGGCTAATATGTAAAACAGACGCGACTGCGAGAGATGCAACTTTATGCTGTACATGAAGCTTACTTATAATACACAGAAAAACGCCTCGCATACGTGAAGCTCTCGCGTCTGCCTTTAGAACTTAAACACTTCGTCGCGCCTAGCGTTTTTTAAAACTAAGATAGGAGTATAAATCACCAAAAAAAAACATCAAAAAAGGCTGTCACAAACCTTAGTACTGCATATAATATCCACTAATCGATCTACTGCAACTCAAAGAAAGTAGTAGATCAAGTAACCACATCACACTCTCCCTCATTTCCATCTTTCCACAAAATCATACATTTCTTTAGTTTAACTTATCCATATAATTAAAAACAACTAGATTAATAGCAGATCAATCAAACCAAACAATCAATTGCATATTAGGGCTTTAAACAACCATAACACTACACACAAACAAAACTAAACCAACCCACTAATAAAAAAACACCCAACTTCAAACCCCTTTAACATTAAACCAAATTAAAGAACAGATCAGGAACCTGAGTGGGTCTCATGGCAGTTTCAAGAGCAGACAAACGATGATCAAAGGAACCCAGAATAGAAACCATGTTTTCTGTGATGGATTGGCTCTGTTGCAGTGATTCTCTCATCTTTGCTGCTTTTTCTCCAAGATTTTCCACACCCATCATCCCTGTTGTTCTAACTGGAACACCCATCTGCGTGTTTACGGGTTTTGTGATGAATTGGAAGGGAAAGTTTTGAGCTTGGGTTTGGGATTGTTGTGGGTTTGGAGATTAGTTGACAATTATTATTATTATTGATTATTGATTGATTGATGAATTGGGTTGATAGTTGACAGGGTGTGTTGGGGTAAATACGGTTTTCTATACGTGTATATAGGTGTTCTTGATTTGAACAATATTATTATTCATTTTGTGGGTCTAATTGGGTCCATGGAATGGGTTATATTGAGATTGGACAAAAATGGTTATGGTACATTTTTACATGAAATATGTTATAGTAAATTTGGATGATTTGTAAAAAATTTATTTAACATTTGTCGAGACGGGTAACGTTAAAGAAGTTTAAGTCGAGTTGAGCTTAAATGGGTTTGAATCTCGAGTTGAACTTAAAGTGAAGCTTGTTTTGTGGTAAAAGTATTAAATTTGTACTTTATATTGTGTCTTAAAATGATGAGTATTTTAGAGATATTTAGGATGTGCTTGATTCGTGAAAGTTAATAGAATTAGGATCTGAATTTCATTTTTCAGCGTGTTTTGTTTGTTGAATTTATTGGAATTTAAGTTCCATTTTAAGGCGTTTCATTGAGAAATGAATTAGAAGTGAAACCAATTAACTCAAATTCTTCCATGCAAATAAATTCACGTTATTATCAATACGCATCCCGGTTAAGTAAGTTGGTTTCCGCAGTCTGGAATTATTAGAATTAACCCTAACTAATTCTACGTTACTTTCATGCAAATGAATTCAACGTTACTTTCAATATTCGAGTCAATCGTCAAATGGCTTCCTTAAGCAAAAACTACTCACACTCACGCCTATCATATGCTTCTTAATCACTCTTCATATGATGACGCATATGCTTTCTCATTCCTCAATGGCCCTCCACTCATATATCTTATTGTTTCACCATTGACGTTACTTTCAGCACTAACCAACGTTAAAACTTAACAGGATTTAAACTCACGTGACAAACACGTGAGGGCAATTATGTCTTTTCTAATTTTATCTTATTTTAATCTTTTAAACCCTTTAAAAACCCATATGCCCCATTGACATCGTTCATCATCATCACCATCCCCTGTAAACCAAGTCAACGATCGAAGAACCAAATCAACAATGGAACATCAATGCTTCTGTGGAATGGTGGCTAATGTTCAAAGCTCCTAGACCGACCTTAATCCTGGACGCCGGTTCTACTGTTGTCCCCAAATGGTATGATTTGAAACCCTAAAATCCATCCCCTTTGTAATTTTCTAACATTTAACTGATTGTGATTTCAGGCAGGAGTTAGGTGCCAAGACTTTGTTTGGGTCGATCCCCTAATGTGTAACACCCCAACCGATGGCGGAATCATCGAGGTGCCACGTAGTGACGATTGTTCAAAAGCTCATGGTACTAAAATGTAAATATATGATTATTGAATATTGTTTTACAACATGTGAAATTAAATACAAGACAGCAAAAATAAAGATAATTGATTGTTCTAATCTAAGTCCAAAGTCCTATGTTAAGCGTCGAGCAGCTTATCCTGAAACATGCACGAAAATAATTTTGTCAACATATGATGTTGGTGAGTACTACTTAGTTTTGTACATATAGTATAAGTTTGAAAAGGTAGTACAATTCATGTGTCTAGCATCACCAAGGCATTATGTAAACACGCAAGTAACCAAACAAGACGAAGATCAAATGTAAGGTTTGTACAATGAAATTGATAATGAGCACCTCAACACGTGTGAGTCTAAAAGAGCATCATAACATAAGTTATGTCTAAATGAGCACTGTAACATAAGTTACGTCTAAATGAGCACCGTAACATAAGTTACGTCTGAGTGTAAAGAGCACCATAACATAAGTTATGTCTAAATGTATGATTTTGTATGTAAGCTACGTTCATGTTCAAGCATAAGCACAAAGATAAACAAGACACGTATATGAATTGTAAATGAATAAAATGTATGTGTAAATGAATACGAAAGTTTTGTATACTTGTGCATGAATCACCCTAAAAGTTGTAAAAGCGGAAAAAAAAGGGGATAAGTAATACTCACCTTAGCACGGTGGTAAGTCTTGGAATTGAATAAGTGTAAACCAACGTTTGTCAAGTATCACCCTATGTATAAGGTAACAAATAAGTCTAAGTCTATCTAGTCTATAAGTATTTTCTAGGGCTTCGAATTGGGGATAAGTATTTATTTGATTAATAATCAAATTGTTTATTAAATATAAGAATTTTAATAAATAAATGAGAAAAAGTCTTTTTGAAAATTTCAAATTGAAGATGGTCACAATATAAAGTTTTAAGTGTGAAAATAATTTTTATAAAATTATTTTCTTGAAAATAGAATATTTAATCTATTTATTTCAATTTTGTCAAAATATAACTTTAATATCTAAAAATATTAAAACTAAAGAATTTTTAAATTAAAAATTGTATTTCTGTTCCAAATGAATAGAAATAATTTATGTAAAATTTTGGTACAAAAATATTGAAAAATGAATTTATTATGATTTATTTATGATTAAAACTAACAAAAATTAATTAAGAATACAAAACGAACGGTTTTTCAGAAATAAAAATTTTTTCTGAAATTTTATTGTTATACAAGTTTAGGATAATTTTTGGGGAATTTTATAAAATCGTTTAGATATTTTTATTGAATTTTACAATTATAAATGAATAAATTTGTAATATTTATAATATATATTAAATAAATTATTTTTGAAAAACTAAAAATTGGATGATGAACTTTACCATTAGGAGATCATATAATAATTTTTATAGAATTTATAAATCACTTTTAGTATTTAAAAACTATTTTAAAAGATTTATATGTTAAATATATATATAAAGAAGGTAAAAAAAAATGTTGTTGGTTATGGGAGTCGAACCCGGGCCTTTGGCCGGTTCGGGTTTTATCACAAGCGTGGCCACCAACTGAGCCACACCCTGAGAATGAATTACATTGAATTGTAATTAATTATATAGGTTAATTGTGTTTGGTTTCAATAATTGAAAAAAAATAAATAAATGCAGCGTGAGGGACTCGAACCCTTGTCATGGGACGGTCCAACATTTTTAATCACACTGTGTTACCAACTGATCTGGCTGATCAGTTGGTGATAGTCTTTGTTTCAAAATAATGTTATACGCTTCTGTAATTCATGTTCTTCCCCATTTAAAAAAATCGAGCCCTAGTTTATCTAATCAAACGAATCGACGATCAATAACCCCTGTAAAGTTGGGGTTATTGCTCGTATATGGCCGATTAGCAAAACCCACAAAGAAAAACGAACTTACAATAAGGAAATCGTGTATATAGCTTGGTCAACTGAAAAGTCAAACTCGACTTGAATGCTTCGTTTGCAGCTCGTTTAACAGAATTTGAAGGTGATTAAGAGATGTTCGGCGAGTTGTGACTGTCTAAGCATGTCCAATTTATAGTGTAAGGGTCGAATTAAAGATTTAGCAAGGTTTGACCATGGTTTGAATGCGATGACGCGTGTAGGTGTAAAATAGGTATGTTTTGACCGTAATAATCGTGTAATATGCGTGTAATGTACTGTCCATTCCATAATACGAGTCAATTAGTGGTTAACTTCCATGTTTAAGCTTGATTTGAAAGGTCAATTTTGAAGGAAATCTGGTCAACCATTTGGTCTCCTGTCACACCCTCAAAATCCACTTGCGGAGTTTTACCGCGAGGCGCATGACAAACCAGGATCCAAACCAACGATCACAATAAACAAGTCTAAATGAACATATGCAATTTCAAAAACATAGTTTAAAAATCCCCAAATACAGCGGAAGCTTATTCAAAACATAATCCAAAATAATCCAAGTGTTCAACGTTTGAAAACCATGCAATCCTAACTAGACGCCGTGCAGACGCGTGCGCCCTAGTTCCATTGTGCTACCTTAGCGACCTGAGAAAACATGTAAGAGAATACGTCAGCACAAAAATGCTGGTGAGTTTACAGGTTTGTAATCCAAGTACCAAGTTCAACCTGTCCATACTATAACAAATCGAAAACCAAAGTACGCTAGCTAGGCGTATGTTTTGTTACTATCACGATTGGAAAACCATTACTAACTCGCAAACCAGATGTCATGCCCAATGTAGTAAACCTGTTGTACCTGTTTGAGACAATATGCACCCGCCGACCCTCCAAGTCGACGAGCGGGGTTGGTCACTCCCAATAGCGCTATTCACATTTCCCCGTTGTGCAAACCCGCACATTCATGGTTCCCCCCGGGACTTCCAAAGATCGTATAGTAAACCATAGAAAACCCATAGTATGACAGTAGTTACCAAACATAAGTTTTAACACATGTTTTCTCCCCCGAAAAATGAAACCAGTTAAAAGAGGGGCCGTAAACTCACCTTAAGTTGCGTTCCTTTGTAATACGAATAAACTCAACAGCTATGCTAGTCCCGTAAAGCGGCGACCTAACATATGACAGTTACAAGTACTTAGACTAATAACCCGCAGGTTAGTTAGTCCCTAGATGTCCAGACCATAACCAAGTTCGTTTGAAAACACCGTGACTGTTTAACTGATCCAATGTACAAGACTCGACATCCCATTGGTGACCGAGACTCCCCGTGTTATGTTTACGCTCTCAAACATACAATCATGTAATCACACTTAACATACGTTAACGACCAACAAGTTATAGCACGTAGTTCAAGTACCACATAATTAAGTCCGAACATATGTTACCAAGTTATTGGATATGTTACGGGGTTCCTAGCATGTTCCTAGATGTCAAATCGGGTCTCGGAATGCTAATTTACACTTACAGCAGCAGTACACGCGATTAGGAAAAGTCAACTAGCATTTAGGTTGGTCAACAGGCATTTAGGAAGGCTAATCGCCTATAATATAGGCGATTAGGGCTATCCCATATGTAATTTTATGAGTTTATAGGCGATTAGGGCTATAAGACATGTATTTCAGGACTTAACTAGCATTTAGGATCACAATTGCATGTAATAGAGGCATTTAGCCCCCAATCGCATGAGATATAGGCGATTAGGGCATCCCTACTGGCGATTGGTCTCCTAATCGCCTATAACATAGGCGATTAGGGTTGCTAATCGCCAGTAACCCAACTGTTCCGGTTTTTCGCGCGTTTAACACTCCAAATCAGATCCAGAACGCATGTAATCATCCAATATCAATCCAACAACTATACCAAACATGTTTAAAACAAAATCCTTCGTTTAGCCTCGTATTATCAGCCCTGCATGCAACCATGTAATCCAAACACAATACACATAGCATGAAACATCACATTAACATGCATAACTATAACCCTAATGAACAATTACTCAGATTTCATTAGCATGATATCATTATTAATCTGAAACTAACCTAATAACATGTTAATCATCCATCTTGAATCGTAAAAACCCTAGCTTTTAATCATAAACACACATAACACATGTATGATAGTTAGAATCCGATTAACAACACTTATTAACGATTTTCAGAAAGCTTATTCGTTTTAGAACAGGTCTGGACCGTTAGGGATTTAATAAAAACGTTAATAAAGATTGCATGGATGAAAATCACACCTTAGATTGTGTTAGATTGATGAAATAAGATTGAAACCTTGTGTTTTGATCCAAAATCACGTTCCAGAGGTTGTGTGTGTGTTGGGGCGGGTTATGGGACGACTAGGGTTGTTATTATGAAGTTTAGGAGGTCAAGCATTGTATTTATAGTCGTTTTTAGTCGTCCAGCACGTAACACGCGATTGTGCAGCATTTACATGCGATTAGCATTGCTAATCGCATGACATTCATGCATTTAGGGGCTAATCGCCCCCTGTAGCATGCGATTAGCATGCTACTCGCCTCCCAAGAGGCCCAATGGCCTCCCTTATAGGCGATTAGCCAACCCTAATCGCCTATAGGGGTTGGTTCCGTGTATTTTGCGCGTTAAACCCCGTTTTAACATATGTTAACACATTTTCACATACCGACAAGTCACATAATGATTGTAAACACATAACACTTGCAACCAAACATATTCACACTCGTTCACCAATTCCCGGGACTCGAGACTTGTATGTTCCCTATGTTCTGACGATTCTACGAATCGTCACCACTTGTACACTTGGTTAAGGACTGACATCTAATGAACCTCTAGACTAACATCCGATGATCCTCTATACTGAACTACCAGTTCCCGAACCATAATAAGTACAATATACGCGTGACTCGCTAAGGTAGACTTTCATCTAGACAACGTTGTTAACCAGAATTTGCCGGGTGTCACATCATCCCCACGTTAAAAGAATTTTCGTCCTGAAAATTGCACAAGTACCAAAAGGAATAACGAAAGAAACAGATAAAAGATAGAAAACCAAAAGAGAGATTTACCCGAGTTGTCACATCATCCCACGTTAAAAGGAATCTCGCCCCGAGATTCATTCAGCTGCAGTGGAGACATATCTCGATTCGAACGCTTCCTTAGGAAAGAGATGAGGATACTTAGACTTCATCTGATCCTCCCGTTCCCAAGTGTACTCTGGTCCCCGGTTCGAGTTCCAGCGAACCTTAACAATGTGAATCTTGCTATGACGTAGGCTACGAATCTTGTAATCCAGAATCTCCACAGGTTCTTCCACAACCCGAAGACGATCATCCACCTTGATCTCTTCCAGTGGAACAATAAGAGACTCGTCAGCCAGACACTTCTTTAAGTTTGACACATGGAAGACGTTATGTACGTTGCCGAGCTCCGTCGGTAAATCAAGACGATACGCCACCGGTCCAATCCGTTCCAGGATCGTAAATGGACCGACATACCGAGGGTTGAGTTTGCCACGCTTCCCAAAGCGTATGACGCCCTTCCACGGTGAAACTTTCAGAAGTACCTTGTCATCAACTTGGAATTCCAATGGTTTGCGACGTTGATCAGCATAACTCTTTTGCCGGTCCCGTGCCGCTGCCAACCGGTTACGAATCTGTACGATCTTTTCCGAAGTTTCGTACACTAGTTCAGGCCCAGTGAGTTGACTCTCACCCACTTCAGCCCAACAAAGAGGAGAACGGCATTTCCGCCCGTACAGTGCCTCAAACGGAGCCGCCTTGATGCTCGTGTGATAACTGTTGTTGTAAGAGAATTCTACTAACGGTAGATGAGCTTCCCAACCTTTGCCAAAATCGATCACACATGCCCGCAGCATGTCTTCCAAGGTTTGAATCGTGCGCTCACTCTGACCGTCAGTCTGTGGGTGATAAGCTGTACTCATGTCTAGTTGGGTACCCAAAGCCTTGTGCAAAGACTTCCAGAAGTGAGAAGTAAAGTGGGAGTCACGATCCGAGATAATAGAAACCGGCACCCCGTGCTTAGAAACAACTTCCTTCAGATAAAGACGAGCCAAACGATCCATGGTGTCGGTCTCCTTAATAGCGAGAAAATGGGCTGATTTCGTCAACCGATCAACAATCACCCATATCTTGTCATTCCCGCTCGGTGACTTAGGCAGTTGTGTGACAAAATCCATGGTAATCCGTTCCCATTTCCACTCCGGAATTTCAGGTTGTTGCAAGAGACCCGACGGTTTCTGGTATTCCACCTTGACCTTAGCACAGGTCAAGCACTTACTCACGTATGAGGCTATATCCGACCTCATGTTTGGCCACCAGTAAAGCACCTTTAGATCTTGGTACATCTTATCCGAACCAGGATGAATAGAATACCGGGACTTATGAGCCTCATCTAAGACAAGCTCCCGAAGTCCCCGAATAAAGGAACCCATATGCGTTCTGCGAAGTAGTGCAGGCCATCAGGCCTTCGCTCGAGGTGCTTGTCGGCACCGTGCATGGTTTCAGCTTTAAGGTTTTCCTCCTTCAAAGCTTCTAACTGGGCAGAACGGAGTTGGTCAGGTAGAGAGGAATGAATGGTGAGTTGCAACGCCCGAACGCGACGAGGTTTAATCGATTCCTTCCTGCTCAAGGCGTCCGCTACCACATTCGCCTTGCCAGGATGGTACTTAATGGCGCAATCATAGTCATTCAGAAGTTCAATCCAACGACGTTGTCGTATGTTCAAGTGTTGTTGGTCGAAAATATGTTGAAGACTCTTGTGATCGGTGTAGATGGTGCATTTGGTACCGTACAAGTAATGTCTCCAAATTTTCAACGCGAATACCACTGCACCCAACTCCAAGTCATGGGTGGTGTAGTTCTTCTCGTGTACCTTGAGTTGACGAGAAGCATACGCAATCACTTTCTCGCGTTGCATCAACACGCAACCGAGACCATGAATAGAAGCATCACAGTAAACAACAAAATCATCAGGGCCTTCAGGTAAGGACAAAATAGGGGCAGAACACAGTTTAGACTTCAGTTCTTGAAATGCCGACTCTTGTGGTTCACCCCAGTCGAATTTTCTATCCTTCTGAGTAAGAGTGGTCAGGGGTTGAGCGATCTTCGAGAACCCCATAATGAAACGACGATAGTAGCCCGCAAGGCCTAGAAATTGCCGCACCTCAGTTGGCGTCTTTGGTGCTCCCCAGTCCTTGATCGCTTCGATCTTAGCTGGATCGACATGAATTCCTAGTTCATTAACCACATGTCCTAGGAACTGAACTTCGCGTAACCAAAAGTCACACTTTGAGTGTCACACCACGCCAATGGCGGAAACACGTGGCGCGACGCTCGAAAGCATATCAAAGTCAAGATTAACACAAACTATATTTAATTAGAAAAGATCATTATATTAAGATGTCGAGAAGGAGTACCTGGTTTCAAACATTACTTAAAACCACAAACATTAAGTTTCAAAGCGGGGTGTTTCCGTTTATGTCCTAACCCGATGGTAACAATAGATGAAACCCCCAACCAGTTTCCGACATCCCAAATTCCACCGTACTAGCCGCATACCTGTTCAGCACTTAGTTACCTGAAAGATATGTTTAAAAAGACGTCAATATATAAAATATTGGTGAGTTCACAGGTTTTAGTTTCGTAATAACAACATTTTTACATCCTGTGCAGATCCAGCACAATTTGTGTCCTTTGTAAGGAGTAGCTAGCTCCTACAAACTATGATGATGAGCAATCCCCTGAGTCCCATAACCAAACCAAGACTAATAAATATGCCCCGCTCCAAGTCGTTTCTCGGAACCCAACAACTTAAGTTCAGAATACGTGCACCCCAGGCATACGCCGATACATAATCGACGCTATCGATTAGGGGTGGGCCTTGTCAGGCACCAATAGTACTATCCAAATATTCATTCGGTTTCATTTCCCTGAATTAATGGTTACAGTAGCAAGGACTCAACCCCGAGTGGCGAACAAAACTCAAGTACTCATCATGCCACTTATCACATTTTAACCTTTGAAAACATTTCAATATGTGACAACATTTGACAAACATATCTTTCCCCCAGTTAAAAACAGTAAAAAGGGGCCGTGAAACTCACCTTAATTTCCACGCTTAGCTAGCAAATAAAGCCCAAAGCTTTGACCGACTTCCTCGTGCCCTAATTATCAATAAAGGACACCTTAAAGTCTATCATATATAAGCCTAGCTTATTTTTCGGTTAAAAGGTAGTTTATTCAACTACCTTGACTCGTGTGTACTAACCCGAGTCTTTAAGTGTTTTAACTCGACGAACCGATCGTGACTTAGCATAGTTCTTATGTTCACATATGACATAGTACCCAAGTAGCGCACCTGTTACTATTCGTGTGTAAACCATGTTGGACTAGTATTGCAAACGTATAATTCATCCTGAGTCTTAGCTCGTCTCGTGAATCGAATAAATGTGTTTGTCTTGTACATTTATTTAAAAAAATATATATATATACTTTGAGGAAACATAATTGTAGCTATTAAAATAGATTAATAACAATTGTCACATCTTTTCCCGAATCCGAGTATCTTACAAATCTAAAGACTTCGCTTTTTATAGAAAGTTTTCCAAATGAAAATCGAACGTTTTTGCATATTGAATCCGAACAACAAACATATTGTAGTTATCGAATAACCTTAAAAAAAACTCGTCACACTTGACGCTTGGTAACAAAAAGACTATATGTTTGTTTGAAAGGTTGCCCGGAATAGACTATTATTGTTACAAATAATCCTTGTAAAAACGTCGTGATATTGCATAAAACTACATTTATCAAACACTTGGAAAGTTATTTATAAGAACGCACAACAATATCACATTTGTCGCGCTTCGGATTTTATAAAAATTTCGGCAGAGTTTCCTCTGTTTTCGTATAAACCAGACGACACAAGTCGTCTACAATTTTTCCCAAAACCAATTACAAACACAAGACGACATATTTATCTGCATTTCTAATCCACAAGACTTTATATGTTTCGACAATTTTATAAATTATACTATTTATACAAATATATACGTATAGTCCAACAATTTAGTCCAACAACAACGCGAGTCACGACTAATATACAAATATTATCTCATAATACTTTTCGTTAATATTTTTATCGGTTCGTTCTCGCGAGTTAAAACTTTTTGGTCGTATTGTTATACTTATAAATATATCTTTATAATTATCAACAAAATAAGATGAACATAATTATACCGATACTACGCGCGCGTCTCGATCTACGAGTTGACCGGTGCTGACCCGTTGACCTCATTTGACCGTCATTGACTGAGTTGACTCGGTTGACTACTCGACCGAGTTAACTAGATCCGACCGAGTTGGCTCGGTTTGACCGGATCTGGCCCAAGACCTGAACCGTACCACCTAAACAACCCGAACCAGAACTGGAAATGAACAAACAACCCGACACCCGAAACGAAACAAACCCGGAACCAGATCTGAGCTGAAACTCAAGACCCGAATTGAACCGGCTCACAAAACGAACTCGGGCTCAGACCAAAACCACGAGTTTGAACCAAAACTAAATCGAAGCACCTCGGACCACCACAACTGGAAACAACCACCACCAAAACCATCCACAACCTGCTACATCCCGTCGCTAACCACCACAAACCGGCTGATCAGCCCTAAAACAACCACCCACCGTAACTCAATCACCACCAAACACCTCCTAACCCGTCAGATCCACCACGAAACCACCTCAGCCATCATCACCGTCATTTCCGGCCTAAACACCCACCAAAAGCTAGCCATCGGACCTCCACAATCACGAACCACCATAACCGAACCATCGTGTCAACACCATACCACAACCATCATCACGATCGGACAAGAAAACCTCAACCTTCTTCGTCTTAGTAGACCCCATCACCACCGTCTTCTGCAGCCACCCAAAACAACCACCTCTGTGCTGTTGTTTCTGCCCGTTTTCGGGCTTCAGAACCACCACGTCGCCACCACCGAGCATGGTGGTGGTCGACTGTTGCAAGCGGAGGAAGGGGGTTTAAGGTGAAAGAGATGAGAGACAGAGGGAGAGATCAGCTTTTAGAGAGAGAGAGTAGAGAGAGAAAGATGAAGTGAGCGGCTGCAAGAATGGAGAAGAAGAAGCATATGATGCCTTTTATACTTAGGGTTAGGGTTAGGTAGGGTGTACCGCGTATCGAACTCGTTTTAACGGCTTAAGGCTCGGTTTGTATTTAGGGTTAATAACTTATCACGAAAACTAGTCGGTTTTGTTCGAAATTAGAAACACAACTAGACCGAACCACTTAAGTATTATTTTCTTCGTCCGAGGCGTGCTTTTGAAACACGCGTTAAAAACCGCGTTAATCGATTCGGTCGTGCTATCCTTCATTTAAACGACCTGTTTACTTTCGAAACTTAATAAATAAATTATTTATAATAAATAATTATTCCGAAAGTTCGATAACGGTTAAAACCACACGTTTTGACGTTCGAATCCCACGTCAGTTCCTCTCCGCGTTCTCCAAAACGCTGCGTTTTAGACCGTTTTTCGCGTCGATTTCACATCCGATTGCATCGTTAGTAAATACTTGTCGTATTTACATTTATTAGCCTTATGTTAGTCCACTTTGACAAATTTTCGTTGATGTCAGTTCGTTACGTTAATTACGCGAAGTCTTTCTTTAAAGGCATCAAGACTTCAACGAACTTTCAAAAGGACATCGTAGGACTCATATCAGCTCAACTAACCATAATTAACCTTAAACCATGTTAATTACTTCTAAAACATGATTAGAATCACGTTAATCGTTGTACGGAATTTGCCGGTTGTCACATTGAGAACTTGGCGTAAAGTTGTTCCCGTCGCAAGAGTTCCAAAACCAAACGCAGGTGTTCCTCGTGTTCGGTCTTGTTCTTGGAGTAAATCAGAATATCATCAATAAACACAATGACGAACTTGTCAAGATATGGTTTGCAAACGCGGTTAATCAAATCCATGAAAACCGTCGGTGCGTTAGTGAGACCGAAAGGCATGTGTGACATCCGTCACTTTTTCATTATATATATATATATATATATATATATATTTTTAATAATAATAATAATGAAAATAATAATAATAAAAATAATGATAATAAGTTACAAGCTTAGTCTAGTCCAACACCACTTAAACCCATAACCAAACCATAGCCCAAACCCCCTTCAACCTTGGTGGGTTACCTGAGCCCACGTTCAGCCCAAGATAGCAGGCCCATCCACAAGCCGGCCCATTAGCCCTTTTCCTTCTCCCTCTGTTTAAAAAAAAAAAACAAAACAGCTCTGCCGGGACTCGAACCCGGGCAGAAGCTGTACAACCCTCACGTCCAACCACCTGAGCTATGAAGCCTTCTTGATTTAAATCCAACCTTTATTATATTTAACACCTCCTAACGCGAACCATCTTCATCTCCTTAATCTGCTGCTGTCACGCGACGCTGGAACAAGAAAAGAAAAGGGAAACAGTCAACGCTGAAATCATGGATCACTCTTAATGCTTATTCTGGCCGAAATTAACAGACGAGTCAATCCTATGCATAATCGTCGTGATTTCAGCTCCAAACATTCCATTATTATGCTTAATTATACACATGGGTCAAAATTTCCAAACATACGATCGAGTGTTGTTAGTATAAATTGAGGGCTCCCATCTAAGCTAAAAGTGCCGAAAACCATTTACCTTTCTTCAAAATTCACTCTCAATCACTCGTTCACGCCTTATGATACCCGGTTGACTTTTTGTTTGACCACACTTCTAAACGCTAATTCGTATCTGTAAGTGTGTTTATTTTCTATGGTTTTGTTCGAAATTTCATATAGAATAATAGCCCTAATGATTCTGTTGTTATTGCTTGTTAAATCAACCTATTGTTGATCTAGGGCTTGAAACATTCGAATTGGGGAAGAACACCATTGTAACTTATGTATATAATTATTTCAAAACTGAATCATAAACAAATCTGATGTATAGAGCAGTTGGTTGTGAGTGTGGTGGGTAAGGATTTGGACCGGATCAGGTCACAGGTTCGACCCCCACCATGAACATTTTTTTTAGTGTTAAATTTTATGCTTATATTTCCTTTATTCTTTTAAAAATCGTTTTAAAATACTAAAACTATTCTATAAATCCTACGAAATTTATTTTATGTTATTCCACTGATAAAGTTCATCATCCAATTTTTAGTTTTTCAAAAATAATTTATTTAATATATATTATAAATATTACAAGTTTATTCTTTTAAAATTATAAAATTCAATAAAAATATCTAAACGATTTTATTAAATCTCACAAAAATTATCCTAAACTTGTATAAGAATATACATTTCAGAAATAATTTTTATTTCTGAAAAACCATTTGTTTAATATTTTAAATCAATTTTTGTTAGTTTTAATCATAAATAATTCATAATAAATTCATTTTTCAATATTTTTGCACCAAAATTTTACATAAATTATTTCTAACTATCTAGAACTAAAATACAATTTTTAATTCTGAAATTCTTCAATTTTAATATTTTTAGATATTAAAGTCATATTTTGACTAATTGAAATAATTAAATTAAATATTCTATTTTCAAGAAAATAATTTTTACAAAAATTATTTTCATAATCAAAATCTCATGATGTGACTATATTTAACTTAAAATTTTACAAAAAGACTTTTATTTAATTATTTAGTAAATATCTTATAAACAATTTATTTATTAATCAAATAAACGTTTATCCCCAATTCGAAGCCCTATAATTTCATGTATCTTAGAGTTATTCCTTATACATTATCAAATTCTTTAGGTTGATTCTTTGGAATATTTCCAACGCATATTTCGTTGTCCAGTTCAATTTCAAGTTTACATAGACAGTGAGTATTCCTACCCCTTTTTGCTTTTATACATTTTTGGGGTGTTACATGTACACTATTACAATTTCAAATACAAGTTTTCTTTTTTTACAATACAATTCTAGTACTATGTGCATTGCTTACAACGTGCTTTATGCTTAGACAATACATGTGGAATACATTTGTACTTAGTGAAATCATTAACATGGTACAAGCCGACCTTAACATTGGATAGCGCTATTTGGATTGACAACCCGCCTAGATTGATTCTCCCCCTTTTTCATCGGAGAATCCGTGGCCAGTGTTAAGCTTTTTATCCATTTATTGGATAAGTACACTACAGTTCATACAGTACATTATAAAGTCACAGGGTTGATTTCGCTCATTTGTATGATACATAGTTTACATAATTGCACTGTAGCTTGCACTTGAATTGTATAACTTTTTAACCTACTATATATATCAAAACTAGGAATGCTCACCAACATTTCATATGTTGACCAAATCTATTTTGTACATGTTTCAGGTGCAGTTTGATCTAATGCTTTAACAAGAGACATTTAGTGCTTTATTTTATTTCAGTTATTTCAATATTTACATTTCATTTAGACAATGTATTTTCCATTTTCATGTAAGACAATTTTGGATTATTCAATAATATTTACATTTTAGTACCATGTGCTTTTGAACAATCGTCACTACGTGGCACCTCGATGATTCCGCCATCGGTTGGGGTGTTACAGATTGGTATCAGAGCCATGGTTATAGAGAACTAGGTTATTAGATAAAGTGGCCTAGACTATAACCGGACTTCAACTTTCATGCATAATATTTCCTGAATTACCCTACCCCTCATTTCCCTCTACTTTCCTTCTTCCATCTTTCCCTTCTTCTCTCTCTCCATTCTTCTCATCTTTCATCATGGTGCATAAAGATGGTGTCCTACAGGGAGTGGAAAGTCTACATCATCATAGAACGGGAGCAGTACCTTTTATGAAGACACTCTTAGACATAATACCTACTCTTATTTTACTCCTTCGAAGTTGTTGAACTTTAATGAGTGTGATAAGGACACGTGCAATATGGAAGGGTGGATGCCTGTACACTGGGTTTTCTGGCATAGGCAAGCATAGCGCATAAATCCATTTACGGACCTGTTATGCTTACCTGGGGATTCCTGGAGTGAGTGTCCATTTATAGGCTAAAGCATGTCTCCTTTGATCACCATTGGGTTCAACTCCTTTGAAAAGTCAACGTTCTTGTTGGGCTTTACAGCTAGACAAGGACACTCCAAGCATCTTATGCAAGTTTTACAATAATACTCTCTCGTTTCATATACAATATCCTATATATCATGATTTTCATATATTGCTTACAAGTTCATACTTTCATAATCATTTGTACAGTTATACACTCACATTTTCTAAATCTCATAATTGTTCATTGACTACCTCATAGATGTCTGCTCGTCGCATGCTCCGTGATGCCAGCCAACGTCCTGTTCGTGCTTCTGGACGACGTTCTGACCGTCGCCTCGCATCTTTAGTCGCCGAGCAAATTGCTGCAGTGATTCCAAATCTTGTTAGTGAGTTAACCCAAAACAGCAACAGTGCCAACACAGGGAGTACGACTCAATTTCGGTGCACTTTCAAACACTTTAACTCCTGCAACCCCACAAAATTCACTGGTGAAGAGGGTGCTACTGGCCTCCTCCAATGGTTTGAAAGCATGGAGAGTACTTTTGTGAACAGTGAATGTCCTGATGAACTCCGCGTTCGCTATGCTACTAGTGTCCTTCAAAAGGGGGCGCTAACCTGGTGGAATGGTGAAAAGCGCAATCGAGGAGCTGATATTGCTTTATCATTATCTTGGGCAGATGTTAAGGAACTCATGATCGCCAAATTCTGCCCTAGGAACGAAATCAGGAAACTGGAGGAAGAGTTCCATGGACTGAAACAAGACAGTGGTGAGAATCTTGCGTATAATACTCGATATCACGAACTTAGCATACTGGTTCCACACATGGTCACCCCAGTCTCTCGAGCAATCGAAAAATATATCGAGGGGTTACCTGACCTGATTCAAGACGTTGTCACTGGAGGCAAAGCCACTACGGTAGAAGAAGCCATCCAACTTGCAGCCACATTAACAGACAAACACGTAAGGAAAGGAAACTTGGTTAGGAAGGGCACCAAGATACCTACTGAGAAAACCACCAATACTGTTGAACAATCTAAGACTGTTTTAGCAAAGGCCGCCACTACTGCTTCGAACTCTAAGAAACGAATGGGCGATAATCTGAACCATACTGTTGTGGATCCTGTGACTCAGCCTCCTATCAAGAAAGCCTACACGGGAATCCATCCTCAATGCAACACCTGCAAATATCATCACCCTGCAAATCTTCCATGCCGTTAATACACTAGATGTGGAAGGTTTGGACACTTTGTTACCACTTGTCGAGTAATGGTTGGGACACAGAGTAATCATCAAACAGCTGCCCAGAGACCACTACAGATTACTAACGGTCGGGCATGTTATCATTGTAGAGACCCTAATCACATGCTACCTCAATGTCCCAAATTGAACAATGTAAACCTGGTGGCACATGGACGAGCTTTCAATATCAATACCAACGAAACAAATGACCAGGATGACGTTAATCCCACTGGTTAAGCCATGGATGAAATCTTCCCAAGACTCAAGAATCCAATACTCGTGTTTTCATTTTCTTGATCCTATTATCATCTTGTACCAAATTTTGTCGCACTCATTAGCATACAACATCTAGAAATTTCCTTGCATACTATTGTGTATTAACACAGATTGGAAATTTATCATATTGATTACGTTTATTTTAATCATACAAGACTCTACCTTACATTCATTTGAAACGTTTGGACTTGACACTTGATCTTACAGAGCCCTTCTAAGAAAAACATCATTGCTTGATTGAAACCTGATTTTTCCTTAATTCGACTATCCATTGAACATTTAATTATTCGTGATACTCGTAAACATTTAATTATTTACACTTAATGACCTTAGTACTTACAAACTTGCTTGCGTGTGTGTATTATCCACGCAACACAGATAAACATTTCATTTAAAAGGCTCCTCGAACGAGTGGTAGCCCATACTTAAATACAGTTATGCTTACAAGTTATTGCAAACCAATACAATTGACCTCATTATTACATGGCCTCATTTCATTGATAAACATCTCATTGTATTTGTTGTGACATCTTTTTGTGAAACTTATTTGCTTTAATGTGTGTTAGATTAGGATCATAGAAGGACATAAAACCCTAATGTAAGGTAAATTGATGATTCCGGTCCGGAACGTAATCATGAATTTACAGGTACGATAGGGTAGTGTGAAATTCTATTAGAGTTTTTGGGAAGATGTCCAGTACGTTTTCGAGGTATCAAAGGTGTGGTGGGTTAGCTGTGGTACACCCTGTATACAAACACTAATGATGCATTGAAAGTGTGACTGGAAGTCGGACCAGGAACGAACTCTGGTTATTTGGTAGTTCATTTAGTCTTTCTGTAGTCAATCAACTCGTACACTTATCATAGGATTCCTAAAACTTGAAACTTAGTGAATTACTAGATCTTTATCTTCCTTATTACTCGAGACGGACCTAACCAAATCCTTAAACTCACACCTATCAAACCCCTTATCCAGATCATTCGAATTTTCCAAACCACAGTTATCTTAACTTTTACCCTAACATCCATAACCCTATGTTACTATTAACTTCGGGACGAAGTTTCTAAAAGTAGGGGATGCTGTGACATCCGTCACTTTTTCATTATATATATATATATATATATATTTTAATAATAATAATAATGAAAATAATAATAATAAAAATAATGATAATAAGTTACAAGCTTGGTCTAGTCCAACACCACTTAAACCCATAACCAAACCATAGCCCAAACCCCCTTCAACCTTGGTGGGTTACCTGAGCCCACGTTCAGCCCAAGATAGCAGGCCCATCCACAAGCCGGCCCATTAGCCCTTTTCCTTCTCCCTCTGTTTAAAAAAAAAAAAACAAAACAGCTCTGCCGGGACTCGAACCCGGGCAGAATCTGTACAACCCTCACGTCCAACCACCTGAGCTATGAAGCCTTCTTGATTTAAATCCAACCTTTATTATATTTAACACCTCCTAACGCGAACCATCTTCATCTCCTTAATCTGCTGCTGTCACGCGACGCTGGAACAAGAAAAGAAAAGGGAAACAGTCAACGCTGAAATCATGGATCACTCTTAATGCTTATTCTGACCGAAATTAACAGACGAGTCAATCCTATGCATAATCGTCGTGATTTCAGCTCCAAACATTCCATTATTATGCTTAATTATACACATGGGTCAAAATTTCCAAACATACGATCGAGTGTTGTTAGTATAAATTGAGGGCTCCCATCTAAGCTAAAAGTGCCGAAAACCATTTACCTTTCTTCAAAATTCACTCTCAATCACTCGTTCACGCCTTATGATACCCGGTTGACTTTTTGTTTGACCACACTTCTAAACGCTAATTCGTATCTGTAAGTGTGTTTATTTTCTATGGTTTTGTTCGAAATTTCATATAGAATAATAGCCCTAATGATTCTGTTGTTATTGCTTGTTAAATCAACCTATTGTTGATCTAGGGCTTGAAACATTCGAATTGGGGAAGAACACCATTGTAACTTATGTATATAATTATTTCAAAACTGAATCATAAACAAATCTGATGTATAGAGCAGTTGGTTGTGAGTGTGGTGGGTAAGGCTTTGGACCGGATCAGGTCACAGGTTCGACCCCCACCATGAACATTTTTTTTAGTGTTAAATTTTATGCTTATATTTCCTTTATTCTTTTAAAAATCGTTTTAAAATACTAAAACTATTCTATAAATCCTACGAAATTTATTTTATGTTATTCCACTGATAAAGTTCATCATCCAATTTTTAGTTTTTCAAAAATAATTTATTTAATATATATTATAAATATTACAAGTTTATTCTTTTAAAATTATAAAATTCAATAAAAATATCTAAACGATTTTATTAAATCTCACAAAAATTATCCTAAACTTGTATAAGAATATACATTTCAGAAATAATTTTTATTTCTGAAAAAACCGTTTGTTTAATATTTTAAATCAATTTTTGTTAGTTTTAATCATAAATAATTCATAATAAATTCATTTTTCAATATTTTTGCACCAAAATTTTACATAAATTATTTCTAACTATCTAGAACTAAAATACAATTTTTAATTCTGAAATTCTTCAATTTTAATATTTTTAGATATTAAAGTCATATTTTGACTAATTGAAATAATTAAATTAAATATTCTATTTTCAAGAAAATAATTTTTACAAAAATTATTTTCATAATCAAAATCTCATGATGTGACTATATTTAACTTAAAATTTTACAAAAAGACTTTTATTTAATTATTTAGTAAATATCTTATAAACAATTTATTTATTAATCAAATAAACGTTTATCCCCAATTCGAAGCCCTAGAATTTCATGTATCTTAGAGTTATTCCTTATACATTATCAAATTCTTTAGGTTGATTCTTTGGAATATTTCCAACGCATATTTCGTTGTCCAGTTCAATTTCAAGTTTACATAGACAGTGAGTATTCCTACCCCTTTTTGCTTTTATACATTTTTGGGGTGTTACATGTACACTATTACAATTTCAAATACAAGTTTTCTTTTTTTACAATACAATTCTAGTACTATGTGCATTGCTTACAACGTGCTTTATGCTTAGACAATACATGTGGAATACATTTGTACTTAGTGAAATCATTAACATGGTACAAGCCGACCTTAACATTGGATAGCGCTATTTGGATTGACAACCCGCCTAGATTGATTCTCCCCCTTTTTCATCGGAGAATCCGTGGCCAGTGTTAAGCTTTTTATC
Source organism: Ambrosia x helenae (assembly GCA_030844895.1). Taxonomy (NCBI): domain Eukaryota; kingdom Viridiplantae; phylum Streptophyta; class Magnoliopsida; order Asterales; family Asteraceae; genus Ambrosia; species Ambrosia x helenae. Next base: position 301,457 of record JAUTDX010000118.1, on the reverse strand, counting down.
CATTTATTGGATAAGTACACTACAGTTCATACAGTACATTATACAGTCACAGGGTTGATTTCGCTCATTTGTATGATACATAGTTTACATAATTGCACTGTAGCTTGCACTTGAATTGTATAACTTTTTAACCTACTATATATATCAAAACTAGGAATGCTCACCAACATTTCATATGTTGACCAAATCTATTTTGTACATGTTTCAGGTGCAGTTTGATCTAATGCTTTAACAAGAGACATTTAGTGCTTTATTTTATTTCAGTTATTTCAATATTTACATTTCATTTAGACAATGTATTTTCCATTTTCATGTAAGACAATTTTGGATTATTCAATAATATTTACATTTTAGTACCATGTGCTTTTGAACAATCGTCACTACGTGACACCTCGATGATTCCGCCATCGGTTGGGGTGTTACAGCATGACCAAGAACTCATAATGGCCATAACGTGTACGAAAGGCAGTCTTTGCAACGTCAGCTTCCCTTACGCGCAACTGGTGATAACCGGACCTCAAATCGATCTTAGAGTAATAGCTAGAACCCTGAAGTTGGTCGAATAGATCATCAATACGTGGAAGAGGATAACGGTTCTTGACGGTCAATTTGTTCAGTTCTCTGTAATCCACACACAATCGAAAACTTCCATCTTTCTTCTTGACGAATAGTATCGGGGCTCCCCAAGGGGAAGAACTTGGTCTGATGAAACCCTTGTCCAAGAGTTCCTGTAACTGACTGGACAATTCCTGCATCTCGGGAGGTGCAAGACGGTAGGGGGCCCGAGCAATAGGAGCAGCCCCTGGTACAAGATCAATACCGAACTCGACCTGACGATGGGGAGGAAGACCAGATAAATCATCAGGAAATACATCAGGAAACTCGCGTACAACAGGAATATCGTCGATCTTCTTCTCATCGCTAGAGGAAACAGATAAAAGTGCCAAAACGACCGAGTAACCCTTTCGAAGATACTTAAGGGCTTTCATGCTAGAGATGATATTTAGCGGAACACCACCCTTGATACCGTACACAGAAAGGAATTCTCCATCAGGGAGAGGAATCCGAATAATCTTGTCGTAACAAACAATCTCCGCGCGATACAAGGACAACCAATCCATGCCTACAACAACGTCAAAACTACCCAAAGGTACCGGCATAAGGTCGATGGGAAAAGACAAACCCGACAACTCTAATTGACACTCCCGAAGGATACAAGTAGCTTCAATCTTTTTACCGTCAGCCAACTCAATAATATACTTAGCCTCTAATGGTACGGGTACTACATCTAGCAGTCGACTAACTCCCACGGATATAAAACTCTTATCGGCACCGGAATCAAATAAAACACTAACAGAGGGATTATTGAGAAGGAACGTACCGGTAACTGTGTCAGGATCCTGCCTAGCCTCCGCGGCTCCAATGACGAAGGCACGTGCATTTCTGCCGCCGCCCCCGTTGTTCCCGTTACCGTTGTTCCCGCCCGGCTTCAGTTTCGGGCAATCCTTCTTGTAATGCCCAGTCTCACCACAGTTGTAACATCCCTGTCTTCCCGTAGTTCCTTGCGTAGTAGGAGCCGAGTTAGTAGTTGGGGCCTGGGTTGATGGAAGTGTCGCCCGACAGTCTTTAGCAAAATGCCCAAATCGCTGACAGCGATGGCAACGATTACGGTCGCAGTCCCCCTGATGATGACGCCCACACTTGTTGCATTTAGGCAGTTTCCCCGCATAACCACCCTGTTTGTTACCAGAAGAAGAACCCCCACTATCAAATCTCTTACCCTGCTGTGCTGGCACAGATCCTTTCCCCTCATTTTCCCACTTACGCTTGTTATTCTCCGGGGCCTTGACAGTCGAACCCTTAGCAGGCAAAATACCCTCATTCACCTTCAAGTTGGTCATCCTATGAGCCGATCGGACCACCTCTGAGTATGTAGGATGATTTCCCGCAGCTACCAACCCTGCGATCTCTGGTACTAGCCCCGAAATATAGTGTTCGATCCTCCTGTACTCTGGCACATGCAGATCAGGACACAGCACTGCCAACTCATTACGCCTTACAGTATACTTTTCAATTTCAGACCCAGTCATCTTGAGGTTCCACACCTCGTGCTCTAACTTCTGCACCTCTTCCCTTGGACAGTATTCTCGCTTCAGCAGTTGAACAAAATTCTCCCAAGGCATAGCATAAGCCTCCCCAATACCCATATTCTGGGTGATGTTATTCCACCAGGTCAAAGCAACATCCTGGAATAACGCAGCAGCATACTTGACTCGATCTTCTGGGAGACAGTTGCACATCAGAAATACTGACTCCACCTTTTCTAACCATCTGAGCAAGCTCATCGCACCCTCAGTGCCAGAGAATTCCTGGGGCTTACAGTCCCGAAACATCTTGTAGGTACACATAGGTGGGGGTGGGTTAACAGGACCACCTGAAATGAAACACATGAGAAACTACGAAGGATGTAAACGAAGTTTGCCAACAAGGCAAAAGCGGATAAATCAACTTACCACCACCATTGTGCCCTAGCTGAAAGGCAGCTTGCAGCAAGTTGTTCAGGTCGTCTTGCGTTAGGTTCACACCTCCACGACCACCAGCACCACCGCGACCACCACCACGTCCACCATTGCGACCACCTCCATGTCCTCCTCGTACTCCAGACATGATCTGACAGAAGAATCGAGAAAATTTAGTTTCGCAGCTAATGATAACCACTAGCGTTTACAAGATCAAAGCTAGATCCAATCCAGGACTATCCATTCGAACCCAGAGCTCACCAGGGCTTTCATGCATTTCGGTTTATGATTTTGTGTGCACCCAAAATGATAAACCGCTCTACATGGTCCTCCAAGTGTTCTCCTAGTTCAAAGTTCAAATCACCGAACATAGACTCTTAGCTATACACCGTAATACTACGGTAGTTTATGGCAAGTGTTTCTATTGGAGTATGGAAAGGGAGATGTCCGAGCCTTGGACAAATCTCAAGAGTACACGATTTACCCCAATATACCGCACTGCCTAGAAAGCAAGTAACTCGACCTAGGATAGAACGGATGATGTAACATAGAAGGTCAGATGATTTAGAGACACCCCGACAAGCCCATTCGTAATCCATCAAAATGTTTAGTACTATGTGATCGTCTAGTGTGTGCGACTCGGCTATAGACTAGACTCTACATGCAGTCCTAGTTCACTATAACCATTGGCTCTGATACCAATCTGTCACACCCTCAAAATCCACTTGCGGAGTTTTACCGCGAGGCGCATGACAAACCAGGATCCAAACCAACGATCACAATAAACAAGTCTAAATGAACATATGCAATTTCAAAAACATAGTTTAAAAATCCCCAAATACAGCGGAAGCTTATTCAAAACATAATCCAAAATAATCCAAGTGTTCAACGTTTGAAAACCATGCAATCCTAACTAGACGCCGTGCAGACGCGTGCGCCCTAGTTCCATTGTGCTACCTTAGCGACCTGAGAAAACATGTAAGAGAATACGTCAGCACAAAAATGCTGGTGAGTTTACAGGTTTGTAATCCAAGTACCAAGTTCAACCTGTCCATACTATAACAAATCGAAAACCAAAGTACGCTAGCTAGGCGTATGTTTTGTTACTATCACGATTGGAAAACCATTACTAACTCGCAAACCAGATGTCGTGCCCGATGTAGTAAACCTGTTGTTCCTGTTTGAGACAATATGCACCTGCCGACCCTCCAAGTCGACGAGCGGGGTTGGTCACTCCCAATAGCGCTATTCACATTTCCCCGTTGTGCAAACCCGCACATTCATGGTCCCCCCCGGGACTTCCAAAGATCGTATAGTAAACCATAGAAAACCCATAGTATGACAGTAGTTACCAAACATAAGTTTTAACACATGTTTTCTCCCCCGAAAAGTGAAACCAGTTAAAAGAGGGGCCGTAAACTCACCTTAAGTTGCGTTCCTTCGTAATACGAATAAACTCAGCAGCTATGCTAGTCCCGTAAAGCGGCGACCTAACATATGACAGTTACAAGTACTTAGACTAATAACCCGCAGGTTAGTTAGTCCCTAGATGTCCAGACCATAACCAAGTTCGTTTGAAAACACCGTGACTGTTTAACTGATCCAATGTACAAGACTCGACATCCCATTGGTGACCCGAGACTCCCCGTGTTATGTTTACGCTCTCAAACATACAATCATGTAATCACACTTAACATACGTTAACGACCAACAAGTTATAGCACGTAGTTCAAGTACCACATAATTAAGTCCGAACATATGTTACCGAGTTATTGGATATGTTACGGGGTTCCTAGCATGTTCCTAGATGTCAAATCGGGTCTCGGAATGCTAATTTACACTTACAGCAGCAGTACACGCGATTAGGAAAAGTCAACTAGCATTTAGGTTGGTCAACAGGCATTTAGGAAGGCTAATCGTCTATAATATAGGCGATTAGGGCTATCCCATATGTAATTTTATGAGTTTATAGGCGATTAGGGCTATAAGACATGTATTTCAGGACTTAACTAGCATTTAGGATCACAATTGCATGTAATAGAGGCATTTAGCCCCCAATCGCATGAGATATAGGCGATTAGGGCATCCCTACTGGCGATTGGTCTCCTAATCGCCTATAACATAGGCGATTAGGGTTGCTAATCGCCAGTAACCCAGCTGTTCCGGATTTTCGCGCGTTTAACACTCCAAATCAGATCCAGAACGCGTGTAATCATCCAATATCAATCCAACAACTATACCAAACATGTTTAAAACAAAATCCTTTGTTTAGCCTCGTATTATCAGCCCTGCATGCAACCATGTAATCCAAACACAATACACATAGCATGAAACATCACATTAACATGCATAACTATAACCCTAATGAACAATTACTCAGATTTCATTAGCATGATATCATTATTAATCTGAAACTAACCTAATAACATGTTAATCATCCATCTTGAATCGTAAAAACCCTAGCTTTTAATCATAAACACACATAACACATGTATGATAGTTAGAATCCGATTAACAACACTTATTAACGATTTTCAGAAAGCTTATTCGTTTTAGAACAGGTCTGGACCGTTAGGGATTTAATAAAAACGTTAATAAAGATTGCATGGATGAAAATCACACCTTAGATTGTGTTAGATTGATGAAATAAGCTTGAAACCTTGTGTTTTGATCCAAAATCACGTTCCAGAGGTTGTGTGTGTGTTGGGGCGGGTTATGGGACGACTAGGGTTGTTATTATGAAGTTTAGGAGGTCAAGCATTGTATTTATAGTCGTTTTTAGTCGTCCAGCACGTAACACGCGATTGTGCAGCATTTACACGCGATTAGCATTGCTAATCGCATGACATTCATGCATTTAGGGGCTAATCGCCCCCTGTAGCATGCGATTAGCATGCTACTCGCCTCCCAAGAGGCCCAATCGCCTCCCTTATAGGCGATTAGCCAACCCTAATCGCCTATAGGGGTTGGTTCCGTGTATTTTGCGCGTTAAACCCCATTTTAACATATGTTAACACATTTTCACATACCGACAAGTCACATAATGATTGTAAACACATAACACTTGCAACCAAACATATTCACACTCGTTCACCAATTCCCGGGACTCGAGACTTGTATGTTCCCTATGTTCTGACGATTCTACGAATCGTCACCACTTGTACACTTGGTTAAGGACTGACATCTAATGAACCTCTAGACTAACATCCGATGATCCTCTATACTGAACTACCAGTTCCCGAACCATAATAAGTACAATATACGCGTGACTCGCTAAGGTAGACTTTCATCTAGACAACGTTGTTAACCAGAATTTGTCGGGTGTCACATCTCCAAGTCGCGTAACAGGGAAAGAAAAGAAGGGAAGAAGGAGGGTGTTGGGCTGGACTATGTGGGTCATGGGTTGTGGACTGGGCCGAAAAGAAAGGGGTGGGTTATTGTTTTTGGGTTAAGTTAATGGGTAAAGGGATGGTTGGTTAGCCTAAACTTTATTACTTATTATTATTATTATTATTATTATTATTATTATTATTATTATTATTATTATTATTATTATTATTATTATTATTATTATATACAAAATAAAATAGGAAGAAAAGTGACGGATGTCACATAATGTGTCGCAGGTCTATGGAATTTATCCCGGGGATTTTGAGGGGTAGAAACATGCTTGAAAGACATGCAATGAACATACAAGAAGAACTTCAAAGGAAGAAAAAGCAGTTGTTGATGACTAGGCTTATTGTTGTGGTTCTGTTGGTTATGTATTTCCTGTATTAGATGGTTTATAAGTGGGGAATGTCTTTTGGTCTTTTAGTTGGTTTAGGGGTATTTGGTATTTTGGTTAGTTTAGTGGTAATGCATAATTAGATGGTGATGATGATGTCTTTTGGTCTTTTGTTAGTGCATTAGATGATGATAATGATGATGTAATGCAGTATAAATGTAATACAGTTTCAAATGAATGAAAACTGAAATTTTGGTATCTTGATTGGTTTATATAATGCAGTAGTATAAATGTTTAAATGTAATGCAGTTTCAAATAGGTCATTGAACAAGCTTTGCAGCAGATTATTAGGACAACAAATGTGTTTAATGGGTCAAACACAAACCAACAAACGGGTAAAATGGGTCAATACATAAGACTGTTGGTCATTGCAGCGGATTAATAAACAACACAAATAAGTCTAATGGGTCAAACACAAAGCATAAGACTGCAACAGATTAAGACAGTTGGTCATTGCAGCAGATTAACAAACAACACAAATGTATCAAACATAAACAAAGTGATAACATTCCAAAGCCAAAACAGGATTTATCATTCCAAACCAACTTTAAACCATAAGTCAAAACATACCAAAGTCATAACATTCCAAAATCATAACATACCAAAGTCATAACATTCCAAAATGATAACATACCATAGTCTAAACATAACAAACCAAAAAACTACAATATGTCAAAACATGTCTGCTGCAAAGTGATCAACCTTCCCATTTGCAAGTTTTTTTTGCTCTGTCCTTTTTGTTTACACTTCCCACAAGTCACAGTTCTTGGGGCCCCAGGTTTTTGTTGATCCATTTGGTATTTTAAAACATTTTAGTAACTCTGGAGTCACTTGAGCACCAAGTAACAAACCAACTTAGATCCAATCATTATAAGAAAATACGAAACATTTTATTAACAATCATTTGCATTCATCTCCTCATGATTTAACCCACAAAATTAAAATATCAAAGGCCAAATCAGGTGGCATTCTTAAGCAACATCGCAACAAGCCCTTTTTCTCTGTGTTCTTATAGCAGTTCTCTCTTATTTTGCTAATCCAGAATAAGAAATTATAATTTGATCATTTTAGTGAAAACTGTGACCTACCAACCTTGAACTTTGTATTAAACTTTAAGCATGGAACTTAATTAATCAAGCTTTGAACACCATAACCGAACCAATTTCAACTGGTACAAAAAAAAATAAGTTGTACAATTAACCGAACTTAACCGAGACCATCAATTAACCACACTATGCATACGTGACCATCAATTATGGTTATGGTTAAGCAATCTTCTATAACAGAAGCTCAGTTATTAGTTCTGGTTAAGCCTCCATAAATAAACCAAGCCAACTTTGCGCACCTTAAACATTCGAAAAACTCAATAACCATTGATGTAGACAACTTGGTGTGTGGTTCATCACGTGAACACACTTCAATGGCGCTGGGAGCAACAAATCTGGACGCAATGGTGGCAAAATGCAATGGAACAACCATTGTCTGTTAACATTAACTCGTAACACAGCTCCAAACTTTTCAACCCAATTCCCACAATTCAACTGTCCACACTATGCACAAAATGAAATCAGCTTAAACTAAAACCACATATATAATTTTGGCAAAGAATAATATATGTGATTTTTGGCAAAGAATAATTCTTGCTATCTGCGTCGCCCACTTTTCGAATCAAATATTAAGCAACTAGTATCGGTTCAGATAGTTTGGGTTTGAACTTTGAATCATCCACGATGGATCAACAACTTTTGCTAGCGGGACCGAAAAGAGGTACGGCAAAAACACACATCAAACCATAGCAAAAGTGAAACCTTTGCCACCATCCTTTAAAACATACAATATGCATTATCACATCATATCATGTCGACATCAATACCCCCTTAAGAAAACAAAAACAAAAAAAATAATACACAAAGGAATATTTACATTTATAAGAGCAAACAAGAGACACAGGAAATGAAGAATCGCATCACCCCTTTAGGCTTTTGAAATGCGTATTCTTCCACCGACTAACTATTATGTCCTTTTGAAACATGCAAGATGTAATACTTTTATTACATCATATCATATCATATCGACACCCAACAATAAAATAAGCACCAAAGACCCACAATTGAAAGAATATTTACAAAACTAAAACAAAACAAAAGCAAACGGGAGAGTAGGACATGAAGAAAAGAATCACACCCCTTTAGGTTTTTGATGTATTTTCTTCCACCAATCAACTCCACTGTAAGCCCTCCACCAATCACCTGCAAGATTCATTATTAGTTAAAAACATTTAATCAAAATAGCTTCATAAGACCACTTCTTTGACAAAACGTCCCATGATGCCCCTTCACACCGCCCTCGGGGCGTTTCGGGTGTTTTTTTTTTTTTAAGTTGGCCGTGGCCTTAAACACGCCGGATTAAATGAAATGTGGCCAATGAAATGAACGTTGTTTTTAATTCAATTTCAATATATACCACTACACAGTGACATATATATAATCATTGCAAAAGGCATAATACCACTACACCTCTTTTTAACTTCAAATAGAGAGGGTTGAAATTCAAGCCCACTACACATAACATATTCTTAAGATGATATATGTGCAATACCTTGTTGATGTTGATGTTCATTTGTCTTTTTTGTTTAATTTTGACCCTAGTCCAATGATTTTGACCTTATGTGATGATAGTGTGATACCCCTACATCATCTCTACCAACTACCATTTCATTTTCTTTCTTTATTTTGCCGCCTGTAATATAAAAGTAACAAAAAAGATTTAACTGTTTCAATTTTTCTTCCTAGTAAAAGAAAGACACCCGTCTAATTCTACTTCTAAATCTAAATCTAGAACTTTCGTAAACATGAGATTTGAACAACTTTTCTCCAAACCTTGATAGCAGTCATAGCACTAGTCTGCAAACCTCCTGTTTTCTTACTGTTTTATTCATAGTTATCAAAAGTCATCGTCTAGGCAACCACGTTCCTAGAAGCCACCAGATCTCGCTTTTCCCTCCTAAATAAAAAAAAAAGACACAACCTGATTTTTTAAAACCTAATCCTCTGACTAATATAATCGACCAATACTTACCAATTTATAGAGATATATATAAATGTCAATCGATTCTTTTTTTTTTTTTTAAATATATTTGATTTTAAAACACTTATAGATATTGAATTATACTTCAATATATAAACCCCTCAACTCATTGATTTACCATCAATTGATTTTGCCTACTACATAGTTATCAAAGGCGTGTTAATACTTTTAGCACGTATGGCTAAATCAGCCAGTTTATATTTATATTATTTTATAAGATAAGATGATTGTTATTTGTAATGTTCTGGTAATTTTTTATTTTTTTATTTGTGCTTTTTTTTTTCCTCAAGCCCATGCTTTTTTTGCGCTTCTCGCCTAGGTTACATGCGGAGCCTAAGCGCCTTGAGTGCGCCTCACGCTTTTGATAACTATGGTTTTATTACCTGATGGGCATGTTTGAGTAATTCCTAGACATATGATTCACTTCTATAGCGGGTATCTAATTTTACTCACGTATCAATTTCCTAATTTCCTAAACATACCAAAACTACAAGTTACAAAAACAGACACATCTCATAATTCTCAAATAAAAAATACATTTTATCTTTGTAGCTAAGAATTATATACATGAAAAAAAAACCTTACATTTATTTCAAAAATGATCAAACTAAAATATAAATACTAGTAAACTATAACTTTTCTTTCATAAAATAGTGACATTCTTTTTAAGAAAATAAGTATATTTTAACTTTTTTAGATATGACTATCTACAGAAAATAATAAAATGCAGACAAAACTATGGTTTTCAATATACACCCACATGTGTTAAATATTAGTATTATTTTCTATATTGCTTTTTGGATTAGAACGACATAGCTAGAATCCATACCTCTTTGTCCATATCCAAACACACCATTAATCCCGAAAAATAACCTTTTCCGCAATATCCATCAACGGCACCACGCAATCTGGGGCAAACTTTCGACCAAAAAGATACGAAAAACTCGAATTCGAAACCCGAAGCCTTCGAATCAATTCAGGTGACACCTCGTCCGCACTATACATATACGGATGACCATCCACACTCCCCGTCCAATTCACATTTGTCAATGTAAACTCACTAACCCCTCTCGGATCGTGCATTGATAGCAACGTTGGAAAATAATGCTCTTCTGGATAACACGTGTCCACGTTTAAACACGGAAGCCGAAACTTCCTCCATAGCACCCGATCCTTAATCACTAACACCGCGTGCTCCCGCGTCAAAACATAAAACTGCGACCCGATCCGAAACTTATCGAATGGTATCTCTGGTAACATTACGTTTTTACCCCTAGCTATATACCTATCCCATAACTGTGGCTCCTCAGACAACACCTCTATGTAACTGAGTCGACTCGGTCCCCACCGAGTCGACTCAGTAGACCGTCTAGATTTCAAACCGAGTCGACTCGGTTTCTGACTCGTCCGAGTTGCTAACCGAGTTGACTCAGTACCGGGTAGGGTTTGAAACAAGGTGTTGTACACGTAACGAAAGGAATGCAACGGGATACAATGCTGAGAGACGAGAGCGAAATAAGCGTTTAACGGATCGTCAAGTATGGCGGTAGCGAGAAGGCGGCGTGCGGCGGAGATAAGCGTCGGAGATGATCTCGCCGTTTTTTTCGCGGGAATAAAACGGTTTTCAAACACGCCGCCAGGAGACTTAACGTTAGAATAAGGGTCAGCGTGTACGTATATGTTATACAGTTTGCGATTAATATTATTATTATTATTGAAAAACTTTTGCCAGATAGGGGCGAAGTGAAGGATGGAGTTGGTGAGGAAAAGGAAGGCGATTTTGGGTTTAGCATTGGTTGAGCCAAGGCGAGAGATGGGTCGAGGATGGTTAAGTGTTGAGGAAATGGCTCGTTGGAAAAGAGTGAAGTCATCGGACTCATCTGATAAGGAGATGGTTAAGGGTTTAGGATGTTTAGGAGGGAGGAAATGAGGGGCGAAGAGGATGATTAAAGGTAGGGTTAGTAGGAGAGTGAATAAGAGGATGAATGGGGTGTTGTTTGTCATGTCTCAAACTACTTAAAATCATAAACTAAATAGATATAGATATAGAAGTATGGAGTGTATCAAGTTATCAGAGTGAGAAGAGGTTTATGGGTAAGGATTGAATGAATGGATTGGGGAAGAAATGAGATGGGGGAGAAAGACTTTATTATTATTATTATTATTATGCTACTTTTGCATTTATTTGACTGGTGTGGGGTAGGGTTTGTTTGGGGTAAGGTTGAACATCATCATGATCATTCTTTGAATTAATGGTTTGGATGATAACAAACTAATCTTCTTGTGTGTGTGACGTGTATATGATATAGATTTTAAAATGTTTTGTTTTTTTATTTTATTTTATACAAAATAAAGTAAAGCTTCTATGATGGGCCAAGAATGAGGAATCCAACACACCCTGAATAAAGTGTGAAGTAAACCAAAAATGGAATAAAATTTGAGAATGCGTTTACTACATCAGTTGAAAACGGATTTGGAAAATAATAATAGGTAGTTGGCGAAGGCGGTTCTGGGGAGCTTGCCCTCCTACTACTTGTCGTTGTTCAAAGCCCCCAAGAGTGTGATTAAGAGGTTAGAAGGCATAAGGAGGGATTTTGTTTGGGAGAAGGTGGGTAGTAACCAAAAAATTCGATGGATTAAGTGGAAGCGTTTTATTAAGCCAAAAAGGAGTGGGGGAACGGGGTTGGGAAGCATTCGGGATTTCAATTACGCCATGATCACGAAATGGTGCTGGCGGTTTAAGCAAGAGCCGGAAGAGTTGTGGGCTCGGGTTGTCAATGCGATCCATTCGAAGAAGAATGACAGTGGCTTTATCCCTGTGAAGTCGTCTGTGCCCGGTGTATGGAAGGATATCGGAGCCATCGATTCCACCCTTCGGTCCCTAGTGTAACACCCCAACCGATGGCGGAAACATCGGGGTGCCACGTATTGATGATTGTTTTCAGTAGCACATGGTATAACATAAATTTTAAATAATTTATTCAAACATAATATCCAAAATGTGAAATAATGTCTAAGAATTCAAATACATAATATCAAATAGCAACTTCAATAACTTCAAATAAACTTCAAGAAAATCCTCATGCTAACTCAAGCCTCAGCTTCATTGTTACCTGAAACATGTTAATTTTGAAAGTATTTTGGGTCAACATAAGTTGGTGAGAATTACATAGGTTTTTGATAATAAAATGAATAAAATGTTGTGCAATTCATGTGTCATGTTAATCTAGCCCATATGTGAGAACATATTAGAAATAAATCGAGTGCATAATCAACCCTGCTGACTGTTATAAAATGATACATACCATACACTTATGGTCCAAATGAATATGTTATGCGATAACAAACACCCACGTAACCTTTGTAGGAGGCACGTATCCGGGTGGGATTGTCAGTCCAATAGATCTATCAATGTATACCGTCGGCTGATCAATGTTAATGATTATGCTAGAATGGTGCTTACTCTAATCATGCTCAAGACATAATGCAACATAGAAAACACATAGACACATTGATGATTGAATTGCAATGATAATGTTATAACATGTTTCACCCCAAAAATGGTGATAAATAAAAGGGGCTATGTAAAACTCACCTTAGCAAATGTTAACTTGTTGTGATAATTGTGTTGCCCAAAAAGATTCCAAATATCACCCTATAATAAGGTAATATATAATAAGTCTAAGTCTAATTAACTTACAAGTGTATCCTAGGGTTTCGATTTGGGGATAATCAATTGTTGAATTTAAATTAAAATGTTAATTAATAAAGGAAAATCTAATAATTAATGGAAGAAAGTCTTTTTATAAAATTTGGATTTTGAATGTGCACATTAAAGTGTTTGAAGCATAAAAATAATTTTTATAAAATTATTTTATTTAAAATAGATTTTTAAATCTATTTATTTATAAATAGCCAATATTTAACTTTAATATTCAAAAAATACTAAAATTAAAGAATTCTTATTTTAAAAATCATATTTCTGTTCTAAATGATTAAAAATAATTTGTATAAAATTTTGGTGCAAAAATGATGAAAATTGGATTTATTATGATTTAATTATGATTAAATCTAACAAAAATTGATTAAAAATATAAAATAAATGATTTTACTGAATTAAAAATTATTTCAGTAAAGTTTGACTTTATAAAAAGTCAGGATAAATTTTGAAGAATTTAATAAAATTGTTTTGATATGTAAATGGATTTTTATAAATATAATAGTATATAAATGATTTAATTATTATAAATATTAAATAAATGAATTTCTGAAAAATAAAAATTACAAATAAAACTTTTATCTCAGATTAAACAAATGTAATTTTTTTAGAATTTATAAAATAGCTTTGATATTTTAAAAAGAATTTAAAAGATTAAAAGGTTTTAATATATATATATATATATATATATATATATATATATATAATTGTTTGTAAAAGAAAAGAAAAGAAAAGAAAAGAACAAAAAGCAAGGTCAGAGCCGGGACTCGAACCCGGGTGACCACTGTGGAGGACCATGGTCACAACCACTTGGCCTAGGCCGGTGGTTGTGATATTTCTTGTTTAAAAATAAATAAATACATACGCGAATTCCAGGTTTATCCCCAAATAATACGTATGAACCCTAGAAATTTCAATTGAATGATTCAGACAACTTTAGCCCGATTAATGTTAGGGCTATTGTTGTTTGATAGCCGACTAATGAAACCCACAAAATTAATCGTACTCACAGTGATGATTTGATGATAATAGACGGGTCAAGGAAAAAGTCAACAACGAACTCGATATTCAAATTCAGAGTGTATCAGAGAGATTGGGAGGTTGAGAGAGAGTTGTGAGCGAGTATACAAGGTTCGGAATGCATCTATTTATACTGAGGATTAGGGTTAAGGTTAATTGGAAGGTTTGACCTTCGATTGAATACATACGCGTATAATTGATCAAATGGGTCAACGATTGACGTGTAATAGACGTGTAATCGAGTTGTCTAAGGCCGGAAATCACAAAAATTTACCAATAATAGATCAATTACACGTTAATTTGATGGATTGATCAACAAGGTAACCCACAGTTGACTTTCCTTGTCAACTGTGAAGGTTTTAATGTGTGTATATAATTATAACGCGTCCGGGTTATGTCAAATAAGATGGTCCAGCCCAGATGGTTGTGTATGTGTGTATGTGTGGCTTTGGCGCGGGTTCGAACCCCGGCCAGAGCAGATTTTTATTATTTTTTGATTATTATACAATCCAACACACATATAATATATTATAATATATATATCATATTAGGGTTCCATAATCGCGACAAAATAAATAAATGCGAATATAAAAATGAAAACTTGACGTTTTATTATTGATGAACGTGTAACGTACAAGTATTAAATGCGTAATGTTACAGTCTCCCCTACTTTTAGGAACTTCGTCCCGAAGTTGGAGTTGGAGAGTCTGGTGGGAAAAGATGCGGATATTTCGACTTCATCTGGTCTTTACGTTCCCAAGTGAACTCTGGGCCTCGTTTAGATTCCCAACGAACCTTAACGATCGGAATACGACTGCGCTTGAGTTTCTTGACTCCAGTGTCAACAATCTCGACGGGTTTCTCGATAATGTGCATGCTTTCATCGATTTGCACATCCTCAAGAGGAACATGAAGGTTCTCATCTGCTAAGCATTTCTTGAGATTCGAAACATGGAAGGTCGGATGAACATTGCTTAGCTCAGGTGGAAGCCCAAGTCTGTAAGCCACTTTCCCAACTCTGTCAAGAATTTTGAAGGGGCCTACGTAACGAGGAGCTAGTTTTCCCTTTCTACCGAAACGAATAACTCCTTTCCAAGGGGATACCTTAAGTAGCACAAGGTCCCCAACTTGAAATTCCAAGGGTTTACGACGTTTATCAGCATAACTCTTTTGGCGACTTCTAGCCTTGAGAAGATTATCCTGAATAAGCTGAATTTTGTCTGTGGTTTCCTGGATTAGTTCGGGTCCAGTAATACGAGCTTCACCAACCTCAGTCCAACAGACAGGAGAACGACATTTCCGACCATAGAGTGCCTCAAAAGGAGCCATGTTAATGCTGGCGTGATAACTGTTGTTGTATGAAAACTCAACCAAAGGAAGATGAGAATCCCATGCGCCACCAAAATCGATGACACATGCCCTGAGCATGTCCTCAAGTGTCTGGATGGTTCGTTCAGTCTGACCATCCGTTTGAGGGTGATAAGCAGTGCTCAGGTTCAACTTGGTACCCAAAGCATCTTGTAGAGATCCCCAAAAGTGAGAGGTGAAACGACCATCGCGATCAGAAATAATGTCCAAAGGTATACCGTGACGACACACGATTTCACTTACGTACATTTTTGCCAACCTTTCCACAGAATACTTCTCACGAATAGGTAGAAAGTGAGCTGACTTGGTCAAACGATCGACGATTACCCAAATACTGTCAAAGCCTTTGGGTGTGCGAGGAAGTTTGGTGATGAAATCCATAGCTATGCTCTCCCATTTCCAGACAGGAATCTCTGGTTGTTCAAGCATACCAGATGGTCGTTGATGTTCAGCCTTAACCTTGGAACAAGTGAGGCATTTCGCAACGAAAAGAGCAATGTCTTTCTTCATACCAGGCCACCAATAAGAATAACGAAGATCTTGATACATCTTGTCAGCTCCAGGATGAATAGAATAACGAGACTTATGAGCCTCGTTCATGAGAAAAGTACGAAGATCATCACGGTCGGGAATCCACAGTCGGTTAAGGAAATAAAGGAGACCATCGGGTTTGGTTTCAAGTTGAGTCTCAGCACCACAAGACATTTCATCGTACATGTTACCTTGGGTGACTGATGTGTGTTGAGCCTGGAGAATGCGATCCTGAAGATCAGTACGAACTCTCGCACATTGGAGTTTGACACGCTCTTTATGACTAAGTGCGTCAGCCACAACATTCGCTTTGCCAGGATGGTAGCGAATTTCGCAATCATAGTCGTTAAGTAATTCAACCCAACGTCGTTGCCTCATGTTAAGATTCTTTTGATCGAAGACATGTTGGAGACTTTTGTGGTCCGTGAACACCACACATTTGGTCCCATAAAGATAATGTCTCCAAATCTTGAGTGCAAAGACGACAGCGCCCAATTCAAGATCATGGGTGGTATAATTTTTCTCGTGAGTCTTGAGTTGTCGAGACGCATAAGCAATAACCTTTCCTCGTTGCATGAGAACACAACCAAGACCTTGGTTTGATGCATCACAGTAGACCACGAAATCATCATTACCATCAGGTAGAGATAAGATAGGAGCTTCACAAAGTTTCAGCTTAAGAGTTTCAAATGCTTCCTCTTGCTTAGGTCCCCACTCATAGGGTTTACCCTTGTGAGTTAAGGTAGTGAGAGGAACAGCGATCTTGGAGAAATTGGCGATGAATCGACGATAATAACCAGCCAACCCAAGAAAAGAACGGACTTCCGTTGGAGTGGTAGGAACACTCCAATTCTTTACAGCTTCGATTTTCGCAGGATCAACATGAATTCCGTTCATATCAATGACATGTCCCAAAAATTGAACTTCCTTAAGCCAAAATTCACATTTTGAGAACTTGGCGTACAGTTGTTCTTTCTTTAGGAGACTCAAGATAGAGTGAAGATGTTGCTCGTGATCGGATTTTGATTTAGAGTAAATCAAAATATCATCGATGAAAACGATCACGAATTTGTCGAGATAGGGTCTACAAACCCGATTCATCAAATCCATAAATACTGCGGGAGCATTGGTCAACCCAAAAGGCATAACCATGAATTCATAGTGACCGTAGCGAGTGCGAAAAGCTGTCTTGGGAATATCTTCATCGTGGACTCTAAGCTGATGATAACCAGAACGGAGATCAATCTTCGAGAAGTGGGTTGCTCCTTGAAGTTGATCGAAGAGATCGTCAATCCTAGGAAGTGGATAACGATTCTTGATGGTGAGTTTGTTGAGTTCACGGTAGTCAATACACATCCGAAGAGAACCATCCTTCTTTTTAACGAATAAGACAGGGGCTCCCCATGGAGAAGAACTAGGGCGAATGAACCCTTTATCAGAAAGTTCCTGTAATTGACTAGCAAGTTCTTGCATCTCAGAGGGTGCAAGACGATAAGGAGCTTTAGCGATAGGATTAGCACCAGGAACAAGATCAATACGAAACTCCACTTGTCGAGCAGGAGGCAAACCAGGTAAATCCTCTGGAAAAACTTCAGGATAGTCTCGAATAATAGGAATGTCTTGGATACTTTTGCCTTTGTCCTTCTTCTCTATCACGTTAGCTAAGAAGGCTGTATACCCCTTTCGTAAGTACTTTTGGGCAGTAGTACAAGACATAAGCTTAAGCTCACCACAGGGTTTCTCACCATAGATCTTCAAAATCTCACCAGATTCGAGAGGAATGCGTATGACTTTCTCGAAGCACAGAATTTCGGCACGATGAGTTGACAACCAGTCCATGCCTACTATAACATCAAAACTACCAAGATGCATGGGGATGAGATCGATAGGGAAGGTATGATCATTGAGATTCAACAAGCAGTTACGTATAATAGAGTCGATCGAAATAGACTTCCCGTTAGCTACCTCTACCACGAAAGGGTCTTCTAGATTAGTGTGGGGTAAGTTAAGTAAAGGTTCAAACTTCAGTGACACGAATGACTTATCAGCTCCTGAATCAAATAATATGGATGCATAGTGGTTATTAATGAGAAACGTACCATTCACCACTTCGTTGTTGTCACGAGCCTGGTTAGCGTTGAGATTGTAGGCGCGACCTCGAGCACCTTGGTTCTGGTTGCGGTTCTGGTTTTGGTTTTGGTTCTGATTTTGGTTTTGGTTACGGTTACGATTAGGGCAGTTGTTGATGTAGTGATTAGGGTTACCACACTCGTAGCATTGACCACGAGTAGGCCTGTTGTTTTGTTGGTTGGGAGCTGGGTTGTTGTTGTCTTGGGCAGCAGGAGATCGACAGACGTTCACCAGGTGACCATATCTTTGACACTTAGTACAAAATCGACATGGCACCTGTGTGGGATGGTGGTACTTGCAGGTGTTGCACAAAGGGTGAGGTCCGGTGTATGGTTTCTTGGCTGGGTTTTGGGCAGCAGGTGGAGTAGCAGCAACCATATAGTTTCTAGCCTTACGCTTTTTGTTGCTTGAGGTCTCAGGCTTGACTTCAATTGCAGGCTGTGGAGTATCTTTGGCAACAGTCTTCTTAGTGCCCTTGCGAACTAGGGTACCGTTCTTCACATGATTATCAGTAAGAGTGGCCGCTAGACGTTTGGCCTCTTCCAAAGTTGCAGGATTTCTACCCCAAACAGTGTCCTGGATTTGCATGGGCAGACCACCGATGTACTTCTCGATGGCTACCGGCAGAGGAGTAACCTTGTGAGGCAACAATAAGCTAAGCTCATGAAAGCGGGTGTTGTAGGCGAGGTTTTCCCCACTATCTTGAGCTAAGGTGTGGAACTCATCCTCAAGCTTTTTAACTTCATTGCGAGGACAGAACTCCTCTTTCATGATCTCTTTGACTTGGTCCCATGTCATAGCAAGAGCAACCTCGGCCCCACGAGTACGCTTTTCTTCATTCCACCATGTGAGTGCTCGTTTATGGAGAACACTCATGGCGTAACGAACCTTGAAGTTGTTGGGGCACTCACTGTTGATGAAGGTATTTTCAATACCCTCAAACCATTGGAGGAGTCCAGTAGCTCCTTCTTCACCGCTGAACTTTGGAGGGTTACAAGAGTTGAAATGCTTAAGGGTGCAAGCTTGGGGTCCATTACCATTGCCATTGCCATTTCCGTTCCCATTGTTGTGACCATTCCCATTGCCGTTCAATTGGATGACCTGAGCAAGTAAATTGGGAACCAGAGTTACGATTTGCTGCGCCATTTGTTGAGAAATGATCGCAGCCAGTTGAGCATCGACCCCATTGTTGTTGTGACCAGGACCTTGGTCATGACCATGGTTGTCACTACCTTCATCGTGGTTCTCACCAGTGCTGTTGCGAGTGCTGCGACGAGGAGGCATGATCTGTAATAGACACAATGAAATGAATGAGAGTTTATATAAGGAATGTAATCATTTATTCATTAATTAAAACGAATAAACGAAAACGTTGACTTATCAAAGATTCTAAATTCTAATAACATATGAAGACATGCTTTAGCCTATAAGTGAACACTCATCCCGAGAATTCCCAGGTAGGCATCCGGGTCCCTCGTCTGATTGGGATATATGCGCAATGCCAGCCTAGACAGAAGACTCAGAATACAGGCGTTCACCCTTCCAGATTGCACGTGTTCGTTATTAAAATCTAGAACTTCGACGAGATCTCAAGGGGGTTCAGGTTAAACCTGAGGATTTTGTCCTATAAATCTAATGGTGGATCAGGATTGCAGCAGACAATTAAGAGTAGTCACATGTAGGTTTAAGGCATAGGATAAGGATAGGATTAGGGAAGCAATTAGGGTTACAAGTAGGAGAAGCAAGTACTGTTTTAGTCCCTAAGGTTATAGTGTAGATTATTTCTAATAACCTAATTCCCTATAACCAAGGCTCTGATACCAATCTATAACACCCCAACCGATGGCGGAAACATCGGGGTGCCACGTATTGATGATTGTTTTCAGTAGCACATGGTATAACATAAATTTTAAATAATTTATTCAAACATAATATCCAAAATGTGAAATAATGTCTAAGAATTCAAATACATAATATCAAATAGCAACTTCAATAACTTCAAATAAACTTCAAGAAAATCCTCATGCTAACTCAAGCCTCAGCTTCATTGTTACCTGAAACATGTTAATTTGAAAGTATTTTGGGTCAACATAAGTTGGTGAGAATTACATAGGTTTTTGATAATAAAATGAATAAAATGTTGTGCAATTCATGTGTCATGTTAATCTAGCCCATATGTGAGAACATATTAGAAATAAATCGAGTGCATAATCAACCCTGCTGACTGTTATAAAATGATACATACCATACACTTATGGTCCAAATGAATATGTTATGCGATAACAAACACCCACGTAACCTTTGTAGGAGGCACGTATCCGGGTGGGATTGTCAGTCCAATAGATCTATCAATGTATACCGTCGGCTGATCAATGTTAATGATTATGCTAGAATGGTGCTTACTCTAATCATGCTCAAGACATAATGCAACATAGAAAACACATAGACACATTGATGATTGAATTGCAATGATAATGTTATAACATGTTTCACCCCAAAAATGGTGATAAATAAAAGGGGCTATGTAAAACTCACCTTAGCAAATGTTAACTTGTTGTGATAATTGTGTTGCCCAAAAAGATTCCAAATATCACCCTATAATAAGGTAATATATAATAAGTCTAAGTCTAATTAACTTACAAGTGTATCCTAGGGTTTCGATTTGGGGATAATCAATTGTTGAATTTAAATTAAAATGTTAATTAATAAAGGAAAATCTAATAATTAATGGAAGAAAGTCTTTTTATAAAATTTGGATTTTGAATGTGCACATTAAAGTGTTTGAAGCATAAAAATAATTTTTATAAAATTATTTTATTTAAAATAGATTTTTAAATCTATTTATTTATAAATAGCCAATATTTAACTTTAATATTCAAAAAATACTAAAATTAAAGAATTCTTATTTTAAAAATCATATTTCTGTTCTAAATGATTAAAAATAATTTGTATAAAATTTTGGTGCAAAAATGATGAAAATTGGATTTATTATGATTTAATTATGATTAAATCTAACAAAAATTGATTAAAAATATAAAATAAATGATTTTACTGAATTAAAAATTATTTCAGTAAAGTTTGACTTTATAAAAAGTCAGGATAAGTTTTGGAGAATTTAATAAAATTGTTTTGATATGTAAATGGATTTTTATAAATATAATAGTATATAAATGATTTAATTATTATAAATATTAAATAAATGAATTTCTGAAAAATAAAAATTACAAATAAAACTTTTATCTCAGATTAAACAAATGTAATTTTTTTAGAATTTATAAAATAGCTTTGATATTTTAAAAAGAATTTAAAAGATTAAAAGGTTTTAATATATATATATATATATATATAATTGTTTGTAAAAGAAAAGAAAAGAAAAGAAAAGAACAAAAAGCAAGGTCAGAGCCGGGACTCGAACCCGGTGACCACTGTGGAGGACCATGGTCACAACCACTTGGCCTAGGCCGGTGGTTGTGATATTTCTTGTTTAAAAATAAATAAATACATACGCGAATTCCAGGTTTATCCCCAAATAATACGTATGAACCCTAGAAATTTCAATTGAATGATTCAGACAACTTTAGCCCGATTAATGTTAGGGCTATTGTTGTTTGATAGCCGACTAATGAAACCCACAAAATTAATCGTACTCACAGTGATGATTTGATGATAATAGACGGGTCAAGGAAAAAGTCAACAACGAACTCGATATTCAAATTCAGAGTGTATCAGAGAGATTGGGAGGTTGAGAGAGAGTTGTGAGCGAGTATACAAGGTTCGGAATGCATCTATTTATACTGAGGATTAGGGTTAAGGTTAATTGGAAGTTTGACCTTCGATTGAATACATACGCGTATAATTGATCAAATGGGTCAACGATTGACGTGTAATAGACGTGTAATCGAGTTGTCTAAGGCCGGAAATCACAAAAATTTACCAATAATAGATCAATTACACGTTAATTTGATGGATTGATCAACAAGGTAACCCACAGTTGACTTTCCTTGTCAACTGTGAAGGTTTTAATGTGTGTATATAATTATAACGCGTCCGGGTTATGTCAAATAAGATGGTCCAGCCCAGATGGTTGTGTATGTGTGTATGTGTGGCTTTGGCGCGGGTTCGAACCCCGGCCAGAGCAGATTTTTATTATTTTTTGATTATTATACAATCCAACACACATATAATATATTATAATATATATATCATATTAGGGTTCCATAATCGCGACAAAATAAATAAATGCGAATATAAAATGAAAACTTGACGTTTTATTATTGATGAACGTGTAACGTACAAGTATTAAATGCGTAATGTTACACCTAGGGATTTCCATCGCTGATTATTTGCAGGTTTCCCTGGGAACGGAAAGTCGGTACGCTTTTGGGTTGATAATTGGCTGGGTAACAGGCCCCTTAAGGAGGATCTCCCTGATTTGTATCATATTGCGTCTGTTAAAGATGGGCTGGTTTGTGATCACTGGGAAATGATTGGGGGGTTGGTCCACTGGAAGCTTGGCTGGGTTCGGGAGCCGTCTTCTGGGCCCGAGTCTTTCTAGCTCCGGGTGTTACTGGATTGTCTGCAGCAGGTTGTTTTATGCGACTCGAAGGATAAGTGGGTCTGGCCTAACTCGGAGGGGGTTTCTTTCTCTGTCAAAAGTCTTCGGCTCCAGTTAGACGCGGCTGATCCCGATCAGGGTTCTGGGTTACTGTTTGATTGGGTCTCTTGGGCCCCCCCGAAGTGCAATTATTTGTTGTGGAGGGCGTTATTGGGGAGGGTCGCTACTAAGGTGGAATTGAATGAACGCGGCTGCAACTTTGGCAACCTTCTTTGTGATAGATGTGGCTATATGGAGGAGGACGCCAAGCATGCCACGTCCGGCTGTCTTTGGGCCAGGAGTGTGTGGTGGCAGGTGTTTAGATGGGTCAAGCTTCCTTTTCCGCCTGATGTAAATGGTCTGGATGCGATTATGGATGTGGTTCGTACCAGCCCGGGCTCAACTAGGTGGAGAAGGATTCTTCTCTTGGTCGTCTTGGCTACTACTTGGCGGCTTTGGTATGCTAGGAACCAAATGGTGTTTGAGCGCAAGTTTATTCCAACGCAAACGGTGGTTGACCTTATCAAGGAGGACGCCTTTCTTTGGATCTCTAATCGTTCCAAGCTCCCGGGCATTAGCTGGGATAAGTGGTCGGATTTTGATGTTTTTGAATTGTTGTAATCGTGTTTCTCTTTTGTTTTGGTGGTTGTCCCGTTTGTTTTTAGCGCCTTGCTAGCTCTTTATATTTATATATAAAGTGATTTGCCGTTAAAAAAATAATAGGTAGTAATGCTATGTCCCTTGGGCTATAGCTCAAGTGGTAGAGACCAAAGGTCTCTTGGTGATCAAGTCCAGGTTGGCAAAGGTTATAATTAGGAGAAAAAATTGGCTGTTAAAAAAAAAGGTGGTAATGCTATGACTCCTAGATTTATAATGTAGTTTTAAAAAGACTTAGCTTTGTTATTTGAAAAAGGGTTAGCAACGCAGCTTGTTGCTCGCTTACCATCTATTTCGATATAATTGCATGTTATGAATGTTTTATTATGTTTCAGTAGAATAGAAAGGTTACTGTGGCTTCGTTCTTGACCCGATGTTTAGTTTTCTTTAATGATGCTATGAGATGTGGGGTTTATGTTGTGTTGGGGATTAATAGAAATGTTGGCCACGGGTTTCCAAATGGATGGAGCGAGATTGGAAGTGTGTTTATACAGGCGGTTAAACCTTTTTGGTAGGTTAAACCAGATTCTAAAATTGGGAGCATTTTTGTAACAAACATATTTGTCTGCCTATTATAATTATATGTGAGAATAATCAAACATATCAGAGCTTGAGTGAGTTTATGTGAAAAGGAGATAAAATTACTCGAATAGTCCATGTGGTTTGTCCTAATTTCACCTATACTCCCCACTTTTTTAAAATTACACGTATAGTCCACATCCTTTGACATCGTTTAACTCAGATAATCCCTAGAACGGATGACCGTTAGTTAATTCAGTTAAATGGGTATGAAATGACTAAACTACCCTTGTTAACCACAATCGGATGAGACGGAACCATCCCCTTCAATCACACGTCTTTATCAGTTGATCCTTCACCTCTTGTGTGACCATTGACCAGAGCTTGTCGACGTTAACCTGGATGGTACTTGTTAGAGAGGATATGGTGGTGGTGCATACTTCCGGCATTACTTTTGCCTCCCGGATGTTTACGGTGTTTTCCGATATGACCATGTCCGGCACTGACATTGCCTTTCTTCTTTCGATTCTTTCTTAAACTGGTCGTCATTGAAAATTATACTAATTATAAATTTGATATTGTGGAGATCGTAGAAGTTATATCTTTTGGTTTTGTTGCTACAACAAGGAAAATGACCGGATTAGGTTAAGAGATGTTTAGGTTTATAAGTTAAGGGTATGTTAGGTTAAAGTTATGATTTAGGGGATCCTCTAGCTCCTGGAAGGACTGCACAAGGTAGCAAACACCGTTATCCTTAACACAGGAGGGGGCCTCCTGCGTTTGGACTCCAACATGAGAATAAGTATATATTCGATTGGAGTATAGGAATAATAAAGTAGAGAGTGTGAGAGTAAGGAGAAGAAGTGAGAAGTGGGTGTGTGGAATGGCAACCTAAGGGTCTCCTTATATAGGCAGCAGAATTCTGCCCAGGAGCTCCCTTATGGTAGCATCCTTACTATACCTGGTTAGGATTGATTCTCTTTTGTTCCCTGTAGTGAGACTTTGCCCATTTAGTACATTTTCAGCTTTTACTACTTCCTAGGCATGGCTTGGAGCCGTGTGATGTTTTGTCTCATGCCCATAGTAATAAGCCAAAGTACCTTTTTACATTTCCAATATTTTTACTGTTTGCTTTTTGCTGCATAGCTACCGTATGGCAGCCAAGCTTCCTTATATTAGCTGTTCAGCTCCAATAAGTCAGGCAAACCTTAATACTTCACTTTGCTTTATTTTTTGATAAGGGATTAAACGTGGTCGTTTTAGGACCCACGTCATCAGCCCCCCAGTCATAAGCATTTGTAAAGAAGTTATAAGTGCTTGTGACTTGTAAATTATCTCCTGCCTCGATAGCAATGTTAGCCAAACTTACCTTGGTACCGAGGAGTTATCAGATTCCAAGCTCCTTCATGGGAGCCTTGTATTTGTGTAGTGCTTTCGCCAATTTTTTATGTAAATTTCTGTCCCTTTGTTCCTCATTATGACCCTATTTTTAATTAATATTAATGGCCATCATTGCTTTTTGGGAGCAGACTTACGTCCTATCAGCTGCTGCGTGCAGCTACTGATTTGACGAGTGCCCAGGCTGATGCCATCCTACTGGACAACTGGGCGGTTTACTTCCTTGGTAACCGTTTTTTATCATTAATTTCAAATTTTGAATTTATAAGAGGAGATAACTCCTCCTAATTTCTCATTCCATTCCCTTTTTAGTAAAACTTCTCTGTTTCACTCACGATCGTCTCTTCGCCGATGTCTTTCTTTTCTTCTATAAAACCTGGTAAGTAACTTCCTTTTCTTTCACACTTATTTTTCATTATGTCTAAAAACGATCTTGCTTCTCAGTTTACCCGGTTATCTAAATCCGATGCCGAACAGTTTTGTTCGGAGGTCGGTATCCCTGTGTCTTTTGAACCCTCCATTCCGAAAGGGAAGACTCCAGTAACCTCTGTTTCCCCGGGCAAGATAGCCGTTTACACTCGTCAATTCGACCAGGGTAACCTTCGGTACCCCTTTTCTAATTTTTTTCTGAATGTTCTCGAGTATCATCAACTTGGTCTTGATCAGTTGTGTCCCTCTGGTGTAGCCCGAATCATCCATTTTGAAATCGTGTGTCGTTGTCTTGGCCATGAGCCTTCTCTGGCCATGTACCGTCAATTCCTTAGGTTGGCTAAAATGGGAACTGGTTTACTATTGAAAAATCTCAGTGTGAACCGGCTCTAATTTCGAGTGTTATCGGTCTTGTGTCTACCTGGAAAGATAAGTTTTTCTTTTTGAACTCTGATTTCTGCCCTTTAAGGCTCCACGGAGGTCATCTGATGCTCCTCTGAATGAGAGGGAGCCTGACCCTGACACTCTTGATCAGAAGCTATTGGAAAAGCTTCGTGTTTTTCCTACTCGTCTCCGCACCTTTCCTGAAGATTTTTTGGTCATGATGGGTCCGAGTGTTAATCGGGATGATCCTAAAACTGAACCTGTGATTTTTCACGGTGGGGAGGGTATGTGTCGTTAAGGCTTGCTTTCTCTCCCCAACTTTTGCTTACCTGTTCCCTTTTCTGATTTCTTTTCCTCTTTTTGCAGAAATGAGTACCCTCGATTTCCTTGCTTTGGACGACATTGCTGATGTTATGTTCAAGGTCCGTACCTCGGGGGAGGGGAAGAATGTGGTTGTAGGGACCGAGCATGTCCGTTTCGAAGGGGAGTATACTAGTGTTATCTCGTCATCCTCAACTACTGCGGAGCCATCGGGGAAGAAGTCTGTTACTGTTCGTCGCTCTAGCACGCGACTTCAGGGTGTTTCTTCTGGACCAGGGAATGTACCTGCTATCCCTTGGTCATTGAAGAGGATGATGAAGACTCTTCCTTGATAGCTTCCGCCATGGGATGTGTACCTGCCTCAGGGAAGGGCAAGTTGACATTGTCTTCCCCTAAGAAGGATGATGCTTTGTTCAAAAAGCCTAAGGATGTGGTGATCGAGGGGGGAGATCAGAAGTTATTGTTGTCAAAAGCTGAGAGTGGTGAGGGCTCAAAGTCGATTGCTGATGCTGGTGTTGATTCCCCTGTTCAGCAGGGTCATGGTGAAGGAGTATTTGTACCAAATTAGGATGTTAATAGTACCAATGTTTTGAAGAAGGCTTCCGTCTGTCGGGATTTGATTGACCATTGCATCCCTGATACGGAGAGGGCCACACACAGGGAGTGGGTGGACAAGGATTTGATGAAAAAGATGTATTATCATTTTGGTCAATTTTTATCTTTGTTCCTGGACGGGATGGCTAGGTGGGGTGGTTTGTTACTTCGGAGTGAGCAAGTTGAAGGTGCCTATGAGAAGCATGAGATTGAGCTGGTGAAGGTGAAAGAGGAACTAACTAAGTATGTTGCACGGGAGAAGGATCTGGTGCATGAGTTGGCTGTATCCAGGACCCAACTTGGTTTGGAGAAGGAAAATTTGACAAGATGTTCAAATGGTTGAATGATGAGAAAGCGCAGGTTGCTGAGGAAAGGGAAGGTCTGGCTCGGGCTAGGGAGGCAGTTAAACAAGAGCAGATTGCTGTGGAGAAGGTTGGCATGGAGCTCAGGGCTCAAGTGGACTGTTTGATTGAAGGGAAATAGTGGCTGGTTTCTAAGGGGGTTGTCCGTTTTGTCACCAACCTGCTGCATTCCCAGGAGTTTAATGCTTCATTGGCTGATATTTACGCCAAGGCCATAGCCTTCGGTCGTCATGGGGGAATTCAGGCTGGTTTCAAGGCAGTCGAGGAGGGCCAGAAAATCGAGGAGCTACCATCTTTTAAGCCTTCTTCTGGGGAAGAGTTTGTGAATGCTGTGAAGGCGATGGAGCTTTCCACTTACCCTTACATTGCAGCCATTGCTAAGGCTTCCCAGCAGCCTATCTCCTTCCTGCAAGATTTGGAGCCGGAAGGTTTGAAGAAGGAGGTGGACAATGAGGTCTTTAGCTCATATGTGTCAAAGAGGTCCCTTAGGATCATGTTGGAGGGAGCTGGTGGTGGGGAAGGTAGTTCGAAGCGTCTAAAACCTGCTGATTCGTCAAGAGTTCCTGATTTGGAGCAGGTATTTGAGAATCCTTCCCCCCTTCAAGCTTTGAAGATTGATTCCACCCCTCCTGCTGGTGAAGATGATCCGTTTGTTGGCCTTGACACTAAGGACCTCTATGGAGATGTTGGTAACCAAGCTATGGCTTTCACTGGTGAGGGTGATACCACCGATGAAGCCGAAGATTCTGTCACTCCATGATCTAACCATGTTTTAAGCTTCCTTTATGTTTTAGAAATCTTATGTAATGAAACTCTTTTGTACTTAGCCTTAGGGCTTTTATTAATGGGAATGGTCCCCCTTAAGGGGTGATGCTTTATTTATGTTTAATGTTTGGCTGTGCTGGATAATTTACTTGTCGTTTATAGTGTTTGCAATGTCTTTAACTTTTTTCCTTGAGGTGGATGCTGCAGTCACCCAACCCAGGCTACTAAGCTAAGGGGCCGATGCAATACTTATCCTATCAGCTTGTTGTTTGCGACCTTATTTAATGGTTGTTTATGTGAAATGCTCGTTTTTGTGTTTGATGTGAACATGTATGAGCTGTCTTGGTGTGAGGAGCTCACCCTCTTTCATGGGTTTAGGTATTCCTTCTAAGGACTTGTCCCATGGAGTTGTGGATTGTATTAGGAACTCACCCTATATACAGGAAGGTTATTAGCCTTGTTACCTGTTGAGTAGTTGTGGCCTAGGAGCTCATCCCCGTTTCATGGGTAGGTATAGCGTCGGATCCCATGGAGCCTTGTTAGGAGGGGCTCACCCTTTGATAAGATAAGTGACAAGTGCATTGTTCTTAAAACAAAGTTCATTCATTCATTAGTCATTTCATTTGAGATAAATATTAGCGTTACAACCATCAAACATAGAATCGTTTTAAATGTTTGTCATTCCAGTGCCTTGGGACCATGTTGTCATTGGGATCGGCTAGCTTGTAGGATCCTCCTTTGTGGGCTTCCCTACACTCTGCTGCCTGCTAGCTTCGTTGCATCTTAATACAAGGTCCCCCTGCCTGAAGACCTCTTTTCTAACCCTTGTGTTGTAGTAGGCTTCGAGTTTCTTTTTGTACCTAGCCTCCCTGATGGAGGCTTGGTCTCTTGATTCTTCAAGGAGGTCTAGGTTGAGTAGGACCTCCTTGTCATTGTGTCGTGCGCTTTGGCGAACATTCCTTCCTGAGCTTACCCCTATCTCTGTTGGTATGACAGCTTTGCTTCCGAAGACAAGGCTGTAGGGTGTCTTCCGGTGGCTTGTCTTCTCTATGGTTCTGATAGCCCATAGAACGCTTGGGAGCTCGTCAACCCATTTCTTGCCATATCTTCCCAGCCTTGCTTTAATACCTTCGACGATGCTTCTGTTCATGCGCTCAACTTATCCATTGGATTGGGGGTAAGCTACTGAGCTGAAGACTTGTTTGATGCCCAGCTCGGAGCACCAGTTGCTGAATGGCTTGTTGGCAAATTGTTTTCCGTTGTCAGTTACGATCTCCCCTAGTAGCCCATATCTGCAAATTATCTGCTCCCATATGAAATTTATCACATGCTTCCCTGATATGGTGGCTAACGGCCTGACCTCCGGCCACTTGGTGAAATAATCAACAGCTACCAAAAGAAACTTCACCTTTCTTGGAGCCTGTGGGAAGGGACCCACTATGTCCATGCCCCATTTATAGAAGGGCCAGGCAGAGATGATGGGTACAAGATCGTGTTTCGGGTTGGTCTTCACCGGTGTTTGCAACTGACATGCTTCACACTTTCGGATTGTTTCAAGGGATCTTTGTGCATGGTTGGCCAATAATAACCGAGGTTCATATGCTTTGATACCACAGCACGAGGCCTGGCATGCATGCCACATATCCCCTCATGTATCTCCCTGATGAGATAGTCGCATTGATTGGGTCCGACACACCTGAGCAGGGGTGCCAAGTACCCCTTTTTGTAGAGCTTGTCATCTTCAACCACATATTGCCTCGCCTTGATGACCAACCGCCTTGCCTCTTGCTCGCTGTCTAGCTGCTTCCCTTATTTAAGGTAGGACATAATGGGAGTCATCCATGTGGATTCTGTTTTAGTGACAATATCTTGGACCTCTTTGTCATCAATGGATGGTTCCCAAAGCACCTCAACCAGGACCTTTTTCGTTAAGTGAGCAAACGTTAGGGAAGCCAGCTTGCTCAGGGCATCCATCTGCTTGTTCTAGTGTGAAGGCTTTGAATTCCTTGACCTTGTCTTTATACTTGATCATTGAGGGCTCCTTAGATGTGTACCCTCCATTTACTTGCTTGACTACCAGGTTTGAATCGACAAACACCTTCAATTCTTGTACTTTCATGCTTCTTGCCAACCTTAAACCGGCTAGTAGGGCTTCATATTCAGCAACATTGTTGGTGTAGGGGAAGTCTAGGCGGAGTGCATAAGTGTACTCAGTTCCGTGGGGGTCCCTGATGACAAGACCAGCCCCGGAACCTTCTATACTTGAGGCTCCATCAGTGAAAAGACACCACTTCCCTTTGAGGTCAGGTTGTACTTCTTCGACCTCATTCATCTCTTCTTCTGTCTGCAGGACGGGTAATTCGGCTAGAAAGTCAGCAATCACTTGCCCTTTGTAAGCCCTTCTAGGTACATATTCTATCTTGTGCTCCCCTAGGCCAACAACCCATTTTGCCAACCTCCCCGAATCTTCTGGTTTTTCTAAGATGGAGCGTATGGGTTGGTCGGTGATTACCCTCATTGGGTGAGCTTGGAAATATCGCCTTTGCCTCTTGGCCGTGTGTACAAGTGCCAGCACAAGTTTTTCCATTGGAGCATAACTGATTTCAGCATCTTTGAGGGCTCTGCTGACGAAATGGACAGGTATTTGCTCCTTTCCTCGATCAACCAAGAGGATTGAGCTGACTGCTTCTAATCCTGCAGACAAGTAAACTGTTATTACTTCCCCCTTTTCGGGTGCTGCCATTTTTGGCAGGGAAGCTATGTGTTTTTTAAGCTCAAGGAAGGTAGCCTCTGCCTCTTTTGTCCAACGGAAATCCTTTTTATCGATACAACTCTTGAGTGTTTTAAAGAAGGGCAAGGACTTTTCCGCGGATTTAGGTAAGAAACGTTTCAGGGCAGCGATTTTACCGTTGAGGCTCCGCACTTCCTTCTTTGTGGTAGGTGACTTCATGTCTAGGACAACTTGGATTTTGCTTGGATTTGCCTTGATGCTTTGCTTTCCGACTATATGACCAAGGAACTTCCCTTCCTCAAACCCAAAGGAACACTTAACTGGATTGAGCTTCATGTTTATCCCTCGGAGGTTATTAAAAGTTTCTTGGACGTCTTTGATCATTGCCTCCCCAGACTCGCTTTTGATGACCAAGTCATCTATGTAGGCTTCCATGTTTCTTCCGATTTTCTTGGAGAAGGCCTGGTCTACCAACCGTTGGTAAGTGGCTCCTGCATTTTTCAAGCCAAAGGGCATCTTTCGGTAACAAAAGATCCCCTTATCGGTGTGGAAGGTTGTTTTCTCCTCGTCTTCTTGCTTCATTTGAATTTGGTGATACCCCTTGTAGGCATCCAGGAAGCACTTGTATTGGAAGCCAGTGAGGGAGTCGACCTTCCAATCAATTTCGGGCACAGGGTAGTAGTCTTTAGGGCAAGCTTTATTAAGATCCTTGAAGTCAACGCACATCCTCCAAGTTCCATCTTGTTTGGCTACCATGACTGGATTCGACACCCATGAGTGGTATTGAACCTCCCTTAAGATGCCAGCTTCTACCAACTTCTCAACCTCTTGACATGCATCCTGGCTCCTGGCAGGGGCGAAGCTTCTTTTCTTTTGGACGACAAGTTTATAGGAGGAAGCTATGTTGAGGGAGTGCTCAACCAAATCTCTTGGGACCCCAGTCATATCTCCGGGACACCAGGCAAATACATCTTGGCTTTCCTACAAAAGGTTGATTAGTTCAAACATAACCTTATCAGGGAGTAGGTTGTTTACTTTGATGGTTTGCTCCGGATAGGCAGGGTTTATGCTGACTTCTCGAATGGGGTTGTCGGCTGGTGCCTCTATCTCCTGAGGGTGTTTGGTTTCCTCCACGGAGGCTATTAGAAGGGCTTCAGCTGATGGCTTCAAGGTTGCAATTCCGTTGGGAGTTGGAAGCTTCATGAGGCCATACGTCGTTGAGACTACAACATCAAAGGTGGCAATGCCCATTCTTCCAATGAGGACGTTGTAGCTTGAAGGGTATCTGATTACGGAGAAAGTCAGCTCCTCCTTTCTTGACAAGTCCCCATCTCTGAAACAGACGCTTAGGGTGAGCTTCCCTAGGGGATGTACACGTTCCCCGAAGAAACCCACAAGAGAGGCATCTGATGGTTTGAGTTTGGATCTGATTTCTGGGCTCAGCGATTTGAAACACCGTTAGTACATTACTTCTGACGAGGCACCACCGTCCATGTATACCCTGTCTACTGGGAAGCCATCTAGTTCAGCTTCCACAATTACGGGGGTAATGATCAGTTCATCTGGAGTAGGGGGAAGGCAGATGTATTGTTTGTTCCAAGGCTCAGTACAAGCCCTCTTGAACTGCTGGGTCCCTTCGTATCTGATCATGTTGACCTCTTTGTCTTTCTTCCCATCATCCTTCCTTCCCTTGATGTCTTTGATCAGGTGAGCCAGCTCACCGGACTTAACGGCCTCTTCTATTCTCTTTTTCAACTGATAACAGTCGTTTGTGTGGTGTTCGGTGTCGTTGTGGAAGGCACAGTGCTTGCTGGCATCTCTCTTGTTGGCAGGCTTGGACAAGGGTCTGGGAGGTCGAAAGGTGTACTTGACCTCCTCGGTGGAAAGTATCTCCTGAGGGGTCTTGGTGAGGACTGTGAACACATGCCTTTCCCTTTCCTGGTACCTTCCTGATCTGGGGGACGGTTGTCTTTCCTCATTCCTTCTGGACTCGAATGTTCTTCCAGATCGTTTCTCGTTGTAGGGTTGGAAACTAGGTCTTCGGGAGCTTGTTGAGCCATATCTCTAGCTTCCCCGATCCCGTTTCCTGGTATCCTGCCGAGTGAGAGCTTCTTCTCCCCGAAGGAAGGCTTCTGCTCTTTCGAAGGCTTCCTCCATGGTTTGAGAAACACATTCATGAAATCTTCTTAAAAACTTTTGGGGCGAATGGCCCACATTAATCCCGACACTCGAATCTTTTCCGCAGTACCACTATATTGTAGGCCCTCCCTCTTATATCTCTCGATGAAGCTACGGAGATCCTCGTGTTCCCCCTGTTGGATCTGATATAGTATGGCAGCATCTTTAGTGCACTTCCCTAGGGGATTAAAGTTTGAGGTGAAGCTTCTCCTCAGATCATCAAATGAGGAGATGCTCCGAGCAGGGTGGCCACAAAACCATAGACGGGCTGGTCCAACCAATGTTTGCATAAACATGTGGCAGCACTCGGCATTGTTCCATTTTTCCACAGTGGCTGCTCCAGAAAAAATGTTCAGGTGGTCGTTGGGATCCTCAGTCCCATCGTATGTTTTCACGTTAGCCGGCATTTTGATCTTATTGGGGAAATCAAAGTGTGCTATGTGCTTGGCAAAGCATTCTAATGACTTGGGACGGTATGGCTCCGTGGGGGTAGCCTCAATTCTGACTTCTGCCGTAGAGGTTTGAGCAAGGGGTTGGGGAACACCCGGACCTTGACCTCCAGGAAGAGATGTTGCTGGTACTTGGTTTAACGGAAGTGGGTACTGCCATGGGTACCCCCGGGCCATGCAGGGAAATATGACGGTATATAAGGCGAGTATTGAGGCTGGGAGTAGTTGGGATACGTCGTTCCTGAAGGAGTAACAGGTCCTCCAGCAAGATATCCAGCTCCTACCAGGGAGGTAGCAACGACACTGCTGGCTAATGGCAGGGACCTCAGAGCTTCTACAAAGGAGAGAGGTGTTGAGGACGACAAGGAAACTTGCGTGGTTTCCAACAACTGTCTTGTCGTGTGTTCTTGGACCCCGGGGGAGAGCACAGTACTGCTAGGACCTTCCCTTGAAAAAATACCTCCCTGACTGTTCAAGTAGGGGTGAGGATTCGTGTTGATACGTTGGGTTGCTGGGGATGTGGTAGTTCCTCATAATGGAGGAACAGGTGAGAGGGTGACAGTAGGTTCTTCGTCATAAGACAACCTGACCTTTACACCTCTGGACCTTTCCTCTCGTACATAGCCATTCAGGAGGTCTCGGAGTTGCAAGAAGTTTCTTCGTACTCCCTCCTGGGTGATATCCATTCGTTCAATGGGTAGCAACACGTCGTCTCTAGGAGACGAATAAACAGCCATTGAGGCCGGTGGAGTTTGATAGTTGAGCATGTCTCCTAGAGATGGTTCGACGCGTGGTCCGTCCGTTCCAGGTGTTTCATGGCCTGCAGCGTCACCAGAAGTGTGACTTGTAACATCGCAAAATTTTCCCAAAATTTTAATACATAAAAACCCCTAATTTTTATTACATCTTTAACATTAATACAAATGTGCATATGCCTCTATCTTTCCTAACTCACAATTTATATATATATATATATATATATATATATTACTTGGTTTAGATAATAATAATAATAATTATAATTAAGTTTGTATTTCGGAAACCTATACATTTATACCTAACTTCCCCTCCTCTTTTCCCTGTTGTCTTCTTCGGCCAGCAGACCCGCAGAAAATAAAAAAAAAATATATATAATAAACAGACCCGACCATCTAACTAAAACGCTTGATTTTGTACACAACTAAACCCAATATGGAAACAATGATCAAACCTCAATTAGTGACTATCATTGACGCGAAAACAGCTCGTGATTAACTCGACATTGACCAAGGATGACCAATCAATTCAACTTTCCATTTCTGCGATTTACCTATAAATTGAACCTACCCTTGTGCTCTAAAGATGTCGAAAACAAAACCCCTACTCTCAATTTCTTCTAAATCTCCGTTATAACCTTCAAATCATTCACGGTTGACTTTTTGGTTGACTACGAGTTTCACCTTCGATTCGCATCTGTAAGTTTCAATTATGATGTTATTTCTGTTCTTCCTTAACATCCAATCCAAAGCCCCATAGTTTCTGTGGGATTTGGTTGATAATTATTCATGTTAGAAAGGCTAGGGTTCTTAGAGTACTAATTGGGGAAGATGGATGTTTTGATTCTTATGTTAATATATTTCGAAAACAAAATAAACCATATCAGATGTCCAGACCAGATGGTTTGGAAATCTGATTTAGAACTCAGACCCGCTCAGATTCAAGTTCGAGTCCCGCGCGGCTCAATCTCCTTTCTTTTATTATATGTATATTTTGTTTTATTCTAATTGATCTTATTGTTATTTAAACTTTTAAAATGCAAATAAATTATTAAAACATGCCTATAAATTCTACAAAATTTATTTTATGCTATTCAAATGATAAACTTTATTATCCAATTTTTAGTTTTTCAAAAAACATTTATTTATTATATATAATAAATATTACAAATTTATTCAATTATAATTATATAATTCTATTAATATATCAAAACGACTTTATAAAATTCCACAAAAATTATTCTAAGTTTGTAAAACTTTAAACACTCCAGAAATGATTTTTATTTCTGAAAAATCATTTAATTAATATTTTTAATCAATTTTTGTTATTTTAATCATAAATAAATTATAATAAATTCATTTTTCATTATTTTTACATCAAAATTTCACATAAATTATTATTAATCATTTAGATCAGAAATATAAATTTTTGATTTAAAATTTATAAATTTTAATATTTTTTTTTAAAAAAATTAAGTCTATAATTTGTCAAATAAGTAATAATATTTAAATATTCATGAATTAAGAAAATAATTTTATAAATATAATTTTCACATTTATTACATTATAGTTCAACCACTTTTAGTTAATTTTGATCAGAAAACATTTTCATTAATTATTTCCTTATTTATTTAAATTATTCAATTTAATCATAAATCAATTATTAATCCCCAAATTAGGAACCCTAGCACATTTTAGACTAGAAAACTTAGACCTATTAAGTTTTCCTCAACACTTATTTATTACCTTGAAATAGGGTGATATTTGGATACACACGGGCCACATTTACTTATATAACAAGGGTCGTCATTCTAACACTAAGGTGAGTTTACATAGCCCCTTTTTCTGTTTTACATTTTGGGGTGAAACATGTTTAAACATTTTTACACTATCATTTACTCATTCTTACATTGTTGAAACTTGTGATTCAATTACACTATCATTTACTCATTATATCATTTGACTGTAACAAAAAGACACAGTACAATCATTAACATTGATCAAGCCGCCTGTTTAGATTATAGCGCTATAGGTCTGACAAACCCATCCCCCCGCATAAATTCAGGGATGATCGATAACAGTAACAACATTTAACTAACTTGCGAGTTAGTCCTCAGTCGACACAAGGTTTGATTGTACAAAGACGCATTGTTACATGTCGGACTCATACTCTATCATCATACAACTATGATTGTTGTACAAACTATTGTTATCAAATAAATTTCAAAAACCTATGTATTCTCACCAACTTTTGTTGACCCAAAATATTTTCAAACTTAACATGTTTCAGGTTCTACTTGCTTGAAGATTTGAGTTAATGCTTGAAGATGTGTGCATAGTATTATTTATTTTGATGTACGAATTCTTGTAGATTGGTATCAGAGCCATGGTTATAGGGTGTTACAGATTGGTATCAGAGCCATGGTTATAGGGAATTAGGTTATTAGAAAAATAATCTAGTCTATAACCATAGGATTATAACCAATATTTGCTCCTTTTACTTGCTATTCTCTATCTCCCTCCTACTTCTTACCCTACTTTCATCCCTACAAGAAGATTGTTCTCCATCACTGATCTACTCTTAGACTAATAGGACAAAATCCTCAGGTTTAGCCTGAACCACCTTGAGATCTCGTCGAAGTCCTAGATTTTAATAACGAACACGTGCAATCTGGAAGGGTGAACGCCTGTATTCTGAGTCTTCTGTCTAGGCTGGCATTGCACATATATCCCAATCAGACGAAGGACCCGGATGCCTACCTGGGAATTCTCGGGATGAGTGTTCACTTATAGGCTAAAGCATGTCTTCACTATGTTATTAGCATCTAGAATCTTTGATAAGTCAACGTTTTCGTTTATTCGTTTTAATGAATAAATGATTACATTCCTTATATTACCTCATTCATTTCATTGTGTCTCCTACAGATCATGCCTCCACGTCGCAGCACTCGCAATAACAGTGGTGGAAACCAAGAGGAAAGTAGCAACAACCACAACACCAACAATAACAACAACAACAATGGAGTTGATGCCCAACTGGCTGCAATCATTTCCCAACAAATGGCGCAACAAATAGCAACTCTTGTTCCTAACTTACTGGCTCAAGTCATCCAGATGAACGGAAACGGTAATGGAAACGGAAATGGCAACGGAAACGGCAATGGAAACCACAATGGGAACGGGAATGGTCTCCCAGCCTGCACTCTCAAACACTTTAATACCTGTAATCCTCCTAAGTTCAGTGGAGATGAAGGAGCTACTGGTCTCCTACAATGGTTTGAGGGTATTGAGAATGCCTTCATTAACAGTGAATATCCCGATAACTTTAAAGTCCGTTATGCTATGAGTGTTCTTCACAAACGAGCACTCACTTGGTGGAATGAGGAAAAACGCACCCGAGGAGCTGAAGTTGCACTTACTATGACCTGGGATCAAGCCAAGGAGATATAGAAAGATGAATTTTGCCCACGTAACGAGGTCAAGAAATTAGAGGACGAGTTCCACACCCTTGCTCAGGATAGTGGAGAAAACCTTGCTTATAATACCCGCTTCCATGAGCTCAGTCTATTGTTGCCCCATAAGGTCACTCCGTTACCCGTGGCCATTGAGAAATATATCGGTGGTTTACCCATGCAGATTCAGGACACGGTATGGGGAAGGAACCCTGCTACCCTCGAAGAGGCCAAGCGTCTAGCAGCTACCTTAATTGACAATCACGTAAAGAACGGGACATTAGTTCGGAAAAGCAAAAAAGCAAGTATTGTAGCCGCGGTAACTACTGAGAACCAG
Source organism: Ambrosia x helenae (assembly GCA_030844895.1). NCBI lineage: Eukaryota > Viridiplantae > Streptophyta > Magnoliopsida > Asterales > Asteraceae > Ambrosia > Ambrosia x helenae. The sequence continues at coordinate 263,372 of JAUTDX010000118.1, read as the reverse complement.
AAGCGTAAGGTCAGGGATCCTGATGTCAACCTCACTACACAAGCTTCTAACAAGAAACCTTATATAGGAAACTATCCATTGTGTAACACATGCAACCTGTAACATCGCGAAATTTTTCCCCAAATTTTAATATAAACGCCCCTATTTTCGTTACGTTTTATACAAACGTGCCTAAGTCTCCATTACCCTAACTCATAATTTATATATATATACTTATATATATATATATATAAATGTTTATAATAATAATAATAATAATAATAATAATAATAATAATAATAATGATAATAAAAATACCCACATTTTAAATTTAAACCTATAAAACAAATCCAAACTCCTGAGCCCATTATGGTTGTAGCCCAGCAAATCTGCCCAAGCCCAGATCAGATAGGAACCGGCCCAACCCCTCAGATCCGGCCCACTTGTGACCCTCTCCCCTTCACTTTATAAAAAAAAAATAACTGGCCTTGCCGGGTATCGAACCCGTGCCATCTCCACACACTCACACTAGAAACAACCAACTGCTCCACATCCTTTAGTTGGAATTAATCTAACTTTAAACATATTTAACCCTTTTGTCCCTCCTTTTCCTTCTTCCCTGTCAGCGTAACAGCAGCAACAGACTTTGTTTTTTTTTATTTTTTTTCTTTTTCTTCTCTTTTGACCAATCTAATTGGTTTAAATCACGCATGTTTGATTTAAATTAGGTATGGTATCATAATCCCCGGTCCATTACGCGTGGAACCTTCGTCAAATAACAATCAATTAGCACCAATTGATTGACTAACGCGTCCCACATTCAATTGTGGTCAATACTTGCCAAATCGAACACCTAGGCTTAAACACTATAAATTGAACCTCTGTGAACCTTCTCAACTCGCCAATCCTCTCTTCTACATCTTTAATTTCCCTCAAAAACCTCTGTTCTTGGATTGACGCTCGAAGCTTTGACTTCCACGTTGACTTTACCATTCGTATACGATTAAGCATTGTAAGCACGATTTTTTTATGGGTTTTAGTCTTCGGCATTAACACATCAATAACCCTAAGTTTAATCGGGTTATTGATGTGTGAATCGTCCAATTTCAAATCCTAGGGCTCGTATGATAGATATTGGGGAAGAACACTAATCACGACTAATGTTTTTATTTTAAACGCACTGGATCCAAACACAACCACAGGTCTAGACCAAGTGGTTGTGTTGTTGGGTTGATATACAACAGACGCGGGTTCGAGTCCCGGGTCAGACTAATCTTTTTGTTTGTTTTGTTTCTTTTTCAACAATATATATAAATTACATTTAAACTTATAAATTCATTTTTTTAAATATCAAAACCCTTTTATAAATTCTAAAAAAATTATATTTAACAAATCTGATGTCAAAGATTTATCTACAATTTTTATTTTTCTGAAATTCATTTATTTAATATTTATAATAATTAAATCAATTTTACACTATTATATTTATAAAAATCCATTAAAATATCAAACCGATCTTATAAATTTCCACAAAAATTATCCTAAGTTTTTATAACTTTAAACTTTTCAGAAATGATTTTTATTTCTGAAAAATCATTTATTTAGTATTTTAAATCAATTTTTGTTAGTTTTAATCATAATTAAATCATAATAAATCCAATTTTTTATATTTTTGCACCAAAATTTTATACAATTTATTTTTATATATTTAGAACAGAAATATGATTTTTAAACTAATAATTCTTTAATTTTAGTATTTTTAAATATTAAAGTTAAAGCTTGACAATTTGTAATAAATAGATTTAATAATCTATTTTAAAGAAAATAATTTTATAAAAATTATTTTTATACTTTAAACAACATTCTTGTGAACATCTTAAATTTAAATTTTATAAAAAGAGTTTTGGTCATTTACTTACTAAATTTCTCTCAATTGGCGAATATTTTTAATATTAATCAAACGAGCAATTATCCCCAATTCGAAGCCCTAGAACATATACATTTGTAGACTTGATAGACTTAGACATATTTATTACCTCATTATAGGGTGATACTTGATACATTTGGGCAACACAATTTCTCAACAGATATAACATTTTACCAAGGTGAGTTTTACATAGCCCCTTTTCTATTTATCACCATTTTTGGGGTGAAACATGTTACAACATCATTTATGCAATTCAATCATCAATGTGTCTATGTGTTTTCTATGTTGCATTATGTCTTGAGCATGATTAGAGTAAGCACCATTCTAGCATAATCATTAACTCCGTACAAGCCGGCGGTAAACATTGATAGATCTATTGGACTGACAATCCCACCCGGATACGTGCCTCCTACAAAGGTAGCGTGGGTGTTTGTTATCGTATAACATATTCAAGTGGACCATGAGCGTATGGTATGTATCATATTATAACAGTCATCAGGGTTGATTATGCACTCGATTTATTTCTAGTATGTTCTCACATATGGACTAGATTGACATGACACATGAATTGCACAACATTTTTTTATCAAAAACCTATGTAATGCTCACCAACTTTTGTTGACCCAAAACCTTTTCAACTTAACATGTTTCAGGTTCTATTTGCTTGAAGATTTGAATTGATGCTTGAAGATATGTGTATAGTTTTATTCAATTTGATGTACAAATTCTAGAACAATTGTATGTAATTCATTTAAATTATTAAATGGAAGTTAATATTTACCATGAGCTACTGAACAATCATCAATACGTGACATCCCGATGTTTCCGCCATCGGTTGGGGTGTTACACAACCGACATCATCCCACGTAACACATGCAACCGACATCATCCCACTGCTTCAGCGTGTCGCTTGTGCACCAATTGTGGTAAGTATGGCCATCTAGTCAATACATGTCGCGAGACCCCAAACCCTAATGCCAACCAACCCACCAACCCTGCTCAGGCTGCAAATCCTAATCGATACAACTATGGTCAGTGCTATGAATGTGGAGACCCAAATCACTTCCGTAACCGGTGCCCTAAACTAAACAGAGATCAAGACCCTCCAGCTACCTAACAGCAAGTCTCACCATTTGACTACTGGTTGCTTTTATTCTATGTATTGACTTTATTTGAATAATAAATTCTAGTATTGAAATTTTTGCCTGAGAGTTGTTTACATGGTATAATCATAATGCATGATTGTTTGAATATGAACTAATTATCTAAATCTATACAACTACAACTCATATACTGTGCTTGTTATAGTTATAAACTTGCTTGCATAAACATGTTATCAATTTGCAATCTATGTGTATAATAATTGCTACACTTAATAGAGGATATCATGCCTTTTCAACAGTCAGGAGAGGCCCTACAACCTGCTCCACGACTGTTGGAAGCTATCAAACCTACTCAACGATTTGTAGAGGTCATTATGCCTTTTCAACAGTTGGGAGAGGCCCTACAACCTGCTCCACGACTGGTGGAGGCTATCGAACCTGCTCAACAATCGGTAGAGTCATAGAAGGACACAAAACCCTAATGTAAGGTAAATTGGTGATTGCGGTCCGGAACGTAATCATGAATTTACAGGTACGTTAAGGTAGTGTGAAATTCTATCAAGGTTTCAGTAAATAACCAATTATGAACTCTAGTTATCTGGTAGATCTTTAGTCAATCAACTCGCACGTAACACGCCTTTTATCCAAACTATTCGAGACAGTTTATTCTATTCACGTCATGCTACAACCCAAATTTTCATTTCTACCCAATCATCCACAACCCTGTATTTTCAATAAACTTCGGGACGAAGTTTCCAAAAGTAGGGGAGACTGTAACATCGCAAAATTTTTCGAAAATTTTAATACATAAAAACCCCTAATTTTTATTACATCTTTAACATTAATACAAATGTGCCTATGCCTCTATTTTTCCTAACTCACAATTTATATATATATATATATATATATATATATATATATATAATATATATATATATATATATATATTACTTCGTTTAGATAATAATAATAATAATTATAATTAAGTATATGAGACTTTCAGAAAAAAAAAACAAACATTTCGGGGCCCAAGCTTTCAGCCTAGACCCGAGCCCAACACAAACAAACCAATAACCGGCCCAAACCCCTCTACTATGTAAAAAAAAAAAAAAATTTGTTGATGACCAGACTCGAACTTGAGTCTGGTCCGGTCCAAATGTTTAACACAAGAAGCCTACCAGTTGAGCTAGCTGCATCTTATGTTTGTATTTCGGAAACCTATACATTTATACCTAACTTCCCCTCCTCTTTTCCCTGTTGTCTTCTTCGGCCAGCAGACCCGCAGAAAATCAAAAAAAAAAAAATATAATAAACAGACCCGACCATCTAACTAAAATGCTTGATTTTGTACACAACTAAACCTAATATGGAAACAATGATCAAACCTCAATTAGTGACTATCATTGATGCGAAAACAGCTCGTGATTAACTCGACATTGACCAAGGATGACCAATCAATTCAACTTTCCATTTCTGCGATTTACCTATAAATTGAACCTACCCTTGTGCTCTAAAGATGCCGAAAACAAAACCCCTACTCTCAATTTCTTCTAAATCTCCGTTATAACCTTCAAATCATTCACGGTTGACTTTTTGGTTGACTACGAGTTTCACCTTCGATTCGCATCTGTAAGTTTCAATTATGATGTTATTTCTGTTCTTCCTTAACATCCAATCAAAAGCCCCATAGTTTCTGTGGGTTTTGGTTGATAATTATTCATGTTAGAAAGGCTAGGGTTCTTAGAGTACTAATTGGGGAAGATGAATGTTTTGATTCTTATGTTAATATATTTCGAAAACAAAATAAACCATATCAGATGTCCAGACCAGATGGTTTGGAAATCTGATTTAGAACTCAGACCCGCTCAGATTCAAGTTCGAGTCCCGCGCGGCTCAATCTCCTTTCTTTTTATTATATGTATATTTTTTTTATTCTAATTGTTCTTATTGTTATTTAAACTTTTAAAATGCAAATAAATTATTAAAACATGCCTATAAATTCTACAAAATTTATTTTATGCTATTCAAATGATAAACTTTATTATCCAATTTTTAGTTTTTCAAAAAACATTTATTTATTAAATATAATAAATATTACAAATTTATTCAATTATAATTATAAAATTTTATTAATATATCAAAACGACTTTATAAAATTCCAAAAAAAATATTCTAAGTTTATAAAACTTTAAACACTCCAGAAATGATTTTTATTTCTGAAAAATCATTTAATTAATATTTTTAATCGAATTTTGTTATTTTAATCATAAATAAGTTATAATAAATTCATTTTTCATTATTTTTACATCAAAATTTCACATAAATTATTATTAATCATTTAGATCAGAAATATAAATTTTTGATTTAAAATTTATAAATTTTAATATTTTTTTTTTAAAAATTAAGTCTATAATTTGTCAAATAAGTAATAATATTTAAATATTCATGAATTAAGAAAATAATTTTATAAATATAATTTTCACATTTATTACATTATAGTTCAACCACTTTTAGTTAATTTTGATCAGAAAACATTTTCATTAATTATTTCCTTATTTATTTAAATTATTCAATTTAATCATAAATCAATTATTAATCCCCAAATTAGGAACCCTAGCACATTTTAGACTAGAAAACTTAGACCTATTAAGTTTTCCTCAACACTTATTTATTACCTTGAAATAGGGTGATATTTGGATACACACGGGCCACATTTACTTATATAACAAGGGTCGTCATTCTAACACTAAGGTGAGTTTACATAGCCCCTTTTTCTGTTTTACATTTTGGGGTGAAACATGTTTAAACATTTTTACACTATCATTTACTCATTCTTACATTGTTGAAACTTGTGATTCAATTACACTATCATTTACTCATTATATCATTTGACTGTAACAAAAAGACACAGTACAATCATTAACATTGATCAAGCCGCCTGTTTAGATTATAGCGCTATAGGTCTGACAAACCCATCCCCCCGCATAAATTCAGGGATGATCGATAACAGTAACAACATTTAACTAACTTGCGAGTTAGTCCTCAGTCGACACAAGGTTTGATTGTACAAAGACGCATTGTTACATGTCGGACTCATACTCTATCATCATACAACTATGATTGTTGTACAAACTATTGTTATCAAATAAATTTCAAAAACCTATGTATTCTCACCAACTTTTGTTGACCCAAAATATTTTCAAACTTAACATGTTTCAGGTTCTACTTGCTTGAAGATTTGAGTTAATGCTTGAAGATGTGTGCATAGTATTATTTATTTTGATGTACGAATTCTTGTAGATTGGTATCAGAGCCATGGTTATAGGGTGTTACAGATTGGTATCAGAGCCATGGTTATAGGGAATTAGGTTATTAGAAAAATAATCTAGTCTATAACCATAGGATTATAACCAATATTTGCTCCTTTTACTTGCTATTCTCTATCTCCCTCCTACTTCTTACCCTACTTTCATCCCTACAAGAAGATTGTTCTCCATCACTGATCTACTCTTAGACTAATAGGACAAAATCCTCAGGTTTAGCCTGAACCACCTTGAGATCTCGTCGAAGTCCTAGATTTTAATAACGAACACGTGCAATCTGGAAGGGTGAACGCCTGTATTCTGAGTCTTCTGTCTAGGATGGCATTGCGCATATATCCCAATCAGACGAAGGACCCGGATGCCTACCTGGGAATTCTCGGGATGAGTGTTCACTTATAGGCTAAAGCATGTCTTCACTATGTTATTAGCATCTAGAATCTTTGATAAGTCAATGTTTTCGTTTATTCGTTTTAATGAATAAATGATTACATTCCTTATATTACCTCATTCATTTCATTGTGTCTCCTACAGATCATGCCTCCACGTCGCAGCACTCTCAATAACAGTGGTGGAAACCAAGAGGAAAGTAGCAACAACCACAACACCAACAATAACAACAACAACAATGGAGTTGATGCCCAACTGGCTGCAATCATTTCCCAACAAATGGCGCAACAAATAGCAACTCTTGTTCCTAACTTACTGGCTCAAGTCATCCAGATGAACGGAAACGGTAATGGAAACGGAAATGGCAACGGAAACGGCAATGGAAACCACAATGGGAACGGGAATGGTCTCCCAGCCTGCACTCTCAAACACTTTAATACCTGTAATCCTCCTAAGTTCAGTGGAGATGAAGGAGCTACTGGTCTCCTACAATGGTTTGAGGGTATTGAGAATGCCTTCATTAACAGTGAATATCCCGATAACTTTAAAGTCCGTTATGCTATGAGTGTTCTTCACAAACGAGCACTCACTTGGTGGAATGAGGAAAAACGCACCCGAGGAGCTGAAGTTGCACTTACTATGACCTGGGATCAAGCCAAGGAGATAATGAAAGATGAAGTTTGCCCACATAACGAGGTCAAGAAATTAGAGGACGAGTTCCACACCCTTGCTCAGGATAGTGGAGAAAACCTTGCTTATAATACCCGCTTCCATGAGCTCAGTCTATTGTTGCCCCATAAGGTCACTCCGTTACCTGTGGCCATTGAGAAATATATCGGTGGTTTACCCATGCAGATTCAGGACACGGTATGGGGAAGGAACCCTGCTACCCTCGAAGAGGCCAAGCGTCTAGCAGCTACCTTAACTGACAACAGAATTCTGCCCAGGAGCTCCCTTATGGTAGCTACCTTACTATACCTGGTTAGGATTGACTCTCTTTTGTTCCCTGCAGTGAGACTTTGCCCATTTAGTACATTTTTAGCTTTTACTACTTCTGAGGCATGGCTTGGAGCTGTGTGATGTTTTGTCTCATGCCTATAGTAATAAGCCAAAGTACCTTTTTATATTTCCAATGTTTTTACTGTTTGCTTTCTGCTGCATAGCTACCGTATGGCAGCCAAGCTGCCTTATATTAGCTGTTCAGCTCCAATAAGTCAGGCAAACCTTAATACTTCACTTTGCTTTATTTTTTGATAAGGGATTTAACGTGGTCGTTTTAGGACCCACGTCATCAGGTTTCATATTGAAAATGAAAGGGTTTGTTAGTGTGGTGGTGGTGGTCTGGAAAGGTGTTGGTGGTTTTCTGGAGGTGATTGAGGTGGGGAAGACGAAGTGAGTCGACCCCACATAAATTCTTAATTATTTTTTTTATTATTCTAATTTTTATAACAAGGGTATTTTAGTTATTTCAAACCTAATTAACCGGATTAAGTAATGAACGTTCACTTTAAGGACTATCTGAATTAAACGATGTTAAAATATGGAGATTATACCTGTAATTTTGAAAAGGTGGGGAGTATAGGTGAAATTGGGCAAACCATAGGGATTATCCAAGCTATTTAAAAAAAGGGAGGGGGGGGGGGGTCTTTCAGGTATGCTACTGAAGTGAAATATTGAAATCGAATTACTTAGACCCTAAAATGATGAGGGGCCCTTAGAGGGTGTTTGGGATTGAGTTACAAAATAACTTATTCACTTATTGGCTTCTTCCAAAAGTCAATAAGTCAATAAGCTGTTTGTGTAAACCAAAAACACTTTAGTTTTGGCTTTTCAATGAGGGTGGAAAAACTGTTTTTAAAAAGTCAGAAATCCTAGTTCTTGGCTTTTAACTTTTGGATTTTGGTTATTTTACACTAATAAGCTAAACCAAACACTTTTTAAAAAACAACTTGTTGACTTATTGACTTTTCTCACCACAAAAGCTAATCCAAACACTTTTTTAGAAACTCATTTTCAAAAACTCATAAGTCAATAAGCACTTATGACCAAAAGGACTTTTTCAGTTAAATATTAGCGGTTGATTAGCTTATTTTTTACAACCACGTCGTCCTTGTATGTTCTAAAGAATGCAAAGTAAGACTATGTGTTGTGGCCCGCGAGCGAGTAGCCGCGAGCCACAAACTAATCCACGTGGATCGCGTGAACCACAACACACTTAGGTGAACACTGGCGCGAGCGAGCCCACGCTAGCCTGCTCGCGTGTGATGGTGAGGATAATTCGATCGTTGGCAGCAACTAGCCGTTGGCTAACGGCTAGTTTTGGCTATTTATATAAAAAAACATTTTTAATTCATTTTTACACAAACAAATCACAAAAAATTCACAAAAAAGCTTCAAACGTTCAAACTATACACTGAAAAATGGATCCATCACAATGGGAAAGATGTTACCAACCGACATTGGAGTTCCTAGATGAAGACGGGTATGGAACGAATAACGAAATCGAAGAAAATATTAACCAAATGCCACCCCGTCTCCGGATTTTGTCATTCTAGATACACAAGTTGCAACCGCAAAAAAGCGAGGGCAAAGGAGGGGTGGTGGCAGAGGTGGCACATCGGCGAGGGTGGTGGTAGAGGTGGTGAACCGCCCGAACAAGACGCACGTCCAAAACGGCAAGTGACGCCGTGGTCGAAAGATGAAAAAAGAGCCCTTTGCCGTGCGTGGGTGGAAGTTTCAGAAGATCAAAAAGGCGGTATAATTTTTTTTTCATGTAAATATATAATGTTGTTACTATAGTATTTTTTTTAATCTTTTAATTATTATTTTTGTAGCCGACTATCAACGAGCGAAGGTTTTCATAATTGCTCCAAAATAGGTCGAGCTAATTACGATTGAAGAAATGAGCGAAGACGGCTCATCAAAGCGGGACAAAACTTCTTTATCGGGTGGGTATATCTCCTCCACAGCTCAGATGCTCACGTGGGGATTGACCTAAACTCTGATGAGGGTCTCCCTCTGTCACACCCTCAAATTTCCACAGCGGGGTTTTACCGCGAGGCGCGTGACACACCAGGATCCCATAGCCATAAGTCATTCGAACGACTCTAAATGCCCAAACCATTTAGTTCGTTTTTCAAAATTTAAGTTTTTAGAAATCAACCATATGTTTTAAGAAAGTGCTGAAGCGTAATGAAAATAGTTAAGTGGACTATTATGCGCAAAAACAATGCACCCAAGATAGAACCAAATAAATGAAAAGCATGATAATAGTCAATAGTGTTCAATTTACCCTTGACACAAGGATGCATGACCTATCGTGCTATGTACCTAGAGACCTGCAAAAGCATGCTAGCATGTGTCAACAAAAAGTCGGCGAGTTCACAGTTTAAGTAACAAGTGTAAAGTTATCAAAGTTTTAAACCATCAGTTTTAAGCTTGTCAGGGGTAGCTAACCCACTCAATGTAACTAAACATGAGATTATTGGGAGCATACAGATGATACAGTGCTTCAGCACTAGTGTCTATCAACACTAGTAAGAAAATGTGGTCAGAAGTTCATGACCGTGACCCAGGCACCTCAGGCATGAGGTTGCTACACAACCTAATAGCGCTACTAACTAATACCTCGTTCGCCTCCGGCGATTAACCCAGTAATATTGTAAGGACTTTCAAAAGATAGAGTGTGTTTAGTTCACAAAGGACAGTTGAAGTACAAAACTGATAAAAAATCCGATCCACACAAGGAATCAAAAACCCGACTCACACAAGGAGTCAAAGTACCCCAAAACCCGGGATGTAAAAGTAGTCTCAAACTGGACTAGAAAACATTTAGAAAGTTGTCTCAAGCGCGAGACACATGCTTTTGAGAAAAGAGTAGTGAAACTCACCTTAGGTTGCGTGTTAAAAATAAACCGCAAGGATAGCAAACGTGGAAGACTACTCGCCTACCGATAACCTATTGAACACAAAGTTACACGTGTTTGAGTGTGGTTACACATGTGGTTATCCTAACCCATTGTACTCTAATATGACCTAGGTGACATCTCATGCAATTGTACTTGACACAATTAAACCATGCAAAATCCGCCAATCGTTGGTGATTAGTATATGATGCAACATGCTAAGACTTTTAACACAACTATTTCTCATCACACATTACATACAATCAACCTATCATGTCATCTACATCATATAAATAACATGTACACATGTTCTCATATAGAATTTCACAACTTATAACTCGATAACACACTCAAATCATCACATAAACAATATCTCTCAAACCTGCGTTTTCTGGACAGATTTTAGGTTACGGAAATAAATTTTATAAAAAACCAAATCAACTCCTCAAGTCCCCAAAATTTTACAGAGACTTCCCATACGTTTATATGTGACTCTACTATTTTTATGTCTTGTCAAAAACACATCAAGATTTTATGAAAAATAATTTAGTCTAGCCACCTCAGAAAAGGCGTGCTGTTGACAGCAGCTTACATAAAAATTCATTTAAAATCATAGACTCATCCAAACAAGATGAATCCAATTGGAAAATCTCCGATATTCATAGACTCAACTTCTGTCCAAATTTCACGATCAGCGGATTTGTAAAACTCAACTTACAACCCTTTAGAGTTGGTCCATTTTTCACATCCGAAAATATCATTATACCTTTAAACTTATAAAATCATGAATACATATCAAAACAATTCCAAAACGCATGATTTTGGACTTTTTGAAAAGCTAATATCATAAATTATGTTCTGGTATTAGAAAACAATCAGATTAAACATGTTAATCACCGTATAACAGCCCTACAAGTTGCTACAACAAATCTGCCAGAAATCAGAATTCTCATAACATGATTCTCATAAACCCTAATCATTCTCAATAACCCATAATCATATAATAAACGCATATTAACACAATCAAATCCATATTATCACGTTTAAATCCATGTATTTACAAACCAATAACCCTATTTATGTTTACTATCAACAATACTCATCAACATCCACAATAAACATCCATGATTTCACACACCCTTATGATTTACGATTTTTATCCAATAGTTTTTAGGGTTTTTACAACTCTTCCGGAATTATGATTTATCATACAATACATAAAACATATACCTTTCAATGCTAGAATCCTTAGAACCTCAAGATTGCACCCGGAATAACTTGGATTAGTGATGAAAATGGATGAAAGATTGAAAGTGAAGGTGATGGTGGTGTGCTTGGTTGTTCACGGCGCAAACAAGTGTAGGGTTTGTGTTTTATTTTTTTTTTTTATAAATAATAATACACTAAGGGTTTAGTTATGGGCCAAGGTTTCGGGTTCTAGTGATTTTTATCTGATAAGTGAGCCCGTTAACAATATCTAACTCCTGAGACTAGTCCCGTCAATATTAATCATCACAACTCTTATAAAACTACTTTTTTATCAATTCATTATTGTTCTGTCATAAATATATATATCTCGTAGAGTTTACGTACAAGTTAACTAATATGCAGTAGTTCACATAAACATGCAATTTACATACATGTGTTACTTCACATTCATCAATACTCACTTGTTCATATAATCATGCATGCCTAATAAATCACCAACGTTCGGGATACAGGACTCGTGTGGGTGTCATGACAAAGACTTTCCTAATTTATTACGTACGTTAATATCATATAACATATGTTACTATCCCATAACATATTGAAAGATCTTCTTAACTAACCCTAGTTAAGTGTTTAGTCACGAATGTACATGCAAGTTAACTAGAGTTCAGTAAAAGTAATATCCTAAAAATGCGGGGTGTCACATCATCCCCAAGTTGAAAAGAATTTTGTCCCGAAATTCAGCAAGTAAACAGTAAAGTTGGTGCAAAAATGCGTGCTTGGTTGCCGGATGTCACATCATCCCCAAGTTGAAAGGAATTTCGCCCTGAAATTCACTTTGAATGAGTTGTTTTACGTTTAGAGTTCAATCTGTGCACAGTTTCAGGTTCTGTGAAAAGATTTGGGTGTTTAAGCCGCATCTGGTCCATACGTTCCCACGTGTATTCTGGTCCTACACCGGAATTCCATCGCACCCCAACAATAGGTGTGGTGCTCTGTCTGAGTCTCTTGATGCCCTGCTCAAGAATCTCCACTGGTTCTTCCACAAACCATAGCTGATCGTCCACCTGGATCCCCTCCAATGGCACTACCAGTGTTGTATCAGATAATCATTTCTTCAGTTTAGATACGTGGAATACATTGTGCACCCCACTGAGTTCATCAGGCAGGTTTAACCTGTAAGCTACTGGGCCAATCCTTTCGACAATCTCGAATGGTCCTACGTATCGTGGGTTCAACTTTCCCCGTTTCTCAAAGCGTATCACACCCTTCCAAGGTGACACCTTCAGTAGTACCCTGTCCCTAATATGGAACTCCAAAGGTTTCTTACGCTTATCAGCATAGCTTTTCTATCACTCACGAGCAACAGCCATCCGGTTTCTGATTTGCACTATCTTCTCAAAAGTTTTGTGCACGAGTTCAGGACTTGTCATCTGGCTATCCCCAACTTCAGTCGAGCAAATGGGAGATCTACTCTTACGCCCATATAGTGCCTCAAAAGGCGTACACTGGATAGAAGTGTGGTAGCCGTTGTTATACAAGGATTTAATTAAAGGCAAGTGCTTACCCAACTGTTGCTAAAGTCCATCACGCACGCTCGTAGTAGATCTTCCAATGTTTGAATGGTACGTTCAGTTTGTCCTTCCGTTTGAGAGTGATAGGCTGTACTTATATCTAAGCGAGTCCCCAAAGCATCTTGGAGAGTAGTCCAAAAATGAGAAGTAAATCGCATATCGCGATCAGATATGATGGATGTAGGTATCTCATGCCTAGAGACAACTTCCTTAATATATAGGGCAACTAGACGTTCCAACTTATCCGTCTCCTTAATTGCCAACAAATGCGTTGACTTAGTCAAACGGTCAACAATGACCCAAATCATATCGTGCCCGCTGGATGTCCTAGGAAGCTTGGTAACAAAGCCCATGGATATACCATCCCATTCCCACATGGGAATTCCGGTTGCTGAAGTAGGCCCAAAGGTTTTTGATACACAATCTTAACCTTGGCACACGTTAAGGACTTACTGACATAAGTGGCTATCTCAGCTTTCATGTTTGGCCACCAATGAAGAGTTGTGAGATCTTGGTACCTCTTATCCGAACCAGGATGTACTGCATAACGAGAGGTGTGAGCTTCATTGAGCACCAGTTGTCTGAGATCCCCAAAATGTGGTATCCAGACTCGATTCATAAAGTATTGAAGACCATCTGGCTTTAGTTCCAAGTGCTTATCAGCACCACGTATCTTATCAGGAAGATTAGAATGTATGGTGAATTGTAAAGCTCGCACCCGTTTGGGTTTCGTTTCCTTACGACTAAGGGCATCAGCTACAACATTAGCTTTCCCTGGGTGATATTTGATGGCACAGTCATAATCATTCAGAAGCTCGACCCATCGACGCTATCGCATGTTTAGCTCCTTCTGATCGAATATGTGTTGGAGGCTCTTGTGGTCAGTGTAGATCGTACACTTCGTCCCATAGAGATAATGCCTCTAGATCTTTAGAGCAAAAACCACTACTCCCAGTTCCAAGTCATGGGTGGTGTAATTCTTCTCATGAACCTTCAATTGACGTGAAGCATACGCGATCACCTTATCACGCTGCATCAACACACACCCTAACCCTTGGATAGACGTATCACAGTACACAACGAAGTCCTCTATACCCTCAGGTAATGATAGTATAGGTGCACTGCAAAGCTCCGCCTTCAATAATTGAAAAGTAGATTCTTGGGCATCTTCCCACTTGTATGTAATACCCTTCTGTGTTAAAGCAATGTGGGGTTGAGCGATCTTAGAGAATCCCTCAATGAATCTGCGATAGTATCCCGCAAGACCAAGAAACTGGCGCACCTATGTAGGAGTCTTAGGAGCCTCCCACTTTTTAATAGCATCAATCTTGGCGGGATTGACATGTATGCCTGCCTCGTTAACCATATGTCCAAGAAATTGGACTTCTCGAATCCAGAAGTCACATTTAGAGAATTTCGCATACAACTGCTCATTTCTCAAGAGTTCCAAGATCAGCTGCAGATGTTGCTCGTTCTCTTCCCTGCTCTTGGAATAAATCAGTATGTCATCTATGAATACTATGACGAATTTTTCCAAATAAGTCTTACACACGCGGTTCATAAGATCCATGAACACAGCCGGTGCATTAGTTAACCCAAATGGCATTACCAAAAACTCATAATTTCCATACCGAGTTCGAAAGACTGTCTTCGCCACATCCTCCTCTCGTACTCTCAGTTGATGGTATCCTGACCTCAAGTCAATCTTAGAATTGTAACTCGACCCTTGTAGCTGGTCGAACAAATCATCAATACGAGGCAAAGGGTAGCGGTTCTTAACTGTCACTTTGCTCAACTCACGATAATCAATACACATGCGGAAACTCCCATCCTTCTTCTTAACAAACAGAACTGGGGCTGCCCATGGTGAAGAACTAGGTCTAATGAAACCCCTATCCAATAGCTCTTGGAGTTAGGTAGATAGTTCTTGAAGTTCACCTGGTGCTAGGCGGTATGGTGCGCGTGCAACTGGAGCTGCTCCCGGTGCAAGATCAATTTGAAACTCCACTTGACGAACAGGTGGAAGTCCAGGTAGTTCCTCTGGGAAAACATCTGGGAAATCTCGGACTACTGGGATGTCCTCAATCTTGGTTTCAGTTTCAGCTCGAGTATCAGATATGTTAGCCAAAATGGCTGGATAGCCCTTTCGAATACACTTCTGGGCTTTCAAGAAGGAGATGATGCCCACCATGGCACCACCACGATCACCCTGTATAGATAAAAGTTCTCCACTTGGGAGGGGAATACGAACAATCTTCTCCACAGAGAATTTCAGCGTGTTGCTTGGACAACCAGTCCATGCCAACCACGAGATCAAAACTTCCTAGGGTGATAGGTAGAAGGTCAATGGCAAACAATTGCCCATCTAGCTCGAGCTTACAGTCACGATGAATATGGGTTACCTCAACACGCTTCCTATCAGCTAACTTTATAGTGTGCGGGGTATCAAGAAGAGTAGGAACCATCCCTAGTTGTTTGCTAAGTTTCGATGACCCAAAACTATAGTTCGCGCCAGTATCATATAAAACAGAAGCGAAAGTGTCGTTCAAGGAACACGTACCCGTCACGACATTGTTATCAGTCCTAGCTTCCCCAGAGCCAATAAAAAATGCTCTTCCACGAGCCCCCTTGTTGTTGTTGCCGTTGTTATTGAAGGACTTATACCTCACACTATCCCACGTTCTCTTGCTATCACCAAAGGTATAAGATGAAGCACCATGCTTTGGAAAAGTACCATACTCAACAGCTTCATCAGTGAGTTTGCGAGCAAGGTGAAAGCTTTGTAGGTGAGTTGCAGTGGCCAAGCCACGAATCTGAGGGACCCACCTTTTTGGTATAAAGTTCGATCCGTTTGTAAGGTAGGTTAAATAGATTTGAGCATGTAGTAGCTAAATCCTGTAGCTCGATAGTGTAGGCATCGATCTCAGACCCAATCGTCTTTAGATAACAAATTTCTAGATTTCATCACAGGGTGTTACATTCTCCACCCAAGTATCTGTAACTTATCGAGTGTGCATGTAGCATACATTACCCCATCCCGCCTGGGGCAAATGCACATGGCAAAGACTTATATTATCGAAGCAATCAGACAGTCTCTTTCAGTTCCGTTGGAGTTATCGAGGTTTACAATCAATAAAAGCCTTGAAAATATAATGGCAGGTTGTTGTGGTGGCATGTACGTTCAAGGTATAAGAAAGTTCAAACATGGAAGTCGGGGGAAACGAATGATTTAGCAAAATGGATCTTTACTAGCTTGGAAAGATACGAGGGCATCAACCACCCTATCGTTGATCATAAGAACCCAATCTTATCTAAGTTAACAAGGGAAAAGAAAAGAAAAGAAAAGACATGTAAGAAAAAGGCAAGAGCCAATCGTCGCCACGCTCCGTCTAGATAGTAGAGCCTTCATCCTCACTTTCCGTGTGTTCGTCCTGCTCGGGTTCTCCTTCCATCCCTTCTTCCTCCTTCGCGGTGTCAGTGTTATATGGATCTCATCACATACAGTCTCCTTCTCCAGTCCTATGTAAGCCAGTTTAGTGGTCAGCTGCACCACTCGTTCCTCCAATCGTGGTTATCAGCCATTAGTAGGTATCGTCTTCCCTTGAGATGTTGCACTGCTTTACATAACTCCCCAAGAGTGTGTGTAACAAGCCCCGATCTGATGTGTTCCTATGAATTTACTATATACTCACGAGAAACAGTGACACATATATCATGTATCGCTTGCTCGTACAGGGCGTTAATGTACTAGAGTAAAGACAAAATTTCTATATAAGTAACCCAGTCTCGTCTGAGTTTCAAATGAGAGTAAGAAAGGTCAGATAACAAGGAACATAAACTAATTGTCTCCTTGCTCAGTGAAAAAGGATAAGTCTCGCTATTTGACTTTCTTCGAATTTGATTCAGTTTAATGGTATCACGTCATGCGCATCGTGCAACTTCCTGTGTACGTGCGCAACAATGCTCGCAAGGGCTTTCTCATATGTACTATTGTTGTTTCCTCATCCATGAGGTTTGTTAGGATACTAATCCCAGTAATGCGCCACCTGGTGTGACCCTGGGTCCCCACTTAAGTTGTGAGTGTACTTATGCTATGATGATTATAGAGTAGACTCAACATGCAGTCCTAGTTCACTATAACCAATGGTTCTGATACCAATCTGTCACACCCTCAAATTTCCACAGCGGGGTTTTACTGCGAGGCGCGTGACACACCAGGATCCCATAGCCATAAGTCATTCGAACGACTCTAAATGTCCAAACCATTTAGTTCGTTTTTCAAAATTTAAGTTTTTAGAAATCAACCATATGTTTTAAGAATGTGCGGAAGCGTAATTAAAATGGTTAAGTGGATTACTATGCGCAAAACAACGCACCCAAGATAGAACCAAATAAATGAAAAGCATGATAATAGTCAATAGTGTTCAATTAACCCTAGACACAATGATGCATTACCTATCGTGCTCCATACCTAGAGACCTGCAAAAGCATGCTAGCGTGTGTCAACATAAAGTCGGTGAGTTCACAGTTTAAGTAACAAGTGTAAAGTTATCAAAGTTTTAAACCATCAGTTTTAAGCTTGCCAGGGGTAGCTAACCCACTCAATGTAACTAAACATGAGATTATTGGGAACATACAGATGATACAGTGCCTCAGCACTAGTGTCTATCAACACTAATAAGAAAATGTGGTCAGAAGTTCATGCCCGTGACCCAAATACCTCAGGCATGAGGTTGATGCACAACCTAATAGCGCTACTAACTAATACCCCGTTTGCCTCCCGCAATTAACCAAATAATATTGTAAGGACTTTCAAAAGATAGAGTGTGTTTAGTTCACAAAGGACAGTTGAAGTACAAAACTGATAAAAATCCGATCCACACAAGGAATCGAAAACCCGACTCACACAAGGAGTCAAAAGCACCCCAAAACTCTGGATGTAAAAGTAGTCCCAAACTGGACTAGAAAACGTTTAGAAAGTTGTCTCAAGCCCGAGACGCATGCTTTTGAGAAAAGAGTAGTGAAACTCACCTTAGGTTGCGTGCTAAAAATAAACCGCAAGGATAGCAAACGTGGAAGACTACTCGCCTACCGATAACCTATCGAACACAAAGTTACAAGTGTTTGAGTGTGGTTACACATGTGGTTATCCTAACCCATTGTACTCTAATATGACCTAGGTGACATCTCATGCAATTGTACTTGACACAATTAAACCATGCAAAATCCTCCAATCGTTGGTGATTAGTATATGATGCAACATGTTAAGACTTTTAACACAACTAGTTCTCATCACACATTACATACAATCAACCTATCATGTCATCTACATCATATAAATATCATGTACACATGTTCTCATATAGAATTTCACAACTTATAACTCGATAACACACTCAAATCATCACATAAACAATATCTCTCAAACCTGTGTTTTCTGGACAGATTTTAGGTTACGGAAATAAATTTTTATAAAATACCAAATCAACTCCTCAAGTCCCCAACATTTTATAGAGACTTCCCATAAGTTTATATGTGACTCTACTATTTTTATGTCTTGTCAAAAACACATCAAGATTTTATGAAAAATAATTTAGTCCAGCCACCTCAGAAAAAGCGTGCTGTTGATAGCAGCTTACATAAAAATTCATTAAAAATCATAGACTCATCCAAACGGGATAAATCCAATTGGAAAAGCTCCGATATTCATAGACTCAACTTCTGTCCAAATTTCACGCTTAACGGATTTGTAAAACTCAAGTCACAGCCCTTTAAAGTTGGTCCATTTTTCACATCCGAAAATCTGATTATAACTTTAAACTTATAAAATCATGAATACATATCAAAACAAGTCCAAAACGCATGATTTTGGACTTTTTGAAAAGTTGACATCATAAATTATGTTCTAGTATTAGAAAAAAATCAGATTAAATATGTTAATCACCGTATTACAGCCCTACAAATTGCTACAACAAATCTGCCCGAAATCAGAATTCTCATAACATGATTCTCATAAACCCTAATACTTCTCAATAACCCATAATCATATAATAAACGCATATTAACACAATCAAATCCAGATTATCACGTTTAAATCCATGTATTTACATACCAATAACCCTAGTTATGTTTACTATCAACAATACTCATCAACATTCACAATAAACATCCAAGATTTCACACACCCTTATGATTTACGATTTTATCCAATAGTTTTTAGGGTTTTTACAACTCTTAAAGTATT
Source organism: Ambrosia x helenae (assembly GCA_030844895.1). NCBI lineage: Eukaryota > Viridiplantae > Streptophyta > Magnoliopsida > Asterales > Asteraceae > Ambrosia > Ambrosia x helenae. The sequence continues at coordinate 243,721 of JAUTDX010000118.1, read as the reverse complement.
ATGATTTATCATACAATACATAAAACATATACCTTGCAATGCTAGAATCCTTAAAACCTCAAGATTGCACCCGAAATAACTTGGATTAGTGATGAGAATGGATGAAAGATTGAAAGCGAAGGTGATGGTGGTGTGCTTGGTTGTTCACGGCGCAAACAAGTGTAGGGTTTGTGTTTTATTTTTTTTATAAATAATAATACACTAAGGGTTTAGTTATGGGCCAAGGTTTCGGGTTCTAGGGATTTTTATCTGATAAGTGAGCCCGTTAACAATATCTAACTCCCGAGACTAGTCGCGTCAATATTAATCATCACTACTCTTATAAAACTACTTTTTTATCAATTCATTATTATATCTGTCATAAATATATATATCTCGTAGAGTTTACGTACAAGTTAACTAATACGCAGTAGTTCACATAAACATGCAATTCACATACATGTGTTACTTCACATTCATCAATACTCACTTGTTCATATAATCATGCATGCCTAATAAATCACCAACGTTCGGGATATAGGACCCGTGTGGGTGTCATGACAAAGACCTTTGTATGTGTGTGAAAGGATCGATAACAAACAAAGATTGATCAAACAAGTTAGTTTCAGGTGCGGAAACCCTAAAACTATCACAAAATAATAATCAAACAGATTCAAACACACAGATCATCATTTTCAAACGATTTCATTAATAAAACACTTGTTTACACGTTGAATTATGAATACAATCAAGGTTTAAACGTAAAACAAGTTTAACAATAACTAGAGAGAGTTTTCAGAAAGAGGAGGGAATAATAATCATCAAAGTTACATTCAAAAATGAACTTAACCTATTTATAGGCCTGCACATTCGCCCAAACTGTTCATGCGAATGTGCAGGTTCGCCCACATCAACTGGTCGAACCAAGTTCTTCTATAATCTAATCTTCATTCGCCCAAAACATTCTTCCTTTGCACCTTTCAGTCCTCCTTCGCACCCTCTATCTTGTTCCTTCGCACCTTCGATATCTACAAACCAAAATGTGTTTTACAATCCAAAGCTTTAGTCGCACTTTTGCATCTACAAACTCCCCCTCGACTATTGCTTGGATTGTGTTCGTCGTTCTTCATCCATCCTTTTGTTCCACATTCTGATATGTCTTTGAATCATTTGTTCTCTTGTCAACACCGGTTCCTGAAATTGTTTTTGTTTCTTCGTTTTCAGCTCTGGCACCTTTTGCTTCTCCACATACTTTCCCAACTTTTCATCATAATCACATCCAGCATTGATATTAAACGCAAAGCACAGAAATACCACACGTTGGTACTTTCCTGCTTGCTCAACATCTTTAGCATCTGAATAGATCGGATTATAGAATAGCATGATGATATCCTCATGTGAACAATTTATCAACCACATGGGATCAAAGATATGCACTTTCTTGTAATTCGTCTCTCCATCCTTCAACACGATCACGGCCTCTGCAATCTTCCAATCATAATACCACCAGATGAAGTCTTTGGCAAAGTGTTGCGGAATAGGCATCAAAGGAATCTTTTTCAACACTTGCGGTGGTTTGTATTTCAATGTCACTTTGGGCGTACCAGTTATCGAATCAATATCCTTCTTATGAACAATTCACTTTGGATATTGTGGTGTAAACAAGTCCCACTTAGTTCGGCTTTCTCGAGTCATCTTCTCAGCAAAATAAGTAATCTGACTATTTGACGCTCCCGTTAAACGGTGACGACAAATGTCTCTGATTGCCCAATAAGGAAGGGTCTTCAAGTGATGAAACTTCTCAAAATACAGAATCCCTTTCTCCCATTTTACTGCGAAGCACTTCAACTCTTTGACAAACTTCCAAGCCAATGCACGACCTTTGAAAATCTTATTATGAAGTTTGTAAAAACTGCCTTGAATGTCAGGTTTCGGACGATTATTCTCCTTTTCTTTCAATTTCTTCAACAACTCTTTTAAGCTTTCTGATTGCTCGAACCGTTGCTTGTTATGTCCTTTAAAGATTTCATCTTCAAAGACTTTGCTCTTATCTTTTGCTAGCTTCTCGGCATGGTTTAGCAATTCGTCTGAGAAAGAAAATCCACAATCTTGATCTGTTCTGAAATATTGTGGATACTCTTCGCTCGTTATATCTTCCATTTCGACTTCCTCGAATGCAGGAACATCACGATCATCCGAGTGATTTCCAGCTTCTTTCTCAGGAATCTTAGGAATAAAGTTATCTGCAAGTAATTCTTCTAACGTCTTGCCCATTTTCTTTGCTAAACCTTCAAGAATCTCTTTCGAAATAGCCGCAGAAACTTCCCCATCCTCAAGATCAGGGTCATCATACTCCAATTCGAATAGTTTATTGTTAGATTCAAATATTTCTGGGAACCTGCTAGTCATGTCGATCGTCCAGACTCGATCAGTTAACATCTGACGATACTTGTTCTTATCTTCTTCAGACAATGACTGCAACTTCTCGTTCCAGAAAATATCTTCATCGTCAACATTCTCACCAGGAGCTTTAGAGCTCGATTCACCGCCCTTATCCGAGTCACGTTTCTCGTAAGTAAACTTATCAACATCATCATCATCGTCATCACTACTATCATCAAATGCAGAGCCGTCTCCATCACTTGAACCATCATCCGATCCTCCATCATCTTTATCATCCTTTTTCTTTGTCTTTGTATCGTTACCAGCATCTTCATCTAGTTCATCATCTTCCTCTTCATCAGACAATTCATAATCAACTAGCTCTTCTTCTCTTTCTTTTTCCACTTCACCAGCTTGAAGTTGAGGAGCTTGAGAGTACAAGTTCTTTATCAGATCATCCATATGCTTGTTACTCTTTTTCAGCTGTTTATTCTCCTTCTTCAAGACTATGATCCTTCTGGTGTTACGTTGCTCATGTTTCAGCAACTTCTTATTTTCTCTCTTCAATTTCTTGATTGTCTTCTTCAAGGTCTCATTATCATCTGCCGATGTGACTACGACTTCTAACATCTTCTTGTCATTTGACTTTAACTACTCGATCTCCGTTTGTTGTTTAGTAATCAAATTCATCAACTCAGAAAATCTCTGATTCACAGCAGTCATGATGTCACTGTCCACCGATACTTTTGTCTTCTTTGGTGGTTCAACAGCTTCATGCAGTTTACCTTTTCTGATTTTCTTTAGCACATTATCTAATGCTTCATTCACATCATCCATTGGAATTTCTTCAGTTTGTGGTGTGCTAGATGTTGTTGCAGTCTTCTGTTTCTTTTGAACTGGTGCGGTAACCGGTGATTTAGAACTTGTAGCTGGCGGCAGTTTCTTACTAGCAATCAACGATTCTATCTCTTTCTTCCTCTTTATACTTGGCTTCTCCTGTTTCTTCTTTTCTTTTCTAACAGCTTGCACAGGAGAACCAACCAACGTCTCTTCAGCATTAAAACTCAAATCTTCTACATCAACGGAAATAGGACTTTTGTTCCCTTGATCTTCTTCTCTTTGGCTAGCAGACGCACCAGCCTCAGTGGCCTTGGGCATGGTCATCTCTATTGTCTCAGCATCAGAATTCCATTGTTCTTCCTCTATCGTCTCTTCTGAATCAATGAATGCTTCATCAACTAAATTCAATCCCTTTTTCGCCATCCTCTTATTTCTACCTTGAGTACTTTTCTTCTTATCTGGTTCAGCAACCTCAATCCTTATATCTGGTTTCTTTGTCTTACCACTCTTAGCGCCTACATTCACTGTAACACCCCAACCGATGGCGGAAACATCGGGATGTCACGTATTGATGATTGTTCAGTAGCTCATGGTGAATAATAAGTTTCATAAATGATTTAAATAACTTACATACAATTGTTCTAGAATTTGTACATCAAATTGAATAAAACTATACACGTATCTTCAAGCATCAAATCAAATCTTCAAGTAAGTAGAACCTGAAACATGTTAAGTTAAAAATGTTTTGGGTCAACAAAAGTTGGTGAGAATTACATAGGTTTTTGATGATTGAATAAAATGTTGTGCAATTCATGTGTCATGTCAATCTAGTCCATATGTGAGAACATACTAGAAATAAATCGAGTGCATAATCAACCCTGATGACTGTTATAAAATGATACATACCATACGCTCATGGTCCAATATGTTATACGATAACAAACACCCACGTAACCTTTGTAGGAGGCACGTATCCGGGTGGGATTGTCAGTCTAATAGATCTATCAATGTATACCGCCGGCTGATCAATGTTAATGATTATGCTAGAATGGTGCTTACTCTAATCATGCTCAAGACATAATGCAACATAGAAAACACATAGACACATTGATGATTGAATTGCAATGATGATGTTATAAACATGTTTCACCCCAAAAATGGTGATAAATAGAAAAGGGGCTATGTAAAACTCACCTTGGTAAAATGTTATATCTGTTGAGAAATGTGTTGACCAAATGTATCAAGTATCACCCTAAAATGAGGTAATAAATATGTCTAAGTCTAACAAGTCTACAAATGTTTAAGTTCTAGGGCTTCGAATTGGGGATAATTGCTCGTTTGATTAATATTAAAAATATTCGCCAATTGAGAGAAATTTAGTAAATACATAACCAAAAATCTTTTTATAAATGTTAAATCTAGGATGGTCTCAAGAATGTGTTTAAAGTATAAAAATAATTTTTACAAAATTATTTCATTTAAAAATAGATTTTTAAATCTATTTATTATAAATTGCCAACCATTAACTTTAATATTCAAAAATACTAAAATTAAAGAATTATTAGTTTAAAAATTATATTTCTGTTCTAAATGGTCAGAAATAATTTGTATAAAATTTTGGTGCAAAAATGATGAAAATTGGATTTATTATGATTTAATTATGATTAAATCTAACAAAAATCGATTAAAAATATTAAATAAATGATTTTTCAGAAATAAAAATCATTTCTGAAAAACTTAATGTTATAAAAACTTAAAATAATTTTTGTGGAAATTAATGAGATCGTTTTGATATTTTAATGGAATTTTATAAATATAATAGAATAAAATTGATTTAATTATTATAAATATTAAATAAATGAATTTTTGAAAAATAAAAGTTGTAAATAAAACTTTTATCTCAGATTAAACAAATATAATTTTTTTAGAATTTATAAAATAGTTTTGATATTTTAAAATGAATTTAAAAGATTAAAAGGTTTAATATATATATATATATATAATAGTTTTGTTTTGAAATGAAAAAAAAAAAGGGGATCAAGCCGGGACTCGAACCCGCGTGACTCTGCTGTGGGACACCAGACACAACCAGCTGGTCCAGCCAATGGTTGTGTTATTTCTTGTTTTTTTAAAAAAAATAAATATCATAAGTGATTATCATGTTCTTCCCCAAATAATTTCAATCGAGCCCTAGCTTTCAAATTGATCAATCCACACATCAATAACCCAATTAACCTTAGGGCTATTGATGTGTGGATGCCGAAGATAAAAACCCACAACAATAATTAGACTTACAATCTCGTTTTAATACAGAATCGTTTGGTCAACCCTCGAAGTCAAAACGCGATCATATGCTAAGAACAGAGGATAAATAAGAAGAATTGGGGATTGAGAAAGATTGAGTAGCGAGTTGGGATGGTTCACAGAGGTTCAATTTATAGTAGTGATGTCTAGGTTGTATAATTGGATAGTTGACTTGCTATTGAATGTTATACGCGTATTAGACTTAATTGGGTATAAATTGATTGATGTTAATCGTGCATCAAGGTCAATCAAGGCCGGTAATCACGTTTTTTAGTCAAACCTTTGATTATTACTCGTTAATCGTCCAAATTAATTGATCAAAGGAGAAGAAAAAGAAATAAATAAAAAAAAAGAAAAAATCATATCTGCTGTTGCTGAAATGCGAAGGAGGGAAAGGAACAAGGAGGGTTGAAAGTGGGGTTAAATAGAATTAAGGTTGATATGAATCCAACAAATGTGTGTGGCTCAAGTGGTGGAGTGCGTGTGTGTTTGTATGTCTGGCTCCGGTTCGAGCCTCGGCGAGAACAAAAATTTCTTTTGTTTTTAATCAGGCACAAGGGGGAGAGGGGAGGAGTTGGGCTGGGCCTAAAGGGCTTCTTGCTGGGCTTCTGGGGTTGGGTGATGGGCTGCAGAAGGTGGGTTTCAGACTTATAAGAAGGGGGGTTGGGTTTGGGTTGTGAGTGGGTTTCAAGTGTGTGTGTGTAAAAATATATATATATATATGTGTAATCTGAATTTTTTTTTATAAATATTATTATTATTATAATATATATATATATATATATATATAAAATATAATTAGATGTAAACTATAATAATAGAACTTGTCGTTTAAATCCAAATTATACGTAACGTATAATTATTTAACGCGAAATGTTACAGTCTCCCCTACTTTTAGGAACTTCGTCCCGAAGTTAAAGGAAGACACTAGGTTAGCAATTGATCGACTACCGACACTCTTGATAAAATTTCACACTACCTTAATGTATCTGTAAATTCATGATTACGTTCCGGACCGTAATTACCAATTTACCTTACATTAGGGTTTTGCGTCCTTTTATGACTTTACCGATTGTTGAGCAGGTCTGATAGTCTCCTCCAGTCGTTGAGCAGGTGGTAGGGCCTCTCCCGACTGTTGGAAAGACATGATGACCTCTACCAATCGTTAAGTAGGTTGTTTTGGTAGTCAACTATTTGTTGTACAAGTAAGCATGTATGATCATAGATATAGCAATTAGTTCATATTAAAGCAATCATGCACACAGATGTTATATTAGTACTTGAATTTATTAAAAGCGTCATTACATAGAATTGAAAGTAATCAACATTTAAATGGTGGGACTTGTTGTTATGTAGCTGGAGGGTCTTGATCTCGGTTTAGTTTAGGGCATCGGTTACGGTAGTGATTTGGGTTTCCACTTTTATAGCATGATTACCAGGACGATTGGGATTAGTAACCTGAGCAGGGTTGTGAATGATCGCAGCCAGTTGGGCATCAACACCTTTGTTGTTTTTGTTGTTGTTGTGGTTGGTGTTGTGGTTGTTGTTACTTTTCTCTTGGTTTTCACCTCTGTTATTGCGAGTGCTACGATGTGGAGACATGATCCGTAAGGGACACAATGAAGGTTCAATATGGCATGAAATGAATGAGGTGATATAAGGAATGTAATCATTTATTCATTAATTAAAACGAATAAACGAAAACGTTGACTTATCAAAGACTCCAGATTCTAATAACATATGAAGACATGCTTTAGCCTATAAGTGAACACTCATCCCGAGAATTCCCAGGTAGGCATCCGGGTCCCTCGTCTGATTGGGATATATGCGCAATGCCAGCCTAGACAGAAGACTCAGAATACAGGCGTTCACCCTTCCAGATTGCATGTGTTCGTTATCAAGATCTAGAACTTCGACGAGATCTCAAGGTGGTTCAGGTTAAACCTGAGGATTTTGCCTTATTAGTCTAAGAGTGGATCCAGTGATGGTGAGCAACCTTCTTGTAGGGATGAAAGTAGGGATAGAGATTAGCAAGTAAAGGAAGCAAGTACTTGTTAAATCCTATGGTTATAGACTAGATTATTTTTCTAATAACCTAATTCCCTATAACCATGGCTCTGATACCAATCTGTAACACCCCAACCGATGGCGGAAACATCGGGATGTCACGTATTGATGATTGTTCAGTAGCTCATGGTGAATAATAAGTTTCATAAATGATTTAAATAACTTACATACAATTGTTCTAGAATTTGTACATCAAATTGAATAAAACTATACACGTATCTTCAAGCATCAAATCAAATCTTCAAGTAAGTAGAACCTGAAACATGTTAAGTTAAAAATGTTTTGGGTCAACAAAAGTTGGTGAGAATTACATAGGTTTTTGATGATTGAAAAAAATGTTGTGCAATTCATGTGTCATGTCAATCTAGTCCATATGTGAGAACATACTAGAAATAAATCGAGTGCATAATCAACCCTGATGACTGTTATAAAATGATACATACCATACGCTCATGGTCCAATATGTTATACGATAACAAACACCCACGTAACCTTTGTAGGAGGCACGTATCCGGGTGGGATTGTCAGTCTAATAGATCTATCAATGTATACCGCCGGCTGATCAATGTTAATGATTATGCTAGAATGGTGCTTACTCTAATCATGCTCAAGACATAATGCAACATAGAAAACACATAGACACATTGATGATTGAATTACAATGATGATGTTATAAACATGTTTCACCCCAAAAATGGTGATAAATAGAAAAGGGGCTATGTAAAACTCACCTTGGTAAAATGTTATATCTGTTGAGAAATGTGTTGACCAAATGTATCAAGTATCACCCTAAAATGAGGTAATAAATATGTCTAAGTCTAACAAGTCTACAAATGTTTAAGTTCTAGGGCTTCGAATTGGGGATAATTGCTCGTTTGAGTAATATTAAAAATATTCGCCAATTGAGAGAAATTTAGTAAATACATAACCAAAAATCTTTTTATAAATGTTAAATCTAGGATGGTCTCAAGAATGTGTTTAAAGTATAAAAATAATTTTTACAAAATTATTTCATTTAAAAATAGATTTTTAAATCTATTTATTATAAATTGCCAACCATTAACTTTAATATTCAAAAATACTAAAATTAAAGAATTATTAGTTTAAAAATTATATTTCTGTTCTAAATGGTCAGAAATAATTTGTATAAAATTTTGGTGCAAAAATGATGAAAATTGGATTTATTATGATTTAATTATGATTAAATCTAACAAAAATCGATTAAAAATATTAAATAAATGATTTTTCAGAAATAAAAATCATTTCTGAAAAACTTAATGTTATAAAAACTTAAAATAATTTTTGTGGAAATTAATGAGATCGTTTTGATATTTTAATGGAATTTTATAAATATAATAGAATAAAATTGATTTAATTATTATAAATATTAAATAAATGAATTTTTGAAAAATAAAAGTTGTAAATAAAACTTTTATCTCAGATTAAACAAATATAATTTTTTTAGAATTTATAAAATAGTTTTGATATTTTAAAATGAATTTAAAAGATTAAAAGGTTTAATATATATATATATATATAATAGTTTTGTTTTGAAATGAAAAAAAAAAAAAGGGGATCAAGCCGGGACTCGAACCCGCGTGACTCTGCTGTGGGACACCAGACACAACCAGCTGGTCCAGCCAATGGTTGTGTTATTTCTTGTTTTTTTAAAAAAAATAAATATCATAAGTGATTATCATGTTCTTCCCCAAATAATTTCAATCGAGCCCTAGCTTTCAAATTGATCAATCCACACATCAATAACCCAATTAACCTTAGGGCTATTGATGTGTGGATGCCGAAGATAAAAACCCACAACAATAATTAGACTTACAATCTCGTTTTAATACAGAATCGTTTGGTCAACCCTCGAAGTCAAAACGCGATCATATGCTAAGAACAGAGGATAAATAAGAAGAATGGGGGATTGAGAAAGATTGAGTAGCGAGTTGGGATGGTTCACAGAGGTTCAATTTATAGTAGTGATGTCTAGGTTGTATAATTGGATAGTTGACTTGCTATTGAATGTTATACGCGTATTAGACTTAATTGGGTATAAATTGATTGATGTTAATCGTGCATCAAGGTCAATCAAGGCCGGTAATCACGTTTTTTAGTCAAACCTTTGATTATTACTCGTTAATCGTCCAAATTAATTGATCAAAGGAGAAGAAAAAGAAATAAATAAAAAAAAAGAAAAAATCATATCTGCTGTTGCTGAAATGCGAAGGAGGGAAAGGAACAAGGAGGGTTGAAAGTGGGGTTAAATAGAATTAAGGTTGATATGAATCCAACAAATGTGTGTGGCTCAAGTGGTGGAGTGCGTGTGTGTTTGTATGTCTGGCTCCGGTTCGAGCCTCGGCGAGAACAAAAATTTCTTTTGTTTTTAATCAGGCACAAGGGGGAGAGGGGAGGAGTTGGGCTGGGCCTAAAGGGCTTCTTGCTGGGCTTCTGGGGTTGGGTGATGGGCTGCAGAAGGTGGGTTTCAGACTTATAAGAAGGGGGGTTGGGTTTGGGTTGTGAGTGGGTTTCAAGTGTGTGTGTGTAAAAATATATATATATATATATGTGTAATCTGAATTTTTTTTTTTTATAAATATTATTATTATTATAATATATATATATATATATATATAAAATATAATTAGATGTAAACTATAATAATAGAACTTGTCGTTTAAATCCAAATTATACGTAACGTATAATTATTTAACGCGAAATGTTACATTCACAACTTGTCTCTTGCGCTTAGCGTCAGGATCAACATGATGTAAAGGATTATCAGCATCAGAATCACTGTTCACATTCCTTACAAGCCCCTCACCCGAATCTTTATAATCCACCCTAGCTAGATGTCCAAACAAACGTCTAACAGGAGGACGTTCTTCAACAGACAAACCCTTATAAGCTTTCATTCTAGGTAGTGTGTTCAACGACATGTGTTCCTGAACAACAATGTGTGTAGGATTTCTCTTCAGCTCTTTGTACTTGTGATCGAAAATCATTTGAAGAAAACGAGGATATAAGAGAAACTTCAGGTTCCTCGTTCCATTCACGGGCTCCAGTAAGTGAGACATCAGCATGCCAGAGATATTGAACGGTTTGTTCAATACTAAAGCAACCATCATCGAACTGATGCTCTTCCTCATCAAGTCATAACCTCCCGCAGCAGATCCGAAAACGTGAATTAAAACATGTGCCAGATATTTGAACTGTGGGCACAGTTTTCCTTTATGCAACGAACCGTCAGTGATAGGTCCGTTGTACTTCATCCTGAGAAAGCACTTTCTTTGATCCATGAATGTAAACTCCTTTGGATCTTTCGGATCATCATCCAGATTCAGTGCTTCTCTTAAATCTTCTTCGCACACTATGACTCGTTGTCCCTGGATTTTGCTCGTCAAGCAAGACTCGCATTTCTAGAAATCTAGTTTAGCATTAGACCAGAATTCCTGTATCATATCTCTATAGATCACTGTCGGCGTAGCAATGGCATCTATTACTCTGCTTCGCTTCAAAAACTCAATGATGCCGACAAATTCTGTGTGCTTCTTCACATCGCCAAGATATGCGCAACAGTTGTGCGCATTCTCAAAATCAAGTTGCTTAGCGGGCTGTGATGAGGATCCTGCTTGTTCCGTAGTCTTCTGCTGTTCAGACATTGTTAGATCTGCAAAACAAACAAAAACACAAGTTAAAAATCGACAAAATATCAAAATTGAAAATTTTTGGTCAAAAACTTCCTCCTTTGCCCAAACGGGGGTACGAAGGTGTCTTTGTAAAGGTACGAATGAGATATAAATGGTACGAATGTGTTAATTTTGATAAAAAGTTTCATTCGCCCGTTTTATCCTCTTTCGCCCATTTCATCTTCTTCCTTCGCCCATTCGAACTGGTCGAAGGAAGCAGTTCATATTTTTGAAAAATCAATTTTGAATTCTAATCATCCTGAACATGTCCATTTGATTGTATTGAGACCTAATCATGCCGATAAACAATCCTAGACTAACAGTTTTAACAATTTTGCATTGTGTTTGTGTTTTCACCCAAAAACTAGGGTTTAAACATCGACTGAACAATCTGACATGATTTAAACTATGTTTTTGATAATTTCTCCCCCTAAAACACACACACACAATGAATCCTGAACATCAATTGGGAGTTTTATGTTGTTTTAAAACGATTTTAGACAGTTAGGGCTCGGATTTGAAGAACAGAGATTATGAACTGATTCCTTGTTGTTTACCTGGAAAAGGGATAGCAAACTGATCAGTGTGAAAGTACGAACACAATAGAATGATTTTAAACGAAAAAGCAACAAGGTGAGGTTACGATCAAAAATCTGGAAAAATTATGAATGAGGTTCGAATGAGGAACTGGATATATATAGGCCTGTTCCTTCGCCCGTTTTGTTCATACGAAGGAGAAACTTTTCTCTCCTTCGACCCTATTGAAAGGGTTCGAATGAGATAAAAAGGGTTCGAATGAGATAATTATCATGAACACTCTCCTTCGCCCAACAAAACATACGAATGAAAAAAGAAAATCCCACATTCGACCAAACGAATGGGCGAATGAGAATTGGGATTTTTGAAAATTTTTCAAATCTCAAAAACGAGTCCCGGTTCAATTATTTTTCAACTTTTAAGCATCCAACATTCATATTTTCACATTTTAAAAGTTACAAAGCTCAAATGGTGTATCTAGATATAGAAAATCGATATCAACCACCATCAGTTATCAAAAATAAGATGAAAATGAAAAATCTTTTTGGATTTTCTAAAGTTTATGCTAAAACACACCTAAAATCTTTTTGAGTTTTGTAATTTTTAACGAAAAAATAAATGCAGAAATGTAAATGAAAAACTGTAAATATTTTTGTGATTTCCGGTAAAGGGATCATATCAGTTATTGAGAAATCTGATCACACCATTGATCTTTTTAAAATTATTATCATTAAAGACAATGTGTGATCTGGCAACTGCTGATATTGTGATCCACATAAACTCACATGCAGACTTTTGTGCAGTGCTTTATACTGATACTGATATTTATAGTATAAACGCAATTGTCTGTGGTTCCCACGCACACGACATACTCCCGTATCAAGAAGTAAATGCACAAAGACTCATTGTAAAGCGTGATTATGCTTTCGTCGTCTGTAATTGTACAAGATATAATGCATAGAGGTATACAGGTCAGCAAATTAATGCAGCAAAGTAACATATGCACTATACCAGGTTGAGGACTGATATTAATCATGATTTGCATCAATGATCAATACGATGTAATAGATAATCTTTGATTATCATATAACATAGAAAGTTCCTCAATTCGGTAACTTTAGGATTTGGCATATAGCTCTTTTATAAAGATACCCTGTCTGATCTAGGTCCGTAATGACTTACAGCAGAAGATCAGAGAGGCTATCCCCAGACAACTAATAACATAACGACCCTAAACCTCCGAGTTTTGTACAAATACCCTATCAAACGAAATTACGGTACTAAGACCATATGCCCATGAGGAGTTCATCCACACAACAATTCGTTTGATATGTATGTATCAGGTACGCAGTAATAGGTCTACGAAGCCTATCAGCACATCGCACAGACTCAGACACACGCCCTATATAGCATTACATTATTTAGAATGTGTCAGATCCCCACTGATGTACTATCATTTCCCTTTATACTCCAGGAAATCATTTTAGAATTTTCTGATATTTATAGATTTTCGAATTTACTGTTCCCAAGGATAAGCTGGAGCATTTCAAATATGTGACTGCCCAGATATCGGTTGTTCACAGAAATCTGACGGCATTAATCTAAGGGAAGAAGATATAGCAGTCAGCAAAGAAATTTTTCAATTTTTATGATTTTTGAAATTTTTCAATGTTTTTGGATTTTCGAAATTTTTCTGAAAAACAGTAAACATTTAAACTAAAAAGTGATAGACTGAGGTGGTGATCAGTCCTGTTTTTCTTTAATACCATTTGCTTTCAAAAGATAATCAAATCTGGATTTATCAAAAGCTTTGGTAAAAAGATCTGCGCGTTGATAATCAGTGTGGATTTTGACCATATCGATCAACTCTTTAGCATAACAATCACGGATAAAATGATATTTAATCCGGATATGTTTAGCCTTTGAGTGATTTACTAAGTCTTTTGTTAATGCGATTGCGGCCTCATTATCACAGTAAATAGGGGTTTTAAGAAATTGCAAACCGTAATCCACCATCTGCTGTTGGATCCAAAGAACCTGTGAGCAGCAGCTCGATGCTGAAACGTATTCTGCTTCACATGTGGATAGTGCAACTGCGGTTTGTTTCTTGCATTGCCAGGTCACGAGCCTGCTCCCCATAAACTGACATCCAGCCGTTGTGGATTTGCTGTCTTTGTCACAGCCGCCCCAATCTGCATCACTAAAAGCGATTAGGTCAAAATTATCATCATGAGGGTACCAAAGTCCTTTCGATGGACAACCCTTCAGATATCTAAGGATACGCTTGACAGCTGCAAGATGAATCTGTTTCGGCTTCGATTGATATCGCGCACAAAGACATGTCGCAAACATTATATCAGGTCTTGACGCTGTGAGATACATCAGAGATCCGACGATTGCTCTGTATGTAAATGGATCAGTCAGCTCCCCCTTAAGGTCAACTCCAATCCCGTGATTGGGCTGTATCGGGGTATCCATCGGCTTCGAATCATCCATCTGGAATCGGCTCAAGACTTCAGAAACGTATTTCGTCTGGTGAATAAAGATCCCCGTTGGTCTTTGCTCCACCTGCAAACCAAGGAAAAACTGCATTTCTCCCATAGCGCTCATTTCGAACTTTTCCTGCATAACTTGTTCAAATTCCCTGCACAGAAGTTCGTTAGTTGACCCGAAAATAATATCATCAACATAAATTTGTACTAGAAGCAAATCATCTCCTGTTCGTTTTGTGAACAGTGTGCAGTCTACCAGTCCGCGTTTTAATCCTTTCGAGAGAAGATACGTGCTCAGCTCCTCATACCATTGTCTCGGAGCCTGGTGCAACCCGTAGAGAGCTTTGTTTAACACGTAAACCTTATCCCGGTGAATAGGGTCCTCAAAGCCTGGCGGTTGACCTACGTAAACTTCCTCTTTGACCACACCATAAAGAAATGCGCTCTTTACATCCATCTGATACACCTTAAATTTCTTCCATGATGCAAACGCGAGGAACATTCTGATAGCTTCCAAGCGTGCAACCGGTGCATAGATTTCATTGTAATCGATTCCTTCAACCTGATGAAAACCTTGAACGACCAAACGAGCTTTGTTTCGCACTATAACTCCTCTGTCATCCTTCTTGCATTTAAACACCCATTTGGTACCAATTTTCTTTCTTCCAGGGGGCAAATCTGTTAAGGTCCATACACCAAGATCTGGAATTGTAATAACTCCTCCTTCATTGCTTCCACCCAGGCGTCATCCAAAAGAGCATCCTTGTATGTCCGCGGCTCGACCTGCGAAACATAACAAGCAAATGACCAGTCATTCTGAAAACCAGATTTCTGAATTTTGGCATATAAAGCAAGATTGCCAATGTTTTCTGGTGCTTGAGCATTCTTCAGCTGCCCTCTTGTCATCACACTGCTTCCAGGATCACCAATAACTTGTCCAAGCGGGTGTATCCGATGTATCCGAGATTCCGGATAATCAGGTACTTGTACTCCCGTCTGAGTTGTTAAATTCTCTGTAGAAACCAGATCATTACCCACATTCGATGTTGAAGCATCAGTATTAGATGGGTTCACTGGTGGTGTCACTGTAGCGTTGTCCAGAATAGCTTCACTTGTTGCATCATCGTCTTCATATTCTGATTCTGATGAATTAAGCGATGTAGAAGCCTCTTGGAACACCTCTTCTTCCAATACAGGAGCAGTGGCATCATTAGAAGCTGCTTGGGGGTTTACCGTGATCGGACGCACTAACGGTGAAGTTACGGCGTTTTCGACCTCGTAGTATAAGCGAAGTACAGCTTCTTCAACCATGCTATCTAGATTGAATGATTCAAAGAAATCTTTGTAATCAAACATCCAATCTGGTCCTCCACCCTGTACATTTTGTGTATATCTTTGAACTTCGACATTGTTCCACTCCTCGACTTTTCTAGTTCTTTTGTTGAATACCCGTTTTAATGGGGTTGCATATCCAACAAAATAACCTTCTTCAGCCTTTGGTGCAAACTTTTCCGAAGGATTCAGCATTGTACATGGGGCACCAAATGGTTCTAGATACTCCAGATTCGGCTTGCGTCGGTTCAACAGCTCATAAGAAGTCTTGCCAAACTTCTTCACTGTCAACACACGGTTAAGAGTATAACATGCTGCGTAAATAGCTTCATTCCAGAACATGACTGGAAGATTTGAATCCGCAAGCATAGTTCTCGCCGTCTCTATAAGAGTCTTGTTCTTTCTCTTTGCGACACCGTTCTGCTGGGGTGTATACGGAGCGCTATATTCATGATGAATTCCTTTGTTTGCACAAAGATCCTCCATCTGAGCATTTTTAAACTCCGTCCCATTGTCACTCCGGATTCTTTTGATCTTCAGACCATATATATTCTCCAGACGTGTAAACAGAACCTTCAAGTTGTCAAAAGTGTCGCTTTTCTGATGCAAACACATTACCCATGAAAATCTTGAATAATCATCAGTCACCACAAGACAGTATAACTCCCCGGCATGACTTTTACGTCTGACTGGACCGAATAAATCCATATGCAAACGTTCAAGTGGCAGCTCAACAGAATTAACTTTCTTTGGTCTATGGGATTGTTTGTGCTGCTTTCCATTCTTGCAACTGATACACTTGTCATTCAGATGGAAGTGTTTGACATTAACTCCCGTGACAAGTTCATTCTTCACAAGCTGATTCATCTTTCGCAAATGAATGTGTCCCATTCTCCTGTGCCACATAATGGATTCTTTTTCTGTAGCCTTGGAGAGGAAACACGTGACTTGGCCATGGGTGGTCATTGCTTTAGACATGTCGAGAATATACAAGTTGTTAACTCTCGGTGCCTTCAGCATCACCCACTCTTTTGGTAGCTCAAACCCAGGTTTCAAGATGTAACAGGATTTGTCATCAAAATACACAGAAAATTGTTTGTCACAAATTTGACTAACACTGAGCAAATTATAGTCAATCTGTTTCACATAAGAAATCCGCTCAAATGTTACGACCCCATTGCTTACACTACCCTCCATAGTAATGTAGCCTCCCTTATTACCAGCAAATGCCACATAACCTCCGTTAATGTTTTTGATGTCAAAGAGTAGCGTGAGGTCCCCTGTCATGTGACCAGAAGCTCCACTGTCAACAATCCATAGGCTGCTAACAGGGCCAGCTGGAGCTCCCTGCACATTTAAAGTAGATCAATTAGTTCTTTCGGGGGACCCAAGCCTGTTTGGTCTTGGGTCTTTGAACAGGTTGTTTCAAAGAGTCTTTTGAATCACAAACATCTTGGGTTACTTCAACCCCTTTCTTCTCACTAACAACTTTCTTTTTCTCATTCTTCTCACTCTGTGAAGTAGAGGCTCCTTCAGATTCCTTAGATGACCAAGATTGCTCAGATCGTTTCAAGATCCGAATCTGAGATTTTGAAGTCTCAGTCGGTTTCTTTACTTCTTCTTTAAAAGCAACCTTCTTGGTTACCTTCTCTGATTTAACAGAGACAGGTCCAACTGCTTGTTTACCATTAGTTTCAGGTGCGGAAACCCTAAAACTATCACAAAATAATAATCAAACAGATTCAAACACACATATCATCATTTTCAAACGATTTCATTAATAAAACACTTGTTTACACGTTGAATTATGAATACAATCAAGGTTTAAACGTAAAACAAGTTTAACAATAACTAGAGAGAGTTTTCAGAAAGAGGAGGGAATAATAATCATCAAAGTTACATTCAAAAATGAACTTAACCTATTTATAGGCCTGCACATTCGCCCAAACTGTTCATGCGAATGTGCAGGTTCGCCCACATCAACTGGTCGAACCAAGTTCTTCTATAATCTAATCTTCATTCGCCCAAAACATTCTTCCTTCGCACCTTTCAGTCCTCCTTCGCACCCTCTATCTTGTTCCTTCGCACCTTCGATATCTACAAACCAAAATGTGTTTTACAATCCAAAGCTTTAGTCGCACTTTTGCATCTACAACCTTCCTAATTTATAGCGTACGTTAATATCCTATAACATATGTTACTATCCCATAACATATTGAAAGACCTTCTTAACTAACCCTAGTTAAGTGTTTAGTCACGAATGTACATGCAAGTTAACTAGAGTTTAGTAAAAGTAATATCCTGAAAAGGCGGGGTGTCACACCCTCCGTCTCCCCTAGGTCGACCAGTTGGAAGGGACAAGGGGAAAAACAAAGTGCTAATGAAGCTGATACCGAATTCTCGGGGGAGATTAGCAAAATAAGAATTACGATGGATATGACGGCGAAAGCTAAAGTCGATAAAGTAAGATTGAGGGACATAGACTTTTCAACGAAGGGCTTTAGCAACCTCCGAATGCCTCGTCGAGCGATACTTGAACGAGAACATGATCGTCTCACAAAGGAATTCAAAGAAGAGCAAAACAACTAGTAGTTTATTAATTTTTATGGTCTTTTTATTAATTATGTCTTTATAATTTTTTTTATTAATGAATATTTTATGTTTATTATTTAATTTGTCTTACAAATTTAAATATTATATCACATTTAAAATATAATTTAAAAAAAAAACTGGATAAAACTGCTACTCACCTCTAGCCACAACAGGATCAAGTGAGTGAGCTGCAGCTTTATCACCTTGCCATGTCAGCTCTTACATTACACAATATTAGAGGATAAAGTTGTGGCTCACCTCTAACCACAACACAGTCTAAATGTTGGGATTTAGTGATTGAGATCATGAATACTGCTCAATGCTTTTATGTAGTTTCCAAATTTGTTTTAATAATTGAAAACTTTTAATTCATCTATCAACAATGGATTACGATGAAGCAAGAAATTTGATTATTTCGTGACTATAACTCGAGTAAAATGTTATTTTCGTCCCTAAGGTTTGATCATTTTTTGCAACTTTCGTCCAAATGTTTGTTTTTTCGCATCTTTGAATCTTGCCATTTTCATTCCATTCGTTAACTCCATCCGAATTTCTCGTTAATTTTTTGTTAAAAGACCAAAATATCCTTGCTTTAAAATCTTTATTTAAAAAATAAGACAAATCTAAAAAATAACAATTTTAAAGCAACCCTACCTCAACGGGTTCAACCCTCTTTCTCCCTCCCCCCATCTCTCTGTCTCTCTCTCTCTCACACACACACACATACATACATACATACATACATACATACATACATACATACATACATACATGGCCAGCTGGGAGGGTGAGCCGGGTGGTCACCGGCTCCGGGCCCGACCCTTAAATGGGCCCGAACGTTTTTTTTAAAATATGTGCATATATGTATTAAATTCTATATTTAGGATATATATATATATTTGTGTTTTATACATTAAAGTCTTGTTAGTGGAGCTGGAAAAACCATGTTAATTTAATGTAGAGGTCTCAAGTTCAATTCTTGGCTCTAGCACTATACTCAATTTTTTTTTATAATTCATTCCTCTTTACAAAATTTTGGGCCCAATTTCTTTTTCGCCCAAGGCCCAAGTTTTTTTTTTTGACGTTTTCGGAGATGACCCTGCATACATACATACATACCTTACTCTGTGAGTCATCTTCACCACCCAAATTCACATATTTCCTCAGCTTTGTTTAAAGGCACATATTTACTCAGCTAACGCTCTCTTACAAAACAAATCAAAATATACACACATTGATTTCTTCTAACAAATCAAAATCACACTTTCTCTAGGAACCACCACTTTGTTACCATCACCCACACACAGATGTTAAACAGAGGGACTAGGGTTTCGATGGATCTCCAACATTTCTGGCTATCTCCGTCAATGGAGAACCGCATCAGAGGTGGTGTGGGTTCGTAAGGGTTTCCAGTGGTCCAGGTCAGTGATTATGGTTGATGCATGGTATGGGTCAAGTGGATAACAGTTTGGTGGCTCAACGTAGAATCAATGTCGGTAGAAAAGTTGTGACATGGGTGAGAAGAAACCCTAGCCATCACCTCCGACGATGGCGGCTAGGGTTCCGGCAAAGTTTCTAACATCTGGGGTTCAGGTGTGGTGGTGTTGTTGTTTGGTATATGATAGTGGTGGTGTTTTGTGTGATTCCGGTGGTTTGAGTTGCAGGTGTGTTGGTGGTGGCAGGTGTTTGGTCGATGACGCGGTGGTGATGGTGTTGGTTGATGAGAGAGAGAGAGCGAGAGATAAAGAGAGAGAATAATTATTTTTATTTAGTGTTTAATATATGTACCTAAAGTCAATAGGTAAAAGGACGAAAATATCCCCGACTTAATGAGGTAAAATGGATGGACTTAAAGTGCTGTGTGAAAATATCAAAATTTTGAAACCATGAGGACTCATATGCGAAAAAACAAACGTTTGGATAAAAGACGCAAAAATGATCAAACCTCAGGTGCGAAAAGAGCATTTTACTCTTATAACAAGGGTAGTATTATAACAATCTTGGCAATATATGTATCTTTTTAAAGTTTTGCAAATTGGCAACCCGTTAGTTTCATTTTGGCTTTACACATGTTTTAATGCATAATAGACAATCATTGTTTTATATAAATCAAACATACTTTAAGTATAGATTTATAGTCTAAGGTAGAATTAACTAATTCATTGAATACAATTATTACTATTATCTTTTTTTTAACAGCTAAAATTTTGTTACCAGAGGGATTTAAAGCCTCGCCACATAGAAAGGCCAAACGTTATCCAACACTTTGATACCAACTATGCCAAAGGTCTTTGTGGTGATCATCGTTTTATATAAATCAAACATATTTCTATTACAAATTTATAAGTGTTATTTACAAGATACTATAATCATTAAATACAAGTAGTAATCATACATGATACATCCGCATAAGATAATGTACTTCTTGTTAGCTAATTGTATTCTATGCATTTCAGTTTGAAATTTAAAGCAAACCTAATTATTATCGATTTATCTTGAATGAAAATATGAAATTCATTAGGCCATAATCGAAGACGTGTTCCCCTCGCATATTGAAAACT
This sequence comes from Ambrosia x helenae, assembly GCA_030844895.1. NCBI lineage: Eukaryota > Viridiplantae > Streptophyta > Magnoliopsida > Asterales > Asteraceae > Ambrosia > Ambrosia x helenae. The sequence goes on along the minus strand of JAUTDX010000118.1, from coordinate 222,946 downwards.
TGCTTATAAAGTCATGGTGTTCATCTAACATTCTGAAACTTGGCACAAAGAGTTGTATCATGTATGTTTAATATGATCATTCATTAGTTAGTGTTTCTTGTATATGTTTTTTTTTCCCCTCATTTGGTGTTAAGATGCTATTCCGTGAGAGTTTTGATGGAATTTAATCAAGTTGGTTGATATATTTTTTTTTTTTTGTAATTGCTTTAGACTTGAATCTATAATTAGTGGTATATAGTCACTTGTGGCAAAAATGTCAATGGCCCTAGATTCATCTAGCAAGATTGATAAGTGATAATAATAATAGTCGGGGGGCTAAAATGTAACATTGTCATAATAAGGGGGGGGGGGTATTATGTTAGAATGTAATCTTGGTAGTTAGATAGCAGTTAGCTGTTAAATACTGTTATGATTGATAGTTAATGCATGGTTGAATTGAGTATTATTCTTGTGTCTCTCTTCTCTAACTCTCTAATTATCTCTACAACCATCATAACCACCATCATTCGCCACCATTAACAACCATATCCACCATTTCCAATCCATCACCTAACATTGGTATCAAAGCTCTCGGTCCTCACCGGAGTTCTTAATCGAGCCAATTATCCAGTTCCAATCAGCGTTTGTTTTCTTTCTTCTTCGTGTTCATCTCATACTCTATTCTTGCGGTTTTTTGATTCATTCATCTGTTCTTTAATTCAGCCTGAGGTGATCAATCAGTGATCATTTCATTCCATAATTTGATCAATTTGTGGTCAAATTATTCCAATTCATATCAATAATCCAACCCTGTTTTGATAATAATAATAAATAGTATCACATACAATTTCGTTATCATAATTCATTCATAATAATAATAATAATACATTCACCAACAAATTACAAACATGACAACTACAAGAAGCCAATCAGATCTTGAAAAAACTTTGAAGGATCATACTACTTCACTGTTGAAATTTGATGCTTTTGTAGAAAAAGCCGAGAAAATTTTTAATGACATCCATCAATTATTGGAGAAAATAGCCACTAATCATTCAAATGGAACATCATCTCAGTCTGCTAATCATCATGATATGGTTACTAATAATCATAACGTGAGGACTGAAAGATTGTATCGACTGGGAAAGATAAAATTTCCTAAATTCGATGGAAAAGATGTAGAAGACTGGATATGTAAGTGCGATCACTTCTTCGATGTGGATGAGACCCCAGAAACCTTCAAGGTAAGGTATGCAGCCATTAACCTTGATGGTAAAGCAATGAAATGGCATGCTTCTTTTGTTAAACAACTTACCAAACCTATAACAGAAGTGACATGGTCTGAGTATTCAGGTACCATCACTGAAAGATTTTCCACAAATCAATATAGTGATGCAATGGGTGTTTTAACTTCAATAGTCCAAACAGGGGAGCTAGAAGAGTTTTGTGAGAAATTTGATGAAAACTTGTTGAGGGTGAATATTTGTGAAGAATATGCAGTGAGCATATTCTTGAATGGTTTGAAACCTGAATTAGCAGGCCCTGTTAGAATGTTTGAACCCAAAAACATGAAGGAAGCCTATAAATACTCCGAGAAACAAGACTTAACAAACAAAGCCTTGTTGATCAAACCAAGAATCTATTCTAATAACTCAGGGAAGTATTATCCTAATCCTACACCTATTTCAACTTTCAAACCACCCACAAACACAAACCATCATTCCTTATTACCTACACCACCTAAGAACACAAAGACAGATACTTTTAAAAACAAACTGAATCTGCCAACTAAAGAAATGGAAGCAAAAAGGCTCAGAGGAGAATGTTTCTGGTGTCCTGAAAAGTTCTCTTCAACACACAAATGTCCAAACAAACAGTTGTACAATTTAGAGATTGAAGGAGGGGATGATGTTGAGGAAGAGGGTGATCAAGAACCTGATACACTCATTGATACCACAGCAACTGATCCTCTCATTTCCATTCATGCCCTTACTGGTGTGCCTTCTTTTTCTACTATGCAAGTAGTAGGAAATATTGGTACCAAGACCCTACAAATTCTTACTGATCCAGGTTCCACCCACAATTTCTTAGATGAACAATTAGCAATCAAACTCAAGTGTGTACTGGAAGAGATTAAGCCTATGAAAGTAGGGGTTGCTAATGGTATTCCACTGTGTTGTACAAAAGTTTGCTGAAATTTTGAATGGCAAATGTAGGGATTGTGGTTTAAGGCTGATGTGTTAGTAATTCCACTAGCCAGTTATGATATGGTTTTGGGCATTCAGTGGCTTTTACCATTGGGAGATATTGTGTGGAATTTCAAGGACCTTACAATGCAATTCAGGGTGGGAAATAAGACTTATCAATTGAAGGGCATTAGGAACAATAAGTTTACACTCTGTTCCATGGAAGTTATGAATAATATTCTATCTACCACTGGTTAGATTTCTCAGGGCCAAGTGTATAGTCTTAAGATGGGAGAAGACTCTGAAAATTTCCAACATAAGTCTGTGGTCACCAATACTGTAAGTTCTCAGGCTCTAGATGACTTGTTAAAAGAGTTTGATGATGTGTTTAGTACACCCACTACATTACCACCACACAGGGCATTTGATCATACTATTACTCTAAAAGATGAATCTGTGACAATTAATCAAAGGCCTTATAGATACCAAGTGGCTCAAAAAGATGTAATTGAAAAGATGACTAATGAGCTGTTGGAAACAGGGGTAATAAGGGATAGTATTAGTCCATTTGCAGCACCTATAGTCCTGGTTAAAAAGAAAGATGGTAGTTGGAGAATGTGCATTAACTATAGAAAATTGAATGATGCCACAGTCAAGAATGGGTTCCCCATTCCTTTGATTGAAGATCTGATGGATGAGTTAGGAGGTGCAACTATTTTTTCTAAATTGGACCTTAGGTCTGGGTACCATCAGATCAGAATGTGCCCTAAAGATGTGCATAAAACAGCATTTAGGACTCATCAGGGAATTTTGAGTTTCTAGTTATGCCTTTTGGCTTAACTAATGCCCCAGCTACATTTCAAGCTTTGATAATTCATACATTCAGACCTTTGTTAAGAAAATCAGTGCTGGTTTTCTTTGATGACATTTTAGTTTATAGCAAGTCAATGGATCAGCATTTGGTTCATCTCAGACAAGTCTTGCTTATTCTAAGAGATGCACAACTATATGCTAAGCTCTCTAAATGTTCTTTTGGTGGGGAATCTGTTGAGTATCTGGGTCATATAATCAGCAAAGATGGTATAGCTACTGATCCTAAGAAGTTAGAGGCTATCAAGGCATGGCCATTGCCTAAAACAGTTAAACAATTGAGAGGGTTTTTGGGATTGTCTGGATATTATAGGAGGTTTATAAGATCCTATGGTATATTGGCAAAACCTTTAACTGTTTTGACAAAGAAACACAGTTTTGTATGGACCCAGGAAGCTACTGCAGCTTTTAATATTCTGAAGGATGCACTTTGTTCTCCTCCTATTTTAGCACTTCCAGATTTTTCAAAATCTTTTGTGCTTGAAACAGATGCATCAGCACTGGGAATTGGAGCAGTGCTCATGCAGGAGGGTCATCCCCTGGCCTTTATCAGCAGAGCTTTATCACCAAGACATCAGTCCTTATCTGTCTATGAGAAGGAGCTCTTGGCCATAATCTTTGCTGTTAAACACTGGCAGCACTATTTGTCCACAAACCATTTCATCATTAAGACAGACCAAAAGAGTCTTAAGAATCTAATGGAACAGAAGCTAACTACACCTCTTCAACATGTGTGGCTTTCTAAACTAATGGGCTTTGACTATGAAATTGTGTACAAGAAAGGTGTAGAGAATAAAGTGGCAGATGCCCTTTCCAGAGTACAGGGGCCTAGTTTGTGTATGACATCTTTGTCTACTTTGGATGATTCCCTATTCACTAGGATCAGTGACTCTTGGCAACATGATCCTAACATTCAAAGCAAGATTCATAAACTGAAGTCAGGTGATACAATGCACAAGTACTCTTGGGATGGTGTAGTTTTGAAGAAGAATGGTAAAATTGTTGTGGGCAATAATTTGAGTTTACAAGAACATATAATTGATCTCTGCCATAATTCAGCTATGGGGGGTCATTCAGGGGTTCATGCTACCACTCAGAGAATCCAGAGTATGTTTGTGTGGAAGGGCTTGCATAAACAAGTAAGACAGTTTATCAGGTCATGTGCAGTCTGCCAAAGAGCAAAACATGAAACTGTTGCTAGCCCAGGATTACTCCAACCACTACCAGTCCCTCAATATGTCTTCTCAGACATATCAATGGACTTTATTGGTGGATTTCCAAAGGTACAGGGTAAGGACACTATACTGGTGGTCATTGATAGACTTACCAAGTATGGGCATTTTATTCCCTTGTCTCATCCCTATTCAGCTGAAACAGTGGCTCAGCTGTTTCTAGATATTATTTTCAAGTATCATGGGTGGCCCCTAACAATAGTATCTGACCGAGACCCAGTTTTCTTGAGCAATTTCTGGAAGCAGTTTACCAGGCTACAGGGTATTCAATTAGCCATGTCCTCGGCTTACCATCCTCAATCAGATGGCCAGACAGAGGTGGTTAACCGATGCATTGAATCATACCTGAGATGCATGACTCTTAGCACTAATACAAGTTGGCTCAAGTGGTTATCCTTATCAGAGTGGTGGTATAACACAAATTTTCACACTTCATTAAAAATGTCCCCTTTTCAGGCTTTGTATGGTTACCCACCACCTGTTTTTGTACCCTATGTGCCTAAAGACTGTTCAATTGAAGTGGTGGATAAACAATTGTGTGATAGGGAGCAGCTCACTCAACAATTGAGACAGACTCTATTGACAGTACAAAACCGTATGAAACAGATGGCAGACGAGCATCGCACAGAAAGAGAATTTGAGAAGGGAGATTTTGTTTACCTGAAATTGCATCCTTATAGGCAGAATTCTCTGAGACCGGCCAAACACAATAAGCTCAGCCCACGATATTTTGGTCCTTTTATGATTGTTGAAAGGCTGGGTAAAGTTGCTTACCGACTGGATTTGCCTGCTGATTCACAAATTCATCCTGTCTTCCACGTGTCCTTGCTTAAACTTGCTAAAGGTCCAATTCCCAGCATCATCCCATTACCTCGACAACCTAGGTTTTTGTATAATCCGGCAGCTGCCTTGGACATAAGAATGATCAAAAAGCGTAATAGAGTGGGAGCTGAGGTGTTGATCAAGTGGGAAGGACTTCCCCTATCAGAAGCATCATGGGAAGACTTGGAAGAAATGGAATTGAGATTCCCGGGCTTTGATTTTAAAATTTTGGGGCAAAATTTGTAATAAGGGGGAGTATTGATAAGTGATAATAATAATAGTCGGGGGGCTAAAATGTAACATTGTCATAATAAGGGGGGTATTATGTTAGAATGTAATCTTGGTAGTTAGATAGCAGTTAGCTGTTAAATACTGTTATGATTGACAGTTAATGCATGGTTGAATTGAGTATTATTCTTGTGTCTCTCTTCTCTAACTCTCTGATTATCTCTACAACCATCATAACCACCATCATTCGCCACCATTAACAACCATATCCACCATTTCCAATCCATCACCTAACAAAGATTCATGTTCTTGATGATATAACAAAATGATGGGGAACCATGAACCCGATGCGTCAAAAGTTGTTGCATATATACAAGGATTCAATTGCGTATACATCAACATATATACTTTCAGTGTTCATTGGAATAACGTTAATAGAGGATGCATTGCCTCATTCCAATAACTCTCATGATATATCATAAAGCCTCCTCAATCATTTATTTTTTGTCTTCTTATTTGAATTCTACAAAATAAAATGCATAACATTAATTCAATTTTATTAGTTTTTAGAATTTTAGTTTTTTTTTTTTGTAATTTATAAAAACCCACATTTAAGCCACTCATAAAAACTCATATTTTATTCTTCCTTCTTTCTTCTCCTTTCTTCTTTCTCTTTTCAACAAACAAAAAAATAAATAAAAATAAAACCACAACAGCAATACACACAAAATGCACATGGCCCCCCTTTTTCTCCCGTGAACATTCCCCATTGTGCTCACGAAGCTTCAATGCCCTCCCCTCAATGGCGCCCAGTAAATGAAAGGGGCGCTGCCCCACACCGATCAGCCTAACCATATTTGTTTGTAGCTTGACGAGGTGTGGTCCGGTCTCGCCAAACCGACTTACTCCTAAAACCCATTTGTACCCGGTCCAAGTAGCTCTTTATAAGTCAACAAACTTATCAATAACAATGAGTCTCTATCATTTAATAACATAATCAACACTTTTTACGAAAGATTCTCATTAATTAGCACATCTCCTTTATTTCGATAACATATCACAACCAAAATACCAATACCAATACGAAAGGGCAAACCCTACCCACCAATCACCATAAATAGATGAGAACGTATCATCTATTCATTGATTCACAATTCTTTCTTTCTCTTTCTCACTTATTACTCCCACAAATGAATACTTAATCTCACGCCGGAGGATGGTCACAGGGAAAACCCCATTCCTTTGACGAGTCCTAACGGTGTCATGTTTTGCAGATTAAGTAGGTCCTAGTTTGAAGGCTGTACGGATTCGCCCTAGAAGACCATACCCCCAGGTACGTGTTTCTTCATTTGCGCCATCCGTGGGACCACACTAAAATCAGTCACTATTGCTTCTAATGGCAAAAAATCAGAACACAACCCAATCAACAGACATATTGGGGCTTTCCGGGAGGAAAGCTTAGGCACTCACACCACTTAGGATCTAGTGTTCGAATTTGAAGAGGAAGAAGAGCAGGCCCCGACGTTCGAGTTAACAAAAACAAAGCCACAAAATACCACCACCCTAAGGCCGCTCTCCGCAAGGAGCGCCATGTTCACTCCATTTTTCTAGCGTTCACGCTCCCAACCTACTTATACCATGACACCATCCATAGTCAGTACCACTGCACACTCTGCTAGCATGCGGCCTCTTTCATCAACTGTGTTGTTTGGCATCATCGCATCTGTACTATCTCTGTATTATGCAGCCTTGATGGCAGCTTTATTGGCGTCACCTGTGGCAAACATGGTGCCTCCGATTATCGCATCATTCACCCCTATAACACAGGAAACCAACCATTCATGCCGTATTACCCGATGCAGTCATGTGGCTACTTGTATCTGCAACCTGCAGGTGGAGCACCATCATATTCGTACCCTTATGCATATCCACCCGTCCATCAGCTGCCTTTGGGTTTGTGGATGGCGGGTGAAACCCCTACTCAAACTTCAAATGTGCGTAAAGACGTTGTCCAGACCAATACTTATGACGAATACACACCGCGTACCCAGGCGGCCAACAATGCTAACCTATACGGGCCTTACACATACTTACACGAACAACCCAGGGAGCAGCCTGGGATTATTAACGATGAAGATCTGACCTGGCCTTATAAGCCTCCAACACTGGCCGTTAATTCTATATTCACGAGAAGGATAACAGTGCCTTGCTCCTGCCAAACCTCAAGATGCCCTCTATTGTTGGCAAGTACGATGGGGCAAGTGATCCTGACGACCATCTCATCATTTTTTTTCCGCGTGGGGGTAGCGAAGAACTGGCCCCTACGATGGGACATCTTACCATAGACTAGTGGTGGAGATTTGATTTGCATAAAAGCTTATGATCTATGTAAGTCTCAAGTTGAATTTAAGTGGCCATTTAAAAAAATTTAACCCGAGTAAAAGAGAGAAATATAGAGGAAAAATTTAACCCGAGTAAAAAAAATTTGAAGACAACAGTAGATGTTGCATGGCCGAGCAACAGCCATGCACTGGTCCCTCTAATTTGGATCATCCCTTTTTATTTATAAAATCACTTCTTTCTCCCGCCAGGGGCTCTCTAGCCCCTAAATCATCCTTCTAAGGTTCTTGAGTGACCTTTGGAGCTTGGGATCACTCCATAAAAACTTGTAGTAGCCTACCTTTGAGATAAAATTCCTAGAAGTCCTTTAACGCCACTAGAAATCTCTATTGAACCCTCATCATGATTTCTTGCAAAATCAACCTTTGTGAGCTTGTTGTAATGCCAATTCTTGATTAGATCTCTAGGGTGTTGTTAGGGTGAAGATAAACGTGATATGATTTATATAGTTTATTTTTTGTTTAAGTGATGTTCTATTTTTTTGATAATTCCTTCTAACCCTTCTTTGTTTGATGAACTAATTAATAAATCAACAGTCTTTGATCTTGCGGGTGTTCTTGATAGAAAGTAAAGGGACTTATGTGTGTCCCATGGCGTGTAAAAACCTGCGCAGTTGTAAGCTAACCATTACCTCTATGTGTAGAGATTAGCCAATTTATGGAGTGGAAACACACACACTTTGTGATTGATCATTGTCTATCAAACTTCACTCAAGGTCGGTACGGTCTATAGACTTAATCTTGGTGTTATGCCAAGTTTGGTTTTGCAACATAATTGCATGGTTTATGTGCTAGCTTTGACGCGAACCAAGGATTGGTGAACATATATTAGATTATAAACGGTCTTTATTTATTTCTATAATTATATTGTCACATAATTAATAAAGTTTAATCACTTTTTGATACATTAATTAATTCAAGTAAAAGATGAACGGGCTAGGAAGGAGACGGGACTTTTGCCATATCAAGTGGTGACTTACTAATATCTACGGCTTTTATTAATTCATTCCACAAAGAAATAGGTAGTTGGATATAAATATCCCTACTTTGGGTCATGCATTTCTCATGGTTAAGACATCACATTTGTGTGTAATATGTCCCTCACGGTTGAGAAGTGAGCCTACCGGGACCAGAGACCTCATAATAACCTCAAGAACAGGAATCATCTAAAAATTATGGCGAAAGACTTGATTTTTAAACATACCACTTAACTACTAATTTACTATTATTTCATATCAAGTGAATTCTAATCCTAAAGCAATACTGTCGTTTTGGTATTGATATTTCTTTAAGGATTAATTAACTTTCTTACTTTTCTAGCGTTTTAAACTTATATTTAGTAACTTAAAATTGAGTAGTAAAAGTCGTGTCTTTTGGTTCAATACTCGATACTTGCATAAAAAGATATACTATATATAATAGGTTCACTTGACTATTGTGTAGGTTTTAGTTAATTAAGAACTATGGTTTCTTTTAAATTTAAAACTAGATCATGTTTTAGTAAAAACCCAACCTTTTCTTTGGTAATAAAGGATTAAGTTTTTGACACAAATAAACTACTTTTTAAAGTTACGAAAACCAAAACATCATCCTTTTTGGGCAGGTTTAGGCCTCTATTGGGCAGGTGATGTATACTTGCGTAAAAAGCTATACTATATATAGTAGGTACACATGCCAATTGTGTACGTTTTAGTTAATTAAGCAACTATCGTTTCTTATAAATTTAAAACTAGATCATGTTTTAGTAAAAACCAAACTTTTTTTGGTAATAAAACATCAAGTTTTTGACACTATTGAACTACTTTTTAAACTTACGAAAACCCACCTTTTTCTTTGGTAATAAATTTTTACACCATATGCTTTCGTGGCTTCGAGTGCACAGTCTAGGAAGTTACAGGACCACATTCCATGAGACATTCATATTTTCAAGTTGAACTCAAATTATGAGTATGCGCTGGGCAGCTTATACAAGTCCCTTCCCAATCTTGATCTCGTTGGTTTCACTAATAAGGACATCGTCCCAAAGGACAGAAATAGTTTGCCGAGTTCCCCTTATAGCAAAACTGTCTAGTGTTTCAGGGAGAAGTGTGACATATCCCCACGGTGGAAAAGCAGTGTTTGAATGCTTACGTGGGTCTCATGCCGAAGATTTCCTTACTTTTGTCCTCATTGACAGGCTAGACCAACACGTACAAGTGGTGGAATATCGAGCCATCATTAAATATCGCTTAATGATCCATTTGTTTCCAGTAGATGAGCCTTTCTTAGTTTGCCATAAGATTTGTTTGGATAATTTTGAGAAGCATTCGTTTGTTGAAAGGGCTTGCAGGAGCCTCAAATACCGACATGACTTGGTTTGGGATGTGCTCAGTAGGCAGGGATATGCGCCAAAAAAGAGGCATATGTGAACTTCCTATCTGACCTGCTGGAAAGGAGGTCTTCACTTTGCCCAATGGATGTGCTTGTGTTTGATTGGGCGGGGTGGGAAACATCCTTACATGGACCTTACCAGAATATCCCCCCTTGTTGGCTTTAGGGAAAACAAGTTCGTGGCTGGCCAGACGGTGTTGAAGGCAAAGTCAAAGAAAGTTACGAAGTCTGAAAAATCTTGTGATGCGAATCAATATGCTTTCATACGTTTTGCTTTCGATGCATTTGTTTCTCAGGAACCTGAAGCTATTGGGTTCGTGGACAGAGTGCAGAGGGCCGTACATAACTGTAACATTTCGCATTTAATAATTGTACGTTACGATTAAAACGACAAGTTCTATTACTATAAACTACACCTAATTATTTTGTAGCATTTTATATATATATATAAAGATTTATAATAATAATAATAATAATAACAATAATGAAACTAGTTTGTTAAACCTTAACCCAACAAACCCTAAACCCAATATCCCTATTTTTTTTCCAAGCCCAACCCAAGCCCAAGCCGGCCCATCTGTGCTGTTTTAAAAAAAAAAAAAAAAAAAAAAAAATTTTATGCTTCTGCTGGGTTTCGAACCCGAGCAGCAGCAAACTCAACCTCTCAACCTCAACACATGAACCATCTGATCTAGCCTTCATCCTTGCTTTAAACCCGATGCATTATTAATAAATCAATATCTTACAACAGTCACAGTTGACTTAGAAAGTCAACTGTGCATCACGAACACACCAAATCAACCTCCTTAACTCATAATTGATCCAAAATAGGAAGGAATACATAATTATCGGCCATCTATGACTATGATACACGTTTATTGACAATCAATTGATGCCCAATTAAATCCTATACGCGTATGTATTCAATGATGGGTCAACTCATACCAATTCGATCAACCAGGACTTCGTACTATAAATTGATCATCCACGAGTATTCACAACTCGCCATTACATCTTTCTCCACCTCCAAATCCTCTTAATTATCCTCTGTTTATGTTACACGATCGTATGTTTAAGTTTTCAAGTTGACCGATCAAATCGAGATCATAAAGTGATTGTAAGTGTAATCTTTATTGTGGGTTTTGTTAATCGGCCTCTGCACAACATTAGCCCCATGTTTAATTGGGTTAACGTTGTGAGATTTGCCTGATTGTAGATCTAGGGCTCGTAATTGAAGTTTTGGGGATGAACACCTTATGTATTTATTTTATATTGACAATAACCAAACACAACCACTGGCTTGGACCAGCTGGTTGTGTCTGGTGTCCCACAGCAGAGTCACGCGGGTTCGAGTCCCGGCTTGAACCCCTTTTTTTTCATTTATGTTTCATTTCAAAACAAACCATTATATATATATAAATTACACTTAAATTTCGTAAATTCCTTTTTAAATATCAAAACCCTTTTATAAATTCTAAAAAAATTATTTTTAGCAAATCTGATGTCAAAGCTTTATCTACAATTTTTATTTTTTCTGAAATTCATTTATTTAATATTTATAATAAATAAATCAAGTTTATTCTATTTTATTTATAAAAATCTATAAAAATATCAAAACGATCTTATAAATTTCCACAAAAATTATCCTAAGTTTTTATAACATTAAGCTATTCAGAAATGATTTTTATTTCTGAAAAATCATTTATTTAATATTTTTAAGCAATATTTGTTAGATTTAATCATAATTAAATCATAATAAATCCAATTTTTGGTATTTTTGCACCAAAATTTTATACAATTTATTTTTAAATATTTAGAACAGAAATATGATTTTTAAAATAATAATTCTTTAATTTTAGTATTTTTGAATATTAAAGTTAAGTTTTGGCAATTTGTAATAAATAGATTTAAAAATCTATTTTAAAGGAAATAATTTTGCAAAAATTATTTTTATACTTTAAACACATTATTGTGATCATCCTAAATTTAAATTTCATAAAAAGATTTTTGGTTATTTATTTACTAATATTCTCTCATTTATTAAACAATTTTCACATTAATCAAACAAGCATTTATCCCCAATTCGAAGCCCTAGAAACTTATACATTTTTAGGATTGATAGACTTAGACATATTTATTACTTTATTATAGGGTGATATTTGATACATTTGGTCAACACAATTATCCAAATTTCTCAACAGATATAACATTTTACCAAGGTGAGTTTTACATAGCCCCTTTTCTATTTATCACCGTTTTTGGGGTGAAACATGTTACAACATCATTTATGCAATTCAATCATCAATGTGTCTATGTGTTTTCTATGTTGCATTATGTCTTGAGCATGATTAGAGTAAGCACCATTCTAGCATAATCATTAACTCCGTACAAGCCGGCGGTAAACATTGATAGATCTATTGGACTGACAATCCCACCCGGATACGTGCCTCCTACAAAGGTAGCGTGGGTGTTTGTTATCGTATAACATATTCAAGTGGACCATGAGCGTATGGTATGTATCATATTATAACAGTCATCAGGGTTGGTTATGCACTCGATTTATTTCTAGTATGTTCTCACATATGGACTAGATTGACATGACACATGAATTGCACATCCTTTTTATTCAATTATCAAAAACCTATGTAATTCTCACCAACTTTTGTTGACCCAAAAACATTTTCAACTTAACATGTTTCAGGTTCTAATTGCTTGAAGATTTGAATTGATGCTTGAAGATATGTGTATAGTTTTATTCAATTTGATGTACAAATTCTAGAACAATTGTATGTAATTCATTTAAATTATTCAATGGAATTTATTATTCACCATGAGCTACTGAACAATCATCAATACGTGACATCCCGATGTTTCCGCCATCGGTTGGGGTGTTACAGATTGGTATCAGAGCCATGGTTATAGGGAATTAGGTTATTAGAAAAATAATCTAGTCTATAACCATAGGATTTAACCAGTACTTGCTTCTTTTACTTGCTATTCTCTATCTCCCTCCTAACTTCTTATCCCTACTTTCATCCTTACAAGAAGGCTACTCTACATCACTGGAACTACTCTTGGACTAATAGGACAAAATCCTCAGGTTTAACCTGGACCCCCTTGAGATCTCGTCGAAGTTCTAGATTTTAATAACGAACACGTGCAATCTGGAAGGGTGAACGCCTGTATTCTGAGTCTTCTGTCTAGGCTAGCATTGCGCATATATCCCAATCAGACGAGGGACCCGGATGCCTACCTGGGAATTCTCGGGATGAGTGTTCACTTATAGGCTAAAGCATGTCTTCATATGTTATTAGAATTTAGAATATTTGATAAGTCAACGTTTTCGTTTATTCGTTTTAATGAATAAATGATTACACTCCTTATATAATCTCATTCATTTCACTGTGTCTCTTACAGATCATGCCTCCACGTCGCAGTGCTCGTCTTAACAGTGGTGAAAATCATGATGAAGGAAGTAGCAATCACAACCACAACCACGATACTAACCACAACAACAACAACAACAACAACAACAATGGTGTCGATGCCCAACTGGCTGCAATCATTTCTCAACAAATGGCGCAGCAAATCGCAACTCTGGTTCCCAATTTACTAGCTCAAGTCATCCAGTTGAACGGCAATGGGAACGACAACGGGAATGGAAATGGAAATGGACACCACAACAGGAATGGACTTCCAGCCTGTACCCTTAAGCACTTTAATTCTTGCAATCCCCCAAAATTCAGTGGAGAAGAAGGAGCTTCAGGACTCCTACAATGGTTTGAGGGTATTGAAAATACCTTCATTAACAGTGAATGCCCCGACAACTTTAAGGTCCGTTATGCCATGAGTGTTCTTCATAAGCGAGCACTCACTTGGTGGAATGAAGAAAAACGCACTCGCGGAGCCGAAGCTGCACTAGCCTTAACCTGGGATCAAGCTAAAGACATTATGAAGGCAGAGTTCTGTCCACGTAATGAAATTAAGAAGCTGGAAGATGAATTTCATGATCTTGCTCAAGACGGTGGGGAAAACCTCGCTTACAACACTCGTTTTCACGAACTTAGCTTACTGCTACCCCACAAAGTCACCCCTTTGCCCATTGCGATCGAAAAATACATTGGTGGCTTACCGATGCAGATTCAGGACACGGTGTGGGGAAGGAACCCTGCTACCTTGGAGGAAGCAAAGCGTTTGGCCGCCACCCTAACAGATAACCATGTGAAGGCAGGAACCCTGACTCGTAAAGGGGAAAAGAAAAAGGATACTCCCCAACCTGCCGTTGATATCAAAATTGAGGCCTCAACCAACGGGAAGAACAAGGTCAGGAATTTTGCAATAGACACCACTGCCCCACCCACCAAGAAACAATACAATGGGAACCTACCTAAGTGTGACACCTGCCAGTATCACCATCCAACTCAAGTACCCTGCCGACAGTGCACCAATTGTCAAAGATATGGGCATCTTGCAGATGCTTGTCGAATCCCTGCTACCGACTCTCTTGATGCTCCAAATAATCCCGCTTGAGACCCTCCAACTACTTAACAGCAAACCCTACCATTTGAATAATATCTATTTAATTCCATGTATTGACGTTTTTTATTTTCAAGTAATAAATTCAAGTATTATCATAACATCTGTGTGCATGCTTGTTTGAATGTGAACTGATTGCTATATCTATACTTGCTTACTTGTACAACAAATAGTTGACTACCAAACAATCTACTTAACGATTGGTAGAGGTCATCATGTCTTTCCAACAGTCGGGAGAGGCCCTACCACCTCCTCAACGACTGGTGGGGACTATCAGACCTGCTCAACAATCGGTAAAGTAATAAAAGGACGCAAAACCCTAATGTAAGGTAAATTGGTAATTACGGTCCGGAACGTAATCATGAATTTACAGGTACATTAAGGTAGTGTGAAATTTTATCAAGGTTTCCGGTAGTTGACCAATTGTAAACCTAGTGTTTCTCTTAACTTCGGGACGAAGTTCCTAAAAGTAGGGGAGACTGTAACATTTCGCATTTAATAATTGTACGTTACGATTAAAACGACAAGTTCTATTACTATAAACTACACCTAATTATTTTGTAGCATTATATATATATATATATATAAAGATTTATAATAATAATAATAATAACAATAATGAAACTAGTTTGTTAAACCTTAACCCAACAAACCCTAAACCCAATATCCCTATTTTTTTTCCAAGCCCAACCCAAGCCCAAGCCGGCCCATCTGTGCTGTTTTAAAAAAAAAAAAAAAAAAATTTATGCTTCTGCTGGGTTTCGAACCCGAGCAGCAGCAAACTCAACCTCTCAACCTCAACACATGAACCATCTGATCTAGCCTTCATCCTTGCTTTAAACCCGATGCATTATTAATAAATCAATATCTTACAACAGTCACAGTTGACTTAGAAAGTCAACTGTGCATCACGAACACACCAAATCAACCTCCTTAACTCATAATTGATCCAAAATAGGAAGGAATACATAATTATCGGCCATCTATGACTATGATACACGTTTATTGACAACCAATTGATGCCCAATTAAATCCTATACGCGTATGTATTCAATGATGGGTCAACTCATACCAATTCGATCAACCAGGACTTCGTACTATAAATTGATCATCCACGAGTATTCACAACTCGCCATTACATCTTTCTCCACCTCCAAATCCTCTTAATTATCCTCTGTTTATGTTACACGATCGTATGTTTAAGTTTTCAAGTTGACCGATCAAATCGAGATCATAAAGTGATTGTAAGTGTAATCTTTATTGTGGGTTTTGTTAATCGGCCTCTGCACAACATTAGCCCCATGTTTAATTGGGTTAACGTTGTGAGATTTGCCTGATTGTAGATCTAGGGCTCGTAATTGAAGTTTTGGGGATGAACACCTTCTGTATTTATTTTATATTGACAATAACCAAACACAACCACTGGCTTGGACCAGCTGGTTGTGTCTGGTGTCCCACAGCAGAGTCACGCGGGTTCGAGTCCCGGCTTGAACCCCCTTTTTTTTCATTTATGTTTCATTTCAAAACAAACCATTATATATATATATAAATTACACTTAAATTTCGTAAATTCCTTTTTAAATATCAAAACCCTTTTATAAATTCTAAAAAAATTATTTTTAGCAAATCTGATGTCAAAGCTTTATCTACAATTTTTATTTTTTCTGAAATTCATTTATTTAATATTTATAATAAATAAATCAAGTTTATTCTATTTTATTTATAAAAATCTATAAAAATATCAAAACGATCTTATAAATTTCCACAAAAATTATCCTAAGTTTTTATAACATTAAGCTATTCAGAAATGATTTTTATTTCTGAAAAATCATTTATTTAATATTTTTAAGCAATTTTTGTTAGATTTAATCATAATTAAATCATAATAAATCCAATTTTTGGTATTTTTGCACCAAAATTTTATACAATTTATTTTTAAATATTTAGAACAGAAATATGATTTTTAAAATAATAATTCTTTAATTTTAGTATTTTTGAATATTAAAGTTAAGTTTTGGCAATTTGTAATAAATAGATTTAAAAATCTATTTTAAAGGAAATAATTTTGCAAAAATTATTTTTATACTTTAAACACATTATTGTGATCATCCTAAATTTAAATTTCATAAAAAGATTTTTGGTTATTTATTTACTAATATTCTCTCATTTATTAAACAATTTTCACATTAATCAAACAAGCATTTATCCCCAATTCGAAGCCCTAGAAACTTATACATTTTTAGGATTGATAGACTTAGACATATTTATTACTTTATTATAGGGTGATATTTGATACATTTGGTCAACACAATTATCCAAATTTCTCAACAGATATAACATTTTACCAAGGTGAGTTTTACATAGCCCCTTTTCTATTTATCACCGTTTTTGGGGTGAAACATGTTACAACATCATTTATGCAATTCAATCATCAATGTGTCTATGTGTTTTCTATGTTGCATTATGTCTTGAGCATGATTAGAGTAAGCACCATTCTAGCATAATCATTAACTCCGTACAAGCCGGCGGTAAACATTGATAGATCTATTGGACTGACAATCCCACCCGGATACGTGCCTCCTACAAAGGTAGCGTGGGTGTTTGTTATCGTATAACATATTCAAGTGGACCATGAGCGTATGGTATGTATCATATTATAACAGTCATCAGGGTTGGTTATGCACTCGATTTATTTCTAGTATGTTCTCACATATGGACTAGATTGACATGACACATGAATTGCACATCCTTTTTATTCAATTATCAAAAACCTATGTAATTCTCACCAACTTTTGTTGACCCAAAAACATTTTCAACTTAACATGTTTCAGGTTCTAATTGCTTGAAGATTTGAATTGATGCTTGAAGATATGTGTATAGTTTTATTCAATTTGATGTACAAATTCTAGAACAATTGTATGTAATTCATTTAAATTATTCAATGGAATTTATTATTCACCATGAGCTACTGAACAATCATCAATACGTGACATCCCGATGTTTCCGCAATCGGTTGGGGTGTTACAATAACAATTTCTTGACCATATGACATGTTTTACTATTCAAAATGGGCAAACTTGTTCTTCATTTGCTTGTCATTCTGCTGTAAAACTTATCCTCGTATCGTATTAAATAAAGTTGTAATTCATTTGTTGAAAAGGTAAATTAGATAACCACTACTCAGATAATCCAATGTTTTATAATAACTTATAACTATTTATTTAAAAGGTAAATTGGATAACAGTAACTTAAACTATGACCTATTATGTAACACTCCAACTGATGGCGGAAAACATCGAGGCGTCACATAGTGATGATTGTTTGGTAGCACATGGCAAGTCATATGTTTAAATAATCATTTATTCAATTACATTTAATTTAAACTAAATACACCAGTTGTCTCAAACTGACATTTTACATGCAATGACAAGAAACAACTTCAAATAATCTTCTCTTGGGACAACAATAGACTTCAAGCACCATCGTTCCCTGAAACTGTTAAGTTTGGAAAAGATAGGGGTGGGGGTTAACTAAAAGTTGGTGAGAATACATAGACCTAGTCTAGATTTAATTTTGTAAGTTTCAAATGATTTGCAATTCATATGTCTATTGTATATCAAAGTCTACATGTGGAGACAAAAACACATTTGATAGTATGCACATAATCAATCCTCCGACAAAGTTTAGGTCCATCCCGCATCCACGGTTCTCCTTAATATAAAGTTTGGAACAATAACAATCACCCGCGCTCCCCATATAAATGGTCAACGAATCTAGGTGGGGTTGTCAATCCAATAGATCTATCATTGTATGTCGCCGGCTTGATCAAGGTTAATGATTATGTAAGTATAAGTTTAAGTCTAACAAGTTTTTGTATATGACATGTGGCATCAAAGATTTACAACTAGACATATATGGTGAATTGCATAAGTATAAAGTATCAAGTTTCAACCAAGAGTATATGAAAGTTGCAAAAACAAGGCTATGTAGTTGTTGGGAAGGATCTAACCTGGGTCTGCCCGGTTTGAATGCTTTTAAATCACAAGTCCAGACCAACTGGTCTGGACCCTTAGAACAAGCTTCATTTAGATTCAAATGATTATATATATATAGTGTTTTTGAATGATAATATGGTTAAATGTATACAAAAACGTTGGAGCTCACTATCGAACCCAAGACCATATGTTTTAACATCACAAGACACAACCATCTGATCAAGATCAGATGATTGTTATAATATCGTTTCAGAAAGCTTAATATCGACCTAACCTTGTATCATCTTCCCCAAATACAATCTAAGAACCCTAGTTTATCAATTGATATAATTAACAAACGATAGCCCAGAATTCATCGGGCTATCATTCGGACAAAGATAAGGAACAAAACCAAAAGTTCCTAAATATTACCCTAAGTTCAAGGCAATATTATAAGTGTTCGGAAAACTTAAAAGTCTAAGTTTCCTAGTCTAAAGGTATTCTAGGGTTCCTAATTTGGGGATTGACGAACGTTTAATAAAATTATTTTCATAAATAAAAGGGTAAATAATAAATTATAACCTATTAATTAAAACATGGTAATAATATTTAAAAATACTAAATTTCATATATTTCAGGTTATAAAATTAAATTTCTGATCTAGATTAATAAAAATAATTTATGTGAAATTTTGGTGCAAAAATGATGGAAAATGAATTTATTATGAATTTATAATGTTTAAAATAATCTAAATTGATTAAAAATAATTTATAAATCTTTTTCCGAAATTAAAATTTAGTTTTATAAAGATTATTAGTTTATAAGTCTAAAATAATTTTTGTAGAATTTTTATAAACCGTTTGGTGATATTTCTAGAATTTTTAATTTATTTATAAATAAACTTGTAATATTTAATATATATATATATTAAATAAAAGAATTTATAGAAAATAAAAATTTTATAGTAAAGTTTAATAGTTATGAGGGTGTTTGGGATTGAGTTTAGAAATGTAAAAGTGCTTTTGGTCAAAAGTGCTTATTGGCTTATGACTTTTTGAAAAGGAGTTTAAAAAAAAGTGTTTGAATTAGCTTTTGGGATGAGAAACGTCAAAAAGTCAATAGATTGTCTTTTTTAAGTGTTTCGCTTAACCTTATTATGAATATTGTTTGTATGGGTGGTAAATTTGTATTTTTTTTTCCCAAAAGCCAAAAGCCAGGATTTCTAACTTTTCAAAAACAACTTTTTCATCCTTAAAAGCCAAAACAGAAAGTGTTTTTTGGTTATACAAACAGCTTATTGGCTTCTTGGAAAAACCAATAAGTCAATAAATTGTTTTGAAACTCAATCCCAAACACCCTCTATATATCATAAAATAAATTTTGTAGAATTTATAAGTCATATTAGGTATTTTAAATATATTATAGAATTATTAATCAATATATATATATATATATATAAAGAAAACAAAGAAAATTGATAACTAAAAAAATATGTTGTTGGGGAGGATCGAACCCGGGTCTGCTTGGTATGAATGTTTTTAAATCACAAGTCTAGACCAACTGGTCTGGAACCTTAGAACAAGCTTCATTCAGATTCAAATGATTATATAATGTTTTTGAATGATCATATGGTTAAATGTATACAAAAACGTTGGGGCTCAGTATCAAACCCAAGACCATATGTTTTAACATAACAGGACACAACCATCTGATCTAGATCAGATGATTGTTATAATTTCGTTTTAGAAAGCTTAATATCGACTTAACCTTGTATCATCTTCCCCAAATAAAATCTAAGAACCCTAGTTTATCAATTGATACAATTAATAAACGATAGCCCCGGAATTCACAGGGCTGTCATTCGGACAAAGATAAGGAACAAAAACAAGGGATTAATTGATACTTACAAGGCTCGATGATACACGATGAATAGGTCAAAGGAAAAGTCAAGGAAAGCTCGATTGCACAGATTGTAGTGAAAACAGAAAGAATTGGGAGTAAGAGGATAATTTTCGGCACTCTTGGGGTGGAATGGATGCTTTAATTTATAGTATAACAGATGCAATCGACGAATTGGATAGTTTGACCAAGGTTTTATTATAACCGCGTAATTAAGCTTGATTAAGGAATGAATCAGAGTACTTGAGAGCTGGAAATGACGAGGATGATTGTTTCAGTCATCAATTAGTCGAAATCGTTTCCAAAAACAGATCTAGGCGCGTCTAATTTGAATCAAAGTGTTTGATTAACTGGGTGTTGACTTTTTCAGATTTGATTAAGGGATCCTTGGTCTGTTTATAATTTATTTGTTTCCATAATCAACACAAACACCAAAGTGGTGTAGTGGTTGATGGTGTTTGTTGTTGTGTTGAACCCGACTGGGGCGCGGGTTCGAATCCCGGCTCAAGCAGAAAATTTTTTAAATCGTTTTTTATTATGTATAGTATTAGTTTGTTTAAACAAATAACCAACATAATTTTAGCACCAAATAAATAAAGTAACATAGGAAAAGCCACAAATGAACAAATGAACGGGGATTTTATTTATCAATGGTTACAAATCAAAGAAAAGAAAATACGAACGGTTACATATTAGCCGATAATAATCCATACTCATATATGTGATGCCCCTATCTTTTACTTTCGTTGCCAACGGTGATTATGAATAAAATTGAGAAACGTACAAGCGAAATTGAATATATATCAAGTGTAAATCGAATGTGAATATGTGATGATTATGCTACTAGGATTGCCCTTTGAATATTAGTGAAAGTTGGGAGTTCCATTGATCAAACGATAATACAGTATGGAATATTATCGACAACGGGTCATAATTTGAATTACTAAGCTCATTTCAATCCGAATATGACTATGATTTGTAATTTTCATCTAAAAGTTGTCTATAATAAATATATTAATACATTTATGTAATGATAAAAAAACTAACACTTATCTAAAACTAATAATAGATATATCCCATGGGTATTATACTATTATTTGGATAGCGTTGTGTTGGACATATATGATGTCAAATAGTTTGTGGAGTTGTTGAATCGTTTATTAATTTGACAATATTACGCCCTTTTCAGCTTTTGCGAATATCATATATTTAATTAATTAGACTATTGCCTGCGTAGACACGTGGTTTAACAACTAACAATTATATGGAGCGGTATAACCTATAAACAAAATATCGTAGAAATATTTTATTAAAATTTAAAAGTAAGGAATACACATTTTATTCAAATATTACTAAATATTTCTTTATACATCATATTTTTTTTTTGTTTTAGTCTTGACATTACCATCACCATCTAGTATAAGTAATTTCACCCCTCCCCTGCTTTTAACTCTTGATAATGCGACATAAAGTTGGCTATGTGAGAATACAAGGTCTCGTAAATACAATCCAACCTTCGACAGAGACTGGCCTTGGCTTTTATTGATAGTCATTGAAAAACATATGCTTATTGGGAATTGACGCCTTTGAAACTTAACTGGAATCTTGTTATAAGATGGTATCATATTTATTCTAGGAATAAGAGTTTTGGTACCAATGTTTCCACCTGATATGATTTCGGCTTCAATAACACACTTTGCAAGTTTGGTGATCCTTAATCTCGTGCCGTTGCACAAGCCATTTTGTTTATCTATGTTTCTCAACAACATAACAGGTACACTAGCCTTTAGTGCTAATCGATGATTAGGCAATCCAGAAATTTTTAAACCATTAAGGACATCAGGAGAATATAAATCTTGCTGTGAACGGTTATTAGCGTTCTCAGTCTAGCATATACTATCAGAGCTCAAATACTCGACTTCATCTCCAGGAAACAATGTAAGCAACCTTTCATTCATTTCACGTACTACTTCGTTTGTAGGTGCAAGTATTGCTCGTTCTACAAAGTAATCTTTATCTTTATAAAGTTGAAGAAGTGAATGGTAGACGAAATCAGTTAACCTAGAAATCGGATCTGATGAATCCTTAATAAGAAGATCATCTAGAATGTCCATGATTGCCTCACTATCATCAATTGAATCACCAACTTTACCCTCACCTAATTCAAGAAGCCAATTTGCAAATGCCATTATTTCTTCAGATTCAGATGTGTTGTTACCCAATGTTAACCTCATGTTTTTGGTTAATGTAAAGACTTTGCAACTATTCCAAATAGGCGACGAAGTTATTGAGGCAGTTATAATATCTCTTCTATTCCCATTGGGAACAACAGGAAGGATCTATCTAAAATCACCACCCAAAACCATAACCTTACCTCCGAAAGGCAACTCTGAATTAACTGAAGACTTTGATTTCAAGACGTCTTTCATAGTACGATCAAGTGCTTCAAAAGCATGTTTGTGAATCATTGGAGCTTCATCCCAAATAATTAACTTAGTTTGCTTCAATAAATCAGCATCATCGTTGTTTGCCTTTATACCGCACATTGATTCTTCAGTAACATTCAATGGTATACGGAACCTAGAATGCGCTGTCCTTCTACCGGATAACAACAGAGAAGCAATACCACTGGATGCAATGTTTAAAACAATTTGTCCTTTAGATCTAATGGCAGCAGACAATGTTTTCCATAAAAAGGTTTTACCAGTACCTCCAAACTCATAAACAAAGAATAACCCACCTTTGTTACAATCAACCGCATGAATTATTTCATCAAAAATTAAACGTTGTTCATCGGTTAAAGAACGTACATTGCTATGAAATTCCTCAGCTAGCTTACTTACTTCATAATTCAGCTCATCAAATATCAAACGGTTATTTGCAGATGCTATCGAATCATTATTGGGATAGGCATAGAAGGAAACCTACGTAGGCTCGAGTTATTCCGAAGCAACTATTTCTCAATTTCAAGCAATGTAAGGTTCCTGATTTGGTCATCAAGAAGAGACAAACCTGATAATGATAAAGTTTCTAATGACTAATATTTTTTTTTAAAACAAAAGGGACATAAATAAATAAATAAATATAAACTAAAATTTTAAATATAGATTTTTTACCTTCAATTTGGAATAGGTATTCGTGTCTACGCATAATACCATCTGACAAGTACTTCCATGTCTTTTCCCAAACATGCTCATGCCTAGATAAGGAGTTAGACAACTGCATCATCTCAAACAAATTACGAAGATAGTACCCTGAGCCTGTATAATGAGCTTCCTCAATAACTTCTATATATTCCTTGTCATCGTCTAAGAGGCAAAGAGCGTAACATGCATCTCGAAAAGTTGGAAAATTTTCTCCATTCACCGTTCTTATGTCCTCAAATAATTTAGGGCCTTTTACTTTATTAAGTAGAATTCTCAAGAAATAAGCCTCGCCCATAGATGGATTAACCATGTGAACACGGCCAATTGCCTTACCTAGTTTTCGAAAGTCCCATTTTTTCGTCAGGTTTCCAAACAAATTTACTTGGGATTTCAATGTAATTGAGTTCACGTGCCACAGCTTCATTTTGGTTTAGTTCCATCAGTTGTAGAAACATTGTTGAAGACACTGATGGTTTGTTGAGTACGTTTTGAATTTTATCCTCTGGACCGTATACAACAGTTTGCTCACCGGGTAGATGAAAAGGAAGCCTTATCACTGGAGGGTATCTGTAATGCACCTCATTTTTAAAATATCCTCCATGAAGCTTCACATGCTGAAAGAAACCTACAATCATAATGTTTTTTTGATTTCATCTTTTTGCACCACTTCTTGACCTTTCAGGTCCTTTATTAATGTATTTGAATAAATACTTAATTGAAGCAGCCTGGTTACACCACTTGTCACACCCTCAAATTTCACGTGCGGGGTTTTACCGCGAGGCGCGTGAAAAACCAGGATCTAAGTCAACGGTCACAATAAACGACACTATATGATACGTAAAAACGACATAAGCAAACCATTAAGTTTTCATAAATAATCCATCGCTGCGGAAGCGTAAAACTTTATTACAACTCAAAAGCAAAACATGAAAGTCTGATAATACTCAAAATGAAATGCAAATGGATCCTAGACGCCGTGTGTAACACCCCGCCCTCTCACCACCAATATTGTCCGCTTTTCCCATCCAGAGCTCACAGATTTGTTTTTGGTTGCCCAAGTGGAGACTTCCCAGTAGGTCACCCATCCTGGAATTTCTCCCACCTGAGCACGCTTAACTGTGGAGTTCTCCTCTCATCCACTAACATTAAGCCCCAAAACGCGTTGGTGATTTAAGAGGTAAGACATTAATTATGAACCAAGGATCTCTCCTGGCCACGGCCGATGTGGGATTTTGGTGGGGTGTCACCCCCCCCCCCCCCCCGTTAGAGTCTCATCGTCCCTGATGAGGTATGCACCCACCATCCCGAACGGCACAGGAGTGGCTCTGATACCATCTGTAACACCTCGCCCCTCTCATCACCAATATTGTCCGCTTTACCCATCCAGAGCTCACGGATTTGTTTTTGGTTGCCCAAGTGGAGACTTCCCAGGAGGTCACCCATCCTGAAATTTCTCCCACCTGAGCACGCTTAACTGTGGAGTTCTCCTCTCATCCACTAACATTAAGCCCCAAAACGCGTTGGTGATTTAAGAGGCAAGACATTAATTATGAACCAAGGATCTCTCCTGGCCACGGCCGATGTGGGATTTTCCTGGGGTGTCACACCGTGAGACTCCGTGCGCCTATACAATGCTGCTACCTCAACGACCTGAGACAAACATGCTAAAAACGTCAGCAAATAATGTCGGTGAGTTCACAGGTTTGCAAGTAAAACGACTCCAAAAGTTTCAAAGAATACCCTTGGCCAAACCAAGCCACATGTATACCAACCTGATGAATACCTGTCACTACTACGATTGGAAAACCATTACATGAATACATGAATACAAGAATACATGAATACACCTGCCCGAATACACGAATACAAGAATACCGCAAGAGACAACATGCACCCGTCCGACCTCCAGTCGACGAGTGGGGCCGGTCACGCCCAAATAGATCTATCCATATTTCCCCCGTTGTGCAACCACCGCACATTCATGGTTTTCCCCGGGACTTTAACAAATCGTATAGCAACCCAAAAGAATACCCCAACACATAAAGAATTCAAGAATACCAGTACGTAATACCATATAGTAACCAACGACTACCCTGTAAGCTTTACCAATACGAGTACTTAGCAAATCATAGGTTTTATGAATACGAAAACGTAAGTTGACACACCTTTTACGAATACGAAAACGTAAGTTGACACACCATTTATGAATACGAAAACGTAAGTTGACACACGTTTAATGAATACAAGTACCCAGCATGTTTTCTCCCCGAAAGCAAAACCAGTAAAAAGTGGGGCCATGAACTCACCTTAGAGTGCGTCCTCAGTAATATAGAAATCCGATACGTGTGTGATAGTCCCTACTAGTGGCGACCTATCAATGAGTTTACATAAGTGTGATGACTACTAACCCGAAGGCTAATCAGTCCCCAAATTGTCCAGATTGTGACCGTGTATGTTGAGAACATGTTTAAACGTTAAACTGACCAAACCAGACAAAACCCGACATCCCATTGGTGACCCAACATCCCACGTGTTAGCCACATACAAGATATCATGCAACATATGCAATTAAACACTTAGCATGCGTAAAGATTCACCCTATCTAGCATAACGCCCAATTAACGCATAAACAAGTCCGAACACGTGTTACCAAGTTATTAGACATGTCACGGGGTTCCTAACATGTTCCTACTTGTCAAACCGTGTTTCGGGATGTCAAAATACGCTTACAACAGCAACACACGCGATTAGGCTATCATACATTCATTTAGGAAAGTCAACTAGTGATTAGGATGGTCAAACTAGCAATTGGGAGTGTAATCACGTGCAGTACAGGCGATTAGGTTCCCAATCGCCTCTAATGTCAGGCGATTGGCCCAATCGCCAGTTCCATCAGGCGATTGGAGCTCCCCAATCGCCCCGTGTAGCCCGGTTCCGCTTTTTCGCACGTTTAACCTTCCAAATCAGATCTGAAACATGTGGAAACACCCAATATCAAACCCAAAACATTAATCCAACTATTTCAAGCAAAAACCCCTAATTTAGTATCATTCTAGCCGTCCCGAATGCAAGCGTTTTCCCAAAATAGCATAACTTAGCATGTAAACATCACATCAACATGCAAAACTTACCCTAAATGGCAAATATCCAGATTTCATCACATAATGACGTTGTCCAACACTATCCTACTATTCTAGCATCATCCTAGAGTAAACCCTAAGCTCAAACAATCAATAAAACACAACATATCATCATCAATCCTCCATGATCATTCAAACGGGTCAAAACGCCTAATCTCAATAATACACATCAATGAACCTTCAAACTCCTAGGTTAACATCATATCAACTCATTTAGATCAGAAACATATCAATAATACAAGAACAACCATGTTTAAACGATAAAAATCCTATCTTGCATGAATACATCACATATAACAAGCATAGAGGTTTGGGTTTGTTTAGAAACTGATTTTAATGAGTTTTCAAAGACACAAATGTTTAGAAACCAGGTCTGGACCTTTAGGGATCAAAACAATATCATTACAAAGGTTTGGGATGAAGAACACACCATGAAATTGTAAGATTATGAGGTGTAAAGCTTGGAAATGTGATTTCTTGATCAAAAACGTGTTGCAGAGGTTGAATAAGGTGTGGGGTGGCTTTGGGGTGTATTAGGGTTTCACAAATGATGTTTTACAACATAAGGGTGGTATTTATAGGCGTTTCTAGTCGTTTAGTACGCGCCAGGCGATTGGGCAGCAGCTACAGGCGATTAGGATGTCTAATCGCGTGTAACTACTGGCGATTAGACCAATCGCCTATAAATACTCCTCCAATCGCCTATCTTACTGGTGATTAGGCTAATCACCCCCTATCAGCATGCAATTCGGCCAATCACCCCCTATCAGCATGCAATTAGGCCAATCACCCCCTATTTACATGCAATTACGCGTAATCACCTATAATGTCATGCAATTACGCGTAATAACTATTTCAACACATATAAACACGTATTCACATACCGACAAGTCATATAATGATTGTAAGCACATAATGCATGATAACTAACACGTTCCCATCCGTTCACCAATTCTCAGGACTCGAGATTTACGTGTGTGCGTTAAACCCTGCGATTCTACAAATCATCAATCCGTGTTCACATGGTTATGGACCGAGTCCCAATGATCCCGTGGATCATTGTAACGACTCCCGATGATTCCCGGAACCATCATAACGACTCAACTGACCTAGTTAATTATGTTTGAAAACGTTTTTCGCTAAGGTAGACTTATGTGTTTTATAAAATGTTAACCTAAACGTGCCAGGTGTCACACCACTCAACATTAATATGAGATTGGTAACGCCTCAATAGTGTTGGGTTATAAGGAACTACATGTCTGTTGTCTAACTGAGCACTTCCTTTTTCAACAAATACTCCTGACTCTCTTCTTTTATAAACCGGATATCCATTTGAATCTAAAGTTGATGCAGAAGAAAATTTCTTTGGAAATTTCTTCAAGCATTTACTGTCAACCATACACGGACACTTGGGATATTCACGTCCACAGGGCCCATGAATGATAAAGTCACTCACAAGACTAAACAACTCAGGATCTACATTCTTGTCAGGGATTTCAGCAGAAGCGAAACAATCGACATGCTCAATTGTGGGAAGCTTACTATCATCTTTAAGAAACAGACAGATATGAGTGTGGGGAAGATCACGTTTTTGGAACTCAATAGTATAAACCGCTGCAATATTAAATAATAAAATTTAGTTATAAAGTTAAGAAATAAAAACATGATGGTATTTATAACAACAAATAAATTGACTAAGTGTATTAGTGCATTACGATAATAATGTATAAATATATATATATATATATATATATATATATATATATATATATATATATAGGGTAGGGTTCCTGTAGGAAAATGGTTTTGTGTAGGAAGTGTTTTGAACCATTAGATTTAAAGACGAATGGTAGAGATTAAAAGATATGTGGTGTTTAAAATCTATACATCTAATAAACAAAAGTCCATGAGGACACTTGGCACTCCCACATTCATCCTCAATTGTGTAGCCAATCATATTGTGCCAAGTGTCTCATTGTGGGAATTTATAAACTTTTTCATTTAAAAAAAAACAGAAAATATAAATACTAACCTAAAAAACACGCGGACATATTATCTCATTGTACTCGCCTCCTTCCATTCAAACCTGCAAACCCTAATCAGAGGATTCTAGGCGTTTCAACCATTCATTCATCTCCAATCTAAGGTAATCTCTCTTTCATTCTTATTTCATTCAATCCATCTTTATCCCTCATTTTCACGGTGTTTTTTTTCGTTTTTTTGTAATGTCTTTGTCGATTGAATGTTTCTTTTTCCCTGTTTTCATTTGATTATTTATGTTTCGATTTGTGTGTTTATGTTACGACAAAGAAAACCTTCGTTTGCCCTTAATTAGGGTTCTTGATTGTTTGATTAGGTTTGTTGATTGTTTGATTAGGGTTCTTGAATGGATTTTGATGGACTCAGACAGTGTTTTGTTTTTGATTTGCCATTGATGATGTTAGGTCAAACTTGGGTTTTCAGAAGATTAGATTGTTGTTTTTTTGAATCAAGTTTGTATGAACATTGTGAATATGACTCGATTATATAAAGTTTTCAATTTGGGATTTTTCAAAAATTAATCTGTTTTCAAAATTTAATAGGTTTTAAGATTTTTCAGATTTGTCATTTATGTATTCATCTAATGATGCAATTTTAGTTATATGATATCATGTTTTAATTTGTTTTTACTGATAATACAGTTGCTCTAAAGGTCGTCTCAGAATGGTTTCTGGATTTTGGGTTAAATCAGAGGGCAGAGAACGTGTGTGTATGGTAAGCGACCTTTCTTATGCGTTAAAAATCTGTTGGTTGTTACTATATGTTCATTGATCACTGTACAGTATTCGGATGGATAATCTTTATTAACTGAAAATCCAATAGATTAATTTATAATCAACTGTTTTTGGTATTGATTTGTAGGCGTTGCCCGGAGATTATAAGGAATGGATTACTAAGTATGGATTCCCTACTAGCATGACCAGAATTCATACTTTGGATGAGAGATCATTCGAAGTTAAAGTGATGAATATCGCTGGGAAATGGTTTTTTTACAATGGGTGGAAGCACATGATTACCACGCTAAACTACCCAAGTGGTTGTCACTTTGTTTTTGAGTTCGAAGAAATGCTCAACTGTTTTAATATGTATACTTTTCATCAGGATGCCATAGCTGCACCGGGCAAGTATTTCTACTGCAAACTTGATGACCCACTCAGTGATCTGAATCGCCTGGTATGTTTTTTAAATGATGTGTAGAAACATGACATAACGCCTTAAATACATTAATATGTAGTAATGTTTCAACATTGTTTTTCAACTTTCCAGCATATAAGTGCCTTCGTTCATCATGGTTTGTACAATCGAAACCCTCCTATGGAACCGATTATGGTTAGCTCATTTCCAGGTAATCTCATGTATATAATTATTTGTTAAATAATAAGACTTTTTTAAATTTTGATGTTCATAATGATAACAGTATGCTGGAAATTCATCTTCTTTGCAGGGCATGTTTTCCAGATCCAACTTGAATACGATGGTCATGAGATTTTCATTACCCAGGGATGGCCGTACATGAAACAGAGGTTTAACATAACAGCAGATCATCTGATGGTGTTTGAAATTTACAACGAGGTTTGTTTGTCGATTCGAAATTTCAATAAATATCATTAATTTTTCTTGAGATTTAGATCATTAATTTGTACACTTTTCATGTGTTTCATTGTAAAATTAACAGAAAACATTGGAGTTGTCCATCTTTGAGAAAAACAAGCTGACCCTGCCTCCGGAGTTGTGGGAGGACGTTGAACAGCCCGAGGATGATCACCATAATCAGGAGGAAATAGTTGTGGTTTCTGATGATGATGGAGAAGAGTATTCAGATGAAGATGATATGGAAACTGATGATGATGAATCTGGATCGGATGAAGATGTATCCGATATAGAAGATTGGGCCGTTCCAGTTGTGTTTGTTGTTGACAGGCATTTTGTAAGTATTATATGTTAAAGCAATATGTTATAATCATTTTGATGCTAAATAAACCTTTTTATAACAAATTTCATGTATGGTTATTTTATTTTAGCGGATGAAGACACAATGGGCGAAGGCCAATGGCTTGAACAGGCCGCGCTCATTGACAATTAAGGATGCTGAGCAAAATAGCTGGGGTGTTTCTGTAGGTATTGAAGACAGGGGATCGAGTAAGCGTTTTTACATCAAAGGTATGTCTGTGTTTGTTGCTGACAATGATTTGCAGGCTGGTGATCAGGTGCATTTCCGTTGGTTTGAAAAACGAGGTCTGTTCAAGCTCTCTAAAGTAGTTAGGGTTGATGGTAATTAGGACGGGAGGCAGTGGGTAGTTTTTTGGATATAAATCACATACTTTTGGTCCTAAGTCGTGGTGGTTTTTGGTTCAATACAGTGGTTGTGGGTAACTCTTAACACGATGGTTATGGTCGTTTTTGGGATGATGATTAATGTTAGTGGTCACATACATTGATTTGTTTTTTGTGTTGATATGTGTTTTGAAAAATATATCAGTGTTATGGTTTGTATTTACGACATATGATCTTCTATGTTTTAATAGTTGTTAGCAATAATTTGGGAAATATGTTTTTTTTAGCAATAGGTAGATATGGTTAATATGATTTATTTGCTATAATGAGAATTAAAATTTAGAAAACTATAGATTTTACAAATTGACTTTGTTAATATTGTTGATTAAAACTTAAATTTGGTAAATTACATTACATTAACATTAAACATTCTCATTATTAACATACTAAAATTTCGTAACTTTGACTTTTTTTTTGAAAAATTCCCAAGTTTTAATATTTTCCATTTTTAAAGAAATATACATGTTTTTTAATATTTTAAAGTCAAAAGTAATTAATAATTTTCAAAGTCAAACCGTTTTATGTTGACAAACAAGATTTTTGGAAAGACAATCAATTAACGATGTGTAATTGACTACTTTTTATAGTTTCAATCAACCTATATTCGATTTGTCTTTTTGACATCCTAATTTATGGCGTTGACTTTTTTCTGTTAAAATAGTGATGCTGTGTAACTGTTAGCACTTTGGTATGGTTGTTTTTGGGATTGTGATTAACTGTTATTGGTTACATACATTGGTTTGTTATACCTGTTGATATGTCTTTTGAGAAATAGATTTATGATATTCTTTTTTTTAATACATATGAATGCTTATTAACAAAGTCAACCGTTTTATTTGAAAATCTTAAATTTTTCGAATAACATTTAAAAAAAAAATAAAACGTTTTTTAATATTTTAAAACTCACAAGTAATTAATAATTTTCAAATTCAAACCGTTTTATGTTGAGAAACAAGATTTTTGGAAAGACAATCAATTAACAATGTGTAATTGACTACTTTTTATGGTTTCAATCAACCTATAATTTATCTTTTTTTACATCCTAATTTATGCCGTTGACTTTTTCCTGTTAAAATAGTGTTGCTGTGTAACTGTTACCACCTTGGTATGGTTGTTTTTTGGGATTGTGATTAACTGTTAGTGGTTACATACATTGGTGTGTTTTACCTGTTGAATGCTTATTAACAAAGTCAACCGTTTTATTTGAAAATGTAGTATATACTAATTTAGGTTCTTACATTGTTTATTTATATATCACACGAGTACTAACATTTTTTAGTTCGCAGTTATTTGTGATAAATATTACACACGTGCAGGCAGATGGATCCAAATAATGTAACATTTTTGAATGACATAACACGGCGGCTGAGTAATTACACAATCAAAGTTAAGGTACTTAGGCTTTGGAAGAGAGCAAATCGAAAGACACCAGGTGAAACTCTTGCCATTGATATGGTTGTTATGGATGAACAGGTTAGATTTGATATCATCAATTCCTTTGTCACATATATGTTAAAAAACTCGATTTAATATTTTCTGGTCAAATAATGTCTTCTAATTACATATTTTTACGCAGGGTTCTAAAATGCAAGCGATTGTGTGGAATAGATACATGAAGAAGCATGAAAAATTTCTACGTGAAAATGAATCATATTATATCTATAGACCACAACTAGCGGATAACAAATCTGTTAAACACTTTTCTAAAAATGACATATTATCGTTTACTTTTGAAACAAATCTTACAAAGTGTAACAGATTTGATGGTAGCCAATATGGTTTTAATTTCTCTTCTTTTGAGTCTATTAAGTCTGGTAACCTTTCTCAAGAACAAAGGATTGGTAGTTTTCGAAGCCTTAATCTTTTATATATTTTTATTCTTTTAATTTGTCTTCTTATTTATTAGTTGAGATAACATTTTAAATATTTTAGATTTCATTGGGTTTGTTGAAGAATGGAGTCCACCCGAGCCTATCGAAACAAAAGCTGGATTGAAAATGAAAATGAACCTACTCTTGATTGATCTAGAGTATGTGTTTCATTTTTCCTATTCATAATTTATTATCTCATAATCTTTCATGATATATTCATTTCTCATTTGTACGATTAATACTTAGGAAGAAATGTTTGAAATTTATGCATGATCTAATAAAAAATGTATTGTATGTAGTGGGGTAAAAATGTCATGTTCTTTGTGGGATGAATATAGTGAGCAGATGTTTGAGTACATCAAGCAGAACGAAGCTGAAGTCCATGTAGTTCTTATTGTTCAATTTGTTAGCTTTACCAATTATAAAGGTTTGTCATTTCTTGCAATTTGTATTACGTTTGACATTTTTATTACTTTTTTAAAAAAAATAACGCTTGCTTTTTTTTTTTTTTTTTTTTAAGGTAATGTAAGTTTGCAAAATGGGTTCAATATAACTCGCCTGTTTATCAACGAAGATATTGACGATATTCGTGCTTTTAAGAAAAGGTGATATGTTTAAATTATCCTGTAATTATTTACATATATCTAAATATTTGACTTATTATATATATGTTATATTAATTTTTTTATTCTTACAGTTATATTGAAAAGTTTTTATCTACGGAATCATTGTCTGTACAACGATCTCTTGGATCGTCTGGTAGTATGAATATTAATGATGAATTCTTGAATAAAACCCCTTTCAGCACTATTCGTGATCTTCCTTTGATAACAGAGGTAAGATTCAATTGATTTATCATATCATTATATACAAGTTTTATTTAAAATTCATTTTTTAACCGATTCCTGTTTCTTTTGTAGGTGAACAAACAGGTCATTGTTCTTGGAACCATTAAGGGTGTCGATGATAAAGATGAGTGGTATTATTTGGGATGTGAGCACTGTAATCACAAGGTGGAGCCGACCTTAAGTTTACCTGATGATAATGAAGAAACAGATGTTACTTCGTTTAAACAGGTGTTAGTTTGCCCCAATAGAGAATGTCCAAAGCACATCGTCTCTGCTGATCCAGTGTATGCTTTATCTTAAATATGTACATCTTAAAGTAAAACAGTATTAAATTTGTTTAATAATATTTTGTAATTTGTAAATGTAGGTTCAGAGTACCTTTAAGGGTTCAGGATTTTACTGGTATTACATCCCTTACTTTATTTGATCGTGAAGCAAAGAAATTGCTGGGAATGTCAGCAATGCAATTTTTAGAAAAATCTAAGCAGGTAAGTTGTTTATACTCAGTCCAAAACAAATTAGTTATTTTGCTTTATATTATTTATGTCATTTGTTATTAAGGTTTCTGGTGAAGAAAAAACAACTCCAACTGAGTTTCATGCTCTTGAAGACAAAAAGTTTGCGTTCAAAATTAAAGTGGGTCAATTCAATATTGACAAGCACCTAGACGGATATAGTATACGCAAGTTTACGAATGAGTCATCGATACTTTCTTCACTAGAACAAAAGTTCTCCGATATTCAGGTTTTTTATTCCCATCCTATATTCCTTTATAGGTTGATTTTATAAAAATTTATTATTGTTTTACTATATAATCTGACACATACAAATCCTTTAATGTTTTTAGGTGGATCAACCTGGATTTGAAAGCTTGGATGGAGTTGAATCGTCTACACAAAATGCAGTCTCTCTTAAGGTTCTTTTCACCTATTAAATCACTCCCGCAATTAAATTTAAATTGCTACTATTATCAAACTTTAACCTTTCATTTACTTTTGTAGGATTCTGTTGGAGATAACAACACTCCAGAATCATCTTGCAGAGTTAGTCTGGTCCATGACGAGCAGGAAGTGAAGCGTAGCCTCGACAAAGTTTACGGTCTAGAAGATGATGCAAGTGAGTCTACTACCAAAGTGCGTAAGGGTGATAAGAAAGTTTGCACCGACAAATCAGTTGAGATCCCCCTGTTGATCCCAAAGCTTGAAAAATAAGAACATTTATCCGTTTGTTTGCTATTTTTTTGGGGATTTTTTCTGAATGTTTGTTTATGGTTTGAGACAATTTGTTTTTTATTATGGTTTGTTTGATGTTTGCTACTATTTTTCATTTGGATTAGTTGTTGGTTTGAACATTTATGTTTTTTTCCTTACCTTTGGCAAATAATTGTTCGTTGTTGAATAAATTTTAATTATTTATACGTTATGTTGAATTGTCTATAAGAATCATAACATTATTCATAGGTCCACCTATATATAATTAACATTTTTTTATCATATTTATATTTTTGCAAACAATTTATCAAACATAAAGTTCTAATACATTCAATAACATTATTCAACAAAATATGACTAATATTTAATTATATTACGTTTTTAGAAACAAATTTTTTAAAAACATTTTTTTAAGTTACTTTAATATAAAATTCTAAGTATTATAACTAAAGATTATGTTAAAATTACAAAGTTGCTATAGTACAATTAATTTAAACAAGTGTATTCTAATTACATACTTAATAAAAAAAACATAAAAAATACTAAATATAATTGAGTTGACTTTTCGTTTTCTTTAAAATTCAAATAGTATTTCTTTAATAATGGTAAGTATTTAAGCTTATTAATAAACATTTTTAATTAGAAATTCTTTGTAATTACACACTTGCTAAAAATAAAAAACTATACATATCCATAAATTCAAATTTTCGAAAAATTTGAATTGTAATTACACCAAAAAATTCAAATCCTGAAATTCCTTTAATCATGGTAAGTAATTAACCATATTAAATAAGTTTTGACTAGAAATTTAATTTTTAAAAATCTATAAAACCCTACTACTATAAATCAAACCAACACGTTTCATATAAAGGAATCCATTCAGTCTTACAGACAAATCAGAAGACTCAAATATTCAAGAGTTCATCTTTGCTTTTTTCTGTTTTCTCTACTTTCTATCAAACAAGTTGAAGGTAAGTAATTCTTTTATTTCAATATTACATGTTTTCGCAGAACATGATTATCTACATGTTTTTTCTCTACTGTTCCATCAAAGAAGTTGAAGGTATGTAATTCTTTAATTTCAATATTACATATTTTCGCATAACATGATGATTTGTACTTTATGTTGATTTATAATATATTGTTAGTTAAGTATTATGTATCGTTGAATGTTTATATATATATAAACCTATCATCCATAATTTTAAGTTTGTTTATATTTTGTTAAACTCTTATAATGCATTTTATGTAGAATTGCATCCTTTTAGTTGAAATGGGACGTAAAAGACTCTCTAACAGTTCGAATGGTAATTTTTTTGGCATAAATATACAATGTATTTTTAATTTTATTATTTTTAATTTGTCATCTAATTTTTCGATTTTTTATAAGGTGATGACAAATGAACGCCATTATCTAATATCTCAAACGGTACACTTATTTCGTAGTTATATATGTCTTTATTTATATTATCGTTTACTTATGTAACTAATACGTAATTCTTCATAGTTATCTCCCATGAAGAAAAAGTTAAGCACGCGCCGAGTGTCGTAAATATAGAAAATTACAACTGGATGCAAAGAGATGCAAGGTGAACAATCATAATAATGGAATTCAAAATGTGCCGCCAACTACAATATTTAATCGTTACTCCGTTGAACGTTCCAACCATTATATTCAGCAAAGCTCATCTTTCCAAAGTACATTGAATGTTTCTACACCCGGTAAATCAACGAATAACACTTTTTACTTTTAAGTCTTTCTATACAGTCTGAACTACCATTCCACATTTATAATTTAAGTCAATTTTATTTGTTCGTCTTTTTTTATAGGACAATTGCAACAAAATCCTTTGTTTAATTTATCAAATGGTATTTTTATTTATTTAAACTACATGTTTCACTGTATACGAATATCCTATTTTCTTATTGATTTCATTATAAAAACTAATACTATTTCATACGTTGTTTCTACGCTTGAAGTCAATAAAAATATTGCAACGGAGTGTCCAAAATCCAGAAAACTACAAATGGATTCTAAGAGAGTCAATGCTAATCAATGTCAAAATTCAAACTCATCAACATCCAGAAGTACTTTAGTTTCAATCGATATGCCATCCTTTAGATCAACCTTCAACAACCCATTTAACGCATCCTTTTCTGGTAATAAATTTGTATGACATTTAAATATTCGATAGCTTTACTTTTTAAATTGATGACAAATTTTTTACTCTAACACTGTCTCTTTGTTATTTCATTATGTATTATCAGGTTCCACACAAAGAACTCCTTTGTCCAATATTACAAACGGTATCATAATACTATGTTATACACGTTTTATTTTTACATTAGTCCTTTATTTTAACATTAAACGTTCATTGAATATACAAACTGATATTATTTTTATCCATAGTTTCCGTGCCTGAAGTCCAAAGACAAAAATCTGCAGAGTTACGAAACGTTAGAAAAGCACAACTTGATTCAAAAAGACGTAAAGTTGGTTCTGTTAGTAGACCTCGAAAACAACCCACTGTTGCACATGAGTGTTCAAATGATGACACGCTAAGAACTCCTACTTATCCAACCCCATCTGGTACAATTTGCTTTGTGTCGATTAATGTAATGAATTTCTGAATCTTATTAATACTAACTTTTAAATGTTATTCTTAATTACAGGTGGACTTACTGATGTTAATACGGTCTCACTTGCATCATCTTCTGCTCAAAGAGAACCGATTAATACATCAAGGAATAATCGACGTTGCATCTCACCTGTCCGAATGGTTAGTTTGTCTGACGAAGAAAATGTGGAACCTCAAACAATTGAAGGCTTGCAATTTAAGGGTGTCTGTAAAGGTAAATATTAAATTTACAAAACATTTAAAAGCCTTTTTTTTCTTTTATAAGTTAATTTTATTTTATTTATTCTGTTTGCAAGATTATCTGGATCATGGTGATCAAACGGTTGTATGTCAAATGTGTAATGCAAAGTTGTGGAGGTCAGAAGCTATTAGAAGCGTAAATGTTGGTGGAAGAACAACCTATATGCTATGTTGTGGTTATGGAAAGGTACAACTTCCAGATTTCAAAGAGAGCAATTTAGATTATCAGAACCTTTTCAAGAACATAGAATTAAAGAGCAAATATTTCTTAAAGCACATTCGCCGCTTCAATTCTATGTTTTGTTTTACTTCAATGGGAGGGAAGGTTGATTCAAATATCAATAGTGGAAAGGCTCCCTTCATATACAGAATAAGTGGTGAGAATTATCACACGATGGGTGGTCTTCTTCCTTATGATGGTTCGAAACCGAAGTTTTCGCAGTTATATATATATGACACTGAAAATGAAGTTTCAAACCGAAAAAACATTTATAGGTAATATTCTAAAAATTTTATTCTACTTTTTTTTAGCCCTGTATATAATTTTTAATGAATTAAAAAAAAAATTTCATTCTTTTCAGTAAGGAAAAGGAAAAGTGTAAGGATATTTCTGACCTCCTTGACATTGAAATCATTCAGTACCTGAAGTCGATGTTAGACTCAAATAATGAGCTTGTGAAAAGTTATAGGAGTGTACGGGATCGATTTCATGAAAATCCTGAAGTTACCCTTAAGTTGCGTCTTATTGGTAGGAGAACTAAAGATGGCCGAACATACAACCTACCAACTTCGTCAGAAATCGCTGCTCTTATTTTTTCAGACAATGATGAGCAGCTTGACAATAGAGATATTGTCGTGGAATCAAGATCAGAGGGACTTCAGCGTATATCTGAACTTCATCCGTCGTATCTAGCCCTGCAGTATCCATTGCTTATTCCGTTTGGAGAAGATTGTTATAGGGTTGATATACCACATAGGGAAGAGAGGAAGTCTAAAAAGAAGGTCGATTCAAAGTGTTCAATGAGAGAGTATTTTGCATATCATATTCAGGACAGAGTTGGTAAGTTCTCATTGATTTTGAATGCTAGGCGGCTTCTTCAACAGTTTTTGGTTGACGTTTATACAATGATTGAGAGTGAGCGCTTATTTTATGTCCGTTTCCAGCAAAGTAAACTTAGGTGTGAAACTTATACTAATCTTCAAACGTTGAACCAAAATGGACCTACTGACTTGGCAAAAGTAGGGACACCTGTGATTTTACCCTCTTCTTTTACTGGTGGTGCACGCTACATGAGGAAACATTATCTTGATGCAATGGCTATTTGTAAAAGGCATGGATACCCTGATTTTTTTATTACAATCACATGCAATCCAAAATGGCCTGAAATTAGACGGTTTCTTAAAGACAAGAAGACAAATCCAGAAGACAGGCCAGATATTTTAGCTAGACTATTCAAAGTTAAGCTAGACTCAATCATGAAAGATTTACGTGAAAAAGCACTATTGGGCAAAACTTCAGCAGGTAAAATTCATTACCAAAAAAAAAACTTCCAATATATATTCATATATTAGCATCTTTATTCACTTATACTAATACAATTTTTATTTGTTGTTTCTAAATAGTAACGTGTTTTATTATATTGTTTTACTTTATGTTTCAGCTGTCTATACTATAGAGTTCCAAAAACGTGGACTGCCCCATGCTCATATCTGTTTGTTTCTTAAAGAAGCCAGTAAGCTACCCACAATTGAACACGTTGATCGTTTTGTTTCGGCTGAAATCCCTGATAAGAATCTTGATCCGGAGTTGTTTAGTCTTGTGAGTGACTTTATGATGCATGGACCATGTGGGCGTGAATATCCGAACTGTCCGTGCATGCTTGACGGTAAGTGCTCCAAGAAATTTCCAAAGAAGTTTTCTCCTGCTTCAACGTTAGATTCAAATGGATATCCGGTTTATAGAAGAAGAGAGTCAGGGATATTTGTTGAAAAAGGAACTGCTACGTTAGACAATAGACATGTGGTCCCTTATAATGCAAAACTTTTAAGGCGTTACCAAGCTCATATCAATGTTGAATGGTGTAA
Organism: Ambrosia x helenae; assembly: GCA_030844895.1. NCBI lineage: Eukaryota > Viridiplantae > Streptophyta > Magnoliopsida > Asterales > Asteraceae > Ambrosia > Ambrosia x helenae. The sequence continues at coordinate 182,897 of JAUTDX010000118.1, read as the reverse complement.
CGAGGCCGCTTCAATTAAGTATTTATTTAAATACATTAATAAAGGACCTGATATGGCTAAAGTTGCTTTTGTAGAAGATAATGGAGAAGGTGAAGAAGTGATGCAAAAAGATGAAATCAAAAAACATTTTGATTGTAGGTTCCTTTCAGCATGTGAAGCTTCGTGGAGAATATTTAAAAATGAAGTGCATTATAGATACCCTCCAGTTATAAGGCTTCCATTTCATCTGCCCGGTGAGCAAAGTGTTGTATATGGTCCAAAAGAAAATATTCAAAATGTGCTCGACAAACCAACGGTGGCTGCAACAATGTTTCTAAAATGGATGGAACTGAACCGAAACGAAGCTGTGGCACGTGAACTAAGTTACATTGAAATCCCAAGTAAATTTGTCTGGAAAGAGGAAGAAAAAAAATGGGACTTTCGAAAGATGGGTAAGGCAATTGGTCGTGTTCACATGGTTAATCCATCTATGGGCGAGGCGTATTTTTTGAGAGTACTTCTAAATAAAGTAAAAGGCCCTAGATCATTTGAGGAGATAAGAACGGTCAATGGAGAAATCTTACCAACATTTCGTGATGCATGTTATGCTCTTGGCCTCTTAGACGATGACAAAGAATATGTAGAAGCTATTGAAGAGGCTCATTATACAGGTTCTGGATATTCTCTTCGTAATTTGTTTGCGATGATGTTGCTGTCTAATACCTTATCTAGGCCTGAGCATGTTTGGGAAAAATCATGGAAGTATCTGTCAGATGGTATTATGCGTAGACACGAAGACGTATTCCAAATTGAAGGTAACAAATTTTAATTTCGAAATTTAATGAAATTATTTTTTTTAATGTCCCTTTTATTTTAAATTGAATGTTCCAAACTTTTTCGTTTTTAGGTTTGTCTCTTCCTGATGAACAAATAAAGAACCTTACGTTGCTTGAAATTGAGAAACAGTTGCTTCGGAATAACTCAAGTCTGCGTAGGTTTCCTTCTATGCCTTATCCTGATAATGATTCGATATCATCTGCAAATAACCGTTTGATTCTTGATGAGCTGAATTATCAAGTAAGTACGTTGGCTGAGGAATTTCATACCTATTCACGTTCTTTAACTGATGAGCAACGTTCAATTTTTAATCAAATCATTCATGCGGTTGATGGTAACAAAGGTGGGCTATTCTTTGTTTATGGTTTTGGAGGAACTGGTAAAACCTTTTTATGGAAAACGTTGTCTGCTGCCATAAGATCTAAAGGACAAATTGTTTTGAACGTTGCATCCAGTGGTATTGCTTCTCTGCTGTTATCTGGTGGAAGGACAGCGCATTCTAGGTTTCGTATACCTTTGAATGTTACTGAACAATCATTGTGCGGTATAAAGCCCAATAGTGATATTGCTGATTTATTGAAGCAAACTAAGTTAATTATTTGGGATGAAGCTCCAATGATTCACAAGCATGCTTTTGAGGCACTTGATCGTACAATGAAAGACGTCCTGCAGTCAAATTCTTCACCTAATTCTGATTTGCCTTTTGGTGGTAAGGTTATGGTTTTTGGTGGTGATTTTAGACAGATCCTTCCGGTTGTTCCAAACGGTAGTAGAAGAGATATTTTAAATGCATCAATAACTTCTTCTCCTATTTGGAATAGTTGCAAAGTCCTCACTTTAACAAAAAACATGAGGTTAACTTTAGGTAACAACATGTCTGAATCCGATGAAACAAAGGCATTTGCAAACTGGCTTCTTGAATTAGGTGAGGGTAAAGTTGGTGAGTCAATTCATGATGATGAGTTTGATGTGGACATTCCAGATGATCTTCTTATTAAGGGTACATCAGATCCGATTTCTAGATTAATTGACTTCGTCTACCCTTCACTTATCCAACTTTACAAAGGTAAGGATTACTTTGGAGAACGAGCAATACTTGCACCCACAAATGAAGTCGTACATGATATAAATGAAAGGCTTCTTGCATTGTTTCCTGGAGATGAAGTCGAGTATCTGAGCTCTGATAGTATATGTCAGATTGAGAATGGTAATAACCGTTCACAGGAAGACTTATACTCTCCTGATGTCCTTAATGGTTTAAAAATTTCTGGGTTACCTAACCATCGTTTAGCACTTAAAGTTGGTGTACCCGTCATGTTGTTGCGAAACATAGATCAACAAAATGGTTTGTGCAATGGAACGAGATTATGAATCACCAGACTTGCAAAGCGTGTTATTGAAGCTGAGATCATATCAGGTGGAAACATTGGTACCAAAACTCTTATTCCAAGAATAAATTTGATACCATCTGATATCAAGATTCCAGTAAAGTTCCAAAGGCGTCAATTCCCAATAAGCGTATGTTTTGCAATGACCATCAATAAAAGCCAAGGACAGTCTTTATCAAAGGTTGGATTGTATTTAAGAAACCCTGTATTCTCACACGGCCAGCTTTATGTCGCATTATCAAGAGTTAAAAGCAGGGCAGGCGTGAAGTTACTTATACTGGATGCTGATGGGAAAGTGATGACTAAAACAAAAAATGTTGTTTATAAGGAAATTTTTAGCGATATTTGAATAACTGTGTATTCGTTGCTTTTAAATTTTAATAAAATGTTTCTACTTTACTTTTTCTTATACGTTATACTACTCCAAATAATCGTACGTTGGTAAACTGCGTGTCAACGCGGGCAAATATCTAGTCTAATTAATATATTAAAGAAATTAGGGTAGGATTGTCAATATGTGTTTTAAATAAGGGTATCAAGGTCATTATGTATCAACTCTTTTAGAAACTGTTTAAATGCTTTATACATTTATGGTACCTCTCTCTCTCTCTCTCCTAATTATTGTTTTCAATAATATCATTCAAAGTCAAACATTCATCTTCACAAAACAAAAGCAACCATGCACTTTATTTAGAGAAAACCAATTTCTCTCTCCTATTAGTTTTGAAATTATTCCCATAATTCCTTAATTAATGCACACTAGTTTCTCTCTCATATCAGTTTTAAAACACTTCTACTGTTTTAAAACACTTCTACTATGTTTAGTTTCAATATAAAACACTCTTGATGTTATTATAAAACACTCCCGATGATATTATAAAACACTCCTTATTAATGTGTACTAGTTTCTCTTTCATTATAAAACACTCCTGACCTTATTATAAAACACTCCTGAGGTTAACCTTCTGCCATGACTTGAATAATCGAACAAGTGATAGAGATGGGTTATATGTTTGAAGAATCGAACAAGTTTTTGGGTATTGATCAACTTATTTGATATGAATATCTTATGATTCTTATGAAAAATAATGAATAATTAGTTAATTTAGGATGATTAATCATCATAAATATCTAGATGTTAGTTGCTAATTTAGTGGGTTTTTAATAAATAAAAAATGGACAAAAAGTCTATAATGCCCTTCATTTAAAGATTTAATCAAATTTGATCTAATGGTTGAAAATACTTCCTACACTTCCTATACAAAAAATTTTTCCTACCGGATCCTCTACCTATATATATATATATATATATATATATATATATATATGTATATGTGTATATATATATACATTTCCTATATATTTTTTTTTGTTTGTAACGAATTTTACCTGCTGAAGACTTGCCCAATAATGTTTTAACGTAAATCTTTCATGATTGAGTCTAGCTTAACTTTGAATAATCTAGCTAAAGTGTTTGGTCTGTCTTCTGGATTTGTTTTTTTATCCTTAAGAAACCTTCTAATTTCAGGCAATTTGGGATTGCATGTGATTGTGATGAAAAAATCAGGGTATCCATGCCTTTTACAAATAGTCGTTGCATCAAGATAATTTTCCCCCATGTAACATGCACCACCAGTAAAAGAAGAGAGTAATATTATAGGAGTCCCTACTGTTGCCAAATCAGTAGGTCCCTTTTGATGCAAAGTTTGAAGATTGGTATAAGAGTCACACCTAAGTTTTTGTTGTTGGTGGCGAACATAATATAACCGCTCACTCTCTATCATAGTATAAACGTCAACCAAAAACTGTTGAAGAAGGCGCCTTGCATTCAAAATCAATGAGAATGTACCAACTCTATCTTGAATATGATTGGCAAAATACTCTCTCATTGAACACTTTGAATCTACTTTCTTTTTAGATTTCCTTTCTTCTCTTTGTGGTATATCAACCCTATGACAATGTTCTCCAAAGGGAATAATCAATGGATACTGAAGGGCTAAATATGATGGATGAAGTTCACTTATACACTTAAGACCCTCTGCCCTTGATTCCACAACAATATCTCGTTTGTCAAGCTGGTCATCATTGTCTCCAAAATAAGGGCAGCAATTTCTGATGAAGTGGGTAAGTTGTATGTTCAGCCATCTTTACTTCTCCTCCCAATAAGACGTAATTTAAGGTTAACCTTAGGATTTGCATGAAATCTATCCCGTACACTCCTATAGGTCTTCACAAGCTGATTTTTTTAATCTAACATCGACTTTAGGTACTGAATTATTTGAATATCAAGTGCGTCAGAAATTTCCTTTGACTCTCCTTTTTTGTTACTGTAATAAAAAAAATAAAAATTGAAAAATTAAGAGTTATACAAAATGCTAAAAATTAAAGTATAAGTAGACTTAATATTAAGAAACTGTAGAATATTACCTAAAAATAGTTTTCCTGTTTGAGACTTCATTTTCAGTGTCATATATATATATATATATATATATATATATATATATATATATATGTTGGATCAGTAATGCTCTTGATGTTTTGCTTGCCACTGAACACTTATGTGTTTAGCAAGTTCAATCAGATTTGCACAGCGGAATAAGTAATTAAAGTTACACTATCAACAGGAGTTATTACTCCCCCTGGATGTTTGAAAACTAAAGACAAGTTTAATGAGAATCTAAGTATTGAATGTGAATGACAATAAATACACAAACAGATTCTCAGTAAATGAAATGGAAATAACAATAATAAGCTTTGAAGGATTTCAGTTTCAATTAAAATCAATGTCTAAAATAGAGGGATGAACCCATCTATTTATAGACTTACAAATACATGAACCTTGCCAAAAAGCAAGTCTGGAACAAGTTGCATTCTTGGAACTTGCACAAAAAGATAAAGTAATAATAAACAAATAAACTACTGAAACATAAGGCGGTGGAATGATTCTGGTACAAGTGCTGATGAATGACAAACTACTAATGAGTAGTTTGTCTTCAGTAGTTCTTCGGTGAACTTGTCTGGTTAGACTTCAGAACTTCTGATCTTTCTTCTTCAGTACCTTTTGAATCCTTCTTCAGTACTTTAGTTTTCTTTCTTCAGTAGTTCTATACTTAGAATATTTTAGCAGAAGAATGAATTAGACTAAGGTTTGCAAAAGTGGTTTCCTCAATCTTTTCTGTCCTAACAATCTCCCCCTGGATTGATGAAGCCAAAACCTTTTCTAATTCCTTATTGTTGTTTTCTTCTGTCATTGACTATCTTCTATATTTCCTTGAACATGGAATTCTTCAATTGATTCAGCTATTCATCAGTGAGAGATCCCTTTTGAGGTTCCAAATGTTGAATTGTAAGCAAGTCCTGAGTTGATAAATTCTTCAGTTCATTCATGGATTTGTAGGCCTTGCTTGTAAGATCTCTTCTTGTCACCAATACTGAGTTGGAATCAGTAAAGGACCATCTGATGATCAGCACTTTAGATTTGTCAAAATCTAAAGTATAGGGAACCATGCTGGATCCCTGGGATGTTCCTGAGTGTTGGATGTTTTCTATTTCTGTGACTCTTAGGTGGGATTCACTTCTGTCTTCTTTTTTGCACCACATCAGGTAATTTGAATGTAGGTAAATGATGTTTAGTAACTACCTTTGTGTGCAGTTTGTCAGTGACAGTCTTCTGAATTTGGTAAGCAAATGTTGAAGAATCCCTAAATTGTGTTATCAGAGGTTTTTCTTCAATATCAAAGTCTCCTTGCACAACTGTGTGGCCTTCTAGCAACACCATCTTGAAATCAGTCTTTGTATTGTCCTCTGGCTTTCTCTTGGTAGCTGGTCTTTGTTTGACACCAGAAGTTCTAACTACTGAAGTTGATACTTCAGAAGTTTTGAACTTCTCTGGATTTGCAGCCTTGGCAGCCTTGTATTTCTTGTATGTGTCCAGTAGTTTGTCTTCTCTCCATTTTGACACTGAGGCTTTTGAACCATAGTCATTAGCTACCAGTTCTTCAATCATTTCTGCTCTCTTGGCTTTTCTATCCTTCTCTGTTGCATTCTTGTCAGCAACAAGTTGAGCTCTTCTGGTTAGCTCATCCATTGAGAGCCCTTTGAGTGAATAGGCTTTTGTTTTGCTGTTCTTTGTTAGGAAAGACAGCAGTTGTTGTCTTTTGTCTTCTTCAGCAATTCTTTCTGTTTCAGCTTGCCTATTCAACTATGCTTCATAAGCTTGAAGCTTTTTATTTAAGCTCAAGTCTTCCCTTGCTTCCAAGTTGTTCCAGATCTCATCTTCCTTAGCCTTTCTTTGGGCTGCAATTAAACTCTTCTCTAGTAGTTCTTTGGACATTGAAATTAGAGAAGGGTTCAGCACAGTCATTGTTGTTGTTGTAGGCCTTGGAATAGGAGTTGGTTGTTGTTGTTCAGTTGGTTTGGAAGGCTCTTCAGCTATTTGTATGTTGGAAGTGTTAACTGCTGAAGTGTTGACAGAAGTGTCAACTACTGAAGGATTGTCTTCAGTACTTTCAGAGTCTTCAGCAGTTTCTTCATTATGGCCTTGGGAAGTTTCAGCTTCAACTTCAGTTCTAGAAACAAGCCTTTATTGATCTTTTTTTTTGGGCTTTTTCTAGCAGTTGTTGTTGTTGTAGAGCCACTCTTGCCTTTATCCTGGCTTCCAGTGACTCCTTAGGTTCCTTAATCTTCTCCCCCTTTTTGGCTTCATCCACTTCTGGAAGCCTGCCAGGTTGAGAAGTTCTACCAGTGAGTTTAGCAAGCTGTCTTGAGTTGTTGTCAATCTTGTTGGACAGCTCACCAAGTTTCTTGTTAATCACCTCAAATTGAGTTTTGGTTGACAACTCCAAAGCAGTTGTGAAAGATTTGAGGTGATTGGCAATGAGGGTGTTCATCAACTGGTATAGGGGACTATCTGGGCTGCATAGTTGGTTCAGATCTATGCTTGATGACCCAGGGAATTGGGTAGGCATTTTTAGTGAGGGGTGTGTTTTTGGGTGATCTTCATGTTGTACAGAAGATTCCACTTTAGGAGAATCAGGGATCAAGTGGACTTTAACCTGAGCTGGTGTGACAGCTCTTTGAGCTTAGAGACACCAGGTGCCGGACCTTCACTAGCAGCCGTCAATTCATGTTTGGTGGAGTGTGAATCATCATCCAAATCAATGGAATCATCTGAATCCCTGATTACATCCTCAATGAGGACAGTATCAGTTATATCATGAGCTGGGCCCAACCCAGTTGTCTCATGTACCTCTTTTTCTTGGTTCAGAGGATTTCCTACCTCAGGCATTAAGCCTTCATCAGTAGTTGCCACAAATGAGGTCTTAGCAATGTTACTTCTATCCTCAGATCCACCACTGGGTGGTAAATGAGTAGTAGCAGCCTCAAATGTACCTAAGGTCTCTAAGTTTGGGCTTAGAAACCATGGTTCATCCTCATCTCTTGGGTTAGGACTATGGACATCCACATTCATGTCAAAGTCTGAAGGTATGTCCCCTGTTTGATCTGGTTGTTAGGGACTGACATGTTCTAATGGGATGGTCTCTTTTAGCCTAGAGAGAAGTTTGGCAATTTCTATGGTTTCATGTTCAGAAGTTTGTGGTAAAGGTTCAGCAGTTTCAAAAGAAGAGTCAATTAGTATTGTTTTCTTAAATTTCTTTCTTTTGAAGAGAATTGTGATTGGTGCCTTGTGGGGGTTTGAGATGGATGAGACTGAGAGGATGTTTCAGTCACATCTTTATCAAGTGCAGATTGCATATTAGCAAGTTCAAGCATCTCAACCTCCTGAACTGCCTTTCTTTTAAGGCTGGTGGGTTTTGGTTTTTGTTGTTTTGGTTTCTTGGCCTTTTTGGGTGAGGGTTTGGAAGATGAGGGTTCCATGGGGACTGTTGTTTGTTCCCCTTGGTCATCTTCTGGCCAGGCAACCGGTTTATTGTGCCTAGAGTATGCTTGTGAGGTTAATGGGTTTGAAATAGTTGTTTTACCCACAAGCACCTCTTCTCCAAGTTCTTTTATTATGCATTGCATAATGAACCTTGGATACAACAAAAACTTCTTTTTAGAATTGAGGTGATGCAACACCAACTCATTAAAGAAAAGTGCTGATGCCCTGAATTTTGTTTCATTCTCAATGGAATGAAAAATAGGTTGAAAAGTATAGGGCATCTGATCGTACGATCCAGTTTTTGGACTCAAACACATGATAATGTAATGAAACAAAAGTTTGTACTTTGGTTCAAAAAAATTCTTAAAAATAGTAGCATGTGAGTGAGTACCTTGGTAACCACACTCTGTCATGGTCAGATGAATTTCAGAGTTTGGAAATTGATCTGGGGCATCCACATCATCTAGACCCAGTCTAATCCCCAAAGTTGCCGGTGTGATTGCCATTGTTCTCCCTTGGATAGTTGAATTGAGGGAGATCACTTGATCATTCACTATCACCGTCTCAGCGTTCGCCCAAAACTCATTTAGAGTTTCAGTGTGGATTGGAGGATCAATGGTGAGGGCAGTGAAGTATTGGGATTTAACGACTAAATCAATGATTTCGTCGTATTGGGACCAGGCTTTATGTTTCTCAAAGTAGCCTCTTTGATTGCGTCCCTGTTTCAGTGTTAGAGCCATGTGGTTTGTGTGTGTGTGGATCGAACAGTATTTTTGCAGGTTAAGGGTTTGAGAGTGATTTTGAGAGAGAAGGAGTGAATTTTGCTTTTTGAAAGGATAAGTGTTGGAAAAGGTGTTTATTAGAAGTTTGTAACCGCCCTAGGTCAAACTTCTGAAGTGGGAAATGTCTGATTTGCCCTTAATGACAAAACTGCTGATGAAGAACAACTATCATCAGTAGTTCCCATTTTCTCTTCAGTAGTTTGTTAACAACTGATGAGAAAGTTTGATAAACACTTTATTCATAACTTCTGAAGATTATTTTATCAGAGGTTAATCATTTTTCAGAAAATATTCCCATACTGATGTTTTGTTCATCAGTAGTTTCTCTCCTTTTGTTTTTCAGAAGTTTTGGACTAAAAACAGATGTAAGTGAAAAATAAAATATGTGCAGAAAAAGTAAAAGAAACACTTACAAATTTAGCATCCCAAGCATGGATACTAACTTCTGAAATGTTGATGTGTCAAGGGGTTTAGTGAATATGTCAGCTATTTGATTAGCTGTTGTCACATGCTTCACTTCAATCTTGCCTTTTTCATAGCAATCCTTTATGAAATGATACCTGATTTCAATATGTTTAGTTTTTAAGAACTGAACAAGATTTTGAATGATGCTAATGGCAGATTTGCTATCTACAAGCAATGTTGTCTTGGTCTCGTTGATTCCATAATCAAGAAGTTGATATTGGAGCCATTGTATCTGTGATGTACAACTTGCAGCTGCAATGTATTCAACATCAGCAGTTGAAGTTGCAACAGATGTTTGCTTCTTTGATTGCCAGGACACTAGAAAGTTTCCCAAGAATTGACAACCACCAGATGTTGATTTTCTTGACATTTTGCACCCTACATAGTCACTATCTGAAAAAACTGATAACTTAGTATTGCTAGAAGCAGGATACCAAATTCTAAGTGTAGGAGTTCCTTTCAGATATCTGAAGATTCTTTTGACTGCAATTAGGTGTGATTCCCTAGGGGCTGATTGATATCTAGCACAGACACATGTTGAAAACATAATATCTGGTCTAGATGCAGTTAGATACAAAAGGGAACCTATCATACATCTATACATGGTTTGATCAACCTGTTTTCCTTGATCATCTGGTTCAACTTGTGTAGTAGGTGTCATGGGAGTGGAACATGATTTACGATCTTGTAAAGAAAATTTGTTCAATAATTCTTTAACATATTTAGATTGATGTATAAAAGTTCCATTTGTTTGTTGTTTAATCTGCTGTCCTAAAAAGTACTGCAGTTCTCCCATTGTACTCATCTCAAATTTTGATTGCATGAGTTTCTTAAATTCATCACATAATTTTGTGAATGTTGAACCAAATATGATATCATCAACATAAATTTGAACAAGTAAGACATGATTTCCAACATTTTTAACGAAAAGAGTTTTATCAATGGAGCCTCTTGTAAAGTTATTTTTGAGCAAAAAGTTGGAAAGTGTTTCATACCAGGCTCTTGGAGCCTGTTTTAGCCCATAAAGAGCTTTGTCCAGCTTGTACACCCACTCAAGATGAGAAGGATCCTCAAACCAGGTGGCTGACAAACATACACTTCTCTTTGATCTTTCCATACAAAAATGCACTTTTAACATCCATTTGAAAAACTTTTATTTTTTTGGAAATGGCATAGGCCAGAAATAACCTGATGGCTTCAAGCCTTGCAACTGGAGCAAAGGTTTCATCAGAATCAATTCCTTCTTCTTGAGAGTAACCTTGTACCACCAGTCTTGCCTTGTTCTTAATAATCATACCAGCCTCATCTTGTTTGTTCCTGAAAACCCAACTTGTGCCAATTGGTAGCTTGTTTGGTGGTAAGGGACAGATTTCCCAAACCTGTTGCTTCTTGAATTGAAGCAACTCATCTTGGATAGCTTCCACCCAATTGTTATCTTTGAGGGTGTCACACCCTCAAATTTCCACGTGCGGGGTTTTACCGTGAGGCGCGTGACACACCAGGATCCAAGTCAACGGTCACAATAAACAACACTATATGTTACGAAAAATGGCATAAGCAAACCATTAAGTTAATCATAAATGATCCATCTCTGGGGAAGCGTAAAACTTTATTTCAACACGAAACCAAAAGTACGAAAGTCTGAAAATACTAAATGAGATGCACATGAATCCTAGACGCCGTGAGACTCCGTGCGCCTATCGACAGCTGCTACCTTAGCGACCTGAGACAAACATGCTAAAAACATCAGCAAATAATGCCGGTGAGTTCACAGGTTTTTAATGGATACCGACTCCAAATGTATACCAACTCCAAGTGAAAATCGACTCCAACTGAATACCATGGTCAATCCAGACCACATGCATGCAAAACATATGAATACCTGTTACTACTGCGATTGGAAAACCATTACTGGACTCGAATACTGTGAATACTGAATACGTGCCCGAATGAATACTGAATACTGAATACTGCATACTGAATACTGAATACTGAATACCTAAGAGACAACATGCACCCGTCCGACCTCCAGTCGACGAGTGGGGCGGGTCAAGCCCAAATAGCGCTATCCACATTTCCCCCGTTGTGCATCCCCGCACATTCATGGTTTCCCCGGGACTTCCAAAGATCGCATAGTAATATAATGAATACTCTAAAACATAATGAATACGTGAAAACGTAATGAATACTTCAAACCCAATGAATTCATGAATACCAAAACGTAGTTGACGCACCTTTCCTGAAAACTTAGTTGAAACGCCTTTTTATGAAAACATAGTTGACACACGTTTAAAGGACACAGCATGTTTTCTCCCCCGAAAATGTAAACCGGTAAAAGAGTGGGGCCGTGAAACTCACCTTAGAGTGCGTCTTCTGATAACTAGAATTCCAACACGTGTATGATAGTCCCAACTAATGACAACCTGTCAACGAGTTTACATAAGTGTGATGACTATTAACCCGAAGGCTAACTAGTCCCCGATTGTCCAGATCTTGACTACGTGTGTTAAAAAGTGTGTTTAAACGTTAACCGGACATCCCAGACCGACCTGACATCCCGTTGGTGACCCATTACATCAATTAGTCATGCACATAAGTTTAACACATAAGTTTCAAGCATAAAACACTTAGTTTGCATCAAAAATCACATTTCGGCATCAGAACGGTCGAACCAGTCAGTTTAAATCTCATTCGCCCGTTTTTAAGTCTCCTTCGCCCGTTTTTACCACGTTCGACCGTTTTGATGTTTCCTTCGACCGTTTTCCTCGTTCGCCCAAACATATTCCAGGTTCGACCCCTGGATTCTCTCCTTCACCCAATCGATCGGTCGAAGGAGTCCAGGTTCGCCCCTGTTGTTCAAATTTTCCTAAAAACGCTTCAAACACATTCGAAACACCTCGAAACATCATCAAACACAGCAGTCAAGTATGTAATACTTATCCCTACAAAACCCCACCGATTTTACACCAAAACCTAGTCGTTTTACAAGTTTCCCAAAATAGTAAATTATGGAGATGTCACGTCATCATGCATGCAATCTTTACCCAATTAGGAAACTTTCTGAAATGATTCAATAATCCACTTAATATACTCAGACTATCATGAACAATAAACCCTCAATCATATCCTTATTACTATCATCATGAACAAGCCCTAGATTTAACCCAAAATCCCCAAAATGAACAAAACATCATCAATAATCAATTGTAACCTATCTCAATCATAAAACATCATCAATAAGAGTCCTAGATCATTGTTATAACATCTATACAGCAATCAATCATCAAACAATACATAACATCACATAAAACACCATTAACACATGTTAATTTGTATGAAAACTCATTGTTTATGAATAGGTTTTGTTTAGAAAGACATTAGGAAGGTTTTTATCCATAAAAACATGTTTGTATCAGATCTGGACTCTTGGGGTTTAACAAAAACGAATTGAAATGCTTTAAAAATGATTTAGAATGAAGGACACACCTTAGATCTTTGTGTAAAAGATGTTTGTAGGTTAGATTATAGAAAACAAGGGCAAAAACTCCTTCGCCAATGTTTAAAGTTGCTAGAGAGTGTTTTGAGACGTTTAGGGTTTGTGAAATGGTGAAAAATGACAAAGTGTGGTATTTATACTATATCCACATTCGCCCCTTTTACCTGGGCGAATGTGCTCTCCTTCGACCCTTTCACAGGGTCGAACGTACCCTGGCTTGGTCGAATGAAATTCTTTCAATTCCATATCCCAGGTTCGCCCATTTACAAAGGGTCGAACCAAGCAAGATTCTTCCTTCGACCACTCGAAGTGGTCGAACCAGAAGCCATATTTATCTAGTTTTCCAGTTTGTCGTGTTTAACGCATTCTAATACATCTTAACACATGAGCATGCAACCTTAGTCTATGTTTAACATATTTAAGCATGGATAATCATCTACACATCATTTAAACACATCTATATATATAATCCACCACACGACCAATAATCTACACATACACTTAATTTGTTTATGTAATTCACCAACAACGGGACCCGGTACTAGTGTATTCCCAAAACGACTCCCAATGATCCTCCAGATCATTGAACCCTGGACAATCCTAACTTGACCCGACTCAAATGACCCAGTTAAGTCCGTTTATAAACGTTTTTCGCTAAGGTAGACTTATGTGTTTATAAAATGTTGGCCCAAACATGCCGGGTGTCACAGAGGGCTTCTTGGTACTTCTTAGGTTCTAACTGAGAAATGAATGCTGAGAAGAAGCAAAACTTGGAAGCTGGTTTCTTGTGAGAACACCTGATGCAATATCACCCATGATTTGTTCTAATGGATGATCTTTGTGTTCAATCAGTTGTTGTAAACCACCGAGGTTTATAATGTCTGGTTTAGCTGTTTGAACATCTTCAGTAGTTGTAGGAGCTGAAGCAGATGTTTGAGTTTGTACATCAGCAGTTGTTGAATCAGAAGTTTGTGAAACTTCTGAAGGTTTGAAAGTTGACTTAATGACTGTTTTAGGAGTCCATGGTGCTGGATCCTCATCATCAAACCTCTGATCACCATAATAAGTAGGTTTAGATGAAGTGACAGTCTTTTCAGGTCCAAAATGGAAGCTGTCAAGGTCAAAGAGTTCATCAGGATGTGTTGGAATAAGAGTGTGCTTTGATTCATTGAACTTGACATTCAGTGTTTCTTCTACTATCTTGGTTCTTGAGTTAAAAACCTTGTAGGCTTTTCTAGTGGAAGAATAACCAAGAAAATAACCTGAATCAACTTTAGCAGAAAACTTTGAAATGGAGTCTTTAATGTTTAGAATGAAACATTGACATCCAAAAGCCCTGAAAAAGGAGATAAGGGGCTTTATGCCATGAAGAACTTCATAGAAAGTCTTGGAGTGTCTCTTGTTGACAAGGACTCTATTTTGAACATAACATGCAGTGTTAACTGCTTCATCCCAGAAATACAATGGTAGGCCTGAATCAGCTAACATAGTTCTTGCTGCTTCAATTAATGTCTTGTTCTTCCTTTCTACCACACCATTTTGTTCAGGAGTTCTGGGAACACTGAATTGTCTAATAATCCCTTTAGACAAACAAAATTCATCCAGAGTTTTGTTCCTGAACTCTCTCCCATTATCACTCCTAATGGCTTTGACAGATAGAGAATATTGTTTCTCTACTTGTAGAATGAAGAACTTGATGATTTCAGCTAGGGGTGAGCATTTTGTATTAACCGGACCGACCCAGCAAAAGCCCGACCCGACCCGAGACCGAAATTCTGAAAAATCAGGGACCGACTACCGAACCACCTTTGTCATACTCGGTTTCCGACTGTCTCGGTTTTGGTAGGACGGTTTTCGGGTAAAACCGAGACCTTTTTCAGAGCTAAGAGATAAAAGAGGTAAGCAACACATCGAAAAAAAATTCCGGCCAAAGCATCAGCGCGGTAGTAAAGAAGTTGGGATGAATAGAAAAGAGTGAAAACATATAGGCCGGAGCTTTTTCCGGTAGCCAGCCTTACCCTTTCAGCAGATTATGTATGAGATTTTTTAAGTTGAGATTTGGTGCAAAATGTAGGAGATGGTTTTGCATTTTCAAGATTGAGCACAGTGATGATAGCTGTAAAGAAAACTTAGTACTTTAATTAATTTTATATAAATAGTGGCAAGGTTTTATTTTTAATATTTTATGCTTTTAGATTATACTTTTCGTTAAAAATTTATAATATGAAAATACTTTAATAGATCAAAAAGTTCAAAACCCAAAGCAAAGAGCTTTAACAACTTGTACTTTATTCTACAAGAGTTGTATTTTGCTAACCTTAGCTTTTAAAATACTACAACCTGTCTTTATGTATAATGCATATGCTTCTAGGGTTTTTTTTCATTTGCTAGCCGCCGCATAAGAATACAAGGAACTGAGAAGAAAGCCATAGGAGTTTATCAGGTTCGTTATATGAAGAACAGGTTATCAAGATCAAATAAAAGACAATGAAAATCAATTCTCTAGCCCCTCCACAAACCTTCTTTCTTCGGGTCGGTTCGGGTTTCATGTGAGTTTTTCAGCCCAGAACCGAACCCGAGACCGAAACTGAGATTTACTAAAATATGGAACCGTTGGCTGACCGAATGCATAGGTATAGGTTCGGTTTTTGGCTCTCTTCGGGTCGGTGTTTGGGTTTTTTTCGGTCCTAACCGAAAATTGCTCACCCTAATTTCAGCTGCCTCGTCCTTTGAAAATAAGAAGAATACCCATGTGAATCTTGAATAGTCATCAATGATGACCAAGCAGTACTTCTTCTTACCAAGGCTCATGATTTTTACTGGCCCAAGTAAGTCCATATGGAGTAGTTGAAGACATGCAGTTGATTTTTGATTCTTCAATAGACTTATAGGAGGATTTATGCTGCTTTCCCTTCAAACAGGATACACAGTGTTCTTGACACTGGTATACTTTCAAGGGTAGACCTCTGACCAAGCCCATTTTTGTGACTTTATTTATGGTTTTAAAGTTCACATGGCCAAGTCTCCTGTGCCAGAGATCAGTCTCTGAAGTTGATGCCTATGAGAAGAAACAGGCAGTGTTATTCAGTACTTTGTCCTTTTCAATGTCCACTGCATAGACATTGCCATATCTTTTGGCTATCAACAAAGTATGATCTTCAATGATCTTCTCTATCATCTTCTGGCCTTCTGGTGATATGATCTTGCATGTTGTCTTTGTGAAAAAGGAAGAATATCCTTTATCACACATTTGTGACACACTCAGCAAGTTGTACTCAAGGTTTTCAACCAGATTGACCTTATCAAACTGTATTTTGCCAGAAGAGACATTGCCATGTCCTAGAACATATCCCTTGGCATTGTTCCCAAAGGATACAGATCCTTCTCTTTGACTGATAAAGTTGTTTATCAGGTATCTACATCCTGTCATGTGCATTGAGCCTCCACTGTCAACATACCAAATGCTATTTAAGCCTCTAGAGACCCTCTGCACAAAGTAGCAAATTAATTAGATTTGGGAACCCAAGCCAGTTTGGCTTTGGATTTGCTCTTGAGAACATTAACAGTTTGTTCTTGACCAGGTTGAGGAATCCATTTCTTTTTGGCAATGGATTTTTCATTAAGAGCAATGGTGGTATCCTTTTGAGGACCACCATCAACCTTGGTTATCAGTAGTTGTACCAAATACATGAGATCTTTAATCTCAGCAGTTTGTGAAACTGCTGATGATGTAGGTCTAACTACTGAAAGAGAATTTTGAGAAAAAGACTTTTGTTGAGTTTTCATCTTTTTCTAAAAAAAGGTGTTTGCTGGTTGTTGATTCTTGAGAGAAAAAGTTTCTTCAAAATCATTTTTGATTTGTTTTCCCATAACCAGTTGTGAAATTTTCTTGTTATACTGAATTCCTTTTTCGTATCTACAAAATTTTGTCTTGTGGTTAAACAAACCACAGATTTCACATTCTTTTGTCTTTTCTTTTTCATTTGAAGGCAAATTTCTGACTGTTTTGATTTGTTTTAGGTCATTAGTAGTTTTTAGGTTCTCAACTCCTGATGTAGATGAAACTACTGATGGCTTAAAGTCAGATTTTATTAGTAATTCTGAAGAACTTTCTTTGTGAGTTTTTAGAAAGTTTTCATGAAAAGATGTGCATTCTTTCTCTTCAGAAGTTTCATCTGAAACAATTTTTCTCCCATCTTCAGTAGTTTTAGGGGAAAAATCAATTGGTGTTTCAGTCCCTATGCCAAACCTAACATTTGAAGCACTTTGTTTGTTAAGCAGCAGTTGGTACCCTTTACAAGATTCTACCCAATTTTCACAAACAACCTTGGTGTCAGCAAGCTCTTTTATGACATTTCCTAGGTCTTCTATCATGATTTTAAGTTGTGCTTGGGTTTCAATATCATTTTTAGTCAATTTAGAATTTTCTTTTGCCTTTGCAGCAAGTTTTCTTTCTAAATCACATTTCATTTAAGTAAATTTTCTCTCAGAGTCATTTGCTTTGCCTTGTAAATGCACATTGGTCTCTCTTATGAGAGCAAAAGATTCTTTACATGAAGTTGAACAAAGTTTTGTTAAAGATTCTTTTGATACCTGAGATAGGGCAGATTTTGAGGTGCAGCCCTCAAATGCCATTAAGGCAAAATTCTTTCTGCCATTGTCAGGTTCTCCCCAGTTGATGTCAAACATTTTTTTGTCTGCATCAGGATTGCACTCAGTAGTGTCAAAAGGAAGACTGCTCCAGTCAACATACCCTGAAGTGAACAAACTTTGTTGTGAGGGTTGCTGAGTCTGTGGTGGTTGTTAAGCAGCTGGAATGGAAGGGATTGATTGTTGGCTCTGCATCTGTTGAGCATGCATCTGTACATATTATACTTGTGGCACATATTGGATTTGTGGAGCTTGTGCCTGTACAAAATGTGCACTTCCCTGTGTTCCATTATTCCTATTATAACTAGGGTTAAACTGATTTCCCGACTGAGATTGGTTGTAGCTAGAGCTTCTACACTCTCTAGCAAAGTGTCCCAACTTCTGACACTTATGATATCTAAGTTTAGACTTGTCAAAAGCAATTTTTGTAGAACTATTTAGTCCTGGAAATTTCCTTCCTGACCTTTTATAAAATTTGTTTATTTTAATACTTAAAATGGCCAGTTGATGTAAGATGTCCATTTCTTCTAAGTCATCATTGCTGAATTTTTTTAAATCATCCATGATAAAACACATGTTATCAGCAGTTTGACTATATTCATCATTGTCATAACCGGGGATTGATCTTTCTGATGAGATCCCAGCAGTTATGTCAATATAGTCAAAAGATCCAAAACTATTTGAACAAGTAGGTGAATCTTGTCCCAATAGTGTTGTACTACCTGGTAGATAGTCATCAGCAGTTTTACCAGAACTTTGCAATTTCTTCTTTTGATCGATTTCTCTTTCAAAAGTTAGCAATCTCCCATGTAATTTTGTAAGAGTTAGGGAGCTAAAGTCTGGTGAGGATCTGAGAGCTATAGAATATGTTTCCCATTTTTCAGGTAACGACCTTAATAATCTATGAAGCATAGATACAGTTGTATAGGTTTGACCATTTAATTTTAGCTCAGATATTAATGAGGAGAATCTTTCAAATTGTTGAGTTAAAGTTTCCCCATTTATGTGAGCAAAAGTTTCATATTGTTGAGCCAGGATTTCTCTAGTGTTGGCAATCACCTCTTCAGTTCCTCTAAACTGTTCTTTTATGCAGTCCCAAAGCTCTTTGGCACTATCACAATGTACTAGTCCAGAGTAGATTTCATTTGGGAGTGCCATTGCCAACATAGAGAAAGCTTTAGCATCAAGCTCAAGTTTTAGGAAATCATCTTTTGTATAGTCCTTTGGGTCTTTTGGTATTTCTACTTTAGTTTCAAGATTAATGTTTACGGGTTTGTGAGGACCATATATCACAGATTTCCAGCAACCGGTGTTGATCTGATATAACGTATGTGTCATTCTCCTTTGCCAGATATTGTATTCATTTCTAACTAGCATAGCAGGTTTATTGGCAGAACAAGTATTATGTGGATCCATTTTAAAGAGTATTGATTTGTCAAATATCTCTTAAAGTGATGGATGTTGAAAAAGTGAACTTTTAATCCTTTATTGAATATCAATAAGAGCCTGTGTCTGATTCTCAATGTGTTAGATTGATATGTGATCAGATAAACCAGAGCTCTGATACCAATTGTTGGATCAGTAATACTCTTGATGTTTTTCTTGCTTGTGAACACTTATGTGTTTAGCAAGTTCAATCAGATTTGCACAGCGGAATAAGTAAGTAAAGTTACACTATCAACAGGAGTTATTACTCCCCCTGGATGTTTGAAAACTAAAGACAAGTTTAATGAGAATCTAAGTATTGAATCTGAATGACAATAAATACACAAACAGATTCTCAGTAAATGAAATGGAAATAACAATAATAAGCTTTGAAAGATTTCAGTTTCAATTAAAATCAATGTCTAAAATAGAGAGATGAGCCCATCTATTTATAGACTTACAAATACATGAACCTTGCCAAAAAGCAAGTCTGCAACAAGTTGCATTCTTGAAACTTGCACAAAAAGATAAAGTAATAATAAACAAACAAAATACTGAAGCATAAGGCGGTGGAATGATTCTGGTACAAGTGCTGATGAATGACAAACTACTGATGAGTAGTTTGTCTTCAGTATTTCTTCAGTGAACTTGTCTGGTTAGACTTTCGAACTTCTGATCTTTCTTCTTCAGTACTTGTTGAATCCTTCTGCAGTACTTTAGTCTTCTTTCTTCAGTAGTTCTATACTTAGAATATTTTAGCGGAAGAATGAATTAGACTAAGGTTTGCAAAAGTGGTTTCCTCAATCCTTTCTGTCCTAACAATATATATATATATATATATATATATATATAACAGAGAAAATTTGGGTTTCAATCCATCTTTAGGAAGAAGAGCACCCAGGGTATGATAATTTTCACCACTTATTCTGTATATGAAGGGAGCCTTTCCTCTATTAATAGTTGAGTCAACCTTACCTCCCATTGAAGTAAAACATAACATAGAATTGAACCGCCAAATGTGCTTTAAGAAATATTTGCTTTTCGAGTCTATGTTCTTGAAAAGATTTTGATAATCTAGACTGGTTTCTTTGAAATCTGGAAGTTGTACCTTTCCATAAGCACAACATAGCATGTAAGTTGTTCTTCCAGCAACTTTTAGTCCTTTACCAACTTCTGATCCCCACAATTTGGCGTTACACATTTCACATACCACCATTTGATCACCGTGATCCAAATAATCTTGGGAATAGAATAAACTATTAAACATGTTATTTATAAAAATTGAAATAAAATTTACTTAAATTAAAAAATAAATAATAAAATTGTAACTGTTTTGTAAATTTAAGATTTACCTTTAGAGACACCATTATATTCCAAGCCTTCAATGGGTTGAGGATTCACATCTTCTTCGTCTGACAAACTAACCATGCAGACTGACGGGTGGTTCAACGAACACCCTTTAATAATGTTAAAATGCTTATTTTATCCACATTTATTCGTGATATTGCTTGGAATTGGGTGACTACGGTTGCTTTGGTTGTAGGTGTAATAAGGAGCTAAAAATGACGAAATACGGGCTTTGGGAATGGACCGGAACGCATCGGAACGAGGTGGAATGCAAGAAAGAAAAATGAAGATTTTTAAAGGGTCCACCGTACCCTTACGGTAGCTACCGTAGGGTTACGGTGGCTTCAGGACATATATTTTCCACCGTAGGGCAGCGTACAAAGGCCGTCAAGATTTCAGATCCACCGTACCCCTACGGTAGCCACCGTAAGGGTACGGTGGCCTCTGCACCAAAATTGTAACTCCCTTATTTAAAGACCAATTGATGGTATCCTTTCATCATCTCTTCCATTGTGAACGTTTCTAAGCATCCTAGGGGCGATTTTTGGGCTCGAGGAAGGTTGGAGAACAATTATAATCATTGGGATTTTTTCTTTGATTCGTATGAACATTTCTTTGATTGTGATGATGATTCACCAAACTATGCTTGGCTAGAACTTTTGATGATCATCTTTGGTGAAGGTTTTTCTTGAACTCTTGTGTGTTTTTCTTATATTTCTAGAATAATAATTTGGTACTTTGCTTGATTATTATGGTGTATGAACAATTGCTTGTAGTGTGTTGATTAATTTACTAATTCCTAGTCTTTATCGTACGTTCTTGGTGTTGCTAACAATCGAGATATCACAGGAAGGATTGGGGGTTGGTTATTAATTAATTGGTCATCGGGAAACAACCTCGCGTTAATTTAATCCGAGTACTTTGTTCCCTTTTATCACAACAATTGCTTGTACATGAGTTATGTCTATGTAACTCTTTCTAGTTGGAATTCACACAAGTGTTTAGAGAAACCGGATCCTTGAATGGTCATTATCTCATAATTTTGAAGAAACGCTCTTAAGTTTAAATTGATAATTAGTCGTTATTTTAGTTCAACTCAAAACAACCAAAAATCTTAGTCATTTACTTTTTGTTAAGTAGATTAATTTTAGTTAATCGACAAAGCTAGAATTTACACATTTTCCACAAACTCCCTGTGTTCGATACCTTCTTGCCACTATTCAATAGTTGTAATTGGGAAATTTTACGTGTACCACGACAAGCACGTCAAATTTTGGCGCCGTTGCCGGGGAGTTGTGCGCAACATGTGTTAATTTTTAGTTGTCTTTTATTTTATTTTTTATTTTTTTTTTAAAAAAAAAATCTTAAAAAAAAAAATTTGGTATATGAAAGTGTTATTTAATTTTATTAGATTTCACTTTGGGTGTTCTAGTTGTACAGGTTTTTCCTTTGCAGGCGTAGAATACTATGGATCGAGCCTATTCATCATGTTTAGGTTGTGGTAGTCCATGTCACACTCGTTTTGAGTGCCCTGAGTATCGACAACAATTTGAAGACGCTAGGAGGAGATTATATGAATTGGATGTCATGTATGATGACGTACAGGATTATTATCCGACTTGGGAAGATGTTTGTAAAAACAACATGGTATATTATGATGAGCCAGATCATAGTTATTATAACTATGAACCCGAAGAGACACCATTTTCAGGTTACCCTCAAGATCAATACCAAATTCCTCCATATGAAGAAGAACGTGCAAAGATTACATATCAAAGCAAGGAGGAAATGCAACTTGCTCGAATCGAAGATAAATTATCTAAAGTCGAAGAGTTGTTATCAACACCTTGTCTTTCGATTCAACAAAGAATTGATTACTTGAGCTTTAAGTGTAAGATGTTATCAAGAAGGATAGACATAGCCGAGGCTATTTCCCCTTTGCCTGATGATATTAGAAACTGTTCGCAAGTTAAGGATGAGGTTGTGGAGATTAATACCACACCAAATCCTTCATTCGTTGAAGAGTTACATTTGGAAAAGGTTGTTGTTTGTATTGATGCAAGTGACACAAGTCAAGATTCTCACAAATCTCATCCCGCCCCGATTAACCTCATAAACAAGGTTCTGGATGAAGATTCAAAGGCAAATATTCGGAAAGTGAGACTACAAGACATCGGGGAAAGGCTCATGAGATGGTTCCACCACAACAACATTCGCTCACTATACATGCCAATCTTTAAACATCTGTTTATTTGGCATGTAAACTACCGAGCATACTTCGGAAATTCGGTAGGAAAATGTTCTTTGAGACCACCATGAATGAACATTAGGTATTAGTCTTGTACATTTTGTATATTTTGTTTTATTTTGTTTTATTTTTAGATTGTATTTTAAGTCTCTTTTGATTTCTGGGAATGCTTGGAGTTTACCTTGCAATCAGATAATTTCGCCTGTACTCAATCCCCATTCAGGCAGGGTAAATATGTACACCATCGGTGTATAAGGCATCCCAGAATTTTATATTTTTATTTTTCTTTTGAGTCTTAGTTTCAGGTTTGTTTATCGGCCGCGAAAGAAATGCTATACGGCTCGATTGGGAGGAACTGCAGGGACTCATACACGTGTTTGATATATAAAAAAGAAAACAAAAAAAACAAAAAACAAACAACAGCAGGCCCCTGATCAAGGTGGAAGCAGTAGCGAGGCATTTGGATTCGGGGAGTGGAATGATTTGATGACCTCCGTGTTTGGACCGCCTCAGCCTCGCTATTATTGACCAGGTTGTTTTCTTTTGTACATAGTTGTATGTTTGTTTTCTTTTTCTTATGTTATTGGGATCGGGTGGTTGGGTGGTGATATGATTGATGATGATTATTTCGGGTTGTGAGAGTAGGTGGTGTGTAAAAAAAAATTGAAAAAAAAATGAGAAAATGAAAAATACCAAAAAGAAAGTTGTGGTTGAGTTGAAAGACATTGGTCTTGTGGTGGAAATTTGCGATCATTCCTTTCCAAAGCCATGCATTGGGACAATGCATCCCAAGTGTCGGGATGGGAGGAAATTTTTGGAGATTTTTAAAAATTTTTGAGGTCAAGTGCAATGTTGTAAAAATTGGAACACCTTGATTTAACCCCCATTAGACACACCGGCAACCCTTAATACCCGTTTCTTTTTCTTGGTGAGAGTTGAAGCCACATATGTACATAAATAAATTCTTTCTTTGTGAGAGTGGCAACGGGTGGGGGTGCACTAGAACTTGTGCTTGAATACAGCTTGAATCCTTAATTGGGCATGGGTGTAGAGATGATAAGGGCATTAGGTAGCCTCATCATGTGAGTGCGAGTGTGGGTTTTTGGGGGGTTGGACCTCATACATTACATATATGAGCAAGGTAGCGAGAGGGGCGGGGGTTTGGACATTTAGTTGCCCATTTTTGAGCCTTAAAGCCTATTGTTTGATGACCCTTAAACTAGCTCCTAAAAATTTTTACCCAACTTGACCCGATCTTTTTGTGTTTAGTTTATTCTTGTATTAATAGTATTATTGAAGTGTTAAGTTTAGTATGTGTTAGTATGTTTATGTAATTTGTTTGGCAAGAAAAATGAAAAAAAGAAAAAGAAAAAGAGATGATGAAAAAAAAAAAGAAAAAAAGGGGAGAAAGAAAAAAAAAGAGAAAAAGAAAAGAAAAGAAAAGAAAAGGCGAGTAAAGTTATGTTATGTGTTTGTATATAGTAGTGTTTCTTTGTTCGTGTGTGTTTTATTTTGTAATAAAAAGACCGGGTAAAGTTTGTGCTACTTATATATATATATATATATATATATATATATCCTATTCCCTACCTTCACACTTAGCCAAGTTACAACCATTAAGTCTCTTTGATTTATACTCATGTTCATGTTAGGAGGATGATTGATTTAGGTACAAGCTTATGGTTGTGCAACCACCCGTTTGCCTTTTGTGTGTCTAGCTTATCTTTGCTAGAGCTTACTTGATACCGAGAGGAGAGATATTGTGAGGGGTGTGTTGATTGGGTTATTGAGGATGGGTTAGTACGAGGATTGCACATTAAACTTGACTTTGAAATGATCGCATATTTGTGAAAAGGATTTGTAATAGATTGCGTGGGACAAGCAATGGGTAAGTGTTTTTTTTTGTACATAGTTGTATGTTTGTTTTCTTTTTCTTATGTTATTGGGATCGGGTGGTTGGGTGGTGATATGATTGATGATGATTATTTCGGGTTGTGAGAGTAGGTGGTGTGTAAAAAAAAATTGAAAAAAAAATGAGAAAATGAAAAATACCAAAAAGAAAGTTGTGGTTGAGTTGAAAGACATTGGTCTTGTGGTGGAAATTTGCGATCATTCCTTTCCAAAGCCATGCATTGGGACAATGCATCCCAAGTGTGGGGATGGGAGGAAATTTTTGGAGATTTTTAAAAAATTTTGAGGTCAAGTGCAATGTTGTAAAAATTGGAACACCTTGATTTAACCCCCATTAGACACACCGGCAACCCTTAATACCCGTTTCTTTTTCTTGGTGAGAGTTGAAGCCACATATGTACATAAATAAATTCTTCCTTTGTGAGAGTGGCAACGGGTGGGGGTGCACTAGAACTTGTGCTTGAATACAGCTTGAATCCTTAATTGGGCATGGGTGTAGAGATGATAAGGGCATTAGGTAGCCTCATCATGTGAGTGCGAGTGTGGGTTTTTGGGGGGTTGGACCTCATACATTACATATATGAGCAAGGTAGCGAGAGGGGCGGGGGTTTGGACATTTAGTTGCCCATTTTTGAGCCTTAAAGCCTATTGTTTGATGACCCTTAAACTAGCTCCTAAAAATTTTTACCCAACTTGACCCGATCTTTTTGTGTTTAGTTTATTCTTGTATTAATAGTATTATTGAAGTGTTAAGTTTAGTATGTGTTAGTATGTTTATGTAATTTGTTTGGCAAGAAAAATGAAAAAAAGAAAAAGAAAAAGAGATGATGAAAAAAAAAAGAAAAAAAAGGGGAGAAAGAAAAAAAAAGAGAAAAAGAAAAGAAAAGAAAAGGCGAGTAAAGTTATGTTATGTGTTTGTATATAGTAGTGTTTCTTTGTTCGTGTGTGTTTTATTTTGTAATAAAAAGACCGGGTAAAGTTTGTGCTACTTATATATATATATATATATATATATATCCTATTCCCTACCTTCACACTTAGCCAAGTTACAACCATTAAGTCTCTTTGATTTATACTCATGTTCATGTTAGGAGGATGATTGATTTAGGTACAAGCTTATGGTTGTGCAACCACCCGTTTGCCTTTTGTGTGTCTAGCTTATCTTTGCTAGAGCTTACTTGATACCGAGAGGAGAGATATTGTGAGGGGTGTGTTGATTGGGTTATTGAGGATGGGTTAGTACGAGGATTGCACATTAAACTTGACTTTGAAATGATCGCTTATTTGTGAAAAGGATTTGTAATAGATTGCGTGGGACAAGCAATGGGTAAGTGTGGGGATGTGACGGGTGGTTCAACGAACACCCTTTAATAATGTTAAAATGCTTATTTTATCCACATTTATTCGTGATATTGCTTGGAATTGGGTGACTACGGTTGCTTTGGTTGTAGGTGTAATAAGGAGCTAAAAATGACGAAATACGGGCTTTGGGAATGGACCGGAACGCATCGGAACGAGGTGGAATGCAAGAAAGAAAAATGAAGATTTTTAAAGGGTCCACCGTACCCTTACGGTAGCTACCGTAGGGTTACGGTGGCTTCAGGACATATATTTGCCACCGTAGGGCAGCGTACAAAGGCCGTCAAGATTTCAGACCCACCGTACCCCTACGGTAGCCACCGTAAGGGTACGGTGGCCTCTGCACCAAAATTGTAACTCCCTTATTTAAAGACCAATTGATGGTATCCTTTCATCATCTCTTCCATTGTGAACGTTTCTAAGCATCCTAGGGGCGATTTTTGGGCTAGAGGAAGGTTGGAGAACAATTATAATCATTGGGATTTTGTCTTTGATTTGTATGAACATTTCTTTGATTGTGATGATGATTCACCAAACTATGCTTGGCTAGAACTTTTGATGATCATCTTTGGTGAAGGTTTTTCTTGAACTCTTGTGTGTTTTTCTTATATTTCTAGAATAATAACTTGGTATTTTGCTTGATTATTATGGTGTATGAACAATTGCTTGTAGTGTGTTGATTAATTTACTAATTCCTAGTCTTTATCGTACGTTCTTGGTGTTGCTAACAATCGAGATATCACAGGAAGGATTGGGGGTTGGTTATTAATTAATTGGTCATCGGGAAACAACCTCGCGTTAATTTAATCCGAGTACTTTGTTCCCTTTTATCACAACAATTGCTTGTACATGAGTTATGTCTATGTAACTCTTTCTAGTTGGAATTCACACAAGTGTTTAGAGAAACCGGATCCTTGAATGGTCATTATCTCATAATTTTGAAGAAACGCTCTTAAGTTTAAATTGATAATTAGTCGTTATTTTAGTTCAACTCAAAACAACCAAAAATCTTAGTCATTTACTTTTTGTTAAGTAGTTTAATTTTAGTTAATCGACAAAGCTAGAATTTACACATTTTCCACAAACTCCCTGTGTTCGATACCTTCTTGCCACTATTCAATAGTTGTAATTGGGAAATTTTACGTGTACCACGACAAGCACGTCACAGACAAGTGAGATGCAACGTCGATTACTTCTTAATCTATTGTTGCAATTTTGCAAGTTACGTAAACTTGAAGAAGGTGCTACGATGGAAACATGAGTTGATGTA
This sequence comes from Ambrosia x helenae, assembly GCA_030844895.1. Lineage (NCBI taxonomy): Eukaryota > Viridiplantae > Streptophyta > Magnoliopsida > Asterales > Asteraceae > Ambrosia > Ambrosia x helenae. The sequence goes on along the minus strand of JAUTDX010000118.1, from coordinate 155,859 downwards.
TTCATGGTTTGTGTTTGAGTAGAAGATGATGCAACTGAAATTCTATTATAATTAGTGGCTTGACCTGAATATAATGATAAGATTACAAAGTTAATATGAAAAAGAGTAAGAGATTGATAAAATTAATCGACACAAAGAAAATTGTACCGGATGTTGTTGGATTAATAGGAGTTGCAAAGGTATAATTATTGGTAACGTCATGTGTAACAATGGATTAGTTTGTCACTCCTGTAATGGAATTATCTTTACGTCTCTCTGCATCAAGTTGTGATTTTCTAAATTTTCGACACTCGACAGAATTGTGTCTATTTAGTTGAGGCACTGAAACTAAAGATAAAAATAAAATAAGTTTGGATAGTAAATGGACTTTTAGTTATAGAATATTACAATAATATAAATACAAACGTAAGTAACATAGAACTATAATACCGTTTGTGATATTAGACAAAGGAGCACGTTCTATTGAACCTATTTATAAATAGAAAAAAAAAAGTTAGAATATGTGATTTTTTTATCAAATTAACAAAATGTTAAAAATTATTAAATGGTAACAAAATTATTACCGGAAGAAGATGTGTTAAGTGGGGTGTTGAAGGTTGATCTAATGCCAGATATATCGGTTGAAACTACATTATTAGTTGATGTTGACGGATTTGTATTTTCAACTTGTTTACTTTTTTGAACTACATTAGTAGTATTGACCTTCTGTCTCTTAGCATCAAGTTTCAATTTTCTAAATTTTTGACACTCCGCTGCAATATTACTTTTGACTTCAAGCATAGAAACTACGTATCAAATAATATTAGTTTTGATTCTAAAGTCAAAATGAAATGCAGTAATTTATTATACCATAAATATATATCAGTAAAATAAATAACAATACCCTTTGAGATATTTGACAAAGGATTTTGTTCCACTTCACCTTTAAAAAATATAAAAACGAAGAAAATTTAATTTAATTATAAATAGCCATTGAAAGTTATAAATTTATAGAAAGATATAAAATAATAAATTTTATAAGAAAATTGTACTGGGTGTAGAGACATTCAAAGTATTTTGGACGGTGGATCTTTCAAGAATATAATGGTTGGATCATTCAATGAGTCGCGGTTAATTCTTTTAGTCGGTGGTACATTTTCTATTCTATTATGATGATTATTGACCTTGTATCTCTTGGCATCCAATTGTAATTTTCTAAATTTGCGACACTCGGCTGCGTTGTTAAATTTTTGTTCATTCGAACCAACTGTTAATAAAAATTAATTAGTTGCATAATAATATGAGCATATAAATAAAGAAGTGGAACATATGCAAATTTTTTACCATTTGAGATATTAGATAACGGTGTTTGTTTGTCATAACCTTAAAAATTGTATTAGTTAGAAGAAAAAACACAAATAATAGAAACATAAACACAGTGTACATAAAACAAAAGAATTACCGTTTGAAGTATTAGATAGTTTTTTTCGTCACATTTCACTTAAAAGGAGGCAAAACCTAACAAACATTGTGAGTATAATTAGTTGTCATAAACAAAATGTTGTTTTGTGATTCTATTGTTAAAACCTACATAAAGATGATTTCAATAATGCAAACATAATATGTGAATTTTTCTACTTCTACATCGAACTTAATCACAAAAATGTCACGCTACATAATCATGCTTTAAAAGTTGTTCGATTACATCAAAGTTAACTAATTTCATATGTGAATTTTTATACTTCTACATGTGGAAGAATGTGAAACAGCGAAAGCATAATCATAAATCAAAATTGTACGTAACTAATAATCCATGTAAAAAAATGGTGATATATGTATAGAACTTTGACAAAAATTTAAAGGAAAATGAAAAAAAAATACCAATAAGAAAAAAATGGAAATAAAAAACACTAAATGGTAAAAACATTAGATAGAATAAAATGTACGAAAAATTTGAAAACTGAAAGAAAACAATGACATACCTTCAAGTTGTACGAAAGAAGCATCAAGCGATCATAAAACAGCAAAGTAGAGTTCTCTTCAGGGTTTGATTGTATTGATTTGTTTGTTTCAACAAAGTTTTAAATTAGTAGCTGTATGTAATTTTGGGTTAGAGAATTGTAGTTTTTATAGGGATTTTGAATGTTACTAAATTTGTAATTAAAATTAATAATTAATATCTTTAATTACTTACAATTATTAAGTAAAGCTAAAAATTTGAATTTTTGGTGTAATTCAAATTTAAATTTTTCGAAATTTTAGTGTATTTCAAATTTAAATTTTCAAAAATTTTCATGTAATTCGAATTTGAGTATTTCAAAATTTTTATTTAAATGGAATTTAATATGTTTAATTAAAAACTATTATTAGTACGTTGTTATATTAAAGGTAATAACTTCATTTTATTACTTACACAAGTATATATTTTGTAAAATATTGAAAACATAAAAATTGTAACTATATTTTTTAGAAATTGTTTGTTTAATATCATTGAATGTATTATGTAGGTCTATTTGCTGCCGTTCAATCCTTACTTGTAAATGTGAAACATATTATCTAATTATTATTTTTTTATAGATATGAATAACATAAAAATTTTGTTTACATTGTAAAGTAAAAAATATGAATGTTATTCTTATAACAATGAAGAATAATGTTAAATTTCTAAAACATCTTAAAGCATGTCAAAATTTTATCCAAGTAACAATAAGAAACATACCTTGTAAAAACACCATTTATTTAAATCAAAGTAGTCTCAAAAGCAGACAAACCATAACTGAAAACAAATTGTTACCAAACATTATATAAAAATCCTGAAAATAAAGTACTTAAACAAACGGATCATTCAAACTATTTTTCTTGCTTACGAATCAAAAAGGGGGTCTCAGAAGACTTGTTGGAGTAGCATTTTTCATCACTCTTTAGGATTTGAGTTGTGGATGCAGCTGCATCATCGTCTAGCTCGTAGACTCTGTCCAGGCTACGTTTTACTTGCTGATCATCACTTAGAAAACTAACTCTGCCAGATGATTCTGGAGTAGTGTTATCTCCCATAGAATCCTACAGTTTAAAATAAAATGTATAAGGTGTGGGACAAAAAAATTAATTGCATATATAATATAAGAAGTCGAATAACAACCTTAAGATAGAGTGCGTTTTGTGTTGAAGAGTCGCCTAGATCAATGTTTTCTGACCCACTATGTTCCATCTAAAACAAAATTAAACATGTAATATTTTTAACATTTCGGTAAAGCGTTTATACGATAAAGTAATAACAATACTAATAATAATTACAATAAGAATAATAATTTTTATTATTATTAAATGAAGTTTGAGAAAATCAAAACCTGAATATCAGGGAATCTTTCTTCAAGGGAAGCAACTATTGATGAATCATTTGTAAGTTTACGTATTTCATATCCATCAAGATGCTTATCAATGTTTAATTGCCCAACTCTAATTTTGAAAGCAAACTTTTTTCTCTTCAAAAACATCAAACTCAGCAGGATGTTTTTTTGTCTTCACCAGAAAGCTACATAAAAATGATATAAGTAATATGAAATATAATAAATAAATTGTCTTAATCAATAAAAAAATCACCGGCTGCTTGAAGATCTCTAACAGCTGCATTGCGAACATTCCGAACAATTTTTTGGCTTCTCAGTCAAACAATGTAAGGGACGTTATTCCAGTACAATCCTGCACCCTTATTGGAATTCTAAACCTACAATTCGCGAATAAAAAACCATTATTGTTAAGTAAATAATATCGCACATAGTTAACATATGGATATGCAAAATATTTCATACACTGGATCAGCAGATACGATTTGTTTGGGACAATCTTTATTGGTGCAAACCAAGACCTGCTTAAATGAAGTAACATCTTTTGCATCTTCATCTTCAGGCAAACTTAAAATTGGCTCGACTTTGTGGTTACAATTTTCGCATCCAAGATAATACCACTCGTCCTTATCATCCACACCCTTCACTGTTCCAACAACAATTACTTGTTTGTTAACCTGTAAAACAAACGTTATTCATGTGAACATTGAATACAATGATTGGGAAACAAAGTTTATTAAGTGCATATCAACATGTATATAGGGTTATAAGAAGTGAATTTAGATGTACCTCTATTTTTAAAGGAAGATCATGAATAGTTCTGAAAGGCATTTTATTCAAAAACTCATCCGCAATATTCATGCTACCGGACGACCCAAGCGATCGTTGAACAGAAGATGATTCTTTAGAGATCCACTTTTCAATATAACTGTAAGTTAAAAACATTATATCATTTATATAGTTATTAAAAATAATAATAATATATATATATATATGTATAAAAAACGAAGCAAATAGTATATTACCTTTTCTTAAACTCACGAATATCATCAATGTCTTCATTGATAAAGAGTCGAGTGATGTTGAATGCATTTGAAACGGTTACATTGCCTTTAAAGATAAAAATAACAAAAAATGTAAAAATAAATATACAAGTAACAATATATAAATTTTCATTAAAAATATATCTATATTAATATCTATCTATCTATATTAATAAAAGAAAACACATGAGGGACACATGGCACTCCCTCATGAATTCTCTCATTTTATTATTTAATACAATAAACTCAAATTTAATTATAATAATTGATTTGCATAAGCATAATATAAAATTATTAAATTGAATTTTAGTAATTATATTAATAATCATAGTTGTAACTGAAATCATTAATAAAAGAAAACACATGATTCTTTTTTATATAACATACTTATATTTATATATTATTAACTTTGAATTTAAATCGCGTACCTTAAATTAACCCATTTTAAAAAAAATTGATCTGTTATTCTAAGTTTAAAATTAATTTTGTTACAATATTTGACAAATGATTATTAAGTTTTATTATTTTGGTCATTGTTTTAGATGTTAAACTATGCTCAGCAAATACATATTAATTTTAAATGCTTAAAATGGTACAAAAATCAAATAAACAAAGTAATAATAACACAATGCAATTAGTCAAGCTTTATTGTGAGAATTTCATATTGTTCAAAACAAATAAATAAAATAAATCAATCAACATTAATCGATTTCTATTGATAGTAATAAAAGACAACACATGGGGTCATAAAAATCCATCATAAAGCATCCCATTTTATTATTTTAAAACAATACATTTCTTTTAATTTGTTTCTTTATTTAATAAGTATTACTTATTCAGTTTTTATTTGTTACAACTATAATATTAATATAATTACCGGAATTAAGTTTAATATATATATTCTATGTTTTTGTAAATCAATTAACATAATTATATTAAAATACAAAAGTGGAAATAATTTAGTAGACATAATTTGAAAATGTTTATGAACTAACAAAAGTAATCTTTATTAAAAAATATTTATTTTTTTAAGATAACGGATTTATATGTTATTAAATTTAAATCGTGTACCTTAAAAACGTGTTTTTAATATGTGGTCTTTCACTCTAAGTTTAAAACTATATTTCTTACAATGTTCCGAACAAACAAATAAAACAAATCAATCCACATTAATTAAATATTTGATTTAATACAAAACTAAATATGTTTGGCTATTTTCATATTATAATAGCTTGATAATGCAATATCTAAACAGTCTTTTCATTACTAATTCGTTTCAATCTTTATTTTCATGCTATTAATTCACACAATATTTTTTTTTTATAATATAGTCAAATTGAACCAATAAATGTCATTATGTTTAAGGACCTTGATGTTAGAAAAAAAATGATTATACACTTAAGGTTAGAAATACTTTGGCTTTGGAAGAAACTTGATGTCAAATTCCAAAATGAACAATACTCGATTGGGATGGTTTAACGGATGAGGAGATACTTTTAAATTTATTTTATTTTTTATATCTTAGCCTAAACAAATTTACCCTTATTACTTTTTGATTTTTGATTTTGTTTTTTAGTATCTGCAGTCTACAAGGTAATAACCACGATATGTAAGATATATTTTGGAATGTTTCAAAAAAGTTTTATGTGAATAAAAATGTTTTTTTACAAGAAATCATTTAGGGGCTGATGAATATTTAATATTTTTTCGGTTGTAAAGGCAACTTTTTTATTTTAAAGGCAACTTTTTTATTTTAAATAAAATATGTAATCTAATTTTTCTTAATTATATTTTAAATTTATATATAATATATAAATTTTAAATTATTCAACCCGTGTATCACACGGGTACATCACCTAGCTTAAGACATGGCAAACCTTTATAATTGTTAAAGCTACCAAATTGTACAATGAGAACAACATGGACTTCGGCTTCATTCTTCTTGATGTATTCGAACATCTGTTCACTATACTCATCCCACAAAGTATAGGTAATTTTGATTCCTCTACATATAAATAAAATTTTGGTTAAAATATATCCAAAAATCAAAACTATGATTTAACTTAAAATAAAAAATTGTGATTTGGGAAAATGAAAGACATACTCTAGATCAATCAAGAAAAGGTTCATCTTGTTTTTCAACCCTGTTAGGATCTGAGTTTGATTTGTTTTGATTGTTTATAAATGAAATACGAATGAAGATAAACAATAATGGAAAGTGCAGCGGAATAGTAAACTATAAATCAAAACAAACGGGATAATTGCTTTCGAATCGTACTTCTCATTAGTCAACACAGATTAGTACAATTACACAATATCTCCCCCTCAGTCCGATCACTCACAGATGTTTGTCTTAAGAGAATGTTTGGAGTGATAAATAGAACAGTACAGGCACTGTTTTATTTATAGACAAACCTAACCTCTGATGACCTATGGCTGACATCACCTAAGACAGTGACAACTAACAAATTATAACAACATAAAACATCTGATAAATAAGTACTGTTACATTGGTAAACACTGATGACTAAACATCTGATGGGGTAAAACTCTGATGGCTTGAATCCTCTGTTGGAGCCTAAGTGTTGTTGGCTCCAACAGATCTTGTGTCTTCATCAGTCTTTTGCTCAGCAGTTGTTTCTTCAATCAGACCTTTGTGATCAGCACTTGTTCATCAGACGTTTGGGAGAACAGCAGTTGTTAGTAGACAACATCTTTTGGAGGGATCAGCATTCAATCTACTATTTTATTCATGATCATATATATAGTATGTTTTAGCTTTTCAAATCATATGTTCTTCTCCAGGTCAGCAGACCCAACAATCTCCCCCTAGAACAATGATGCCAAAACTCAACCTTTATTGCTGATCTTTATTCCTCATCAGACTTTCTCTAATTTGCCCTTTGAATTGTAATTCGAAGTTTAAAGAGAACAAGTCTTCAGCATCTCTTTCAAGCTCTAAGTTTAGAAGGTCTTGGAGATCATCTGCACACAGGCCATATGCATCATCCATTCTTAAATTCTGAGCTTCTCCATCAGATCTGAGCAGAGTCAATTCGTGGGGGTCTTTGTTGACCTTCCACTTTAGAATTTTTGAATCTGAGGATTTCTTGAGTTGCAGATTTATTTGGGATGAGTTTGGTGATGGAGGTCTGCCAATGATTCTTCTTAATTCTTTAGTGACAGGGTCAGAGAAGTAATGGACTTGGTTGAAGATCCCTTCTTTCACAAAGGTTTCAGCAAACTCTCTTTCATCTTCTTCAGACATCTGCTTCTGCTTTTTATACTGTTTCTTGGCAGCAATGGTGAGATCAGATGTTGAGAGTAGGCTATCTAATGAAAAGGTCTGCTGAGATCTTCTAACCACTGGTGCATCAGGATAGATTGGTTTTCTTAGTAGTGTGGAATCAGTTTTTCTATTCTCTTCAAGTTTCTTGTATGTTTCAACCAGCCTTAGCTCAAACCATCTTGCCACAGACCTCATCTCTCCATACTTAGCAGCAACTATCTCTTCCCTCATTCTTTTATATTTCAAGGGTCTGACTGGGTCTCTGCCTTTTCTGAAATCAGGAGCAGAAGCCTCTTGAGTAGGATTCTTGGTCAATTCTTCAATTTTGTACAATTCTTCTTGAAGGGCATGAGTAGTCTAGCCTGCAAATTGTTTTCTATTTGCTTTGTAAGGCTTAGTTGCCAAGATTTGATCAAGAATAGATTCCCTGACTACCCTTTCCAAATCATCACTGATTGGCATGCTTGACATAGAATTGCTCAGGGTCTTAGCAAAATCTTCAATCCTTCTTAATTTGCTAAGCTCTACTGAATGAATGCCCTGAGCTGTTGTAACATTTCGCATTGAAATCTTATGTACGTTACGATTATTAATAAAGCATCGAACTTTTTATCATTATCGTGCCCTTTAAAAATGTTTCGTGACACATTTGGACCCCTAGTACCATACTATAAGTTTATATTATTATTATTATATTAGATAAATAATTGTTAAAAATAATAATGCCTGGGCCGGGATTCGAACCCGTGCCCTAGGCCGGGTCAACCATACACAAACAGTCTACCATCTGATCTACACCACATGACTGATTATTCTTCCACACGTTTTATTCATATAATGTACTTAGAGTCTTAACAGTTGACTTGGAAAGTCAACTGTGAAGACAATTAACCATAATTAGCCTTCCTAAACGCGTTGAAATCCTTGAAATGGCAAGATTGGTGATTGATATTAACAATTCGCGTCTGATACATGCCCAAATCACCATCAATTCATTCCAATTTAGTCCCAATCACGCGTCATTGTTTAAAAGCGAGTCAACCATTACCATTTTTGAACACCCGAACCCCATACTATAAATTGAGGCCTTCACTACAATCTACACTCGCCAATTACTCTTTCCCCTCTCAAAATTTATGTTAAAAACATATTTTCAAGCATCATTGTTCGCGTGTTGACTTTTTCGCTTTACCGCTCATAAACACGAGAATCGTTTTGTAAGTTTTAAAGTTTTTGCATGGTTTTGATCATCGGCCCTGTTACAACAATAACCCTATGTTTAATCGGGTTATTGTTCGTTAAATTTGTTGATTGAAAAATCTAGGGTTCGTTCATCTTTAATTTGGGGATAACACATCTGCAGACCTGTGTATATATTTATTTCTGAACAAAAACATCACCAACTGATCAACAGATCAGTTGGTGTGACTCTTATACTTAAAACACGAACCGGCCTGATGGCTGTCACACCCTCAAATTTCCACTGCGGGGTTTATACCGCGAGGCGCATGACATACCAGGATCCCATAGCCATAAGTCATATGAACGAACTCTAAATGCCCAAACCATTTAGTTCGTTTTCAAAACCAAGTTTAGTTAAGCTGCGGAAGCGTAAACCAAATTTAAACCTTTTAAAACCATGCGCAAAACAGCGCGCCCAAATTAAAACCATATGAAAGAAAATGTAAAAACATAATATGTAGTTTAGGTGTATGCCCAAGACCCCAAATGCAGTGAAGTGTGCAGTGCTTTCTAATCCTGGCACCGGAAGCTAACTACCTGCAAAAGCATGTAAATCGTGGGTCAACAAACAATGTTGGTGAGTTCACTAAGTAAAGTAGATGAATGTGTAACCGCGCTGGTTTCCAAAACCACGTAAATAAGTAAGTTATGTTGGTGCCCCGCACCGTGTAACCACTAGTTCATCGCATGTCAAGGGTAGCTAACCCATTCATGATAACTAACCGAATATACCGAACTGCTATGTACGTGTAGCCACACAAGTGTGCCGCATGCCTGACATCATTGTCTATCCACAATGATAATGTTTCGTTAAGTTATAGTTCACGCCCGCGCTCCCCGAGCCGGTGTGAGGTTTGTAAGACCTAATAGCGCTATCAACTAATAACCCGCTTGCCAACCCTGGCAACTCATTCGGTACGTGAGGACTTACAGGTGATAGAAATGGTTTAGTTTATCAAGGGCACAATTGCGAACTAGCAAAGTAACCGACCCTCATAAGGATCCATGGCATCCCAACCCGGGATGTGTAAGTAGTCCCAAACCGGACTAGAAAATGTTAAGTAAAGTGTCTCATACCTGAGACGCATGCTTTTGAGAAAAAGAGTAGTGAAACTCACCTTAGGTCGCAAGTGAAAATCCAAATTCCACGAATAGTAACGTGCTACCGACTCCCTATTACAAATGTCACTAGGTGAGTATACGTGCGTAACTAACACACCATGTAACTCGTTTATCCAAGACTTTTAAAAGTTCAAAACCGTGTAGTGACACCTAATGACTCTACATGCTCAAGTATGTCCTACGTATCCCGTTGGTGATTATAGTGATTATTATCAGTTTAATACATCAAATACATCTCATACAAGTTTTCACACAAGTACATGTCAATTACATACCACATAGAACTCTAAATAGTCACCTAAAGACCCCGTACACAATCTGCGTTTTTAGGACAGATTGTGCGCTGTGAAAAACAATTTATTTAAAATACTTAACGAATGAATTAGAGTCCCGAATTTTTACTTAATTTTATTTGGGATTCACTTGACAATAACTATTTTTTTTTTGTCTTAATTCCAAACACAAAAATTATGAAAATTCGTACAACACAGCTATGTCCAGAAAATTTCCTCAACAGGTCAGTTTAGTAGAAGAATTCTCAAAAATTGTGTATTCATCCAAACGAGATGAATCCACTTGGAAAAGCTCTATTTTTCCAGTATTGACCTACTGTAAAAATTTCATAACCTAACTCCTTGTAAATCTCAAGTTATGACCATTTAAAGTTAACCCAATTTACAAATCCGAAAATCTGATATGACCCCTAATCAATTAAAATTCCAAAAACGACTCAAACGATGTCCAAATCCGATGGTTTTGCCCATTATGAGAAGCTAAGACCTTGTACATTACAATCATGCAAAGAAATCATCAAAACAATCAATTTACCAACCCATTACAGCCCCTACAAAACGTTCAACCGAATCTGCCAGAATCTTAAACTTGCATCCCAAGTAATCTACAAACCCTAATTTTTCATGAACATCCCTAATACATGTATAACACCTATAGTACTGATTAAACACCATATTAATCATAGCAAAACACATATGTTATCATGTGAAAACCCTAAGCATGGTTACTAATAACAATCATCATCAAATCATCATCAAATCATCAAGAACGTTCAAGAATCCCTATACATACATGCATGCGATTCTATATCCATTATTTTTAGGGTTTTTAAAGTTTTTCAATCATTATAATTCATCAAAAATCATAAGAATGTATACCTTGCGAAGGATTAAACTCCCTAGGGCCTTGAAATCAAACCCGAACTAGCTTGATTAGGTGAAGGATTACTTGATTGCTTGAAAAACCAAGAGGGGATGGGGGTGGGGGTTCGCACGGCGCAAAGAAGGGACAAGGAGGTAGGGTTTTATCTTTTCCTTGCCTCCTAATTATAAGGGGGCTTTGCTTGTTCCCCAAGCGATTGGTATTAGGGCCCTTCTAGTACATTAACTTGACCCGTTAACCATGTTCTAGCCCAATACCGGACCCAATATTATTAACCATTCTAAATTGTATAAAAACCATTGTTTTTATTATTACATAGCATATTACTCATGTTGTGCACGTAATTTGCATAATCTACGCATTACCTTTCAGTTAGGCGATCATTCACAAAAACATGTAATTCACATAAGCACGTACTTCATGTTCACCATAATTCAATTGTATATATTATTGCTATGTATGTCACATAATTCACCAACGTTTGGGATACAGGACTCATGTGTGTGTTTAACAAGGATTTTCCTACTTATAACATATGTTAACATCATCTAACATATGTTAAACCTACTTAACTAACCCTAGTTAAGTATCTAGCCATGTATGAACATGTAAGTTAACTAGAGTTCAGTAAGAGTATTTAACCTGAAAATGCGGGGTGTCACATCATCCCCAAGTTGAAAAGAATTTCGTTCTGAAATTCAGCAAGTAAACAATAAAGCCAGCTATAAAAATGTGTGCTTGGTTCCCGGATGTCACATCATCCCCAAGTTGAAAGGAATTTCGCCCCGAAATTCACTTTGAAAGAGCTGCTTTATGTTCCGCGTTTGATCTATGTACGATTTCAGGTTCAGTAAAGAGGTGTGGGTATTTGAGCCGCATCTGATCTTTGCACTCCCACGTGCATTCCGGTCCTAGACGGGAATTCCACCGTACCTTAACAATAGGTATAGTACTTTGTCTGAGTTTCTTGAAGCCCTGCTCAAGAATCTCCACTGGTTCTTCCACGAACCGCAGCTGATCGTCCACCTGGATCTCCTCCAGTGGCACTACCAGTGTCGTATCAGATAAGCATTTCTTCAAGTTTGAGACGTGGAATACATTATGTACTCCACTGAGTTCATCTGGTAGATTTAGCTGGTAAGCTACTGGACCAATCCTTTTAATGATCTCGAAAGGTCCGACGTATCTGGGATTTAACTTCCCTCGTTTCCCAAAGCGTATCACTCCTTTCCACGGTGACACCTTTAACAAAACCTTGTCCCCAACCTGGAACTCCAAAGGTTTTCGACGTTTGTCAGCATAACTTTTCTGTCGGTCCCGAGCAGCAGCCATCCGGTTTCTAATTTGCACTATCTTCTCAGAAGTTTCGTGCACGAGTTCGGGACCTGTTAGTTGGCTATCCCCAACCTCAGTCCAACAGATAGGAGACCTACACTTGCGCCCGTAAAGTGCCTCGAAAGGCGCACACTGTATCGAAGTGTGGTAACTGTTGTTGTAAGAGAATTCGATTAAGGGCAAGTGCTTATCCCAGTTATTACCAAAGTCCACTACGCATGCTCGTAGCAGATCCTCTAATGTTTGGATGGTACGTTCACTTTGTCCATCCGTCTGTGGGTGATAGGCTGTGCTCATATCAAGACGAGTTCCTAAAGCATCTTGGAGAGTAGTCCAGAAACGAGAAGTGAATCGCCCATCGCGATCAGATATAATGGAAGTAGGCACCCCATGCCTAGAGACTATCTCCTTGATGTATAGGTTCGCCAGCTTTTCTAACGAATCCGTTTCTTTTATTGCCAGGAAGTGTGCCAATTTGGTTAAACGATCCACGATAACCCAAATCATGTTATGGCCCGTTGGCGTTCTAGGAAGCTTTGTGATAAAATCCATAGAAATTCCGTCCCATTTCCACATAAAGATTTCTAATTGCTGGAGTAGGCCTGAAGGTTTCTGATATTCAACCTTAACCTTCGCACAAGTCGAGCACTTACTAACATAAGTGGCTATTTCAGCTTTCATGTTTGGCCACCAGTAAAGAGTTTTGAGATCTTGGTACATCTTGTCCGAACTAGGATGTACCGAGTATCGAGAGGTGTGAGCTTCATCGAACACCAGTTGTCTGAGATCCCAAAACGTGGTATCCAGACTCGATTCATGAAGTATTGAA